>OX382269.1:6010000-7210000 GCA_947507595.1 Pyralis farinalis | reverse complement strand
GTACGTTGGTTTGGGTGCGCGTGCCGGCGTAAACCGTAAGGATGCGTGGGCGTAAGTTCTCGGGACGATGTACATCAGCCAATATCTTTTCTTACAGTGACAAGCCTATGCGTGCATACAGTCACGGCTGCATGCACGCATAGGTATGGACGACGCCTTTTTGTACCTACTTCGGCGGGCGATGTATGCCCAACAGCAGCAATGTTATTGGACATGTATCCATCCCTATCTTGGCGGAGTAGGTACAGAAAGTTAACCAGCAGCGGTTGTCTTCGTCTATAGGGACGTCGACGATAGTCTATAGTCTATGATATAGGAGGGATGGGTTTTTGTGTGTGGGTGGCGGTACCTTTCGGGGTGCCGCCGCCTACGCGCGAAATACCCAGGTAAATTTTCAGCTCTGTACATGTGGGCGTGACATCGGTGACTGGCGCTCCTCTCCGGTGGGCTTTGCTCGCGGGGTTCATTCTTGCTAAGTTCGTATAGTGTGTGAATCTCGGGGACGGACGCGTGCGGGGGGAGAGGGTACGATGCTTGGCGCTGTGTGGCGCGCACACAGGAGTTATTTCGTCGGATGCATCGACGGATAAATCTAGCAGCTCCTCTCGGTTGTACCTCAATTGTGGAGTCCATTCTTGCTATGGTAATCTAGTGTTTGGACTTCGCAGGTGAGTGCGCACCGGTAGTGGAGCTGTGCGGACTCGGGCGATGTAGCCTATGCTTCCTATGTTGCTGAAATCTTGGACGAGGACACCTGGAATACTAACGTTATTTTTCTTCAGTGCTTTATTGTACAATTTACTTCAAGTACTGAAGAAAAATAACGTTGGTTAAAAATTCTGTGAAGCAAGAGTATTGTCTGATGGTTACGGTGTAAATCTACACTTCCATGTTATTTGCAAATGTCGGTACTACCAGCTTCATCTGTTAAGAAGAAGATTAATTCATCTTAGTGACAGCACGGAGCCGTCAACTAACAGATTGGGTTTGACAGATAGGCTCCGGCTTGGCGGGAGGCCACGATTCTTTCTCAGCCCTTTTCGATTTTGTGAAGCATGTGAAATTAATTTCTTAGAGTCGTAGTAGAATCGGCCATCCAATATAACTTTTAAACTAATAAGTTGACACTGGGTTTTAGCCCTTAAGTTTGATTGTAATAAGTTAAAATTTCAATCAAGAAACATGGCGTCAACGCGTCACCTACAGAAATTGAATGTAACCTTTGAACTCTCTTCTTTTACCCATTCTACAAACTGGCCTCACGTTGGGAGCCGAGCCGAAACTACAATACCTTACACGAAACGGCAACGTAGATTTGGACCTCGAAGCAAGAGAAAGCCATATATCAAATTATAATATTGTCTAACAACCACCACTATCCTTCGGCAAAGAGATGCAAAGCCTTTCACATTGTAAACAGATGCTAGTAGCATAGCTATGCTATAGGAGCTGTTCTAACTCAGGGGGAGAAACAGTAGGCCAATTCTGCTAAATAACTGCAACTGCACGTTTAAGCTTGTCAATTGAATCCTGCAGGAGTAGTGCAGCGCCAATAGATGTATTCTATTAAAATTTCCTGCACTGCAACTACGCTGGAACTGTGCATATCCTGCAAATAAACTACTTAACTCATGTCATGTTACCATATTTCAATCTAATAAATTGGATTTTTAATTAATATTAACTCGTATAGTTTCACACCCGATTGCCCTTGGCTGCCGGCGTGGAGGTATTTCTAACTGAAAAGAAGCTTTACTTAATCATATATTCCTACAAACATTTCCCAAAACAAAACAAATATTTTGCAATATAAATCACCGCTTCAGAACATTAATTTAAATTGAGACTAACGTTAGCAAAACTGCAGGTAAACTCCTTCAAAACTTCTGTAACCGCTATGCAAATGTCAAAACAATTTAACAGAATACGATTATATTTCAGGAAACGTGCAGGTGCAGTGCAGGTTTTTAACAGAATAGCGAGTCATTTACTGCAGCGTTGCTGCAATGCCGCTGCTGTCAGATCGCTTAAACAATAAATAAAAAGATAATGGTATTTGAAAGAGAAGAATCTTGAACTAAAACCAAACTAAAACATCTTCCAACAAGCTCAGTCACAGAATTACGAAACGTCAAAATGTACACATTAAGATACACGCCGCGCAGCAGTGCAGTTACAGTTATTTAGCAGAATTGGCCAGCTGGACGAACACCCCATACATACAAACAAGCTCCCTACTTACGTTACCACGTAAAGAATACGTGGACCCATATAGATGCCAAGATTCAATGGAACCTGTTCAACGCTTATGAAGAAGAGGACGACCTAGAAAGGAGATCACTTTTAGCTCCACCGCAACGGTTATGCGAGGTCGGGGTCGACCATGGAAGAACTAATGCCCCTGTCTCTCTCGTCGAAATGCCTTCAAGGACTGAGGGGGAGTATGTAAGAAACAACAATAAACACCGCATTTAATTATAATCGTTCACTATCTATCAGGAGTTCCAACGCGTTTACGGTTACTCCCCAACAGATGGTGCTGTCGCTTAAGTAGATCGCGCTATGGTTTGTGTTATGCAAATAATGGCCTTCTCCGGGAAACATTTTTATTTCAGGCTATGACGCCTCACGCCCGCCACTCCCTACGTAGTAACGGCCCACAGGGGCCAACTACATAGTTGGATCAAAAAAAGAAGAACAAATATGTAGAAACTCATAGACCGCGTTCATCCAAGTATTGCATCTTATCTGGAATTGGAACGGTGACTTGGGAAACGTATCACTGATCTACTGCCAGGAAATAAATACCTAGCAGTGCATCTGCCACTACCGTCCTACTTGAAGGTGGTTATATAAGATTCCGCTTTCGGCCAAGTTACACTGGTGTCCGATTACCTGTATTTTTTGTAAACCCGTCTATAAAAATGCTAACTACAAAAATTGGGTCCTAAAAACCAGTAAAGTGCGAGACGTACTCGCACACGAAGGATTCCGCACTGTACATGTTTTTTTTAATAAAAACCCTGAAAAAAAGCCTTTTGGGGTCGGTGGGTACTAGAATATTTAAAAAAATGTACAGTGTACAAAAATGTTTCCCAAAAATGAACCGTTCGTGTCCGAGTCCGTCCAGGGCTAGTAAAAAAAAGTTGAAATATAATAGGTTTTTTAATGGAATTTTAGAAAAATATACAGAGACACTTCGTGTGCGAGTTCGTATCGTACTTTGCCGGTTTTTTTATATTACTTAGGTCAGTAAACAACCATATGGCCCGTCTAATGTGGAGCGTTTGCTCTATAGACTATTTATACCTATGTAAATCCGGGAAGCAATACTATAAATAGCTGCAAGCGCAACGTTTTTTGTAGTTGTATATAACAGTAGCTTATGGTGGAATGCAATATTATAAGTAGTTTAGGATGTAACTGGCTCACTATCAGCTTTGTAATCGAATTAAACCTTTATGAGAAATTAATAAATTACAATAAAATTTGATTATTTTATACATGTAAGAGTTACCTAATTACCCGCGAAGGCCCAATGACAAATAAAGATTTTTATCTTTTTTTTTATCACCCGTAGGTAGGTATAGTCATGATTGACCAGTGGATAAAGAACCGGCCTATTGACTAACTGATCCCCGGATTGAACCCTGGCACATAGCACTAAATTCGTGTTCTATAACTTCACGCCAAATCCCTTGCGGGGTAGGCAGAGAGAACCGAGCGCCACGTGACACGATCCTTACATATGTCACTCGCTTCTTTAACATTCATTGCTCTTCTCATGCACGCTCGCCGGTTTCTAGGGCTTCTGATATCACCTTCTAATAGAACACGACCAACTTGGTCATGGTAGGTAAGTCTTGGCCTTCCCCGGCTCCTACATCCTTCCATTTTGCATTATATATCTGCTTCGTCATTCTTTCATCTTGCATTCTTTCTACATGTCCGAACCAACGAAGCATGCCTCTTCTTATTTTAACACCGACGCTCTCTTTCAGACCAACTCTGTTTTTAACATCATCATTGCGAATACGGTCTACAAGCCTTACGCCACAAATTTTGCGCAGCGCTCGCATTTCGACCGCGTTTATTCTACTTTCATGCTCTTTCTGCCATACCCAGCTTTCGCTTCCATAAGTTAGCGTTGGGACCAACACTGCATTGTGTATAGCGAGTTGTGCCTTCTGGCTCAGGATTTTACTGCCAAGAAGTTTTTCCAACGCTCCATTCACACTATTCCCAGCACTCACTCGTCTTTCCACATCTGCAGTGTACCTTCCATCCCTGCTGAAAGCGCATCCAAGATATACAAACTCATCCACTTGTTCCAACACTTCATCATTAATCGTAATCCTTACATTAGTTCTGGATTCTTCTCTTTCAAATACCATTATCTTTGTTTTCTTCGCATTCAGTAGTAAGCCTTTCTCCATACATTCGTCTTTCATCGTTGTGACCAGTGTTTGCAGTTCAGATGGTGTATCTGTTAATAGCACGGCATCGTCTGCATACAGCTGACAGTTCACCACTAGATCACCCATGCGCAATCCCACATTCGTTGACCTTATTCTCTGCAGACAACTATCGAGATACAAGATAAACAGCCTAGCAGATAGCATGCAACCCTGTTTGACACCAATTTTGACATCAAACCAGGGTGACATGTCACCATCTATCCGCACACATGCTGAGCAATCCTTGTAAGTGGAGCAGTGAACTGTCAATCCCATATCTCGGCAATATGTCCCTTTCTCAAGATCCACAAAACCGCAAAAAACCTTCTGGTCTATGGCCAGATGGTTCTTTACGATATTGCGGAGCGAGAAAACTTGACCCGTACATTCCCTTCCATTTCGAAAACCTCCTTGTGCGTCCCACAGCATTTCATCGGATTTCACCCTCATTCTCCTTTCAATCACCTTTCTATATACTTTTGCTGCTAAGCTGATCAAACTGATGGCCCTATAGCTGGCGCAGTCCATGCGTGACCCCTTGCCTTTATACAAGGGCACGATGACTGCGCGTCTCCAGTCCATTGGGGCCCTTTTAGTTCTCCAGCATAGGTTGCATAAGTACCAGAAGGCGTCCCGGACGTAAATGCCACCTAATTTGATCATCTCAGCTGTGATCAGATCAAGTCCCGCTGATTTTCCATTTTTCAAGCTTCGTATCGACCATTCGATCTCATCCATAGTTAGGTATGCCTTCATCGGACGCCGTCAACGTGGAGTAAGCATCCGACCCACTCTCATTGTCAGCGTCCGAGGCATACTCATACATTGGTATTTGCCTCGAAGTTTTTCGTCAGCCTCTCTTCCTCATTCATAATTTGTCTTTCACGCTTCTCTTTCACTAAAGCCTTGGTTTCATTCTAGCATAGACGGTACATTTCTTTCTTCTTTTCTCTCATATTTACATTTAAGGGCAAGATACGTAATCTAGCCACGCTTTCCTCTTTCTTGCTACGGAGGATTCAACCTCCGCATCCCACCAGGCATCTCCTTTCGCTGTTTTACGTCTCTTTGCGCATCCACAAGCTTCTTTTGCACTATCCACCATACTTTCTTTCAAAACTTTCCAACAATCATCCACATCTGAGTCGGAGAGGCTTGCATTTGCAAGTTTCTCACTTACTGATGCACATACATTCTCCTTACACTTTCATCTTGCAATTTTTCGCTCATTATACTTTCATGATCTCCGAAAGGGATACGCACTCGCCAGTGCCTCCACTTCCTAAAAAGGCCCACAAACCGGCTTACCACCAGGTAGTGGTCCGTCTCAAGAGTGGGGCCTCTAAAGGCTCTTGTATCTATTATAACATTTCGGAGACGTCTATCTATGAAAAACAAATCAATCACACTTTTTGGTCATTCCTTCTCCATGTATACGTGTGAATATAAATTCGTGTTGTAGGATTAATGTACACTATTGCAATTATCAAGACTTACCTACCATGACCAAATTGGTCGTGTTCTATCAGAAGGTGATGTCAGGAGCCGTAGAAACCGGCGAGCGTGTATGAAAAGAGCAATGAATGTTAAAGAAGCGAGCGAGGTATGTAAGGATCGAATCACGTGGCGCTCGGTTCTCTCTGCCTACCCTGTAAGGGATTTGGCGTGAAGTTATAGATAGATAGATTGCAATTATCACTTGCTCAGCGGTGAAGGAAAACTTTGTGAGGAAACCAGCAAATCCAAGTAATTATATTTCGAAAGACGTGACTAATACAAGACAGGAAAGCAAGATCTTTCTTAGGTTACTAAGAAAGGTCTTGTTTTTCCACTGGGTTGTTAAGGTGTAACGGCAGTTGCTCCATATAAAAATCAGTATCTTTGGCAAATCCTAAGGATCCCGCTATTCTAATGGATAGATGAAAATAGGGTTACGCAAAAAAGAAGATTATTTTTTGGTTATAGTAACGGGAAGGTTACATTAAAATCTTTGATTTGAATAAATCTCACCAGAATCTCTAAAATATGATGGCAAATTAAATATTACTGCCAGCAATTAAATCAAGAAGAAGAGTGACATATCTTTTGTCAACGTCAGCGTCGAATTCCTACCTCTTTAAGTTTCTCCTCCATTCCCTTCAAACCGATTCCAATCCAAACCGAATTGTCTTGTCACACCATTAAAAAACTGTATTTTTTATTTAGTAAATTATTTTAGTTTCTTTTTCGTTCTGTTTTTCATTATTTATTAACAAACGCAAGTGGAAAATACGTCAACTAAGAGGTAATACTTAATGTTACACTAAATCACATGTGATGATTCGTCGATTTCATATGAACCTAGGTAGAACTTACAGCAAAAAAAATTTTTATTACAGGTCAGCAGCATCTTGGTCTCAGGCTCTAAGGCCTGAGGTGGCCTTCAGACCTCGTGTGATAACAACTAGCAACTATAATTATAACTTTCAAGAAAGTCTATGACAAAGTCCATCCACTATTTATTTCACAACAGTTGAAAAAATGTCTCAATGGAACAATTCGTATACTTATAACAATCAATATCAAGGAGGGAACGCATGGAATTCTGATATGAATAGCCAATATGGAAACCAGGGCTACTTTCAGAATAGACAATATGATCCAACCAACCCACAATATGTGAGTTTTAATGAGTTTTTAACTCAAATGCAGAGTAACGGCGCGGCTTCCACTACCAGTGCCAACTTCAGTGATGTTCAGTATCAGAATTATGAACCATATGATTACCAAAGCATGCCATCGACTTCTCACAATTCTCAATTTGACCAATATTATACAACAAATATACCTAATAGTTCTGAAAACTATAACCAATCACAGTATGTTCCAACAGTGCCACAGCCTCACCCAGAGCCTAATTCATATAACAGTGAAGTGTTGCTCAAATCAAATCTCACTCCAACTGCAACAGAATTTGTTCCCAAGAGTTCCTCTTCAAAGCCCTCCACTAGTGTTCACAACATTCCAGACGCTTCCAGTAACAGCAACAGTGAGCGTGTTGTAGAGACTAAAATATATCAAAGTAGTTCTTCTGATACAAACTGGAGAGAACGACCGAACACTACACAGCAAAACACTGAGACAAATCCTAAAAATGAACCTAGTAATCAAAGGGATCACAGGCAACATGATAATAAAAATCGTAGCCGTGACAATCGAGATAGTCGCCACCAAGATTACAACCGTTATGAATCAAATAGCCAAGAACAAAGTAGCCGTATTGACAGGAATCAATCAAAATCAAATTCTAAAATTAAAAATAAGGATACAGAACGGACATTCTACAACAGCACCATAAAAAGCAATCAAGATGTGAGAAATGGAAAAGAAGTATCGGGTAGAGGAAGAAAATGGGCAGGCAGCCAGCGGGTCCGGCCAGATCGGAATGTTAACGACGATGAACAGTATGCCAACAACTACTTACAGTATAAAGATGAAAAACAGGATAGAAAAGCTAAATCAGAGAGTCCTGAAAGTCCTGTAGCATCTAAAAATATAAGCCAAGGTACCACATTGTTTTATGAATTAGTGGTTAGTTAAACTTTTTGTTGTAATGGTGAATAACAAAATATTGTGGGATTTGAGCTATTTCTCTAATTTCATCAAAAAATTATTGGTCACTTAGCTAAAAGTATTTTACAGAGAGACTATTCAATTAATTATAGTATCACTTGACAACACCTGGAGTAGATACTAATAATAAATGGCTTTTATAAACCTACTTTACCCTTTTAGTAATGTTGGTTGAGGCATGTTTAAATAAGAGAATAGTGTTATGTTTTAAAATAATGTAACAACAGTCATTATATAACACTTGCAAAATTATCTGGATATGTTATACAAACAACCAAATTATTACCTAGTAATTCACTTGAAACCTTCAAAATAACAAAGTGTTCTAGCATGCATGGTGCACTTAGGATGTTATTAATATTAAATATCTGTAGTATTGACATATATTCTTTAATATTCCTATGTAATAGACCCAAATGGGTCTAAGATAGTTCAGAGATCTGTGCAATTATGTCTTTCTTATTATTTCTTTTTTAGATAAAGCAGTGATCATGATTTGAATTAGCTGGCATTCCACATAGAAAGAACATGGAATATAAAAATATTATTTTTCCATTGCCTGAAAACATATTATAGAGTAAAATGCATCATAACTAAAAGCAAAAAAAAAGATATAATCAGCCACTAAAAACTTTAATTTAAACTATGTAATGATTTGTGAGATTTGTCAATGATATCAGAAGTTTTTTTGAGGCAAACATGTAAATTTCAACCTATTATATTGAATGTACTGTAAGAAATTAGCTTAAGTCAGTTCAGTTTTAGTTTGGTTGATCATATGTAGTCAGATAAATATTTTATATATCCAGTCTATAGTGTGTTATATTTAATTATTACGCAGATAGATTATGAATGATATGGAAACCTACCTTATGCAAGGTAGAAATTTTGAACAATGATAAAATGCAAGTTAGATTTGCGCACCAAAGGTTCTGTATTTTACTGAGCCCAACAATATTGTCAGGACTCAAATGAAATCAAGGAATGTCTACAGGCTCACATTCACTTTGGCATCTGTGATGATAGCACTAATACAGGAACACCATTTAATTCACTGTGTATAATTAACCCGTTGAGGCCCGTGTGGCTGAATTCAACCATGCGTGTTACGGAGCCAAGTATATAACGGGCCTCAAGGCATTAATTATCTTATGAGTAATATTTATGTTGTGTAATATTTTTTACAAATAAAAATAACTAATTAATTCAAACAAGTATGCATAAATATGCAAATAAATTGGATTTTTCTTATCCAAATACTTTTAAATCGGTCTGTCAACAATAATTCTCTATCACTTTTACTTGGAGACATGTGGTACTGTCAAGAAATTTTAACATCATATGTTAGACTTCATGACTGTGAATAGATTGTGTCCTGCATCACACAATCTCTGCAAGCTCAACAATCTTGTTGTATGAAATTGCTATTTTAGTAGTTACAATATATAGTTTATGAATGATAGCAATATTGTTCAATGTTTCATACAATATTTACAATAACTTGTATCAACTGTATATGTAAAAAATCATTCTTGTGATGCATTGCTGTTAATTTCGAAAAGTCTATATTAGTTAGAAAACTAAAATTTTATTTTATTTACAACTAACTACTTATCTAAGATATGATACTAATATCAAACATTTCGATCCCCAGCTCATACACAGATGACCCAACGTGAAAGACTGAGTGAGCAGCTGGACAAGGGAACACTGGAGTGCCTGGTGTGCTGTGAACGGGTGCGACAGACAGATTCAGTATGGTCATGTAGTAACTGCTACCATGTGCTGCACCTCAGATGCATTCGAAAATGGGCTGTAAGCAGTATGGTTGGTGAGTAATTCTGATACTAGCAATCTATGCATAGATATCTGCAACTAATATATATACCTTATTATGTTTTCTTTTTTAATTTAAACTAATTAAATAGACTGAAATGACAGCTGCAAGCATCCTTATTTTTTTAAATGTTGGAAGCTTTGGGTCATAGTGTTACTGATTCATAAGTGATTCATGAAACAAAAAATGATTTAATTAAATATAAACGTAAATTTAATAAGGTTCAACAAGAAAATAAATGAGATTGGTAGAGCGTAGTCTGATATAAATGAGTAGAAATAAATTCAAGGTGCTAGTTTCTTTATATATACTTATATGTAATGTTTTTGCTGTGAAAGCTATGAATATGACAATCTTGAAAAATTTTAATACCTATTATATCCGCATTTTGTGCATCATGATTAGAGATGGGTTAAGGACTGAGTATTTATCCAAGGATGAGTAAATACTCATAAATACCCGTTTCTACTGAGTTTTTATCCAAAATCGGCAGTAAATATTTTTTCTTTAGTTAAGTCTTATAAATTGATTCGGAACTATGGATTTACTAAAATATCAAGGGATTAGAGGTTATTTGTGTGTTTTATTAATAGTAAGTACCTAATAAAAAAGTACCGTGCCAATATTCAATGTAAGGTTTTTATTATTAACCCACAAACACTGGTATTATTAAAGGTCTCCGACTTAGCTATACGCCTGAGGCACACCTGAGGTGGGGTAGGCGGGGAAAGGGTCCTTTATTTCGTCACTGTGTCGTCCTGTCACTGTCGTCAGCGTGCTCGTAGCATTTTTTTTTACATACGACAGTAAAGTCTCACCCGTCGGAGGAAGTGCACGCGCTCGTCGTATTTGGACTTAAAATGAATGTTGTAGCATTTTTACTTGTCCTATTTGTGAATTTGTATGTGAAATCACCTGCACGTAGCGCATACCGATCAGCAAACGAGGTTTTGGCGAAAGAGAGGTAGATCAATAAGGAGCTATTCCGTTGGCAACGGGGATGGTAATGCGCGAGCGACACTCCTTGTGTTGCAGGCATCCATTAGCGACGGTAACTGCTTACAATCACCCGACGTGGTATATAAAAAATATACTTTTGTTATCTAAAGAGAGGTAGGACCCAGCATGGGGTCGTGCAGTGCTCCGTCCAGTCAGACATTCTGTACCGGCGGAGCATGGCAAAACCTCTTGCTCTAAGTATCCGTCTGAGGAAGGACCTCCACCTTACAGAAGACCGCAGCTAAATAGCAATTCCGGGAGGATTGTTGTGTTCCTCTGTGTGAGTAAGGTGGCCAGTTAGTTGAGAAGTCGTTGTGTGGGTAGCGGGAGGACCGGCGGATATCAAACCGCCAATGACGGTGTGGGTGCGGAAGGCTGGTTCGGCGGTCAGAGAGATCCGGTGAAACGACTGAACGCTGGCGGCCCGTGGGTCAGTAGGGTTCCTGAACCCGGGGATTACTTAAACTACGGCCCGGGAGGCTGAACCGCCAACCCGCGAAAAATCCCCGTTGTAGTGGTCGTGCCTTAGAAGGAGACCGGAGTGGACCCGGCTGCTGCAGCAGTGGGGGACGGGGGGCCCTTCCGTCCGCCGTGCCAGAAATCACATAACCTGCATTGTCCAGTGATGGAAGATACCGCGCTTTTGTCCTCTACTCTGTCGGCTCAGACTTCTCCTTTGAACCTCAAACCAACATAAATGGCACCGAAAAGGAATAGGAAAAGAAATATTACAGCGGCTGCTCCTTCCACAATAAATATGGATTTTTGCAACATCAGGGGACTACACTCCAATATTCATCACCTCGAGACTGCTCGGCCGACCCTTCTTTTCCTCACGGAGACACAAATATGCTCACCGGCCGACACATATTACTTACGTTACCCCGGGTGCAAACTTGAACACCTATTTGTACGCCGTGCCGGGGTATGTACGTTCGGGAGGATATTTGTTGTCGCCGTCTTCATAGCCTGGAAGACAGGGACCTGTCATTATTATGGGTGCGCATGGATCATGGCGGCCACACCCGAATCTACGGGTGCCTTTACAGGTCCTATAGCGGTGATACAGACACATTCCGTTTATTTGAGCACCTGCAAATGGCAACTGACAAAGTTATAGAGCAGTATCCCTCCGCGGAGTTAGTGATTTTGGGAATTTTAATGCCCACCACACCCAATGGCTTGGCTCTCGGTGCACTGATTCCGCGGGTGGATCTGCTCATTACTTTGCTTTGGCCTATGGTTTCTCCCAACTGGTACATTCTGCGACGAGAGTACCAGACAGATAGACGACCATACAAGCTTCTTACTGGACCTTCTGCTGACCACACGTCCGGATGAGTAAAACATCTCTGTGGATGCGCCGCTTGGCTCATCGGACCACTATCTCATCCGGACCCAAGTGCCCTGTGCCAGGCGTGATCCACCTCGGCCTACCGGATGGCGTCGCGTATGGCGATAAGTCGGCAGACTGGGACGGATTGCGTGAATTCTACACGTTGTACCCGTGGAGGCAGCTTTATTTCAAAACAGTTGATGTCGAATCCTGTGCGACTACGGTAGCTGCGGCGATATTAGATGGCATGGAATGCTACATTCCCAATCGCTTTGTGGCGAGAGCTGGAGCTAAAAAGCGACTGTGGTTTAATCGGCCTGGTAAAGAAGCCAAACTTCTCAAACAGGCTGCTATCGAGACTTGGACCACGGCGCGTGCTAATGGAAATCCAGATGTCTCTGTATTGAAACGTAAACTGAACGCTGCCTCGAGGTCCAGTAAGAGGGTAATCGCCAGAGCAAAGTTTGATTTCGCCGGTAGAGTTGACGAGCGGCTTGCAAGCCTTCCGTCTGGGAGCCGTGCTTTCTGGTCGCTGGCTAAAGCTACCGAGGGAAACTTTTGTCAGTTGTCTAGTTCACCATTGCAAAAAACCGGATGGCAGTCTGGCGTACAGTGCTAAAGAGAAAGCCGATTTACTGGGTAATCTCTTTGCCTCTAACTCAACTTTGAATGACGGGGGAGGTGTGCCACCTACCATCCCGAGATGCAGTAACTCAATGCCGGAAGTCTCAAATACCCAACGAGATGTCCGGCGGGCGTTGCTCTCCCTCGATATTCATGCCAATGCCGCCAATGTGCACCCCGTGCCCAAAAAAGGCGATAGATTAGACCCATCGAATTACAGGCCTATTGCTAAACCTCCCTTTTCTCCAAGGTGATGGAGCGTATGATACACACACGACTCCTGGCATACCTAGAGGATCACGATTTAATCAGCGACCGTCAATACGGCTTTCGCCACGGTCGTTCGACTGGTGATCTTCTAGTGTATCTTACACACCGCTGGGCTTCGGCGATCGAGAGTCAAGGTGAGGCATTTTCTGTCAGCCTAGATATGACAAAGGCGTTCGATCGGGTCTGGCATCGGGGTCTTCTATCGAAGTTCATCGTACGGGCTACCCGAGGGTTTGTGCAAATGGGTGGCCAGTTTCTTATCCAGCAGATACATCAAAGCCGTGGTTGACGGTGGTTGTTCCAATATGGATATCAATGCTGGTGTCGCACAGGGTTCTGTATTGTCCCGAACGCTGTTTCTGCTGCATATCAATGACATGTTGTCAATTGACGGCATTCATTGTTATGCGGACGATAGTACTGGGGTCACTTTTTACACAGGCCGTGCTAGTATCCCTCATTCACTTGTGGAGGAAAGCCGCGTTAGACTTGTGTCTGAAATAGAGTGTGCTTTGGGTAGAGTGTCCGACTGGGGACGGTTGGACTTGGTTCAATTCAACCCTACCAAGATACAAGTCTGTGCGTTCACCGCTAAAAAAACCCATTTGATGTAGTCCCCCAATTCCAGAACACGCCACTAACCATTGCCAAGAGTATTGGGATTCTCGGCATCGAGATCTCTAGCGAAGTTCAGTACCGAAGCCACTTGGAAGAAAAGGTCAAGCTGGCGTCAAAGAAACTTGGTGTGCTCAACAGAGTCAAACAGTACTTCAGCGCGGGGCAAAGACTTATATTTTAGATAAGTCCCAAGTCAGACCGCATATGAAGTACTGTAGTACATCTCTGGGCGGGGGCACCTGGTTATCAGCTAGGACCTTCTGACTCGGTGCAAAGACGAGCTGTGAGAATCGTCGATGATCCTAAACTCACACACGGTATTAAGCCCTTGAGTCTAAGGAGCGATTTCGCCTCCCTTTGCGTGTTCTACTGATTGTACAATGGGTTGTGTTCTGAGGAATTGTTCGATATCATGCCAATAGCCTCGTTTTACCATCGCACTGCTCGCCGACGGCTGGGAGTTCACCCTCATACACACATGGAACCGCAATGGTCGCGTACTGTGCGGTTCCTGAGAAACTTTCTAGCGAGAACTATTAAGTTGTGGAATGAGCTCCCTGCCGAGGTTTTCCCAAGGGACTACAGTATGGGGTTCTTCAAGAAAGGCGTGAAGAGGTTCTTACAAGGTCGGCAACGCAAGGGTGACACCCCTGGTGGTTGCAAATGTCCATAGGCTACGGGACTAACTGCTTACCATCAGGCAGGCCGTAAGCTTGTTTGCCACCTTAGTGGTATAAAAAAAATCTTTATGGTATATCTATCTCGAGTTTTCCGTGCTCCGAGGGCACGTTAAGCCGTCGGTCTCGGCTATTGTCGATAGATGACAGTCGTTAAGCTAAGTCAGTGGCCCTCGGGCGGCTTGAAAACACTGGCCTCCGCCAATCCGCATTCGAGCAGCGTGGCGGAGTATGCTCTAAACCCCTTCTGTTGAAGGGAGACTAAAATTTCAAGTCTTTTTGTGTTTATTTTTTTTTACTCATGCATTTGGATAAATACTCAGTATAAATGAGTAAAAATGGATAAATACTAATATTTATCTTTCCTTCTCAGTAAATACTATTTAATATTTACTGACCGCCCATCTCTAATCATGATATTAGTAAGTGTCCTTCGTGCATAGAGTATCAATTTCATTTCATCAGCTTTGCGTATTTCGTCTCCCTTCTTCGCCCGCAATTGGTTGTACAAATATTCCTTGCGCTCTAACACCAGGTCTTGTTGTTATTAGCTGTTAAGTTTTTTGTGACTTTTCTTACGTTACGTTGTTTTGTTTGAGTGTGAAGTTGTTCTCGTTTTTTTTTTTTGTATAACGACATGGAAGAAACCATGCACCTCAAGTGCAGTTATGTCTCCTAGGAAAAAGTCGCGCCCCACTACTCTGAGCGTTATTCGAGAAGACAATGATACAAAACATGTGTAATAATGGCAAAAATTATTATTCAGTGTTCTTAGAAAACCAACCCAACTTCTCAGTGAAAAAATTAATCATCTAAGTAGTGGTGATGCCACTGTCTCCTCTAAAAAGTACAAAGTGGTCATTGTGGCAGAGCCCTACTCCCCTTACGCTGGATGTGCTTTCAGCCTTAAAGTGTAATTCAAATAAAACTGAAGAAACCATATCCCAAATATTCCAGGGAATATTTGAACTTATAGTATACATGAGCAGTGGACGAATACAGGCTGAGATGATGATGACCAATATTTAATTTCAGAGGGCAAATGGCGATGTCCAGCTTGCCAGAATATGAGCGAGGCGATCCCTGTGGACTATCGTTGCATGTGCGGCGCGATGCGATCTCCGGAGTATATGCGGGGCGGTAGTGGCGCCCACACATGCGGCAAGGCTTGTAAACGGCCAAGGACCTGTCCTCATCCGTGCACACTCCTGTGTCACCCTGGACCCTGTCCACCGTGCCAGGCTACAGTTAACAAGTTTGTACAGTTTACTACAGAAATAATGAATTAACTTCTTTTGAGACACAGGCAATCACTCCTGCATGTGGACAAATTTTCGGGAGCGTTGTGGAGTTGTAAATGTAATCCGATGTATGCCGAAGTAAACTTCCTTTTGACGCTGCAATAGAGTGATATGTTTGTTGTATTGAACTATCTTTACAATTCCTTACATCCATAATGGGCCGCACGAGGTGAGTGTCACAAGCGCGTGTGTTAAAAGAAAGTAAGCCCCCGCTTAATACTTTGTAATTTTTGAACCCATATCGCTTTCCATACATTTAAAATGGACATTTATGTAAAAATATAATCGTATTTATACAAATGCAGCAGAGTGACAACAATAGTATTAAGTCCTAATTGAAAATAAAATTATTTTCATTAGGACTTAATACTATTGTTGTCACTCTGATATTCGTCCATTTGTCACTGTGTCACGGTTTTATAATTCATAAACGAAATTAGTTATTGGCCTGAAATTTGGACATCTGTTATAGTTCTGAACGTTGTAAAGACTCCAGGGTTTCCCCAGAATATCTCCACCGTGTAATACAAAATACTTCAAGCAGCATAAAACTAAAGTTACAGGCAAAGAATATTGTGAGCATTAAAGAACTTAATACACTACAAGCGTATGAAAATATACATTGTTACACCAAGTTCTGTGCTACTGAGATGATGTCAAATATAAGACATGAATATCTTTCTTTTTTATATTAATACTAGTGAACAAGACAGACGTTGTCCTGCTCGAAAAAAAACCCTAGAGCCCGACTGCAGGGCCACCTACCGGGTTCAATTGTGAATCTAAAGTATCTAAGAATAAAAATTCGTCAATATTGAGCCAGCTGCTTAAGAGAAGCACACAAACAAAAAAATTATATGTGTAAGGATGATATTCCTTGTTTTCTTATGATGTATGTATATCTTTTGTCACCAGACAATGCGGTTGCGGAGCAGAAACTCGTTCAGTGTTGTGCAGCAGCAAATTACCCCAAGTATGCGGTCGCATCTGTCACCGCACTCTCTCGTGCACCGTGCACACTTGCCAACGCGACTGCCACGAAGGGCCTTGTGATGAATGTCTAGAAACGGTTTCGCAAGGTAAGAAGAAAATTTTACCTTGTAGTATATAATAGCAAAAATTAAGGGTAATTTGCCAAAGATTACCTTTGTGTCTCTATCAGCAAATTGAATTGGCTCATCACAGATTTATTAACAGTTACTATCTAACAGATAAATATCTCCCTGTATATTATTACGTACCAACAGCTATAAATGATTACATTTTAAAGAGAGGTAGGTAGGGCACATCAAAGCAGCCCATCTGGGGAAGCACCTCCACCTCACAGAAAACCGCAGCCAAATAACAACTCCCTAGAGGGTTGATGTGTTCCTGTGTGTGAGCGAGGCCTCCAGTAAGCTACTAAGAAGTTACTGTGTTAGCAGCAGAGGTGGCATCGCACGAGTGATTCTTAATATATCCCAAGCGTTAATAGGCTACAGTACCCGCTTTACATCAGGTGGGCCGTATGATTTGTATGCCTCCCGACGTAGTATAAAAAAAAGCTATAATACATGCGTAGTATTACGAAGTACATTGAGTCATGCGTCATTCGACGACTGAAGGCAGCACACGGTTTGGGTTTGGGGCCGGCGTGTGGTAAACATATAGCGCTCGTGAAGGCAATGAAAAGGCCTACGTTTTGGAAATTATTGGTCTTAACTAAACCCTTTTATGTTAATTTATTACTATCACTCGGATGGCAAATAAGCACATGGATTGTCTACTGGTAAATGGTTCATTGCTTGCTTTTTTTATCAACATCGGGAAGCAAACAAGCACCTGATGTGAAATTTGCGACACTGGGTACATGGCTCACTTCTTGCTGGCCCTCTAAACCCTACACTACTTTGAGAACTTTACACTAGGTACTCTTCTGAAAATGTCAATTGAGTGAGTAATTGAAGTTCTGGTTCTGTATCAGGATGGAGTAGGGTGGTAATGCGCAAGTGATACTCCTTGTATCTTGTATTGCTAGCGTTCATAGGTAACCACTTCATATCAGGCGAGAGATATTGTTATTTGCTACCTGAATTTATATGAAAAATTAACAACTGCTTGGGCGTGTAATTCATGATTCACACTATATACTGACAGTAATTGTTTTGGTTTATGTTTAGACATTACTACGTAGAAAAACATATACAAATATGAAAACAATTATATGGACATCTGATATATATACTTATCAGATGTCGCACGTCCGTTACTGTATGTATCCATGCCTTCACGCCAGGTCCCTTGCGGAGTAGGCAGACAGAATCGAGCAGCATAAGACGCGGTCCTTACACACTCACTTACTTCTTTAATATGCATACCTCTTTTCATGCACGCTCGCCGGTTCCTAGGGCTCCTGATATCACCTTCTGATTAGGTTAGTCTTGGTCTTCCTTGGCTCCTACATTATTTTATTTTTGATATGTGTTTACGAATACGCAGTCTGCTACTGTCCGGCGACGCGGTCTCGGTCGGTGCCGTGCACGGCCGCTGCCGCTGCGGAGGCACGCTGGTCGTGCGGGACAGCTTGCGGCCGCGTGCTGGCATGCGGCGCCCACGTGTGCACTGCGCCGTGCCACACACCGCCCTGCGCGCAGTGTCGCCTGCTGCCCGCGGCTGTAGCCACGTGCCCCTGTGGCAAGCGCAAGTATGTTACAATACAATTAATTTACTAGTTATATACTGGTTTATTTTACGAATAGGCAAACATTATTCTATTTATACGACCGGTATTTGAAAATGAACGAGAACATATTTTCCTATGGTCCTCACCCCACAAGTGATGCCCCTGATTTTGCACGTTTCTATAGGCAAAAGTAACTGCTTACCACCACCATGTGAGCCATATAAATAAACTTGCCAGCGTTTTTTTTAAATATTACATTAAAAATGTGTTGTAAATAAAATTCTGGTAATATTTGTTTCCATGAACAAGAAGAAAAAGAAATGGCGAGGGATGTGCGATATTGATAATGCTATGTCATATCCACGCATGAAGTTCGGACTGCATGCAAATGTTAACAATTTTTTAAAATCAATGTTAAAGTTTAATCAAACAAGCCGTACCTATTCTAATGATCTTTCTGGGATTATGAATAAGAAAATGAAGGTTATAGTGAAGCACGCTCTTACCTAAACTCTGTCCATCTGGGTAGACTTTTAATCTAAAACTGTTTTTGTTTTAACTGCGGATTCTGGTCAGGTTGGACAAAGATAAGCGCAAATCGTGCACGGACCCGATCCCGCTATGCGGCAACATCTGCGCTAAACCGCTGGCGTGCGGCCCCAACGGCGACAAACACTTCTGCAAAATCAACTGTCACGAAGGTAATTGATAGTATTTTTATATGTATAGCATCAGTAGACTTGTGTGCCATATATACAAGTGTCTCGATGTATGGTGTAAAATGGATGTCTTAGCCAAGGGACGCGCCAGGTATTAGGACTACTGTGAATGTGTGGGAAAATATTGGGCTATATAATGGGATTTGGAGAGATTATTAGTACTGGGCTATTACAGAAGGGGGACGGACGCCTGCCATGACTACGATATCTGCACATCGTCATTATTATTGTACTGTTGTACTGACTTGATTTATTGTAACACATTTCATTTGAAAAAAAGATCTATATTGGCAAGTTTCTTTTTTTCGTTCCGAAATGCTAGTAAAGTAAATAAAGAAAAACGAACGCAATGATAAGTTAATAAAATACAATAAGATTTCATTTAAAAAAATGTAAGTTTCGTCTAAGTGCTTACGAGTGTCCGATAGCAAATAATTTATCTTTTTAATAGAGAAATATGAACGAATATAGTGAAAAAGTCGCACCTTGAGGGTTTCTTTTCTACCTTTCGGTACAGGACCATAAATATAAACGTAATATAAGTAGCAAGCATATATATGAATGGTTTCTTTCCAGGCGAATGCCCGGTGTGCCCCGATAAGACCGTGCTGCAGTGCCGCTGTGGCCACTCAAGCCGCGAAGTGCCATGCGCAGACCTGCCCGAAATGTACAACAACGTGCTATGCCAGAAGAAATGTAACAAGGTACAGCACATCACAATCTTAAACAGATTTATTTCTTCACCACGATGTATGTTATAATTGAAATAACAATGGAAATATGTATGTATGGCTTGATGCCCAAGTCCCTTAGCGTGAAGATCACCCAAAGTCACAAGATTGGCAGCGTCCGAGTAACATCCCCGTGGTGTTGTGAGCGTCAATAGGCTGCGGGGACTGCTTACCATCTGATGCAGGTCGCATGCTTGTTTGCCAATCTAGTTGTATAAAAAAATGTTCTATATATCTAAATTGCTTCAACAAATAGCCGTTAGTCAGAGGTGAAAAAACTGTTTCTAATTTCAATGCTTTCATTTATTCACTAAGCCTTCGAGACCCGCGTGGCTTGATCAAACCATGAGCGTTACGGCAAACAGTATATAACGGGTCGCGACGGGTAACGGTTAAAGGATACCCATGATTGCGACCACGTGTTCTGATATTCTGTGGAAATTCTCGAAATTCTTTAGGAAATGTCCAAAATCTCGCAAGATTCTGTAGGCCGATTCTACTAAAAAACTGCACTGCTGCGCGCCGTGCGTCAAAATGCGTACATTTTGATGTTTTGTTATTCTGTTCAGCGATCTGACAGCAGCGACGTTGCACCAACGCTGCAGTAAATGACTCGCTATTCTGTTTAAAACCTAGACTGCACCTGCTCGTTTCCTGCAATATAATCGTATTCTGATAAATTGTTTTGACATTTGTATAGCGGTGACAGAAGTTTTGAAGGAATTTATTTGCAGTTTTGTTAACGTTAGTCTTAAGCAACTACAAGAGTCAACATTAAGTAAAAATCCAATCTATTAGATTGAAAGATGGCAGGTGTTAAACAGTTCATTGGCAGGGTACGCACAGTGGCAGTGCAGGAAATTTTAATAGAATGCACATATTGCCATTGTACTACTCCTGCACGGCTCGAATGATAAGCGTAAACGTAAATGTTTTTATACTCACATACAACTCATTTGTAGAAATCTTGGAATCATTAGAATTAATAAATAATACATGCTGTACAATCATTTGGAGTCATTGCCCGTTATTGTAGAAAATGTCGAGAATCTATGCATATATTGTGGTGTAAGCAGAAAGCACTTTTGAGCAATGAAGAATTTTTACTAGAATTTCAGACACTAACGAAGTTACCTGGAATCTAGTTCTGTTTTATAAATATTGTCGTTTGTTCGATATAACAGAAATTGTCTTGCGGTCGTCACCGTTGCCGCGCGGCATGCTGTGCCGCGACGACGCACCGCTGCACGCT
Source organism: Pyralis farinalis (assembly GCA_947507595.1). Lineage (NCBI taxonomy): Eukaryota > Metazoa > Arthropoda > Insecta > Lepidoptera > Pyralidae > Pyralis > Pyralis farinalis. The sequence continues at coordinate 7,188,905 of OX382269.1, read as the reverse complement.
CGTCTGCGGTCGATCACTGCCGTGCCAACTGCACCGCTGCGAGGAATTCTGTCACACTGGTCACTGCCTGCCCTGTCCGCGCCTCAGTAAGTCACGTCGCACGTAATACTAACGCAATCGCTATATTATCAGGCCCGCCCTATATTTTTATGCTACGATTTCATAATAACTAAATATTTCATATATTCGTCACCGCTGTTCATCTTATACGTTAGTTATCTATCTATCTTATAGATGACGCTGCGTAATTTCTTCACAAATTTCTTTTGTACATATTATTTGGTCTATGAAATTGTAGATTTTTAATATGGGCAGAATTTATCTCAGAAATGTGTAAAATTTGAAATCCAATCCAATAATATGCGGGCGAAGCCACGGCCAGCAGCTAGTAATTCATATCGACATTAATGTTTTCTTAAAATTAATATAATTGACTCCGTGCTCTATATTCCATTATATCTTAATAGTAACGATAACTGTACTTTAAATTTTCCTTTGTTTATTTTCTAAACAAAAAAATCTCTGATTGAGCCACTTCTATTTCAAAGTCAAATTATCATGAAGAAAAAATATATCAAACTCACAATGCTGTTGTTGCAACATGTTTACACTCGTAATCGCGAGATCGTAGCGCCATCTGTAAAGAAGTAACTAAGTGGCGTATTATGTAGCATTTTTTTAGATTGAAATTTTTTTTTCTTTGTATTAGGCTATATTTGAGGCCCATTCAGAAGAACCGCTTTTTATCTGTTTTTTAGGGTTCCGTACCCAAAGGGTAAAACGGAACCCTATTACTGAGGCTCCGCTGTCCGTCCGTCCGTCCGTCTGTCACCAGGCTGTACCTCAAGAACCGTGATAGTTAGGCAGTTGAAATTTTCACAGATGATGTATTTCTATTGCCGCTATAACAACAAATACTAAAAAATAGAATAAAATAAATATTTAAGGGGGCTCCCATACAAAAAACGTGATTTTTTTGCCGTTTTTATAGATAATGGTACGGAACCCTTCGTGTGCGAGTCCGACTCGCACTTGGCCGATTTTTTTTCTTTGCCGTAATCTTTAAAATCACAAAGATCACTGTGTTTTTAAAAATAAAGACTTCATTATCGTAAATCCTCATTATGTTGCCCTACCAAAATCCACCACCATTATACCTTGACCTCAAGACATATAAAAGCGGCCTTTCTCCTTTCCTTTTGATACATATGACATTCGTGGGTAGCTCCATCTGCTGAGTTTTAAGAGTTTCGGTAGGTCTTATTTCAAAATTGTCTAGTTAAAACTGTTGTACATCTGTTTAAATTCATGTCCTGTATTTACGCAGGCTGGGACGAACTGCACTGCGAGTGTGGCGCTCAAGTGGTGATGCCGCCTGTGCGCTGCGGGACGCGGCCGCCGGCGTGCAGCGCCGCGTGCCCCCGGCGCCGCGCCTGCGGTCACGAGCCGCTGCACGCCTGCCACACAGGCGACTGCCCGCCGTGCGTCGTGCTCACTACCAAGACATGCCACGGCGGACACGAGGTACGCATACCACGCGAATGTAATACAAGCGTTCATAGGCTACGGTAGCCGCTTTACATCAGGAGGGCCGTATGCTTGTATGACTTCAGACGTAGTAAAAAAACGCAGCCCACACAACATATGCGTATAACGGCGTTAGCCTTACTTGCATCAACATCTCTTACTCTATACAAATACCGTTTCTTGAATAGCTGTCACTAGTGTAGTACGTGAGATGAAAATATGTCTGACTGATAGTAATGTAAGCTCGATAAGTTGTTGGGAATGAGCATACTATATGAAGTATAAAGTACTTATTTATTGCACCAAAACCATTATGATAAATAATTACCTAAGCGACGATACATACAACTGCACTTTTGAATTTTCACTTATATATTGTAATGCCTGTTGTAAAAACATAGATTGCGAATAGGGTCTATATCAATTCCCCAGAGGTCGACATCGATATGCAATTCGTCACCGAAATTTCCGAACATTTCTCCCTAAGGCAAAAAACCTACAGAATGTAGAAAATATGTAGTCTCATTATTAATAAAAAAAATGCATATTCTAAACCTAATTCGAAAATACACTCAGGGCCGGTTTTTACAATGTATAAGTAAAGTTCTAATTGACGCCTTGAGGCCTGTTATATACTTGGCGCCGTAACGCACATGGCGGAATTCAACCACGCGGGCTTCAACGGACTTCTTGAAACTTCACTGTCAAGTATACGAGTAACTTGCGTTTCACAATCTGCCAATAGGGCTAGTCATCACATTATCTGCTCAGTAAGTTACGCATCGGATGATCTGGCAGGTAGGCGGTTACTTGGCAGATATAAGAGTAGTCGACAGATGTTTATATTGTTTCTTTAAATAAGAGTCATTTACAAGTAGTACGGCATGAAACAATAGTCTTGCTGGCATTGTTTTGGATTAGTCCCTGTCAGTTTAGTTTTTTGTTTTGTGTAAAGGATATTTATGATGAACAAGAGACCGCACTTCTCCCACTACGCGGCCCGGTTGGCGGTCAGACTATCCGCCATATTTGTTAATTACGTTCCGTTACAAAATCCTACAATGTTGAAGATCATTAATTTCAATTTATTTAATGCATTTTACTTGTAGTCAGTACATAGTTATGAAGATGTTATATCTGAACAGGTAATGCACAATTTATTATATACATATGAACCCTGTTGGGCATTGCATAGGTCAGTAGTAGTGTAGGTGGCGGGTTTGGGTTTCTTGAATAGGTGTTATATTAGATAACATGATTGAATAACTAATGTGGTAAATAGTTGTTTTTTTTTATACTACGTCGGGAGGCATACAAGCATACGGCCCACCTGATGTAAAGCCGGTACCGTAGCCTATTGACGCTTGCGATATATTAATTATCACTCGCGCGATGCCTCCTCAGCTGCTTACACAGCAACTCCTTGGGAGCTTACTGGTGACCTCACTCACACACAGGAACACAACAACCCTGTAGGGACTTGTTATTTGGCTGCGGTTTTCTATGAGGTGGAGCTATTTCCCCAGACGGGCTGCTTTGATGCGCCCTACCTCTCTTAAAACATCCAGACCAAGACAAACAGACATGTTCATGCACACAAATGTTTGCCTTGTGTGGGAATCGAACCCACGAGCGTTGGTGTCAAAGTCGCGTAATTCACGACTGAGCCACCAAGCTCCTCTAAAAAGAGTCTCGTCTGTTTGTAAATAGAATTAATTGTTATAGAATGTCAATTTAATTCACTTCAATTATTGTCCATATTAATTATATGTTATATGTAATTGTCATATAACGGTATATATGTCTGCTAATTGTTTCAATACAAAATAAAGATGCAATCACTATCACTGTAAAACGAAACGTAAAACTTTAATGTTGGGAGTACTGAGAGAGTAAGTGATAGTTACTAAATCTTCACTGTAAGTTACTGAGCAGATGATTGTGAAACGCAAATAGAGTTAACAAAAGAATACTACATAGTAACAGTGTTAAACTTTTACTTCGAGAGTAACGCTGGATCAGCTTACTCATTCCTTACTCTTGTATTTATTAATACAGAATTTTTTAGTACCAACTTAATACTTGGAGTAAAGGGATAGAATATAGTTATAAAATAAATTAAATATTCATTTGCAATTTAAAGGTTTAAATACTTACATATCCAAGCCCACATGTAGGTTACACATAGACACTTGTTATTACTTATTACAGTACAGAAAGGTTATTCCATTAATGATAATAATACATAATATTTTTTGTACCCGACAGGAAAGGAAAACGATACCATGCTCCCAAGAGGAGTTCTCCTGCGGTCTTCCCTGCGGCAAGCCGCTGCCCTGCGGCAAACACACATGCACTAAGACGTGCCACAAGGGCTCATGTGACACTACCAAGTGAGATATAATCCATATTTTACTTTACTTTAGAACCACAGCAAACCTTATCTGCACTTACCCTGCCAATTGGAATACAACACTCCAACGTAAGGGGCGTAAGTCATAACTATACAAATAAGATGACTGGAGAAGTACCTCCACCAAAAGACGGCCGACAATTAACAAAATGGGTTATGTTCCTAGGAAGAAAACATATCAGGAACTTGATACATAGTTGCAAGTGCTGTTTATCACCCGTTCACGCAGCATAAAAAACCTGTCTATATAAAACTAAAAACTAGCTTTCAATTCAAGGAGTCCTCTTCAGATTTGAGCGCTTTTTTTCTTCTCCCTGTGTGTAACGTGTAAAACCCTATCCCAGTCGAAATGAGATTATTGTACTCATTAATACGAGTATGAACCGCTTTTCGTGACATTGAGATGTCATTCCAATAATAAATTTATATTTATCCTAAAAAATGGACTATGATATGAAAAAAACTGGTTGTACATTCTGTACATATATGTATGTTGCATAAAGTGAATTGTCCATATTAATCAGTATAATTACTTAATACTTTTATTAATTAACTCCCTTTTGGGTCGCGCATAGTTTTTCAGACCTCACAATATTTGCAGATGCACTCAGCCATGCAATGAGAAGCGTCCGAGTTGCGGACATCCGTGTGCGGCGCCGTGCCACGCCGGAGCCACGGGCGCCGCCGCAGAATGCCCATCAGGCGCGCCATGCCGCCGTATGGTGCGCGCCATTTGTCCTTGCGCACGACGCCACGCCGACCGCTCATGCTGGGAGAACACCCGGGACCGAGCCAAGTAACACACTTTTTCTTCATTTAGATTTGGCAATCAGTTCTCATTCGAAAGATATTTATTGCTATTATTACGTACACGAAAAATATTTTTTCTATTCAGTACAAAAACAATTTCAGTAAGAGCTAGAACATTCGGAAAAAGAGAATAGTAGAAATTTCTTCAAATGTTGCCAATTGAAGACTATTTTAATCGATGTGAATTTTTTGAATGGGATTTTCAACCTATAATTTGAATGCCTTTAATATGAAAGATATTAGAAACGAATGGTACACTTTAACTATCACCACACATATAAAACGTGTCATCGCGTGACAAAAAAGGAAATTGTTTAATAATTTAATGTTTTCTTTTCTGAAATTCAAGCAATTTTTAATATTTAACCTGTAATTTTCAAAATTATCTCCTACCATTTGTTTATATTTTTGTTCGTTTCGAAGACCCTATTAATATTCAAGATCATTTAAAAGTTGGATTATTGAAATGATTAAACAACGGAGGTATATCTATCTATCTATCTATAACTTCACGCCAAATCCCTTACGGGGTAGGCAGAGAGAACCGAGCGCCACGCGACTCGATCCTTACATACCTCACTCGCTTCTTTCACATTCATTGCTCTTTTCATGCACGCTCGCCGGTTTCTAGGGCTCCTGACATCACCTTCTGATAGAACACGACCAATCTGATCATGATAGGTAAGTCTTGGCCTTCCTCGGCTCCTACATCCTTCCACTTTTGCATTGTATATCTGCTTCGTCATTCTTTCATCCTGCATTCTTTCTACATGTCCGAACCAACGGAGCATGCCTCTTCTTATTTTAACACCGACGCTCTCTTTCAGACCAACTCTGCTTCTAACCTCATCATTGCGGATACGGTCTGCAAGCGTTACACCACAAATTTTGCGCAACGCTCGCATTTCAACCACGTTTATCCTACTTTCATGCTCTCTCTGCCATACCCAGCTCTCGCTTCCATAAGTAAGCGTTGGGACCAGCACTGCATTGTGTATAGCCAGCTGCGCCTTCTGGCTCAGGTTTTTACTGCCAAGAAGTTTTCCCAACGCTCCATTCACACTATTCCCAGCACTCACTCGCCTTTCCACATCTGCGGTGTACCTTCCATCCCTGCTGAAAGCGCATCCAAGATATACAAACTCATTCACTTGTTCCAACACTTCATCATCTACCGTAATTCTTACATTGGTTCTGGTTTCTTCTCTTTCAAATACCATAATCTTTGTTTTCTTCGCATTCAATAGTAAGCCTTCCTTCATACATTCGTCTTTCATCATTGTGACTAGTGTTTGCAGCTCAGATGGTGTTTCTGCTAACAGGACAGCATCATCTGCATACAGCAGACAGTTCACCACTAGGTCACCCATGCGTAATCCTACATTCGTCGATCTTATTCTCTGTAGACAACTATCGAGATACAGAATAAACAGCCTAGCAGACAACATGCAACCCTGTTTGACACCAATTTTGACATCAAACCAGGGTGACATGTTGCCATCTATTCGCACACATGCTGAGCAATCCTTGTAGGTGGACTGCACAGCACGCAGCAGTGAGCCGTCAATCCCATATCTCGGCAATATGCACCACAGTTCCTTTCGCACAACCCTATCAAATGCCTTCTCAAGATCCACAAAACCGCAGAAAACCTTCTGGTCTGTGGCCAGATGCTTCTCTACGATATTGCGGAGCGAGAAAACTTGATCCGTACATCCCTTTCCATTTCGGAATCCTCCTTGTGCCTCCCACAGCATTTCGTCAGATTTCACCCTCATTCTCCTTTCAATTATCTTTCCATATACTTTTGCTGCTAAGCTGATCAAACTGATGGCCCTATAGTTGGCGCAGTCCATGCGTGATCCCTTGCCTTTATACAAGGGTACGATGACTGCGCGTCCCCAGTCCATTGGGACCCTTCCAGTTCTCCAGCAAAGGTTGCATAAGTACCAGAAGGCGTCCCGGGCATAAGTGCCACCTAGTTTGATCATCTCAGCTGTAATCATATCAATTCCCGCAGACTTTCCATTTTTCAAACTTCGTATCGACCATTCTATCTCATCCATAGTTATACCTTCATCGGACGCCGTCAACGCGAAGTGAGCATCAGACTCACTCTCATTGTCAGCGTCCGAGGCATATTCGTACATTTCTTCAAAATATTCACTCCACCGTTCTAACACTTCCTGAGTGTTTGCAAGAATGATACCAGCTTTAGACTTAATCTTGTTCATACTGGATGCCGACGAACCACCCCGAGACTTCTTTACCTCTCTCCAAAAGAGTTTGGTATTTGCCTCGAAGTTTCTCGTCAGCCTCTCTTCCTCTTTTATAATTTGTCTTTCACGCTTCTCTTTCACTAAAGCCTTGGTTTCATTCTTGCATTGACGGTACATTTCTTTCTTCTTCTCTCTCATACTTTCATTTAAGGGCAAAGATGATACATAATCCAGCCACGCTTTCCTCTTTCTTGCTACGGAGGATTCAACCTCCGCATCCCACCAGGCATCCCCTTTCAATGTTTTATGCCTCTTTGCGCATCCACATGCTTCTTTTGCACTATCCACCATACTTTCTTTCAGAACTTTCCAGCAATCATCCACATCTGTGCCGGAAAGACTTGCATTTGCAAGTCTTTCGCTTACCAGATGTACATACATTCTCCTTACACTTTCATCTTGCAATTTTTCACTCCTTATCCTTTCATGATCTCCGAAAGGGATACGCACTCGCCAATGCCTCCACTTCTTGAAAAGTCCCACAAACCGGCTTACCACCAGGTAGTGGTCCGTTTCAAGAGTGGGACCTCTAAAGGCTCTTGTATCCATTATAGTATTTCGGAGACGTCTATCAATTATAATCAAATCAATCACACTTTTTTGGTCATTCCGTCTCCATGTATACGTGTGAATATCCTTGTGACGAAATAAAGTATTCGACACGAGGAGGTTTCGTTCCATACATAAATCTAGAATCGACTTACCTGCTTCGTTCACTCTCTTATCTCCATAGGGACCAAGAGCAGCTTCATAGCCGTCTCGTTTGGTCCCAACCCATCCATTCAAATCTCCACACATAATCACTCTTTCATTCCCTTCAGCTAAATCCAGAACATCCCTCACAGACTCCCAAAACTTCTCTAGTTCTTGGGCACACGCTGAGCTTACGGGAGCGTATGCTGCAACCAGAAATACTCGCGTGATGCCCAGTTTTATACGAACCCAGAGAAGTCTAGGCCCTACCAAACAGTAATCTTTCACACCAGGGGCTAAGCGAGAGGAGAGTATGACACCTACACCAGCACTGGCATGATCGTCCCGGTCTACACCAGACCATAGGGCCATCATCCCATCGGGCAGATCATAGGTGTCGCTCCCCTTGCGCTTAGTCTCTGTCACACACAAAGCATCTAAGCGTCTCTCATTCATTACGTCCATCAGCTCATTCATCTTATCACTCAGTCCACCTCTCACATTCCACGTGCCTATGCAGCACTCGGCTCACTTCGACCCGCCGGAATTGGCGCTGCGTGGAGGGTGGCGGCCCCCACCGCCGCATGCACCTATGTTCGCACCGACGGGGGCGGATCGGTGCGCGTCGCCTCCGGGGGACGCCCTAATCCGCACATCGGTGCGTTTTCGGTCCAGAATTGCAATCTACTCGATTGGCAGGGGTCGCGAACGAGCACGCTTCTGGCACATGACCCCCTAATTTACCAAAAAAGAAAGTTTTGAACTAGCCGGGACAAAACTTGGACCATAATCAATTACTTAGACTTATATCTAAATGTGCTACAAAAAATAATTTTGTTATCTAAACTATATAAAGATAACACTTCATTTATCCTTGATAAAGATCTATGAAAATAGGTATATTTTTAAATGCCATCACTGTTAGATTTTCTGTAATAATATCATGTAATTCATGTGTTGTATCATCTAATGTAAATATGTTTGTATTGTACCCACAACTAAAATTATGTAGTTTTAATCGTAAATACTGCACCAAAACGCATGCTGTAATTACCTGTAAATGTAGGTTATATTAGTAAGATACTATGTCTTATTACGAATGCGGAACTATTCCGCGGTCCAAAATTGGGGTCTAGGGGCGTTATTCATTTTTTTTTTCCGTCAATTTGCGTGCGTCAAGGAAAATTTGCGTACGCCAAGTTTACTTGCCGCACTCAAAGTTTAAAATGGGCAAATAGCGACTTATCACTTAAACGGCTGAACGGATTTGAATGAAATTTGGCACGTAGATAGATTATGATCTGGACTAACACATAGGCTACGTTATTTGACTCCACGCGGGCGGAGCCGCGGGCAGCAGCTAGTAATAAATAAAGCGGAACAGTTAGTTTGTATGTTTGAACGGCTGACCTCTGGAACTACCACTCGTATTTCAAAAATACTTAGAAAAGTAAGAAAAAACTGTACCCACGGGATACGTACGGGCGAAGTCGTGGACTACCGCTAGTGTATTAAAAAAAGCGATTGGGATGTCATTGAAGGCGATTACGTACACACTATGAAATGTTATCATGTCTTTTCAGAATCCTGAGCGCGCTCGCGGCCACAAAAATACAAGAAGGTGGATCTGTCGATCTGACCGACGTGCAGCGCCCCGGGAACATGCTCAAAACGTAAGCAATCTCATTTCACATTCCTATTTACCTGTTAATAGTTTCTTTCTGTAACTTTCTATAAAAATACTATCCTATAAAATATTATTATGTAATTATATTTCTGTTTCTACAACGTCCAGAGAAATACGGCGCACCCGATATGGAGTGCATTACTGTCTGTGAACGTTTGCAATGCGGGAAATATTGCTCGCGACTCTTGAGGAGCTTACCAGTAATCTCACAGCAATGCAACAACCCTACGGAGAATTGTTATTTGTCCGCGGTTATATACCCCTAAGACGGCAAGCAAGTACGGCCTGCCTAATGGCAGTACTGTACCCTATGAACATTAGGTTAACGACCCTGAAAATTGACCACTTGTAATAAATATTTTTGATGCTTTTGCAGACTGGAGTGTGATGACGAGTGTCGCATGGAGGCGCGTGCTCGGCAGCTGGCGCTGGCGCTGCAGATCAGGAACCCGGACGTGTCCGCCAAGCTAGCGCCGCGCTACAGCGACACGCTGCGGGCCACCGCCGCGCGAGAGCCCGCCTTCGCCGGCCACGTGCACGAACGGCTCACCGAGCTTGTGCAGCGCGCCAAACAGGTACCCTCAACTGCCACAATTTTTTTTTTTTTTACAGATTGATGTATTCAATCTACATACAAAAAAAAAACAATATTTATACAGATCAATACATTTATTATAAATCGTCTATTGTTACGTCAAAATTTGTCAACGCGTGGAAATTTTAAGCTCTATCTAAAAAAATGTATTACTGGCAAAGACTTCTATGTATAAATACTAGAGCGGCTGAGTGACATAAATATTGTGTCGCAGCTCGGGGTCGGGAGCGCGCCGGCTGAGGTGCGGGGTAGCGGGAGAGGGTTGCCGATGCAGTGAACAGGCCGCGCACGCGCTGACGCGACAATCGGTTGAACTTTGCCTATTCCCAATTTGACTTCGATTGCTTCTAAAACCGTTTTAATATAATGGTAAATGAAAGTATATTGTATATAATACTATATACATGTACACTAATAATACATGATCCAGGTAATAAAATACGATAGTAATAATTGTGTATTTATGAGGAAAAATAATTGGACACATGACTTTGTAAGTATTAATTGTTTATTAAAAATTCAAAATATTTTATTCAACACAATGATTATACATAAGTATACAATTGTAAACCTTATCTAATGAATTAATGCAAAAACGGAAAGTACAGAGTAGTATTAATTACACAATTTTTAGTATAGGTTTCTTTTTTAATAAATTACATTATTAAAACCAAACCAAGTATTATAACTACTTTACATCAGGTAGGCCGTATGCTTGTGTGTTTTCAACGTTGTCTAAAAAAAATGTTTCTTTCCAGTCGAAGCAGAAAACGCGATCCCATTCATTCCCCTCAATGAACTGGCAGAAGCGGCAGTTTATCCACGAGATGTGCGAACATTTTGGCTGTGAGAGCGTTGCGTACGACGCAGAGCCCAACCGGAACGTCGTCGCTACAGCTGATAAGGAAAAGGTAACATAAATGATTATCTATGTATATCTTCATGCCAAGTCTGAGATAACCGAGGTAGGCAGAGAGAACCGACCGCCACATGACTCTTTGCACACGCTCTTAATATCTCAATTTGGTTCGTAATTGACTTTCAGTTACGCCATCATGAGTTTGCTCCTGTGATAGATAGTTCAGTTTTTGATGAAGGATTGATGGACAACTATCAATCTACATCTTCACGCCAGATCCCTTGCGTGTAGACAGAGAGAACTCCTTAGACACCTCACTTACTTTTTTAACATTCACAGCTCTTTTCCTGCGCGCTCCCTAATTCTTAAGGCTCTACGCTACCTTTTGATAACATACAACCAATTTGGTCGTGGTAGCTGAGATACATCTTTTTTGCGTTATATATCTGTTACGTCATTCTTTCCTAATTAATTCTTTCTGCAGGTCCAAATCAAAGGAGCATGCCACACCGATACTCCCTTTCTAACATGCGAACTCGGTATACATATCACTAAACGCCGTAGTTTTTGCGTATCGCTCCCATCTCGACAGCGTTTATTCTGCTTTCATGATCTCTCTGCCAAACCTATCTCGATTATTGTATTATTTAAATTTCAAAACATCTTTGTATAAATAAAACTACAATAATTCAATTTAATTCCAGTGCACAAAGGCACTAGACAGGTTGATGGAATAACTCATCACAGTTTTATAGAAAACTAATTAAATTTAATAAAAAACTTATTATTAGTATTATAGAATCGTAGGGTTATATATTACTATAAAAAGGAATGAGAAAGAAAAAGATAACATTAGGTAACTGATATATACCTGTCCTTTTCTTTGCACATCAACATGTTGTACTTTGTCTTATACACTAATCAGTAATAAACCAGCTTTCGGGAAGAACACGTGTTTACAATACTACGTACCTATTCACATACATCAGTAATACAGTGCTGTTTGTGGGCAAACGATAGCCCAATGGATTGAGCAGTCAGAACCCGTTATATACGTTTTCCCATACATTTCGCGGTCGTATACGACCACCCGGGTTTCGAAGGGTTAAATTACAATTTTGATTCGCATGCTGGTAAGGGCATGAGCTACTAAATTCGTGTCTTCGGATTTATGTCCATGTTGTGTATCACTCGCTGACAGTGAAGGAAAACATCGTGAAGAAACCCGCACGTCCAATAGATTCTATTTCGAAAGACGTCGTATGACCTAATCTACGAAAGATCGGGTTTTTCCTCTGCCGGCAGTCGCTCCATGTCAAAAATCAGTATCTTTGCCAAATCTGTAGGCTTAGGTTCCACTACCTAAGCCTAACGATTTGGTCCGTCAATCCTGAAGAATTATTAAACGAGATAACGCTAGATAGATAAATACCAGAACATGCTGTTTGTGGGTGTAAAATTATTTATTAAAAAATAATAATGTGTGTGACAGTCGTGGCTGCCGGCGCTGAGTGTGATGGAGGTGGTGTCCCGAGAGGCGGGGCGACGCCGCGTCCCCGGGCCCGTGCTGCGGCCGCCCACGCACCACGAACACGCCGCGCCAGCCGCCGCCGGGGCCACAGCGGCAGCACCGAACAACAAGTACGTATCATGAAGATATCGCTGCATTTATACTTTACACTACAGCTGCTGCTATGTCAGGAACTCGATGGCGTCGACGCGCGTGTCAATCTAATCAAGCACGCTAGTTAAGCAGCATCGATCACGGCCTGTCTATGGATGGGTTCAGTCATCTGGAATTGCTCCATCGGAGAGCACGTTAAACGAACGTGCCTGACTAACCGACTGAAGTCTTTTCAATAGACCATAATCGTTAACGCAGAGAGGTCATCCCGATTGTCGAAGCAGCTCCACCTCACATAAAGCTGCGGCCAAACAGCAACTCTTTGCTTTCACAAATAATGATACCACTTGCATAGGCAAACTTGTGTTGTTAAATTGTCCGTTACATATAAGTTTGCGGTACAAATAAAGCATGTTCCATCTGTCCGTATTCGCATCAAAACTTACAAATGTGTAAATGAACTTTTCTGTGGAATTGTCAAAGCTCGTGGGTTCGATTTCCATACAGGAAGAGCATTGCTATGCATGAACATGTATGTTTGTCTTGGTGCATCAGTGTCTGGGAAAGTAGTCGGAAGGAAGTAACCAATCGATAATGTACATATAACCTAAACGCACCATATACCTTGTTTCATTTGATTTTTTTTTTATATACGACAACGACATGAAAATTACTAGCATACGGCCCACGTGATGTAAAGTGGTTACCGTTGCCAATGAACGCTTGTAATATAGGAAGTAACGCTCTTCTTAGAAGCTTAGAAATAACATCACTACTGCGACATCAGGCTGGACAAATATCTACTGACAGCCTCACACACTGGAACCGCAATGGTCGCGTTCTGTACGGTTCCTGGGAAGTTTTCTTCCGAGAAGTCTCAAGCTGTGGAACGAGTTCCCGGCCGAGGCTTTTCTAAGAGCCTACAGCAATGTGAAGAGGTTTTTTGAGTTCGGCAATGCATGAGTGACACCCCTGATGTTGCAAATGTCCATAGGCTACGGTGGCCGTTTACCATCAGGCAGGCCGTATGCTTCATTGCCACCTTGGTATAAAAATCTTTGATTGGATGATATTTAAATAATATCCGGCCGGTTGCTATAAAGCAACGCTTACAGCTGACGGATTGTTTCTCGCGTAGAATTTTACATACATTTTGGTTTTATAAAGTTCTAAATTAACTTTGTCTCCTGTTAGAATAGGTCATATTCTGTGATTTGTCATAGACAATAATTATGCAAATGTTATTGTATTACTTGTTATAGAAGATATGTTTGAAATTATAACCACATAGATATAACCACATATACATGAATATATATATATATAGATGTGCTATATGACTCGGGATCTATACCGGCGATCCCTATATATTCTAAGATATAGATCAGAAATGAGGAATGAACAAACACAATATAACACTAATCAGATTAGAAATTAAGGTGAGGCGAATACAATATTTATAAATTTGTATTAATAATTTGGTTTTAATTATTGTGAACAGATCGTCGGGCGGTTGGGCAACGTTGACGTCAACGAACGCGTGGGCGGCGCGCAGCCAGGCTAAGCCGACGCAGCAGCCCCAACCCAAGATAGACTACTTTGATAACCCCCCAGACAACTAACAGGATGTCGTGTAGCACAAATTGTTACGTATATTGATTTTATAATACTAGTATTGAACGCGCCTGTCGCTAGTTACAACTGTTACTTCTTTATTTACTTAACCTTAAATTGCTACTATTAAGCACATTGCACACGCGCACCTTTAACACACGAGCCGCCAACTATACCTACGTCGCGGAGCTAAATGAATGTCTTCATCGTAAGACTCATTGTCGTTGTGTTACTTTTGGCGAATCATTACATTACCTAGAGCAATAACAAGAGCGGCCTCAGCGCTCCGCCTTGTGGTACTCCGAAGTAAACTAGCCGCTCATTCAAACGCCGCATTATCAGTGTGCAAAATCCATGTCCGATCTAAAAAGTACATCCTAAGTCCAATGACATTACCCAAAAAAATAGTACTTAAATGCACGGCGTTATAATCTTTTTTTATGGCAACACCGTGTTAGCAGCAGTACCTACTGCTACATCGCCGGGACGTATGCAACGAGTAACCCGACTAAAGCTATTATTGTGATTGTCTTTCGCGAAAGGGCGTACTTTAATCTCGACCATTTTTATGTTAATATAGATCCGTAACAGAGTTAGTCATTCGTAGGTCGAATCATGAAGGGGCATATCCAACAAATCATCGATTTTCAGTTAGATCCATCATAATGCTCAGGGCATATTTTACTATGTCACGGTTGTGTCTATTAAAAATTGGTTTACTATCTTCTTCGCGTTATCCCGTTTCCTATTCCATTAGGATTGTCGGGGTCCGCTCTACCTAAGTCTAAGGATTTCGCAAAAACATTCATTTTATAACAAGAGCGACTACCGTCAAACCTCCACAATCCAGAAGGAAGACCAGATCTTTCTTAGGTTAGGTCACATGCCTTTCGAAATATAATTATTGGGACGTGTGCGTTTCCTCACGATGTTTTCCTTCACCGCCGAGCAAGCGATAAATATGTACATAAATTCGTGACATGACTTCAGTCAAGTCGAGGATCAGGTGATCAGTAGGCGGGTTCCTTATCTACCGGGCTATTACTGCTCTCTAACAACTGATTTACTGTAAAAGTATTAAATCTCTAGTCAATCTCTTCGTGATTCGACCGACGTATTCAGCGGCTCGTAAACATTTATGAGCTACGCCGCTTGTGTTAAAGAAAGAAATAGGACCGAATCGTGATCCCTAATAACACCTTTACTGATTACACATTGTACACCGCGATCGTCGTTGACTACCTGTTGTTGCCAATAAAAAAAATGTAAACAGGCGTAAGTCGCGTGTGTGATGGCCTTAATTGATTGGGCTTGAGATCGTTCGTAAATCAGAAAACACTCTTGGGAGTGGCTACGTGTATTCGTGACGTTAAAAGGAGTAATAAAAATAAACGTTACGGGAGGAGACATAATTGATTTATGGATCATCCCTAAATGAACGTCTTAACTTTCAAGGCGTTCGTTTAGCCGTGGCTAATAATAAAAGAGTTCACCGCGCGTTTCATATACTTGTATTAATTATAATATTTATGTTACACAATAGATAAACTCAGTGTTGAGAAAAGTAAACAATTTTAATATCCTATAATAATGTTTAAGGTATACGATTGACATCAGAGTAGAAATAAATTTAAAACGAGATTCCTCGGAATTTAACAAGAGTAAGAGAGGCATCTTAGGGAGTCGCTCCACTTCCATATTGTCGACCGGTATGTCACATGCCGGATGCCACAATCCTCTAGAAGGAGACATAAAATTATTTTTCTCCACTATATATGTTCAATGTGTGCTCACCGTATAATAAAGAATTTTACAATAAATTAAAAAAATAAAATGGATGCTTTCCTCTGCGTTCTCATATAAATATGGTGAAGTGAGGACTTCATTAAAACCTTCAAATCCGACTTCAATGCAGTTAATAATAACTTGGTCATATTGTAATCCTTAGGATCTTGAAGCTCCAAATAAAATTAATATTAATTATTAATAATGGATATTTTTTAAATAAAGAAACCAAATAATGTAACGGTTGTAGATCGTGCCCGCAATGTTGATGTTAGAAACAGAGTTGGTCTGAAAGCGAGTGTCGGTGTTAAAATAAGAAGTGACATGCTCCGTTGGTTCGTACATATAGAAAGGATACAGGAAGAAAGAATCAGGGAACAGACATACAACGCGAAAGTAGAAAGAAGTAGGAGCCGAGAAAGGTCAAGATTTACTTTCCATGACTAAATTGATCGAGTTTTATCGGAAGGTGATGTCAGGAGCCTTAGAAACCGGCGACGTTGCATTAGAAGAGCTATGAATGTTAAAGATACTTAAAAAATACGAACTAGCAGTCAATTAAAAAAGTAAGTCATAGTTTCAATAATCTTACATTGTTTCGTATAGTGATTGGCACATATTACGTTAATAAATCCAACTCATCATCATCACCCGAGCGTTAAACCCGGTCGCGTCCTAGGCTTTCACTTCGGAGCCCAGGGTCCGTCGCAGGGACGTTAATAGTTACAACTCACCCTATATAATAACTTACCCGCGTGCGTCGTATGAAAACACAATAGCTTTGTCCCTCTCACGCCGATAACTGCAAGCAAAAATGTATCAAAGGCATTTATGCTTGCAGTTATCGGCGTGAGAGTAGTTTCGGGACCGTCTGCCGAGGTATTTTGAATAAAGTAGCAGAGATCCAAAGACTGTAGTGCTTTATTGTGTTAGCACTTTCTGAATATTAATGGATAGCATAGACCTTGCAAAAAATCACGAGTTGATTATTCCAATTAGTTTTTCTGTACTTGTAAGTATATAGAAATAAACCTTATCAACATTCGCATCGCGTAATGCGAAGTTTAATTGCCACAGACAAATACGTACTCAAGATAGGATTATTTATTATTAGCCTTAGCACTGAGTTTGTCTGTAAACTGATACGATAGCGTCAATTTTTTATAAATGTATGTTCATATTTAAATGTAATAATTATAAACTATACAAAATATAAATAACGATAAGCTTTATATATGGTTCATTTTGTGTAGACGGTATTTTGGATGGATATATCGTTAACTAATCCATTCGTATATCACTCTGTATATATTGTTCATGTCTATGGGCAGTTGATTTAATATAGCCAATGTCGGATTCACATACATTTAGGCATATTCAATTTTGGCAAGGCTTGTGTCCAACATTAATATTTTTCAAATTCCAATTGAAAATGGATGTATCTTTTTGATACACGCATAAATAAACTGATATACCTATTATGAAATTATTTATGCGCGTACCCTATACATACATACTTTTTGATTCTGCATTTGGAAAAAGATTATACATTGTCAAAATTTGCTATATTTCCCATTACATACTACATGTGACCACACTCACTTTTTAGAAATCATTTCACATCTTCATGTAATTGCCCATATAAAAAACTAGACTGCTTATTAAACTTAGTTTGAGGCCATGAAAACGTAAGAGACTGCCGTTCTTCGTGCACACGCCTAACAACTTAACCTTCAACATTCAAACAACATATCGGAATTTCACATCCCTCACGATAATTGTTTGTTGTATGAATTTTAAATTCGTGTATGTAACCAAAGTAGGCATTATCAAATAAGTAGAAACTGCTAAAGTCCATAAACTGCACTTTAAAAGGAAGTGTTTATAAAATATCATTGGAATAGCACAAGGCACGCTGGGAAACCACTGCGCTTTTTGTTATTTTTATGCTCTGTGGTAACTGAACTGTAATCAAAAACTCTTGTTTCGACCTCTCTTACAGTAATTATTTTTCAAAATATGATACGCTATAATCATAATATACTATATAATAGTGATGTCTGAGAATCGGTGTCTGTTTATTAGTGTATAATTCTGTAATTCCAAAACCTGTAGGAATTTTAGAAAACGACGGGGATATACTTAATGATTTCTGACGTTGTTTGTTTGTGATCTGTCTCTGTTATTGATTTCTGAATCTGCTAGCCTGATTTATGCAATACATGAAAAAAAATTATTAACACGCGTGTAGGAGTGTCTTTGCAATCCGGGCCAACAATGAAATCGCAAAATAATCACCTTGTTCATACAATTGCGTTCAAATCAGCATTGCAATTAGGTATGAAACATTCCTACGTTTCGTATATATTATACATTCGAGAAACAATGTATATATATATATTTTCCCCAGCAGTTGTATTCTATGAGCAGTGTGGCCTGCCAGTTCGCTTATTCTTTGGGCTATGTCGGTTACTTAAGTTCTGCTGCAGATATCCTCATATCTGATTCTATCACGTAGCGAAAGCCCGAGCATAACTCGTTCCATCCTTTAGGCGTTGAGGTATTTTGAACGAGATGTGAAAAGATGTTTGTCGAAGTTTCCCGAACGCTCCCCAGCCGCTGAGTTGGTTTCGTCTGTTGTTGGTGGAAATTGGAGTTATCGAACTGAATAACTTGTCCTTGTAGAACTGCCCAAGCAAAACTGAGGAAAGTACATAGTAACTACTTTTGTTATAGTGTCACTGAGTACACTCTCTCACTCGCAATCACCAAAATTAAAAGGTAGTGCTACGAATAGTTCTTCGTTAAAGCGAAGGAATGCGTCTGCTGGAGTGGGAAGCCTTGTAGAACTGCCCAAGCAAAACTGAGGAAAAGTACATAGTAACTACTTTTGTTATAGTGTCACTGAGTACACTCTCTCACTCGCAATCACCAAAATTAAAAGGTAGTGCTACGAATAGTTCTTCGTTAAAGCGAAAGAATGCGTCTGCTGGAGTGGGAAGGTTGACATAATCGGGCCATCAACTGTGAAGAACGCTGAGGAGTCAGCTGCGGGTGGTGGTTGGAAGGAGTATGTATCTCGTTTACCATTCCATCGGCAGTTGTACATTCCAAGGGCATAAAATAATACTCCGATTGGTTGAGGTAATGAATTCTGACTGTAATACTTGAGTCAGTAGCTTACATTATATCCTAAATACGATTTAGTAGTAATGTTTTGCATATTCGAATGAAATTACCTCTCTTTATAGGCGGGCCGAGAACACCATGGAGTGGATGTTCCATAATAGTGTGGGGCTAAACCTGCCAATCTTTCGAAGCGATTTACATCTATTACGATGGTGGTCTTTGTAAGGCGTGAACGAGCACGGCCGAACTGCAGTCTGAGATCAATGTTTGTTGAAAGAATCGGTGGGGTAATGTGATCAGTGGTTCTGGCTTCCTTGAGGGCCTGGTGCGGATGGTGGAGCCGCAGAACCTATAGTTGGAAGTTAAGAGTCACAAATCTTCTTAGTGTGGTGAGGATTGGGCTCATGACTTAGTTCTATCTGTTAGTGCTTCTTCTGCGAATTGCAGAGTGAGAACTGTGGTCTGAGGTGCTTGTCATCGTCTTGTCGGTCTAGATTATTCAAATCAGTGTAAAGAACTGTGAGGGCTAAGCTCAGTATATAATTCTCAGATTAATTATCGACTAAGTAGGTAATGCGCGTCGTAAATGATCACGCAACGTTTGTCGTCTTCAGACATCGCATGTCGTGATCAATTCGTGTTTCGTGAAACTACCAAGACTCGATGGGATGCTGATTTAGTTTTGCTACATTAGCGAGATTTACTTATTGTTCTTCGGGGAAACGTAGCGTACTGAGAAACTTCAGTTATATACGCAGTTGCGTCACTCAAAAATAATCGCAAGTACTAATGGTTAAAGTAAGGTATTTTCACCTATCGTCTATAGTCAACTCGTCTAATGTGAAATGATTCATTCTCGTAAATCATACGACGCATATTACTATCGATGGGAACAAATTTCATATAATGAAAAGGAAATTAATAGAACGAACTATGATCTCGACATAGTAACTTTTCGCCACTTGGAAGTTAAGTGAATGTTGTTCCTAAAAATTAAATAAATTCGTTCCACTTATATCCAATAGTTACACAATTCATTTGTCAAGCAAATCAGTGTTTTGTTCGCTCCATTTTACTTACGGATCATTATTAATTTGTGTTGATTTGTTGCAATCCTTGCGTAATTATAATGACAAGTATATTATCAGTTCGCGGTGTATATATCACGAAACATACCGGAGGAGTTCCTCAATAAATATTATATATAAAATAATTCATCACACCAGTGTTTTCATACTTAATGTGGAGTTGAATGTGTAACTTTGCGCGGACCCATATTGTAAATACTTTACTTTTAAAAGTACTCTCAATCAAAAATCATAATATTATATAATAATGACGTGTGTACGTAGATCGTGCCCATCGTGGCCGTGAAATGTGATATTGGTATCATAGTATCAACTGCTAAAATCCAAATACCCTAAAAACCAGGAAAATAATAGTTTCTATTCTTAAATTGTCAGCTTAGTTTTATAATAGTAATTACGTTCTTCAAGTACAATAATTATAATAAAATCAAATTACAATCGTAAGCAGCATAAATCAAACTATGCATGGCCGTACTGAAATACAATGTCCCACAGAAAGTTACTTAATTCAGGTACGTAATCTTATCTGGCTTTGGTGACAAGGTGAATAGAGGATTTACAATACGGGTGTGAGCATGTATATAGAAATATTGATTATAAAAATAACTCACGAAATGGTTTTATTTTGTATTTTAGCCCTAATAATTTATAAATAAATATAACTAACAAAAGTAACCCGACAAAATTTGCAGGCGTGATGTAATTATTGTAAGGTGTACCTGTTACGAAAAACAACAATTTTTAGTAAATAAATATGTGAAGAAATATCAATCAATGGCCAACGTCCCGTTGACGATCAGCTGAACGTTTCATTTTTTTCACACACAGTTCTGTCAGGTTTATTTATTTAATTTTCGAAATAGATACAATTTATGCATTACTCCTGCTGAGGTTGTCAGATTAATTTTGTAAGACCATAGAATTGTTGTTGTATCGGCGCTCTCCCACGTCTCTCTCGCACATGAGGACACATTAGATTAGCGCAGTGCGTGTGACTAAATTTCAAACTTGTCTAAAAATATTCCCACGCGTGGATCTTACGATATCCCTGTTAAATAAAAAGTGTTATAAAAGTTGTATTTTCCAGTTTCGGATTGATACTTTTGGTGTTAGCTGTCTAGCTAGATAATTTTAGTTTATCGATGCTATGGAATGATATTTAATAAGTACATTATATGAAACTGCTTGTGAATACAAGGCCGCAATATCAGATATATCCTGGCAGATTGAGAAATTATGTATTTTCTACTTGTCGTCGCACATTTTTTGCATTTGGACACAAAGTGCCACAAACGCAGTAGGTCATAATACACAGTTTGTCACAATCTAGTTCGACACTTGTTCCTATAGTACTGAGTTTGTATAAAATATCATCTCTCACATTAATGAAGAAAAAAAGCAAAGCCTCATCTACTATTGTCCTATATATTGTCGGTACTGCTGTAATGCAATATGACTAGGCAGATCGATATTTGTCAAATAACAAAACTAATTCAGTATGCATGAATACATAGATTTGTGTATTTAAATAATGTTTTATACACAAATCTACCCAGGAATTCTATTTTTCTAATATTTTTTTTATTCTGTGAGTTCTTTTTTGTTTTATATTATGCCCTATTATGTTATTCACAAATTATTATCAAAATGTTTAGATTATTTTCGTTTAAGTTTAAGAAATAGATATAGAGGTATATGTTTTTATGGCAATTATTGGAAATGCAACCAATAACCAATGGAAAAGGTACCGAGCGAAAACCTGACCAACTGAGTAATTTCGTTATATAGTCGGATTTGATGATTCCTTGCTTGCTCCTGTTTGCAGTGAAACAGACGCGGTTGAAATATTTTTAGAATGTTTTTTGATAATGTGTCGCCGACCAAGAGCGCCGATCGTAACTGTAATAAAATTTCCTTTTTAGTCCCACTTTATGGCATTAACGATAAAATGTGTCTATTTAAAGTAGGTAACTGTGTGTGGCATGTATCAAAACACGAATTTAATACAAGGTGAAGGGATAAATTCTTATGAACATTTTCGATGTAAACTTGATTGTAGGCAATGAATACTGTAATGGACTTAATTCGCTGTTGTACAGGCGACACGTGTAATAAAGTGTTACATATTTGTTAAATTTTGTTTTTTTTTAAAGAGGGCCTAATTAAACAAAAAAGAATAAAATTGAAATCACAAAAAATATGAACATTTTGGTCATTGATCGAGACTTCTTATCACTCGCCCAATGGCTCCTCTGCTGCTTACCCAGCAGCTCCTTGAGCATACTGGTGACCTCACTCACACGCAAGAACACAACCCTCTTGGGAGATGTTATTTATACTTTCAAATATTTCAAATTATAATAATAATTTCAAATGTTTGAAAGCATAAATGTAATATATATAATAGATTATTATAGCAGGACATCACCAATAATTTCTTAGTCCCAAAAAGTTAACGACCAGATTTTTTATTGCTCCAGTAGGCCGCAGATCCAGTGCAAGAGCCTAAGCAGCAACATTTGCAAAATTACATTATTTCATCTAGGCTCAAACAATTTTTATATCCCATTTTATTTTGTGGCATAACGCTACTAGAGAGTTTTCGTAATGATAATGTTAGAAACAGAGTATCGGTCTGAAAGAGAGTATCGGTGGCAAAATAAGAGGCATGCTCCGTTGGGTCGGACATGTAGAAGAATGACGAAACATATACAACGCAAAAGTGGAAGGATGTAGGAGCCGAGGAAGGCCAAGACTTACCTAATGACCAAATTGGTCGTGTTATATCAGAAGGTGATGTCAGGAGTCTTAGAAACCGGCGAGCGTGCATGAGAAGAGCAATGAATGTTAAAGAAGCGAGTGAGGTGTGTAAGGATTGAGTCACGTGGCGCTCGCCTTACAATATGTTCAAAAAGCACATCAAAAATACTCTTTTTAAGAAGGGTTATTATAGAATCGATGAATATCTAACTGACAGAGATGTTTGGAAATGATTCAGCACATGCATTAATATAACTTTAATTGATATCACTATACGCAAACCCGTAATTATATTTATTGTAATATGTATAAATGATTTGAAAAAAGACCTATATTGGAAAGTTTCTTTTGGCATTTTTTCTTCGCCAATAATTTGTAATGCTGGTAGATTAAAAAAGAGAAAAACTAAAAAAATAATAAGACATAATATTGATAATGTAAGACGTCTCTAAGTTATCTTTTTTATCTTGGTTCTCTGTGCTTACTTCGCACGGGATTTGGCGTGAAGTTATAGATAAGTCGTTCAATGTACATTTGCACGCCCACAGTGGGTAAAATAAGAGAAACGAAACATTTTATAAAATACTTTAACTTTATGTACCTTATTTCTGCAAATAAATTTATTATTATTATTATTATTATTATTATAAGTTTTTTTTTGAGTACATTCACCTCATAAAATGTTGCTTATTCCATACCCATGGTCATCAGTTGGATATATTGATGAAAATTTTCACGAGCTCGGTTGCGCAGTCGTGAATGACGTGACTTCGCTCATGGGTTCGATTCCCACATAGGACAAGCAAGCATTTGTGTGCATGAACATGTCTGTTTGTATTGGTCTGGATAGTTTTAAGAGAGGTAGGGCGCATCAAAGCAGCCCATCTGGTGACGTACCTCCATCTCACAGAACACCGCAGTCAAATAACTCGCTAAAGGGTTTTTGTGTTCCTGCGTGTGAATGAGGTCATCAGTAAGCTCCTAAGAAGTTGCTGTGTTAACAGCAGAGAAGACAAAAATCATTACTTAAATTATTTCACATACATATACCTACACACAACAGTCAATATGATTTCCGTACTGGACTCACTAAAATAACGAGTTAAACAAACATAAATATGGTTTCATAAAATATATTTATAAAAAAAATATAACATAACTTCGGAACAAAAATAACAATACACGTCATAGGGATCTGTGAGTTGTAAAATAAATAATAAAAAAGCCTAAATGTTACTACCATCATTATAGTAATCGTATTCAACAGTACAATTGTTACAGGAATTACGTTTACAAAGTAAACAACTAAATTATATTGTTTATTGTATATTAACAAATCCAGGTTTTGAATCTTTAGTCCTCGATATCCACTAATAAACGATCAAAATATTGCGCAATTTTTATCATCGGGTTCACCACTTTGCCATGGCATGAACAATTATATTGTTTTACAGAATGTTCTCCTGAGGCTTTCGGCCAAATGGTAGAATAGTCGAAAAGTTCTTGTTTACACGGTGGTAGCCAGGCAACACTGTGCAATGGTTCGCTTGTTCTTCTTGGTTTAAAATTTCTATTTCCTAACGGTCGGTTGAGGCAATTTTCTGAACGATATTCTTTGCTCGTACAACGATTTTTTTCAATCCCCATTTTAAGGGGATGTCGCTGAAAAATAATTATACTACAATTACCGAGTTCGGTGCAATCTAAAACATCAAACTAAAGTCAGTCGGGGCAAGTGCCTCCACCATAAAAATTTCGAAAACAAGAAATATATTTAGAAACAGTCATCTAACGTTAAAGTCTATATTCATCTTAGTATAAAATTCTAATTGTTTATGAGTGTACTAATTAAGATGTGGCATTAAAATACCGTTTTAATATTAGTGTCGTTTGTACTCGAATATAGAGTTCACCGTTGTGCAGTATATTGTCGAAAAATTTAGAATTAGTATTTCGTGTGGTACGCCATCTTTAAGTTAAAGTGATACGAGTAAGTTAAGCTACAGTTAACCATTTAAGCACTGTTCACGTGTGTATGAATCAGTTGACTATCAGGAATCTCGACCAATTATCCTAGGTGATATTTCCTAGCACTTTGATTTGATCACATTAAATTAAAAAATAGACGAATATAGTAGTGAGTTTTATATTATGTCTGCTATTTTCAACTGGTTCACATGTGCTAATCTGTTGCTAAACTCGGCTAAAATTAAATGCATCAAATTTAGTCTTCGAAATGTGAGTTCTGCCAATACAGAAGTTCTCATTGGGAATAATAAATTAAAATTTGTTAATAACAGTGTTTCTTGGAATTACAGTAGACTCCAAATTGCAATGGAGCCCCTATATAATGTAGAAATAAAGAGAACCGGCACAGTTATGTCAAATTCGAACTGTATAGTCACTCCATGATTACTACGACACGGGCCTGCGAGCCTAGTGTAGTAATCGCAGGACTTATGTTACATTCTGATTATTCTTTTTTCTGCAATAAAATTTACTTTACTTTTTACATAAATAAACTTGCTGGTAAGCTCAGCTCTGCTGCATATGAAGTTAGGACAATCAGGCAATCGACGGATGCGGCTAGTGCGCGCTTAGTGTATTTCAGCTACTTTCACAGTATTATGTCGTATGGTATAATGTTGTGGGGAACGGCGACTGACATTTAGACAATTTTTATCTTACAAAAAGAGCCATTCGCTCTATTTATAACATGGGCTCCAGAGAATCCCTCAGGGAACTGTTCAAAGAAATAAATATCCTCACTGTTACTTCTCAACATATTTATGAAAACATAATGTATGCCCGTAAAAAATTAAGGTCGTTTTCAAACTTCAGTGAAAAACTTAGAAGTAGAAATAAGTTGCGGTAGATCGGTTTACTAGATCTTTTCTTGTAAATTGTATTCAATTTTATAATAAATTGCCTGAAACAGTTCTGTCCTTTCCTGACAATGTAAAAGCACATTAAAATACTCTCTGTAGAAGGGCTTATTATAGAATTGATGAATATGTAACTGACAAAGATGTCTGGAAATAATTCAGCACAGACTACCCGTCCTTAATAATCTTTAATTTTACCGTTTGATATAATTATTGTACCAATATGCTTATGTAAAAAAAAATTGTAATATCTATAGGGCAATTTTAAAAGAGACCTATATTAGCAAGTTTCTTTTGGCATTTCTTCTTCGCCAATGGTCATTTCCGAAAAGCTAGTCGATTAAAAAAAGGAAAAAGTAAAAATTAGAAAATTAAATAAGATTATATTTCAAAAATGTACGACGTGTCTAAGTGCCCGCGATGGCCCAATGGCAAATAAAGTATTTTTATCTTTTTATATAAATCTACTAAATCTAAACTATCCACTATTAGGTAGGTATACTTTATTCTTAGCTACATTACCTATTGATGAAAATTATAAGTGAGAAAAAAAAATGATATTAATATATCCACAATTCCTTCCATTGTCAACGCCAAGAATTGCGGCGCAGAAGTGCGGCAAAAACACTCAAATAATAAAAATAAGTAAAATATGTTATGACATTTTAGCAGCTGGGTCCTACCTTATGATGTTTATTCCTGAATTTTTTCTTAAACACTTTTTTATTTCTGTTAACATTTTTGACACCATTGGACGAGTCAGAGTCATCAGTAGCAAACTTTATTGGAGAAACGTAGGGCTGCAAAATATGACCTAAAATTGTATCATCTAAATTACTTAACCAAAAAATCCATGACCTGTGAAAATATTCCACGCGTACGAGGGGTGTACCATAACATTCGTTTATTTTCGGGCGTCATGGTAATACATATTTATTTCAAAATAAAATAACAAAATGATCAAAATTGAGCAACGCGCTGTGATTTATTTCCTCGATGGGAAAGGAAATATAGAAGGGAACGCCGATTCAGGAGCACAAGTTAAAGGTGTTAAGAGATCCAGTATTCATTAAAACGATTTAGCGGAAGAAGTTTCAAAATTGCCGTGAGGGCTTAAAAGACGATCTATGTCTCGTAGTAGACGGCAAATTTCTGCAGTTGTCACAGATCAACAAAAAATGAACTCTGACTGATCGGCGAAACAGCAAGAGCAGTTAGTTAGAGATGTTGAAATAGGTAAAGGGAGAGTTCTGAATTTATTAACATTTCAGAAAGTCCAAGTTTAAAGAAAATTTTGAAGAGCCGTAGATTTTTAATGAATGAAGAAATGAAGAACAGCGCTAATCAATAAATGTAGAATTTCAGTTTTTTTTTTTACCAAACTACGTAGTTTGGCCCCTGTGGGCTGTTACTACGTCACCAGAAGGTAAATTTCAGTTACATTGGGGACTTCAGGGGCAGGGATGGAAAAATAAAGGTAAATCAAAGCATAATTTCTTTTCTTTCACACTTAGTTAGGTACATTATTTTTCAGCACAAACCAATAAACCACTTTACTACACATAAAGGCACCGTACTCACGAAACATTGTTTTAGCGCCTAAATATCTGAGCGATTCGAGCCTACTGACCAACGGGAGGATATTGCAACCCATAAGTTGAAAAGCGCCGCGATGTTGATCCGCGAACTAGCCAATAAGCGGTTCATTGAGTTACTACGTAATCTCGGTCTCAGCGGGGCTCCATAGGTTCGTTTTTGTTTTCAGCCACCCCTTGTATGTTCGCATGCGTATTTGAAACAGCCATATTTGTCATTATTTTAGTCAATTTGGCAAGAGCTGGGACAGAAGAATGTATTAAAGTAATAGTGATAACGAATTGTATTTTCTTTTTTGAGTGGCGCAATCTTCAAAATTTAATCAGTAGGTGTATTCACATTACCTCGAAACACTATATTCAATCGAAATCAAAAAGTTATGTGTCGAAATGTATGTAATCTGAGTAACTGATTTGAAAAACATTTTCAAATCCGTTTCGAATATAGCTTTGCGAGGCAATAATGAATACCTCCACAGATCAACATTACAATCTAGGTGAGTAATTTTCTAACTTTGTACATGAGAATACCAACCTATAAAATTATGTTCATCAAATAACATCGGAGATAGCGATAAGTACCCAGAGAAATGTGCCACAAACTGAAAACAGATAACGTACTCAACAATTATAAAAGCACCAAAGTTGTTTGATACCGATTTACTCACACATTCTGTTGATGCCCCGACGGAGGACGTCGCACGCTAGCACCGCGGTCATGAACTGGGAGCCATAATCGTTGTAACAACCTGCAAAAGTCAAGTAGATCTGATAATTGCTAGTCTCGCGCCATAGTCTTCGTCTGACACCACACAATACGCATCATCTTTATCATCCAAGCGTAAATCCCGGTCGCGTCCTAACTTTCCTACATTTACTTTTTTGCTTTGCGCGGTCTTCGCCATGTCTTATTGTGAGGCCATTAGCATGCATATCATTCCATAGATACGGTGTCAAGCCAGCTGTTCTTGGGCTAGACATTTGTTCCGCACGTAAATTGCCTGTTTTAGTAAGACGTGGCCGTATCAACGAAGGCGACTCTCTTACAGTTTGTCTACTACTCTTTGATCATGAAGGCTACCACGAATACGGGAGCTCTTTTTGCAATATTTTCGCGTAACTGCGCACATCTACCAAAGCATATTCATTTCCGTAATACGCATCTCTTACTTATATAAAAGGGCATGTCTGATGATAGATTTATAAACCTGTCTTTTCAGCTTAACCAGCATTTTAGGGTCACAAATGACTTTAGCCATGTCACGCCAAGTATCGCCAAGCCGCCGATATTCATACCTTGACGTTGCAATCAAAGACAGGTGTGAGATATGTGGTATTACTACTCGATTTTCGCTACATTTAGTTTCAGATTCAGACCGCCGTTCTCAAGTCCGTCAGCCAGCGTGACAAAGTCAGCATACATGGGCAATGGGTAGGCTGCTCACGTGCGTCTCTGATGCTGTCTAACACTACGACTAATATTACGCTGAACAGAAACGGACTAAAGACGGTGATCATAAAGGGTTGTGTGTTGCAAACAGCAGTCCTAATTATGGAATCCGAATGGAGATACATGTCCCGGTAAATATCACAAAAGCACAATACGCAACTACCCTTAAAAAATTTTGTTGATAATTATCTAAGAGCGACTATACAATCAACTTCAAAAGCTTACCATGGTTCAACTTTATAATATTGTAAGCAAACGAAACTAATTTGGACCACATGGCAATCATATTATTAACATATGCAGTGCTGTTCTTTCGCACGACGACTTCATCTGTTTCTAATCCTTCATATGAATTATAAGTTTCAGTTTCAGATACTTTGTCATCGTCACACATTTCACTATAGTCCTCCAAGCATTGTAAGCTTCCTTCTACATTTTCCAGCTGTAAGGTTATGTTTTCAGAGATGCTCTTTTTGACAAATTCAAGCTCTTCCTTAATCTCTTCAGCAAAGCTCTTAGCGTTGTCTACAAATGTTTCGACGGCACTACTAGTGCTCTCGTCGCAACTTCGGTCATCTATACATTCGCTTATGCTTTTGAAATCATCTGCGTAAACCTTATCAGTACGGGAGCCATCCTGGTTGTAGAGATCATCCACAGCTTCATTTTGTTCTGTACTGTCACTTTCATCATCTTTTAATTCGCAAAAGCTTTCGAAGACATCGTCAGTGCTTATACTCAGGCTTCTCGTTTCTTCGTTTTTAATACTTTTCTCTCGCACAGACTGTGTGTCGCATATTCCAATTTGGTCATAAAGTTTTCGTCTTGCTCTTCTCTCACTTATTTCCTGATGTAATATCCTTTCTTGATAGGACCTGTCCTTCAATTTCTGAGCAGCTTCTAGCTGATTTCTTTCTAATGATTTGAATTGTTCGTATAAGTACCACGAGCGAACACGGTTTGATTTTTTGTCCGTGGTATACGAGTCTAAAATGAATTAAAGAATATTAACATTATAGCATTGTTCGAATTAGTTTCGTGAGTTTTTTAGAGATCTTTTTTTTTATGCCGCGCCAGATAACTAACAAACCTATTGCCCGCTTGATGTAAACCGTGTACCATTTAGTTTATGATCTCTATCAATTCAAAAAATATCGTTCGGGCATTGTCATCCCAGCGCTAACACAGTAACTCTACTAGAGTTCACTGGTAACCTCTCACTCGAAGAACACAACAACCCTACAAGGAATTGTCATTTAGCTTGCGGTCTTCTGTTATATGGGGTACTTCCCCGGTCGGGTTGCTTCTACGATCTCCGCACTTTGTCTACAATTTTGCATGTATATATTTAACCTCTGTCATGCGGTTTTCAGAGAGGTCGGGCGCATCAAAGCAACCCGTCTGGGGAAGTAGGTAACTCAACCTCACTAAAAACCTCAGCCAAATAATAGCTCCCTGGAGAGGTGTTGTGTTCCTGCGGGTGAGATCACCAGAAAGTCCCTAAGGAGTTACTGTGTTAGCAGCAGAGGTGGCATCGCGAGAGATAGTTTATGTTGTAAGCCAAGCTTTAGGCTACAGTAAACGCTTTACATCAAGTGTATACGTTGTATAAAAAAAAAATTAATGCAATCTAATAGTCAGAATCAGAAGTGTCAACACAACGAAGTTTTTGCCTATTATAATGATCTTCACATATGGAGAGCTACCTGCCCATTTCCATTATGTCTACTTACAGTTCCATTATGCCTATTGAGCGTTTAATTGTCACATTTACATTCACTTACTTAGGTACATAGGTAAGCACTAAACTACTTTTCCAATATAGTACCACATGCCTGTTATGCGTTTAATACCTTGAATATGTCACACTTACATTCACTTGCTTTAGGTAAGCACTAAAAACCTTTCCAAATTGTTTTTTTTTCGAATCGTCAATTAGGCATGACGAGATATATATGTCAGGAAATTAGTACGACAATGATGTCAAGTAGTAATAATAAATATAATGATACTCGTAGATCAAGTATTTTTCCTATTACAAGAAGAATTAGGGTCGGCAATTCTCTTGGTGTTGCACGCATCTATAGGCTACGACAACTGCTTACCATCAGGCAAACCGTACTCTTGTTAGCCACCCTAATAGTAATAAAAATACAATTCTACAATATTTAAAGTAGTATAAAAAAGTTAATTTTTAAAATATATTAAAATATAATTAAAATATAATTCTACAATATAAAAAAAATATAATCTACATCTTTGGAATGGCTTACTTCGAGTTGTTTTAAATACCCACTGTCTTCTATCATCACGGCGCAAGTCATCTAATTAAATTGATTTAAATGTATGTATGGAGGGTACTTTGGCTAAAGTATCTGAGGTATCCAAAAGTATCCAAGTTAAGACGCCTCTATAAAGTATAGAGGCGTCTTAACTTGGTTGAATTCAACCCCATGAAGACACAAGTTTGCGCGTTCACCGCTAAGAAAACCCTAATTGCTGTGGTTCCTAAATTCCAGAACACACCTCTTCCCATCACCAACAGCATTAGGATCCTTGGTGTCGAGATCTCCAGTGACGTTCAATATAGAAGTCCAAAAAACTTGGTGTGCTCAACAGAGCAAAGCGGTACTTCAGTGGCAAAGCCTTAGGCAGGCAAAGACTTATGTTATACAAGTCTCAAGTCAGATCGCACATGGAGTAATGCAGTCACCTTTGGGCAGGAGCACCTGGATACCAGTTTGGACCGTGTGACTCCGTACAGAAACGAGCTGTGAGAATTGTAGACGATCCTAAGCTTACACTCGGTATGGAACCCTTAAGTTTAAGGAGAGATTTTGCCCCCCTTTGTGTGTTGTACCAATTGTACAATGGGCTATATTCTGAAGAATTGTTTGATATGATGCCGACAGCTACTTTTTATAACCGCACCGCTCGCCGACGGCGGGAAGTTCACCCTCACATGCTGGAACCGCAATGGTCGCGTACTGTTCGGTTCCAGAGAAGTTTTCTTCCGAGAACTCTCAAGTTGTGAAACGAGCTTCCAGCCAAGGTTTTCCCAAGGGACTACAGCATGGGACTCTTCAAGAAAGGCGCGAAGAGGTTTTTAGAAGGTCGACAACGCATGAGTGACACCCCTGGTGTTGCAAAAGTCCATAGGCTACGGTGACTGTTTACCATCAGGCAGGCCGTATGCCACCTTGGTGGTATAAAAAATGTATGTATATCTTTACACCAAGTCCCTTGCGTGGTAGAGACGGAGAACCGAGCGCCATGAGACGCGGTCCTTACACGCCTCAATCGCTTCTTTAACAATCATATCTCTTTTCATCTACGCTCGCCGGTTCCTAGGGCTCCAAACATCGCCTACTGATAAAACACGTAGAATTTCATCATAGTGAATTTTGGTCTTCCTCGGCTCCTACATCCTTCCACAGCATTCTATATCTGTTTCGTCATTCTTTCATCCTGCATCCTTTCTACATATCCGAAACGAACCAACGGAGCATGCCTTTTCTTGTCTTAACACCAACATCGTTTATTTAACTAATGTTATCTAAACTTACCAACAGAGTTTAAGAACTCCATCCAAAAATTATTCCGGATTTATTACTTTTTAATAATTTATATATAGTTATTTCAAAGTGGAGGTAATTAAATTAAATTTTTCCCTCATTTAAAAAGCCTAAAAGTAAATTTTGTATTATTTTCGAGATCCTTATTATTTAATACGATGCCTTTGGATCCGATTTACATGACAGAACGTCAGAACATTTTTAGATTTTTTTTATTTTTGTATTCTCTACTGCCAGATTAGTTCAAGATAATGAAGTTTCTATTTTTAGTAAAAGCCAGCTCTCCTTCGTTTATAGGATTCTAGCTCTTAGCATGTACCGCTACGAGAATCGCTACTAGAGCGGGCGCTACTTTAGTCGGACCAATTTCAGAAACAAATTGATTGCGGCTTTCCTTCACTTGGGAAAGAGGGATAGCGCGCACTGAATAGCTAGTGTAGTAAATACATAATAGTAATAATAAATGTCATCCATTAGCAACGTAATCATCACTATACACCGAAAATAGCATCGAGACGCCAATCATATTTTTTAGACATCAGCATTGATGACGACGACGGGCAACACACATATTATTTCAACAAATTATGGAATTTTTACAAACGAGCTGTTTTGTAGTGTTCTACAAAATTACTTGCAAAAAATAGTTAATTTTGTCAAATAATGTGGATGAGATTCCTTTAATAATTTCTGGTCGCTTTTCAATTCTGACGTATTCATTGGCCAAGTGACAGGATGTATCACGTGCATATAAGATTGCATTTGACTCTCAACGTGAATTGCTTTCACTCCTAGTGTAAACTAACTGCAAATAAAATCGATAATGTGTATAATATTTTTATTGACAATATTTTTGTACGACACGACAACACAAATAAGTAAACAAACAATGAAAATAAAATCAACCCAACCTTCAAGGAATAAATACACATCGATCCTCACATTATTAGTCGCAAAAAGCGAGTAATTGTATAAAAAATATATCCATAATACAGAAGGACATCGACATGAAAAATTAAATATTTCACGTGGAAATTTAATTACTTAGGTACCTACTAGTTGATTAATAAATCAAAAGACAGTCAACATGCTAAATGGAATAATTTCCAACAGTCGCGAACAAGAGCCTATAGGAACATACAAATATGGGGCAATTGAAATATCCCCGATTAAAAAAATGTGAGAGGACAATCACAAAATCCATGGTTGTACCACCCTGTACCTGTACCCTGAGTAAGAAATATGTAAACTATAGTATTTCCATAATGGCACTACTCTATTGCTGCGCACGATCACGCTAAGCATGTTGACTTAGCTTTGCTTTGTTTGAATATATATGTGATACTCTATATATAGAGGTCTATGACTTAAATACCGTAGCTTCTGCGTTGACCTCCTATCTACACAACAATAAAGTAGCGCCTATGTCAATTATGCCATATTAACCTATCTACTTGATCATTAGATTTCCGACAGTTTTGAACAATTGAAAATGTTTTTAAATTCCTGATATAATATCTAAAGCAGTCTACATTTTTGCTGCAGTGGATGATCGTTTCACTTTCGGGTCTATTTTTGTATTTTTTATTTAAGGAAATTCTAGTAGAAGAAGATGGCGCCACCAGCCGGTTGCCTGCTGTAACCAGGGTTGGTTTGCGATGAATGTACTCCAGAGTTCATCAGCTTCACACTGAACGGAGACTTACGTTCTTTGATGCCTCCGCGCTTCATCGGATGACCCTGAAATAGAGAAATTATAGACTGCTATATCTTCACGCCAAGTCGCTTGGCGGTAGGTAGGAGAACCAAGCTCTACAAGACTCGATGCTTATAAATGAAATATGAAATAATAGACAAGAATTAAAAAATATTTAATTTTTATTTATTTAGAATGTAGACACGTTAACATCTCCTCCAACCCCAGGACGTGATTACGCATAAGCTGCGCGTGCCGCATCACCATCTCAGCGATCATGGGAACACCAGGAGAAAGGGAGGTAGGGCGCATTAAAACTCCCTTTCTCCTGGTGTTCCCATGATCGCTGAGATGGTGATGCGGCAGTGTACCTCCGCGGCAGGTAGTACCTCACAGAAAACCGCATCCAAATAACAACTCCCTAGAGGGTTGTTGTGTTCCTGCGTGTGAGTGAGGTCATCAGTAAGTTGCTGTGTTAGCAGCAGGGGTGGCATCGCGCGAGTGATGCATAATGCAACAAGCGTTTATAGGCTACGGTAACCGCTTTGCATCAGGTGGGCCGTATGCTTTTATGTTTCCCGACGGTGTATAAAAAAATCGAGTCGTTGCGAGACCGCTTGCAAGGTTTTGCAACCTGGGTTCTCGCCAGGGCCAGTGCGATGAGTATACAACGTAATGAAAGTGAAAAAAAGAGGAGTAACAAGTCCTCCAACCGCAACTGCTGCGGCACCGTATCAGCTGCGTGTGGAAATACCATCGACGCCGTTGTCGGAAACGTATCCAGACTTCACTGGTCTATATAGAAGTGCAATATCACCTGAGGGCGGAGCGATTGGAGTCTCACCAGGTTCCGAGGCTTCCGACTCATCATTTGCCGATCGTCATGAATGAAGAATTCTAATAAACTAGCTACACGGCTTTACCATTGGTACAGTAACAGGGGCGTGTTTGTCGAAGGTGTTCCTGAGCCGCCGCCAAGTGTCGCAGCCCTGAGTCTCCGGCTGTATATACAAGTCTTCCTTGTCAGCAAATTTCTCCGTGGACTGATTGTAACACGCAGCAAGTACTAAGTCAAGGCTGTCGTCCAGCAAACTGGAATATTAAATGTATAAAAAAAATACATTAGCTAAATTATACATATACTAGCTGACCCAGCAAACGTTGTTCTGGCAAAGAAATCATTATTTGTTATTTTTTTCTAATTTTTTTTTATTAATTATTATCGTGTTCTATCAGAAGGTGATGTCAGGAGCCCTAGAAACCGGCGAGCGTGCATGAAAAGAGCAATGAATGTGAAAGAAGCGAGTGAGGTATGTAAGGATCGAGTCGCGTGGCGCTCGGTTCTCTCTGCCTACCCCGTAAGGGATTTGGCGTGAAGTTATAGATAGATAGATAGATAGATAATTATATTTTTTTATTTAATATATTCTTTTTTATTTTTATAAGTAAGTACAAGTATTTTTACTTTACTACCTATCTCATACGAGGAGTACGACTATAAACACCGTGATACGAGATTTTTATATTTCAAAGGAAAATTCGACGAGCTCGGTAGCGCAGTGGCGAAACGCGCCGTTACGTTACTTTGACACCAATGCTCGTGGATTCCATTCTCACATAGGACAAACATTTGTGTACAAGAACATGTTTGTTTGTCTTGAACTGCAAAGCAGCCCGTCGGGGAAGTACCTCCACCTCATAGAAAGTCAAATAACGACTACCTAGAGGGTTGTTGTGT
The DNA here is from genome assembly GCA_947507595.1 of Pyralis farinalis. Taxonomy (NCBI): domain Eukaryota; kingdom Metazoa; phylum Arthropoda; class Insecta; order Lepidoptera; family Pyralidae; genus Pyralis; species Pyralis farinalis. The sequence goes on along the minus strand of OX382269.1, from coordinate 7,153,103 downwards.
TCCTGCGTGTGAGTGAGGTCACCATTAAGCTCCTATGGCAGGGGTTCCGAAAGTGTGCGCCGCGGCGCGCCTTGGTGCTCCATAGAGAGTACAGAGGGGCGCCGTGAGACGCTCATGTGTACCGTTACCTGGGAATGAAGATATTAGCGCCTATAAAGTAAACAATTCGAATCAAATGAAATAAGAAAAATATGCGTAGATCCAAGATGCTTTCCATGCACAAGTTCTACCAGAATTACTTTCGCAAGAAGAAGAGTCTTATTAAACTCTCTTGCGACAACAGCCTTAAAAGATTCACGTGTTTCGATTTGTTGGAGTTTTGGATACCGGTTCAAAATGAATACCCAATTTTGAGTTTAAAGCATTCATAATTCTCATTCCCTTTGCAACATCTTATTTATATGAGGAATTTTAAACTGTCACTATGCAAATGAATGTAGCGGTATCAAACCTTATCCCGCGCGTAGAAAAATGTGTGGAGATCACCTTTTTCCTAAATTATAAATGTTTCTTGCGTGTCAATGAAACTGTAAAAACTCAGGTTTATATTTCACATGTTTTAATTTTATCCTTGTACCTTCTATCGAGTCCTAACGACTACGGTGCTCCGAGACTAAATATTAACACTGTAAATGCGCCGCGAGTTGCTGTGTTAGCAGCAAAGGTGCATCGCGAAGTAATACTTAATGTACCTATTGCAAGCGTTTATAGGCTACGGTAACCGCTTTACATCAGGTGGGCCATTTGCTTATATGTCTCCCGAAGTTGTATAAAAAAATTGAAATCTATCTGTGTATATTTCCCAGCCAAGTTGCTTGCAAGAGCAAGAGCAAACTAAGCGCCACGTTATACGGTTCTGTGTCACACCCCTCACTCACTTCTTTAACACTGATCTCTTTTTATGCACTTCCCCGGTTTTTCTTTTATCTGTGATCAAATAACAACTCCCTGGACGCTTGTATATTGAATTAAACAATTTTTAACGGAAGTATCGCGTATTTTATTTATTTTGTTGAACCTGACGTTTCGAACGCTTTGCAGCGTCCATGGTCGCAGGAAGACTAAGGTGGTATTTGTCTTACATTAGTTATTCAATTATTACATCTACCGACATGGATGGATTAATTATATATGTTCCGATTTACACAAAAATCGCTCACAGTGTCCGAACATTTTTTAGATCTTTGGGTTTGGGACTTGATTATTTTTAGGACTGGATCCCAAGCAGGTGGTACTTGCCAACCATCTTCTCTATTGAAATTGGGGTGTTTTCTTATTTCAATAGCCTCGCGCAACATTCTCGGCATGTAGCGATTCTCCTTGGCGAGGATTTGTGGTTTATCAAACCGGATGTAATGGTTTGGCTGGTCCAGTGTATGTTCACATACTGCAGAGTTTTTATCGCGCCTATTCTTCTTGTCAGCAATGTGTTCTTTCACACGAGTACCTACGCTTCTCTTTGTTTGCCCTATGTATGATAAACCACATTCGCAGTCTAATTTGTATACTCCTGCATCTTGTAAGGGGATATTAGACTTGATAGGTCTTAGAAATTGACTGATCTTCTATGGGGCTTGAAATAAGTTTTAATTGAAGCTCGCTGTCAGATGTTGCCAATTTTGTCTGTGACTCCCTTTAAGTATGGTAAGATGGCAGGTTGACGTTCAACTGTAGGTGGCTTCGGGCGGCTTCTGTGACGCTTGCGAGGGAGTTTGTGACTGTTGCTCCGCAGTACTTGTTTGACATGTTGGAGTTCCTCCTCTAGATGCTCAGCGTCGCAGATGCCTTGTGCTCTCTGAAACAAAGATTTGCCTACGGTAGCTAACTGACATGGATGGTGGTGTGAGTTACCATTGAGATATTTGTCTGTATGGGTGGGTTTCCTATACACTGTGTGAGTAAGTGAGTTGTCAAGTTTCCTGGTAATTAATATATCAAGGAATGCTAGTGAATTATTTGCCTCTAATTCCATGGTGAATTTGATTTTGTTGTTGATGGAATTAAGGTGGTGTAGGAATATAGACGCTTTATCTTTGGGTATGACAACAAAAGTATCATCTACGTACCGTTTGTACATCTTCGGCACAGCCGGTGCCATCGACAGCGCTCTCTCCTCAAGGTCTTCCATGAAAATGTCAGCGACAACAGGAGAAATGGGAGAGCCCATAGCTACGCCATCGATTTGGGTGTAAAATTCGTCATTCCAAAGAAAATAGCCAGATGTTAAGCAAAGTTCTAAAAGTTCTCCATATTCCTCAGGCATGTCATTTTCACAAAGCTTCCTTTTCACAATTTCTATGCAGTCTTGTATTGGTAGGCAGGTGAATAGTGACTGTATATCAAAACTGACCATAGTTTCATCACTAGTCAATTTTAGGTCTTTTATTTGGCTAATGAAATGGTAAATCCTTCTAATCCTTAACATATGCACTTGTATGTCCACGAAGTTGTGAGAATACCTTCGATAGATGTCGAGCCAGTTTGTAGGTTGGTGTGTCAATCTGGCTAACTATGGGTCGTAAAGGAATGCTGTTTTTATGTATTTTAGGTAATCCATACAGTTTTGGTGGTTTAACGCAAGAAGGTAGAAGCATGTTTACGTCTAGATTCAGTTTTTCGGAGTGTTTCTTTATTAATTCTTTAGTTCTAGCGAGAATTTTTGCGGTGGGGTCTTTGTTAACCTTTTTATAAGTGGTATCATCCGACAAAAGTTGTTGAATTTTACTGATATATTCCGACGTGTCCATGATTACTGTTGCGTTTCCTTTATCTGCACGGAGAATTGTAAGGTCTGGGTTCTTGCGTAGGTTGTTGAGAGCAAGTATAACTGCGAGTAAGCATGGTTACTAGCAGAGGGACCGTATAAGGCGGCCCTGGGCAACATACCACGTACTGTCTTTTTACTTAATGTATATTCCTTTACTCTTTTTTGAGTTACTTCTTCGTATACAAAGTTGATAGTGTTCTTCAAAACACCAATGTCAGTCCGACTAAACATCAGCTGTGTGAAACAAGCATACAGCCCACCTGATTTAAAGTGCTACCGCTAAGCTACCGTTGTCATAGTCAAGAGTCTATAGACTCTTGCAATACAATACAATTACCTTACCAGAGGGAGACTTTGTACAAAAGTCGTCTGCATAGGTACCTCTGTCGCACCTATTTCTACCGCCAAGCAGCTATATTTATACAGCTCTGTTCCGGTTTGAAGGGTGAGATATGGCAGAGAAATTACTGGGTACTGTGTAGAAACAGCCTTGGGTCACAAGATTGGCAGCGCGCGAGTAACATCCCCGTGGTGTTGCACCTAATGCGGGCCGCTTACCGTCTAATGCGGGCCGCATGCTTGTTTGCTAATCTATTGGCATAAAAAAACAAACACCCACCGCTTCTAACACAGAAACTCCTCAGGACCTTACAGAGTAGTTATTTGGTTGCGATCTCCTTTTAGGTAGACGTACTTCCTCAGTCTTGTTTATATGCACCCTACAGCCAAAACGAACGCAGAGCATATTCGGTAGTTCGGCTTTGACTCTAAATATTATAGAGAGACCTCAAATTTACACCTCAAATTTTACATAAGACCGATAACACAAATTTACTAGCATGTTGGCGGCACGAATAATTTCGTTTTTTTTTCGGATTTATATACAGATTTGTAATTATCACTTACTCGGCAGGGAAGGAAACATCGTGAGGAAACCCGCACGTCCAAGAAATTATATTTCTAAATATGTGTAACCTAATGACAGTAATGTCTAGGTAGTTTACCTCTGCGCTACGGAGGACTGACGGCAATCTCACCATGTAAAACTCAGTATCCTCGCCAAACGTTTAGGTAGCGGACCCTGCCAATCCTAATGGATTAGGAAACGGGATAATGCTAGGAAGAAGTATGATGGCGTTCTAAAGCCCTTACGCTCTTACAAAAGTGTTTTAACGCGGATTGAAATTAGGTCTTAAAAAATAAAGTCTACCTGGATCTGTACTCACTGAAATGGGTGAAAGAAACTCAGCCTTCTCATACTTGACAAGGTGTGATGCGAGAAAAGTCTGGAGCCAGCTGGTACACCGTGTTTTTGATTAGTAGAAAGAACAATGTCCTTACTTAGGTACCCTTCCTTTCGAATATCTGGTAAAAGGGTTTTGTTTCTGACCTGTTTGATACTCGTCATAGTAACAGAATACTCTAATAAATATTTTTTTCGTTCAATCCAAAAATATACCTAATACTTTAATTTTAATTATTGTTATAAGTGCATGAAGATGTCCCCGTACCTATATTTTTATGCAACATTCATTTCTATGGTAACGATGTCAACAATGTGGCTCTCTTCACGCAAAACAAGCGATATTGGCCATAGCGTGTCTATGAATAAGTACGTTTATTTATCTCTAGCACAAACTACACCGTCAAGTTTCGCCGGTTCCGACCGTGGGTCCCGTTTTTACAGCCCGACTACGGCGAAATCATAAGAAGAGTTATGGTTTTAACAGGCTAAAACTATATGTATGTGTATGTATGTTCGTCTGTTCGCTTATCTCTCAAATCATGTTAACAAATGAGGTATCCCTGACAGTATCATACTGTTTCGCTTATTAGAGGAGGAGGAGTGAAGAGGAGAGTGGATAATCAGAGCTATAGTAAAATAATTCGAAGAACTAAGATGTTTTTATAGTCATAGATACGTCGTACACGCTCTAGAATGGCAATACGAAAGTAAGGTAATTGCCCACCTTGCAATCAGTTGGGCACGCTCTCACGTCACGTCTATACGTACTTCGCCACAAAGCGTAAATAAGTTATTTCTGGCAAAAATGCCTTCCTATGTTTTTAGATGGTCCACAAATTACACGGCAACTGTTAAAGACAAGGAAAACGTGTCATTTCATAAATAATATAAGTACAGTTTTTTTATTAAAAACATAGTAAATGTATTTAGTTTTTAGCAATATTAGAGCGGGTCTAGTGGCAGCCGTTGCTAGGGGAAGTTGAGGAAAATTTAACTATCACGTTATGAACACAGAATTGGGAATTAAATTTATTCCTAACTTTGTTTTATATTAAGTAATACGCCTACCTACCTTATTTTCAATTATTAGATGCCAGTAATACCACACGTTCTAGAAAATAATGAAGCGAATAGAATATTACTTATCATTTATTTCTTTCCATTTTCGATTACCTAGGGGGCCGACCATTAATCACGTGATGTTTTTTTAGCATTTTTTAACCCCCTTCCTCTCCCTTGGTGATACGTGGTGAGGTTTAAGACTAACCCCCCACCTCACCCAAAATCACGTGTATTTTTTAGTACCTACAAAAAATCTTAATATTTCTAGAATATTATCTTTAAATACTGGTATAAGATATAATCTAATTTTATTCTAGAAAATTAAGGACCCTGATAAAAATGTATAGACAGAGTGGCTGCAGGTTGTTTTTGACTGGCCTAAAAATAATATTAAAGGAATGGATTAATCATAATAATTAATAATAATTAAGGAGGACAGGACTTAATCATGCGAAAAACATATATTGTACTAGTACATGAACATATTTAATGTACATTGTCCTCGGACCACGGATTAGCAAGACTATCTTCAACACTAATAACAACTGAATAAGCATCTTGCAAGTCAGTTATTGGCACTGTGCTTTGTTGAAGATCAACGTCGGTTTCATCAAGCCACTCGGCGTCATTTTCGCGCATTACGCAGAGAATCTCTCTCGATCTGCCGATCAATCGTGGCGTGAGGATCCGTGAAGGAAGAACATTGTGCACCTCTAGACTATTATTGCTCGGATTAGGTTATAAAAAATAAATACACGTGATATCTTACTACACCCCCCTCCCCTCTTGTGACATTTCGCGATTTTTGCCGAACCCCCTCCCCCTTTTTCGAGCCTCACGTGATTAATGGACGATCCTAGATGGTTTGATGGAAAAAGAATGGTTAAATATTTTTTTTATACTACGTGTCGGGAGGCATATTAGTATACGACCCACCTGATGTGAAGCGTGTACCGTAGCCTATTAACGCTTGCGATATATTCATTATCACTCGCGCGATGCCTCCTCTGCTGCTTACACAACAACTCCTTGGGAGCTTACTGGTGACCAAACTCACACGTAGGAACACAACAACCCTCTAGGGAGTTGTTATTTGGCTGCGGTTTTATGTGAGGTGTAGGTACTTCCCCAGATGGGCTGCTTTGATGCGCCCTACCTCTCTTAAAACATCCAGACCCAGACAAACAGGCATGTTCATGCACACAAATGTTTGCCTTGTGTGGGAATCGAACCCACGAGCGTTGGTGTCAAAGTCGCGTCATTCACGACTGAGCCACCGAGCTTTGATTGATTTCTTTATATAGAAACCTTAAAAAAATAATTAAACCCAAGACTAAACTACTTCAACTAAATAAAAAAAAAGAATATTATTCACAGAGATGATAAATAACTAATAATTGTAACATTAAAAATTTCTGACTAATACTTATTATATACACAATTTTATTTACAAAAAGAAAAAAGAATTTAAAACAAGCTAGGAATTAATGATGCGTATGCGCATAGACATTCGGTCATTCGTACGTACTCGGCTACTTCACGAACTCGTTCGGAGCAGCGAGCTCCGTGGTGACATCCATTTTGTGGAGAATACCTTAACCACAACGACGCTCGTCAATACTAAAATAGTCCTGCTAATCTATTACTCTAATAATCTAGAAAATTTGTGTCAGCACTAGTTCTGTAAAGCTAGTTTCAGTGGAACTATATTGTATAAAGTGTTGGTGATACCCCAGATTGGGTAAGTGTGCTATATTTCTCATCAATTTTAAGTACCTAGGTCGTAGTTAATAGAAATAGTATCTAGCATTGTATTTTAGTTATTTTACTTAAAAATCATATTTTATTTCTGGTGAACATAAGAAATATCATCAATACAACTTACAATTCTAACCGAAAAAAATATTTTATAGACATACCTGCATGTTCGCCATTCTTATAAAAATGAAATTGTAATTTAGTTAAATTTCTATAATTTAGGCGCGCTTGTGCTTAATTAGAGTTTCTAATATGTAGTAGGATTGACGATATTATTCACTCATCGCTATGTTAGATGTTTCTGTGTAGTTTTTCAATCCACATTTTTAAACTGTATTGTTAACGGTTATTTTTATTAATATTATCACTGATTCTGCTTGTGATCGCAACATCATTGGTCGTTATTTCATGCTTGGCTTCCAATTCGAAAAGGATACACGTTGATTACCGGAAAGAAAAATGAGGTTGCAGTCATTAACTTGAAATTGGACTTTTTCAGAAATGTCCAATTTTCCGAAAATTCCAGGGGCCCAGTCCAAAGCTCAATAAGAGGCTACGCTGCTACAGTTAATCGCTAAATTTGGATGATCTGATGCTGGCATCTCGACGACCAGGAGTTTGAACATTGCTACCCCGTCCTCATATACAGTCTCGGCCAAGGAAGTGGTAGTTCTTATTGAACTCGTCAAGCTACTCAGTCTCAAAGCCTAATTCGCGACCCTCGCTCTACCTTGTCTATGTCTAATCTAATCTAATATTTGTTTTTGTTCAGTAAGTTTTTTAGAACAAAATTGTATTTTGTCGTAAAGAATTCTAATCATTTCCTCCTTTCTTCTTTTTAAAATCTATGGTTAATGTTGACGGACTAAAGCGTCACAAGCAGGCATGGATAGTACACCGCTGATGTATTGAGACGAGTGAATGCAGGGACTATGTGGATGGAACATTGGGTAAACTTCTAGGCAGTCAAAATCTATGCCAGAAGGCACAGCTCGCTGGCAGCAACCTGGCGTCTTCAACTTGGTGTGTTCAACAGAACAAAGCAGTACTTCAGCGCGAGGCAAAGACTTATGTTATATAAATTTGAAGTTAGACCGCACTTGGAGTACTGCAGTCACCTTTGGGCGGGAGCACCTGGATACCAACTAGACCAGACTTCGATCCAGAGACGAACTTTGTTTAAGGAGAGATTTTGCCTACCTTTGTGTGTTCTACCGACTGTACAACGGGTTGTGTTCTGAAGAATTGTTCGAAATGATGTCGACAGCTACTTTTTGTAACCGCTCACCGACGGCGGTGAGTTCACCCTCACACGCTGGAACCGCAATGATGGCATACTGTGTGTGTGGTTTCAGAGACGTTTTCTTCCGAGAACTCTCTAGCTGTGGAATGAGTTCCTAGCAGAGGCTTTTCCAAGGTACCTTTTTAAGTGATAACTTCTTACGGGAGTATATTGCGTCATTCATCGACAACATTTGGTTGCTAGAAATTTCAGTGAACGACTGTTTCAATCACTGCATCATGTCATCAAAACAGTCAATAAAATCCGAAACAACTCTTTAAATGACAGATTATTTAATCAGCTTTGTGTTGCTAATGATGAAGATTTCAACCGATTGAACTTTCACACAGAAGTGCGTTGGCTATCAAAAGAAATTGTCTGACTCGATTTTACAATCTGTTTATCTCTGTCATAGCGTTCTTGGAAAACAAAGACACAGAATTGAGCGACAACCTCATCATATCAAATAATGATATCGCGTACCTGACAGACTTTTATACATTGCATGCAATTTGATCTAACCTGCTTTGTGTGCTTCCGCCACCAATCCGGCGTAGCGCCGCCGGCCGGCACCCACTAACTACCGTTAGTAGATGCAACATGCCGACGCTGCCATGGCTGCTCCGATAGTCTCTGCCTCGGCTGCTGCGGTCGTCGGTGAAAAGGCTGCAAATCACGGCTCATTGGAAATGGCTACGAGCTGATCTACACGGGTGCGCCTGGTGGGGAGAAAGCGATAGCTATAGTGGTGTCCGAGGAGTTTCAACATGACTTCTTGAAAGTGAAGCGCTTCAGCGATCGACTTATGATCGTGACTGTGTTACGGTGCAAATCTACACTTGCATGTTATTTCAAATGTCGGTGCTACCAGCGTCATCTGTTAACTCGTAAATACATTAAATCGAAAGCTTTCGGTCTCGCTAAGTGCCGCCCTCTAGTCGCTTCTAATTAATTTAATTAGCTTTTCATTGGTTTGATTTTTCTTGTTGTTACAGCAGTTCTAAAGTTCTACGTTCTCAATGTTTTTTTTATTTTCCACAAATGTCTTTTATTATAGAAAATTATAGGACGGAATTTTAAGAAGAAGATTAATTCATCATCATGGCAACATGTAACCGTCAACTAAGAGATTTAGTTTGACAGATAGATTCCGGCTTGGCGTAGCGACCACATTTTTTCTCAACGCTTTTGGCCGAAGGATTCGATATGTGAAACATGTGAAGTTAATGTCTTTGAGTCGTAATGGACTCTGCCATCCAATATGGTTTTTAAACTAATAAGTTCTCACAGGTCTCACAGGTTAAGATTACATATAGTAAATCAAGTTTCAATCAAGAAACATGGCGTCATCGCGTCGCTTGCACGCAACCCACGCCTTGCATTCAGCCTAGCCGGTAATCACCTTGCACACACATAAATGTTACAACTGTGCTTATCGATGGAACTGTGATCCATCAAAGAAGGGCATACACGCCACAAGCCGGTTGTAGAGAAGTCGATAAGCTGACGTTCAGGAACCAACTCGGTACAGTGCTTCGTGGGGATCGTTTTGAGTGGTGATCTTAGCAGAGGGAGAAGATATTCTCCGGACGTGTGCGACTGCAAATCTGGCCATCGTGAACACGTACTTCCGAAAAAAGTCCAAACACTTAATCGTCTACAGGAGCGCGGGGCATGACATCCAAATCGATTTCCTACTCACTAAAAGACATCCTATCAGCAAAGTAGTTAACTGCGAGATCATACCCTGCGAAAATTTCACTGCACAGCATCATCTCCTTGTTATGGATATTTGCGTAAAGCCAAATGATAGGCGCTATGAGCACTGCAGCCGTCAAATCGGATGATGGCGGCTTGAAGAAGCCAAATCCCGTGTGTTTGTCTCAGCTGCCGGCGAACCAGTCCAGCACCACTGGAATAGAATTCAGGCGGCCATCGCGGAAGCGGCCATAGCAATGCTGGGCACAACTGTAGGCGCAAGTTTGTCACACTTGTGTCTACCGCTGTTTGTGCCAGAGGCTTTAGAAAGAGAGATTAGTGTGAAGAAAGCCCTTTTACAAAGTGGCTAGCGTACAGATCTCAATGATCTGAGATCAGTGAATTATGCATTATCTTTCCCCCTAATTGAAAGTATGAAAGAGAAAAATAAATATTGAGAATGTAGGTATATAATACTGTCGATGCAAGAATGAAACCAAAGCTTAGTGAAAGAGAAGTGCGAAAGTTAGACTAGTTATGAATGCGGAAGAGAGGCTGACCAAAAACTTCGAGGCGAATATCAAACTCTTTTGTACAGAGGTAAAGAAGTCTCTGTGTAGTTCGTCGGCATCCAGAATGGACAAGATAAGGTCTAAAAAGGTGTCATTTTTGCTAACACTCAGAAAGTATTAGACCGGTGGAGTAAATATTTTGAGGAAAACTATGCCTCGGACGCTGACACTGAGAGTAAGCCTGATACTCACTCCACATTGTTACAGCGTCCGAAAAAGGCATAACTATGGATGTAATCGGATGGTCGATACGAAATTTGAAAAATGGAATGTTGGCTGGAATCAATAAACTACTTTACTGCGCATGAAGGCACCCTACACTCACAAAAGTTTGTATTTTAGCGCCTGAACATCCCAGCGATTCGAGCCTTCTGACCAACGGAAGAATATTTTAACCAATAAACCGATATATGCTGCGATGTTGATTTGTAAAGTAACCAAAAAACCTGCGCTTTCGACTTTACTCCCAACCCATAGCGGTGAATTGTTATACTACGTAAAATCAGTCTCATTAGTTCTCCATGCCTTCATGATCCCAGATGAAATGATCAAGATGTAGCACTAAAGCCCGGGACGCTTTGTACTCAAGCAATCTATGTTGGAGAACTGGAAGTGTCTCAAGGGACTGGAGACACGCAGCTATCGTACCCTTGTCTAAATGCAATGGATCACACATGGACTGCGCCAGTTACAGCGCCATCGGTTTGATCTGCTTAATAGCAAAAGTATGTAGAAAGGTAATTGAAAGGAGAATCAGGGTGAAATCCGATGGAATGCTGTGGAAAGCACAGGGAAGATTCCGAAATGGAAGAGGATGTACTAATCAAGTTTTCTCACTCTGCGATATCGTGGCGTATCGTAGCACCTGGCCACAAACCAGAAGCTTTCCTGCCTGTTTGTGGATTTTCAGAAATCATTTGACGAGATAGTGCACAAGGAATTATGAGACATATTACTGAGATGTGGAATTGACTGTGCAGTCTACGTACAAGAATTGCTCAGCATGTGTGCGGATAAACAGCAGCATGTCATCCTGGTTTGATGTTAAAATTTGTGTCAAGTAACTGCGTTTACCTACCACCGTTGCTGCTCTGGCTTACAATTATAACTTTATTTATAAAAGTATCACAAAACCAGCTTCTTGGTTTGTCTTTATACTTATGTATCAGTGTCACTCGTATCCTATTAAATTTAAACATAAAATAACATAAATAAACACAAGATAAAATGTTTTGTTTACCGCACACCTTTATATTTAATACTATAGAATAATTCAAGATTATACAACTTCATACAACACTTCGATACCATTGGCGTATTAGCGGATAATCTGATACCGCTCTGCCGTTTTCTGTGAGGTTGAGGTATTTCCGCAGACGGGCTGCTTTGATGCGCCCTACCTCTCTTAAAATTGTATTTATGTAACACATACATATAAATTATATGTGAATCAGAATAGAACATAAAAAACACACCGTAATACATATACTTGCAAAATTATGATACATATTACCACACATCAATTCACAGTCCAAAACCAAATATACTATAAATAAATATTATATTAGTGTAGCATGCTGCTGTATCCCCTTAACCATTTAACGAGGTTCGAGTCCACCACCAATGCGACCAATATTAACGCGAAATTTGCTTATCAAGCAAGTAACGCCTACATACTTATCGTACTTAGAATATTCTCCTTACGCTGTCATGATAGTGATATGCATGCGTCAGTGCCTCCACTTCTTGAAAAGGCCTACAAAGAAACTCACTAGGTGGACCATTAAAGTGTGAGGCCCTTGTAGGATCACACGGCGCGACGCGGCCTTAGCGACGTGTAGGGCGTCGACAGCAATTACGACGGACGAAAACGGTATGGTTATTCACTTGTAACTGCAATATCGCTTAATAAAAAGAGAAATAAGAAGCGCGAAGAATTGAATAGGGAATGGTTGATTTGATAATGAAATTTTTTGACTGAATTAAAACTTCACACCAAGAATCATTACACCTTCCCACGAATGAATGAAGAAACCTTCTTGAAGCTTCTTACTTTAGTAACTCAGTTGATAAAAACAGGCCGGCCGTTTGGATGGAAGGCCGGATTTCAGTTCGAGATTTTATGCTACACGCGTGAAATATTATTATTGGCCGAATGGATAAGGCCTTAAGTTCAGGTCTTATCCTACAGGCCGCGCCTCTGTGTAGAGCGATGTGTTTAGGCTGAAGGATATTCAGGGGCTGCGCCGCGTGCTGTTACCACTTGCTACGCAAAGATGAAAGTAGTTTTTACTACCACTAAAAGTTGCATTTAACAGCGAGACGTGATTTAATATGTATATAAATATTGTACAGGGTGGGCCAAAAATTTTTGCAAATAGCAACACTAGACTTTTTTGAAAACCATTGAAAGTAGGAACGCGTGGTTGGCGGGAAAATATGCGTCACTTCATGCAATTTTAGTCACGATGGAGCGCTTCACGGGACTACAGCGTGCTTTTTGTGTTAAACAATTTTACAAAAACAATGATTCCTTCGTTACTGTATGGCGCCTGTTTAAAATTGAATACGGATTACGCCGTGTAAGCGAGTGTCCAAGTGTTAATTTGATCAAAGCTTGGGTCGAGAAATTCGAGCAAACGGGATCGACAATGAATATTAAACAAACAGGGCGGCCACGTTCAAGGAGTAGCGATGAGAACATTTGAGAGGTCGAAATATCAGTACGGAACGATCCAGAATCATCTACGCGTAAGCGTTCGGCGGCTCTGGCAATACCAAGAACTAGTCTACAGCGGATTTTGCATCTGGACTGGAGCTTCAAATTGTGCAGGAGATGAAACCAAATGATTACATTCAACGTAAGTTATTGGCTGACACTATGCTGGAGCGATTCTCTAGCCTTGAGAATGTATTGTTTACGGACGAGGCCCATTTTCACATCAATTGCCACGTGAATAAGCACAATTGTCGGTATTGGAGCAGGGACAACCCTCGCCTTAAACACCAAAAGCGACTTCATTCACCTAAAACGACAGTATGGGCTGCCATATCAGCAAAGGGCATAAATGGTCCGTATTTCTTTGAAAATAACCATGAAAATAATGTAATTGTGAATTCAGCGGAATACGTCAAGATGTTGCAAGACTTTTTGACGCCGCAGTTGCATGAATTTCAAGGGTACAGCAGCAGGACCTGGATACAACAAGATGGAGCAACATACCATTCGTCAAATGTGAATTTACCGGTAGTCAAAGAAATGTTTCCGAACAAATTGATTTCTCGCAGAGGTGATATCCCATGGCCTCCGAGAAGCCCTGCCCTTACACCATGCGATTTTTTCTTGGGGGGATACCTGAAAAGTCGGGTGTACCTTAATAAACCGACGTCAATATCCCAATTAAAACAAAACATCCACGAGGAGACGGCCGCGATCCCCCGCAGCATGTGTCAGCAAGTTTTCCAAAGTTTGCGTAGTCGATTGGAGGAGTGCCAACAACGAGATGGCGCACATTTGGACGATGTTATTTTTAAAAAATAAATTTCATTAAAAGATCATTACGTTAAATAAATTATCAACAAAATAACATTTGTAGTTTTACTTCTATTCATGTTCCAAAAGTACAAAAATTTTTTGACCCACTGTATAGCGCTTGTCTTTTCTTTTTACTAATTTCCATTTTAAATAAAATAATACTACAGTAGTAATGGTAAGAAATTGATATTTCACAAAAACACTGTTATATCGTTTCTCCTCTATTGTGTTATAATTACATAACAAGGTTAGCGTAAATTTTACAATGTTTATTAGAGATGGCTAGAATCCAGGACGATTAAAACATTGTTTTTTTTTTACATTCTGTTGTCAGGTCTTTTCCGGTTCCGATCGGCCGGTCGCGTCGCCATATTTCCTTTTGATTGGTTTGCTTGTTCACATAACGGGGACGCGTCTATTTTTAATTATACTTTGTACATATTTTTGTGCATTATTCAATGAATAATAAGTTGTGTACATTTAAGTGAAGTTTAATTAAATAAATAATACACAATGAGTTACGGTAGGCCACCGCCGCGTATTGACGGCATGGTGTCGCTGAAAGTGGACAACCTTACGTATCGCACTACACCCGAAGATTTACGTCGAGTTTTTGAAAGATGCGGCGACGTAGGCGACATATATATCCCCAGAGATCGGTACACAAGAGAAAGCAGAGGATTCGCTTTCGTCAGGTAAGGAAGCCTGATCTTTGAATATGACGTCATTCGTACCGGTAAAAATACCACGCATATTTTTTTTGTCTACCTAATTGATATTTTATCGTGTGTAGATTTTATGATCGTCGGGATGCCGAGGAAGCGCTAGAATCTCTTGATGGGCGCATGTTGGACGGCAGGGAGCTCCGCGTACAAATGGCCCGGTACGGGCGCCCCTCGTCACCCTACAGGAGCCGTTACGACCGTAGGCGCAGGTATGTATTGCTTACAATGTCTATTATACCTAGTGTCCTAAATGATATTAGCTCATTATAATTGGTTTCTTATCAAGATTGTTTATTCAAGGTTGATGATATGAAAACTTAACAAAATGGAATTGTCAAAACTAGTTTACCCAGAACAAGAAACAATAAAGTCCATGCTAAGCAACATACAATTTAGACTGCTAACTCCACTCAATTCTCACAAGAAATCTTTAATTTATGTGTACTAGATAACTAAATTGTGGGAGAGTCGTCAATCACGGAAAACAAAAACACTGTGCGTAATCTTGATATGATTAAATTGTAGGTATTCGATGATACAGGTCTCACTAAACTTTCAGTTAGCTCTGAAGTTGTTTCACACCGAAGGACAGTCGAGGAAAAAGTGTTTAATTATTAAATTAATTTCAATTGCTAAAGATGTAATGTAAACTCCCTGCGGAAGAGGTATTGATTAGGTTTTTATGAGGTAGGGTGCAAGTGATTTCTCGGGTTATTATAGATAATTGTAACAGCTTATTGTCAGGCATGCTACCTTACTTTATAAAAACTCAAGACGATTTCAATAAATTTAGATCTAAATTATATATTCAACGTTATGAACTATTAAAAAATCTATTATTTAAATTGCAATTTATTTGTCATTTCTTTATTGTAGTTAATTACGAGACATTACACAATCAAAATGAACATAGGGGTGAGATATGCAGTGATAGATCTATCACGTGTCACTCTGTCAACATCTTTTGCTGTTGCGACACCACTCTTCTCATATTCAGAGCTAACTAGAAGTTTGGTGCAATCTGTAATAAAACTCCTACATTGCTAAATATCTATCAACAATCTATGACTATACAGTTAAATTTAAAAAACATTTACTAATTGGCAGTTTCGAATCGTCAAAATCAAACAATAAATGTACAAAAAATTCAATTATCTTAAAATAAAGTTGTTTAGAAAACAGGATGGTGAAACGGTTACTTCAAGCTGTATGGAGCATCAAGAGAGTGAATTGCAGTGAGCTAGGATGTATTCATATGTGTATGTACATGTATTTCTTTTAGCCACTCGCGTTCACGGTCTCGTTCACGTCGTCGATCCAGGTCCCGTTCGCGGTCGAGGCGCCGCTCGTACTCTCGCAGCCGGAGCCACTCGCGCTCCCGCTCAGACTCCAAGAGCTCGCGCGGCCGTTCACGTAGCCGTTCCCGTTCACGCTCCAGACATTGAAATGCTGGGTAAGTTTAACTTGTTAAAAATTCTATTACTAATTGCAAGTTTTAAACCAGAAAGATCTTTTTATATTAAAAACCAATGTCCACCTCTGATTAACCTGAGCATTACTTTTAAGTGGGAGGTAAAGCAATGCTCAAATTGGTGTCAGTGATCATATGATGACAATTTTATCTGTGGCTTGAATGAATTGAATGAGGGCATAATTGTAATTATTATATATTGGCCTTATAACTTCCCCAGTAACCTAATGTTCATAACAAATTTTTTTCACTACTGGTTTATTTTGAAGAGAAATAGGCAACCACTGTCATGTACTATAATAGGAATAGAATTGGAAATATTATATTTTATTGAAATAGAATTTATTTACATAATTAAAATAGTTCATTGTTATATGACTACTTCTTGTGTGTACAAAAAGAGTTTTATATAATGTTTAATGTTAATGTATATCAAGCTAAGCTCCAGTGTATGTGTGTGAACATACTTCTTTTTGCTTTTATTTTGTTTTTAAATTTTTGAACAGAAGTTATCACTTGTTTGAATGTTTGTTCAATAAAGATTAATAAAGAAAAAAGAAAAAGAATAAAGATTTTTTAATATATCAGTGGACCAATTTCAATAAGTAGCCACCATACCTCAGTGAGCAACAGATATTTATAACACTATATACAATATTATACTGTAAATCAATTGCCATAAAATGTAGTCTAATAATAATGAAATAAAGTAAAATCAGGGGCTCTTTAGTCACAATGGTAAACTGTTCTCTGTTTTAACATTATATTTACTGTGTTCAATGGGCATTTCTATCAGTCTTTTGATGACTGTGTTTGAATAAAAAAATGATATTATATTATACATGTCTGTATTATTGGTATAATAATAAATTGACCAGTGATATTTTTAGCTGCCTGTAGGGGCTGCATGATTCTGACCTCTAGTTACAAATAATTTAATGCAGATAATGAGTTAACATCCATGCTTCCCGAAGTGGTTGATATTGACCACATGGGGTCAATTGCAACAAGTAAGGAGTCCGTCAGATTTAAACACTAGTTAGGCAGGGGGTCTACAGAGAGCAGAATACATATCGGTCTACTGGACGAAAATGATTTACTACTACTAAACCGGAGGTTTCCCTCCGGTTTAGTAGAATATAAATGATATTCTATGATTTTAAGCAGTCATTGCTGAAAGAAAAATGTTTAAATAGTATCTGTTATCATTCCAGGTGGCGAGTGTCTGTTGCCAGCTGAAGTGCTGTTTCACAAGAATCTACAGCCCTCGGCAAAGGTACTAAACTATACTCACTAGCCATCCCGACCTATCTATAACCAAAATAGTGGCAAAGCATTCAATGTATGAAAATGTATTTTTTAAGTTCTTAACTTAAGCCAACTGTGTATGAATTACATACTTACTTACTTTTCCTTTCAAGAATATTTTGTATTCATGTGTTGTAATGATTGTCAATATGTTTTAGTTTGTGCGTATTGTGACTATATGAAATTCGTAGCTATCTGCGATTACTCACTTTAAATTTTAAAATAGATATTTTTAGTTAGTTTTTACTTTCAGTTGTATACAAATTGCATATTATGTGGCATCAACGGACTCGTACAATAGTTCAATTTTAAAACAAATTTTATTTCGATGATGTGATTAAATGAATAAAAAAATGTAGGTGTGCTACCATAACGGTTGTTAGATGTAATTTCAGGTAAAAATTAGTCATTGAGGAGATACTACCCAGGGGAATATTGGGCTAATTGGGCATTTTAAAGGGACATCCTGAAAATATGGTAACTAGCTTGATAATAACTGAAATTTTCATTTTGTTTTATACTAGAGTGAATAGCATTTAAAAAAATCAATGAAACAACACTAGACACTCACTTTATTATCAAACAATTTCACGAATTCATAAAGACCTATTCACATTTCAAGTACAGGAGCATACTAATATAATAAATGTATATACATTATTTACAAAATGGCATCAAAATTACGGCTGATGCAAGTTAATCTGGTGGGCATTTATATTGATCGCTAACTTTAATGCCCTATACTAAACTTACCAATCTGTACATGGTACAATTAAGTTGGTGTTGTAGGAGAGGTGTGTGGGATGAGCACTAAAGCAGTTAACATGGTTTGCTAAAAATAAGATTAAAATCTATTGAGCTAAATTTAAATGACAACACATTACTCGTCTCTTTAAGGAAGATTTTCATTTTGACAAGTATGTAACATCCAACTTTCCATCAGGATATGTTCAGTTGATTGGCATTAAATTTCTTTAAACGGGTGGCCACTGTTTACAAACTTAATGCACTATACTTGCTCATCTGTCTATTTGTGCCTGAACAAAATGTATAGGGAAGTTCATGAGAAGGGCATGTGACTTGCTTAAAAATCACAACAGTTTATTACACTCCAAATGACAACTAGTTTACTAAGCAAACATGTTAAAATAAGAGAAATAACATTAACTTGCCCGATGCAAGTTCACTTGTTCCTTTACTTTTTCAAATGTAAATTAGCCCTATTGGATGTTTTAATGAACCTCCAAAAATAATGCCTATTTTTAATTTGTTTTAATACACTATACTTTCAACATAATATTGTATGAAATTATGCTACTGTAATGATATTAATTTAAATGTTAATATGCTCAGGGCGTGGAGTACGCGCGGAGCGAGGCGTGTTGCGGGGGGGAGGGGTTTGCTGATTCCTGACAACTGCTGAATTTGCTGTTGTTGCTGTTCATAAGTTATGAGTAAACTTTTATATATATTGACAAAACGAGACACGCATAGTAGGTTTAAAGGTACATCGCCATGTCCGAGATCAATTTACACTAATATTTATACTATCTATTAATTTTTATTAGCTAGCAAATTCGACAAGATTTCGTTAGCTCCTTAATATGGAGTAGTCAAGCTGTTTCACATGGGTTTATTGATTGGATCAAAAATAAAGCTAGATGCTCATTTAAATCAAAACTGTAATCCAATAGGAAAGTATACTTATTCGGTCCTACATTTTTCACACCATGTATGTTTACTGGTGTGAAAAACTGGCATACAAATTAAAAAAAATATATTATAAACAAAATATTTAATACTTTTCTGAAAATAGTAAGGCATTCTTAGATATATTACTACATGCATAGCTTTAAAACCATGATAAAAAGTATTTATTATATTTTCCATGGCAGTCCTATAGCAAAAGTTATTCTGCTGGTGAGTAGATCGCCGCCCTCATGTTTAAACCATGTCTTGAAGGTATATAAAATCATAACATTTGTACTTTGTTCAAGTTGAATAAAAGTAGTTTAATATCCTTCAGGCTCAATATTTATATTAGTTTTATGGTAAACAAATTGATAAAATGTATACAGGGTATCTTCTTCACATAGTCTGATGATTGAATGTGTTTGCTCAACTAAACAAGTATTACTGGCATTCCTCTATTGTGGATTATTTAGCTACAAACAGGATATAAATAATGGTCTTCTAAGAATCATAAATTTTAAACACATCAATTCTGAGACTATAATAGTTTGATAAAAGTGATATAAGGCGTGGCGAAGTACCATTTGACATAACATTCACAAGTTGCATACAGTGAAAACAGTGAACACAGTTAGGTGACAGCGGATAGACACGCAGACTGCGTCTAATATTTGCGTTTGTTTGGCAGGCCGGTGCTGCTCGCTGGCCTGTTTGCTGTGGCAGTTTCCTGTGCTGATTCCTGTGCTTTGCAGATACGCGCATCTTAATTAATCTGATACGAGACGTAACGCCCTCCCCACCCCTTGATCGACGACATTTTAAGTACATTTTCAGGATAGCATTCGTCATGAACGCACCTTCATTAATGTTTGGAAGGAAAGGTTTCTCGATAAGCCTTTTAATATTTACGGTCGTGAAAGAAGTATCTATTCTACTGTAATAGGACACCGGCACCGGATTATGTGTGTAGGATTTATTCTTAATAAATAAAATTAACCTTGAAATATGGACTTTTATTATCACTACACATTTCCTCAGATAAATCTTATGTAGCCACTGTATTTACTAATCAAGTGCAGTATCTGCCCATAATCTTTAAATATGAACCAACTACCACTACCACAAGTGGTGCTGCCGATTATCGAATTGGCAGACTGCTAATTTACAGATGATCGGGAGCAAATAACAATCTTTGCAAGCTTTTTGCCAGACTTACCCAAAAGGAGAGTAATGTTTTTCGAGCGTACGTATGTCCGTTCCATCGTGACCTGTTTGTAGCCTAATCGGTTAGAATAGTGAAGTGCCATTAAATTCTTATTCTTCTCCCAAATGCCAGGTTATGTGACGTCGGAAAAATCAATACGGCAGACGTAAATATTCATCCCCGGAGTGTGTATAGCTAATATGACGTCAGCACAAAACCCATATAGTGGATTAAACTAAAAATAGAAACACTGACTGCAAAAAGGAACTGAAACGAGTAAACAAAATACATTAATAATTAAATCTATTAAACAGAAACTTATAGAAACTAAAATAGGCATAACAGTTCCTATTTTAGTTTTATGGTTCAAAATTATTAATTATATATCCGAAATTTCTAAATAAAAAATTGTGAATTGAAAATGTTTGACAATACGTTTTTATATTGTTCCACTGCCTATAGAATGTATTTCATACTGGTATATAGGTAAAATTTCACAAATACTTATAAAAAAGAAAAATTTGCTTTATATATGATGAGGAATCTCGGAATATTATTAAAAAGTCTTATATCTACATTTCTTTATTTCGTATAGTCATTATGTAATTTGCATAGAGCAAGAACTACTTTTTTGTATATTGCTTTAAGTAATTTTCGAGTACAGTCTTGTATACTAGCTTGACCATTATATTGAATAGGATCATTTTTAGGGTTCCGTACCCAAAGGGTAAAACGGAACCCTATTACTGAGACTTCGCTGTTCGTCCGTCTGTCACCAGGCTGTATCTCACGAACCGTGATAGTTAGACAGTTGAAATTTTCACAGATAATGTATTTCTGTTGCCGCTATAACAACAAATACTAAAAATTAGAATAACAAATCTTTAATGGGCCTTCCATACAACAAACGTGATTTTTTGCTCGATATTGATAACGGCTACAGGTAGACGCTTGAAATATTCACAGAATATTTAGTTATATATTCACTTTAAGAATAAATTATTAAATTAAAATAAAACAAATATTTAAGGGGGCTCCCATACAACAAACGCGATTTTTTTGCCGTTTTTATAGATAGTGGTACGGAACCCTTCGTGCGCGAGTCCGACTCGCACTTGGCCGATTTTTTATATTTGCACTTAGGAACATTACAACAAAGTAATTAGATCTTGTGTACCTACGCTACTTCATACTATCACGGACACACGTTTTGGACCTGTGCTGCAGAATAAGTGTTATTTCAGTCGAAATAACATGCCTACTTATACTGCAATACCTGCGACCCTTCTCAATGCAATTCATTACTTTTTTCATTTTTTTATACTACGATGCCATCGGCCTGCTACTTGCAACACCAAGAACGACACTCATGTTTTGCATATTCTGTAAAATCCTCTTTATGCTGGTTTTGAATAACTTACTGCTATAATTCCACGGAAAAACCTCGGTAGGGAGTTCTTTTCACAACTTAGAGTTTTCAGGAGAAAACCTCTGCATAGTATGCAACCAAAGCGGTTCCACTGTGTGAGGAGAGGATGAACGCTGCGGTTCGGTCACACAAAGGGAGGCTTAAACTATACATCATAAATTCAATGTGTTCTAGAGAGAGTTATTCCAATTGCGGCGCAAACTGTGATAACCGCTTCATTCCGGCGGCTCTTACACTTGTTTACTCGAAGCAATTGTCTTGTAAATTTATTGCTCTTGCGACTGAGTTCACCAGAAACGTTAATTCATTGTATAAGTACCTACCTACTTAAGAATATAAGTGAAGTAATTATTAATCGTATGAACAATTAACTCTCTTCGAACATATAAGTATTGTCTAAATCGACTTTAGTAATACTGTTTTTAAGGGTTCCGTACCTCAGAATTAAAGAGGTTAACAGTCTATATTAACAAATAATTTTATATTAGCTGGTGTAAAATCCCTTTAAACATGAGGATAAATCATCGACAATTCTCACAGCGTCCTAACTGGTATCTATACACGATTTGACTTCAGACTTTTACATCAAAAGTCTGCCCCGTGCTGAGAATCTGAAATAAATGGAGCCATATTGGTGATATGCTACCACTCTAGTGACAAAATGCGTTGGTTGCCAGAAAGCATCACAATCACAACAGATGTGAGACAAAGAATTAAAAATCTTGCGATTTATGCTTTAGAGGCAAATTACAAAAAACATGAAATAATGCCTGGGAGCAGCACGAGTAAAGAAGATGATAGGTTAAGTATAACTTTGTTTTTGTGAACAGGGACAGTGATCAGCCACATGCATCAAAAATTGTGTTCAGAGTCCGCTTCCTAAACCATAAAAGCAAAGAGCTTTCCAATCATGAATGCTATCCAAATATAAAAAATGTGTTCATACAATTAAACGCAAATTTGTGCTCATCAGCACTGTAGAAAGATTGCTTTGTTTAGCAGGTTTTATTCATTCCCCAACAAGAGTTTATCGGACAGTACATTTAAAAATGTAGTGTTCATGAAAGGAATTTCTTATTTTACTGATTAATAGTCTAGACTGGATTACTTCTATTCTACTTATTTACATTACCTAACTATATATTTCAAATCATCATTTCAGCCTGTATTCGTCCTCTGCTGAACATAGGCCTCCCCTATAGACTGCCACTCGTCTCGATCCTGTGCTACCTGCATCCATCGACTCCCTATAAACTTGAGGTCGTCGTTCCATATAGTAGAGGGACATCCCACACTGCGTGCCTTTCTTCCCCAGCGGTTGTCGATTCTACGAACTATGTGACCAGCCCACTGCAACTTCAGCTTGCTTATCCTGTGGACATGTCAGTTACCTTATTTCTACTGCGTATATCCTTACCCTGTTATATTGGATAAGTCTCATCATATAAAGATAAATTCGTCAAATGTAGTCGTTGTCATTCTAAAATAATTGAAGTATTTTCTCACCTTCTTTCAATTTAGTAATTATTAAAACGAATTCTTCACAAAACAATCGAGACTATACACCCACCCGCACGACTAAAACTATACTGGCGACGCTGCGTTAAGCGGGCTGTGTCGCCTCGGGTGGCCGTGACAGGCGCCCGCTAACAGTACGCACGGCCTAGGCGTACTTTTCTCGCGACTAAAAGGTCAAAAGCACGACTGAATCGCATGAAGTTGTTGCCGGTTGACACCACAGCATATCATAAATATTTTGATTCGCGGCGTCGGTTCTACTACACTAGTACTTAATAATTCAATGTCTTATACTGCCATACGTGACGCCATCCAATAAGCTTGGGTATGTTGTAAAAGACGCGAACGTTTTGATCGGGATGAGACAAGAGTCCAATGAACTTGGCAGCACATTCACTGACATGGTATGATCATCCAGATGTGTGGTTAGCAGAAAATCCAGAACTGATCTTGTATGGATTTCATAAGAATGAATCAATGAAAATTTATTAGCAGACCTCCGCGTGTAGTTGGTACACCGATAACTAAATCACTTGCTTAGTACTTTAGCTTCCTTAGGTTTAAAATATCTCGAAATCACTTAAATCAGCAGAGGGATGTACTGCATAACAACAGTCTAACTTACAGGCACTCAAATAAACTAACTATGACTGTATCACTGCTATGGAATTTGTAAAAGCACCAGTATATCTTGTGTGTAGTGTAGTCGCCACGATCCACACGAACAATGCTGACAGACCTCGAGTGCTATGTAAACGGAGACAACAAATACCCTCCTGCAGACAGACTGAACATGCATACTCCAACACAAAGCACTGCTGGAGCTTGTACATAGGATATTACAGATAAGATGAGTCTATTAAAAATAGGTCGGCCGAATGTGCAAGTACAATTTGCTGGCGCGGTGGTCGGTAGCATTGCATTACTGCACATGTTAGCTGTACTGTACTATATATGTTACAGTAAAAAGTAAAAGCTCGAACTCGAAGTACGGTTGAGGAAGTACCTCCACCTCACATAAAAACCACAGCCAAACATAGATGTAATAAAAATAGTCTATTTTATTACGTCTATGTAGCTAAATAACACCCTAGCCTAGAGGGTTGTTGTGTTCCTGAGTGAGGTCACCAGTAAGCTCCTAAGGAGTTGGCTGTGTTAGCAGCAGAGGAAGTATCGCGCGAGTGATACTTAATGTATTACAAGCGTTGATAGGCTACGGTAACCGCTTTACATTCGGTGGGCCGTATGCCTTCCGAGGTTGTAAAAAAAAATACCGGTAAAACGTAAGATTTACCAACTAGTTATGGCATTAGTCTGAAAAGTATTGTGATCTTGTTTATTTCGAGAATTAACCAACCACCATTCACTTCTTAGACAATTCAACAAAAGGACTCGCCATACGCGTGATTCTGTTAGTAAATAATTATGCCATTTTTGACGGGGGACGAGGTAACTACTACATAAACGATTACAACGCGCGCAAAAACATTTTGTGTTGTCATGAACGCACACATGAAAAAATGTTCAACACTAGGTCATAGTTGTAAATGGAGTATTTTTTTGCCAGGCAATATTAGATTTTAAATTATGATAAAATTAAACCTATAATTGCAAAGTTAGTCTAGCTGTAGCTTCGTTGTGTGCGTGGACACGTGACCACTAGTCTTGTAAGTATTGAAACGATTAATTTATTTTGCTGTGGATTAGGCAATTTATATATGCAATATGATGAGCCATTATTATACTATGCAATATGATTAAAAATTGCATGGAGTAGTCGCGGAATATAATTCGATTGCATCAGTACTCGATTACTGAATCGATTTCTCATGTATTAATCGTTATCACACCATTTTAATTTCTTTTATATGAAAGCAAATAAAATAATACTTGTATGTGAAAGGTAACTCAATATTTTTGCAAACTAGAAATGTTCGACCTTTTTTTTGCATGACATAACTGCACAGTTTGGCATTTTTAGTGTAACACTTTATGATGTTACCTAAGCGATAACGATTACAAGACTGTTAGAGAATCGGTTACGCACGAAGTATTTATGCCCGCAATGGAACACAATATCTTGTACCATGACCTCAGACCAAATAAAAAAGTTTTTTATGTGGTCTGAGACCATGACAGTGGGGAATGATCCTACGAGGCTGGTCCTTTAGTAACAACTCTCTGATTCACTTAGTAAATCTTAGGATTTAATTGAAATACACGGTAAATGTCGATAAACAGACATATCAATGTGTTCGCCACATCGTCTCGATATCACCTCAGGCGATCGTTGAACACGCAAATTAATTCATTTTGTTTGTGGTTTTGATATTTTAAAGTAATTTATAGTTCGAAAGTGGGTTTAATTCAATATTTGATCATATGTTACTGTCTGGAAGTAACTTACAATATGAGTGTAAAACATAGATTTTATGGAACAATAGATGAGCTTGTAGCAAGCAAGAAAGATAATAACTTTTACCTCGATAAGGATATAGAGAGGAAGTAAAAACTGCAAAGAACGTGAAAAAGAAGCTGTTCATCACAGGTGTATAAAGCACTATGATGTTTTAACTATAGGCGGCGAAGAAAAGTTTATTGCGCCGATGAAAGAAGAGAATGGACAACAACAAAAGAATGTTGTAACAAGTAATTTTTATTTACTACATACTAGTCAGAGACAATAGATAAATTGTCTTTATTTTGTTTGTTAAATACTAAATAATAAGAAAAGTAATGATTCATTTAGATTAACGGTAGACATAGTATTAGAGGGTATAATTTTACTGACCGATCTGAGAGTCAAAAGCGGTATTATAGTAATATTTTTTGAAAAAATATTTTATATTTTAACTATGTATTTATCTGTTATTTGTGATTAAACAGATTTTATTTTGATTTGTCATTCTCCTACCTTGGAACCTAACCCCTATATTTCCATACAAATCAACAATCACAAGACGGTTTCCATATTTGCGGCATAATTTTGGAATGTATACGCTGCAAATAGGGAGATTTTCTATACTTCATACTACAAGTTTTCTGAAATCAATTAGAATTGGGAACCTAATCAGTGGTAACAATTGGAAAGAAGATACTGATGTTAGCACTGCAGTTTACATCATTAACTTCTATCTAGTGTCATAATCATAATAACATATAACACATGTAGTAACTTATGATTTAATATTAAAATTTACAACTAACAATCCATTCTTGGCATCATTTACTTTGAACCATCGACCAGACTTGTGTTCCTGGCCCACTGCTGCATACAATTGTTTACCATCACTTGTAAACTGCATACAATTCACAAAGCCATTCACTTCTATACTAAAAAGACATAACACTTTCTTGTACATATCACACACTTTCCAAAGTCTAATATTATGGTCATAAGAACCCGAGGCAAAAACATCAGAGTTCAGAAGTGTAGCTAAACTTGTGATCCAACGTGGAACTTCATTTTCACTGCCATGTGCTTCAGGGACTATACATAAAGGTTTTTTCTTTAGAACACTCCATATGCATATTGAACCATTATCGCTACCTGATACGAAATGTTCCTCATCTAATAATTTGACTTCATCGAGACTACCAACAGGACCATTAAATATAAGCTGTGATTCTTCAACTATTTTCCATATTCTCACTGAAGTATCTCTGCCGCCTGCTGTGATTGCCCGTTCTCTCGTAAGTGCATCTATTGATGTGACAGGTGACTGGTGTCCAAACAATGTCTCCACATATGCCATCTCATCTAGTGACCAGATTTTAACAGATCTATCCATACTCGCAGAGTACATTTCATGTGTATTTTTCCTAAAAACGAGACCAGTTACTGTGTCTTTATGGCCTTTAAAAGTATGGACATGTTTAAGCGTACTTGGATCCCATATTTGAATATCAGCTGAGCGGTCTGCAGATGCCAGGAATTTACTATCTGTTGACAGCGCTAATGACATGATATTCCCTGTTAGTAATTTAGAATGAGTTTTATAAGTCAAGCAACCTACTTTTCGCTTTTCTGTTATACTCCATTTGACAATAGAGCCACATTTGCTGCCGCTGAATGCAAACTGTCCATCATTGCTAATACAAACACAAGTAAGAGTTAACTGGTGCTCTTTCGCGCGTATTAACCTGAAATCATTTGCAGTAGGTGTGGTGTATGTGTCAGCAACTGCTATCTTTAATTTACCCTTTTGCTCCAAATAATCCTTTTGCAGCCGTTTCTCAACTGCGTCGTCAACTTCTTTGAATTCAGCTCTTTTGGCTTCCTCTTTCTCGATTTCTTGTAGATATTTTTTCGCCAAACGCAGTTTC
Source organism: Pyralis farinalis (assembly GCA_947507595.1). NCBI lineage: Eukaryota > Metazoa > Arthropoda > Insecta > Lepidoptera > Pyralidae > Pyralis > Pyralis farinalis. Next base: position 7,125,510 of record OX382269.1, on the reverse strand, counting down.
TTCTGTTCCACTGTTTCACTATCACTCTCAGATTCTTCTGGGTCGGAAAATTTTCTAAACTCTAAGTCGCTTTCCGAAGATTCATGGCCGTTTTGTAGGTTAGGACCGCTTTGTTTTTTGGGTTTTACTTTCTTTACTTTGTCGCCTTTTCTTTTGTGTACTTGCCTTGATTTGCCTTTGAGAAAGAAAGTAGACATGTTTTAATACACTAAATGATATTTTAAAATCAAAGAATTGGAAATAGACACGTTTTTGATAAACTTTGATAAACTGAAACGAACAATTATGACATGTGACAAGACAGACAAGTCTCTCGCTAGTGACACATTGACAAGCATGACATTTTGACAGAGTAGCCAACTGTTGTAACAAACCTCGACGAACACTCTGCTTTTTGGTCGTGTGCGTTACCCAAGTGTCGGATTTTTTTTGCCATCAATAATTTCGATTGTTGATTTGTGTTGGTGGTGGTATTGTGTCCGTCTAGTAAGTGTTGCATGTATTATTCAGTGGCGCGAGGATGAACGAGGAGTCTGGAATCGAGAAGGAGGGAATAGATTGAAGGATTTGCTCAAATTTTGGCTCCTCCCAAATTTAGCTCCCATTTTTGTAGAAATGCTAAAATTTCATAATTCTATACCGTCTACTCATCCATTAGACGCGTTTTTCACTTATGAGGAATTTGATGGTGTCCTCAAAGGCTTACAGGATGCCAGGTATAGGTGGAATCATATATTCCTTTTTATTCGGAGAATATGCAGTCTGAAACAATACTAATTGTATATTTACATGCAATTTGATCTAACCTGCTTTGTGTGCTTCCGCCACGTTTTGGTTTTGCTTTTGGTGGTGGAAGCACACAAAGCAGGTTAAATCAAATTGTATGTAAATTTGACATTCGCAAAATAACGCCCAATAATAAATAAATCTATTAACTATTTAATTACATATTCTCGCATATGTGTATCTAGATAGCTTGTCTGTTAGAGAATTTTAGCATTACAAGAATTTGCACAATTTAAGAAAAGCATTATAAAATAGAAAATACCTTTAAATAAAACTAGCACCTTAAATTACCAGATTAAAACCATTAAATCACGCTTTTGAATATTTTTAAATTTATCCGTTAATTAGTAAATAAATCAATTTCGGGCCAATTAGCCAGTTTGTTTATCTCTTAAGCAAATTTAATGAAAAAAGTATTCTGCCTATAATTATTTGCACTGTACAGCAAGGAACGCAGGACTCCGCACTGCTCGTTTGGGTACCTTTAAACAAATGTTCTGTAATAGAGTAGGTGAGTCTATAAAATTTGGAGCAATTTTAACCAAGAATAATATAATCTGAAATTTGTCTTCTTATTATTGTTGTCAAGCGGTTTTGAAAAACCCATGCTGTTCATCGATAAATGCAAAGAAAACTACTTGATATACTTCAGCATGTATATTTTTTTCAAAAAATTTCATGAAAGTATGCAATTTCAACAACAGGGCGCTTTCTTCAATAGACCTTTTAAAAAAGTGGACATTGGACGAGTTAAGCCACTGGCACAAACTACTCGTATAATAAATTTGGCATCAATATTGTCAGGCCCGGCACCTTTGGACACGTGAAGTGATTTTAATGCTTTATACCTAGTCTTGCCATAAATACTGAAACAAAGAAAAAATAAAATTTCTATTGCAAATAACATTTGTTACTTTTACAGCGTGTTTTTTTATTTTTTTATTTAGGATAACAAACAATTGTACAGAAGATTACTTAATAACATTACACTAATATTTGAGTGGTTGCACAATCAGCACCATTATCCTCATTTTACTTCAATAAGCAGTTGTGTGAGTCAGTTTACCCACTACAGAAATTATTATAAAAATATATATGTAAGTAGGAACTTTAGTGTCGGAATCACACAAAGCAGACTAAATCAAATTGCAGATACCATTGAGCTCACATTACTCAGTCAGAAAGGAAGTCTAAAATACTCTTCTTAAACAATGCTGGCGACAGTGCAAATAAATCAACATGTTTAAAGCAGTCGTTGTATGAAAGGAGCACGCTCACCCGCATTCGTTCCGCACTCTTTGAGTGCAAAAAGACAAAAAGTCATAGTGCTGCACGTACGGCCCGCTCTGCTTGGCACCCGATAGTAAATTTGGTTATTAATGTCACCACAATCAAATTTGTTACAACATATATTGTACAACAACATCTGATCCATGAGCAATCGTCTCTTGTAGAGTGAACTAATGTTAAACTTATCTAATAAAATGTCATACGAAGATCTACTACGATGACACTTATAATCGATAACACGGAGAAATTTGCGTTGAACGAATTCTATACTATCCCTGTATTTATCATAAAAAGGATTCCAAATAACCGTAGCATACTCGAGTTGTGCCCGAATTAGAGACTTGAATAAAAGAAGGTAAGTAGTAGAATGTTTAAAGGGGGTAGACGCTCTAAGGACAAATCCATACAATTGATAGGCTTTGTTAGTGATGTAGTCAACATGCGCTTCAGAATGCAATTTAGTCGATACTGGTAGTTTAAAACATGTTTTTACTTTGTAAATACAATATATTTGCATTTAGGTAGACTGAGATGTAGCTTATTCCGCACGCAATAATTAGATAATCTATCCAGATCTTCTTATAACTTTATGCAATCGTTATAGTCATCAACGTTTAGATAAACTTTCAAATCATCAGCATATAAAATAAATTTGGCGTTTTGGAAACAACTATTAATATCATTTATGAATATAATAAATAGCAGCGGACCCAATATGGATCCCTGGGGTACTCCAGATGTAACCAGTACTGGATCAAATGTAAATCCATTGATCACAACAGTCTGAACCCTATTTATAACATAGGATGAGAACCAGCGCAATAGATTTCCTCGGATCCCGTTAGTGTTAGTTCAATACATAAATATAAAACAATTTAAAATATAAAAAGCTTATTCGAAGTGGTTTCCATTGGCTAATGGCCATACAGTCCTTTAAACGTTGAGGCCAGTTATCAATAGAAGCACGTACGCACTTTTCCACAGTCTGGTAACCTTGTTATTGAATGTACTTTTGTTGCCGTCCCTTACGGGTGTACGCGTTTGTCAACTCTAGGTATATACTTCCTCTGAGGGTCACGGCGCGCGGCGTATGGCTATTAAACTACCTCCACCCATAGACGTAATAAAATAGTCAGACGGAATCTCGCTGAGAAACAAATGAAGCACCACAATGGCGGCGTGTAACTATGTGTGAGTGTCAAGTGGGTTGCCAGATGGAAGAAAATTTCCCCAAGTGGGTTGCCAGATGGAAGAAAATTTCCCATTTCATTAACTATTTCTTTTTATACCACTAAGGTGGAAATCAAGCATACGGCCTGCCTGATGGTAAACATTCACAGTAGCCTATGGACATTTGCAACACCAGGTGTATCACTCATGCGTTGCCGGCCCTCTAAAAACCTTTTCACGCATTTCTTGAAGAACTCCATGCTGTAGTCCCTTGGAAAAACCTTGGCCGGAAGCTCATTCCACAGCTTGAGAGAAACTAACTAAAAAGAAATAAAAAAATATATGACTCGTTACTGTCTTTGGAACTCGAATTTTATGGATGGATGATTTGTAACTTGTATTGTTTAAAATAGGTATTAATGAAAATAAATTAAACACACGAAATATAACATTACATATTCCTTTTATTATATAGGACAAACAGATGCATACTTATTTGAAATAAATAATGCCCAAAAAAATACACCAATTTTAATGACCAGACGAGGCTCTGGCGAAGGAGAGGTAGGGCACGACGTTAGCCTGACTGGGGAAGTACCTCCACCTCAGAGAAGACGGCAGCCACTCCTCGAAATGTATATTGCATATTACACTGGATTTAGATGGAATCCAGCCGCTTTCTTCTCTGGACTCTCTTATGATTCGTACTCAATCATTCTTTCAAATGATGCATTCATTTGACGATGGAAATCTAAAAAATATTAAAGGTATGAATAATAGTTCAGTAAAAGAATTATAGGATGTAAGTTTATATGTCTATTTAAACAAAATTAGGTATCTGAATTAAGTAAGAATTACAAGAGAACAAAAGAAAAATGATTTCCCACATTTACGCTTATTTGGAAATGTGAGTTATGGTAACACTGGTCGATTTATTGTTTTGAAAAATTAATTTAAGTGATAACGATTATTTAATCAGAAATAATACTTGCTTACCTATGAAAAGTAATCCCTTGGCTTTTTTTATTGTACCACTATGGTTTCGACAGCTCTTCACCACGCACGACGGTATTATTATTATTTTTCGACAAGGTTATCGCGTGGCGAGGTGTCGGTGCGTAATGGTGGGCGGTAGACTTACTATGATGTGAATGTGTGCGTGTCGACTCGTACGTATAGCGACTGACTTACTATGGCGGTGCTTCAGTGTTTAATTCAGGAGACGGTGTCTGCTTTTTTTATTACGACTATGCCTCCACTATACTTATTCTTCGTCAATCGATAATTTCTGTCCCGCCTAAATACTACACACCTCTCACCAAATAGCTCGCTGTCACTTAACCTGTCCTACAGCTATGTTTCAGTCAAAGTAATAAAGTCAAAAGATAGGAGAATATTTCGATTAAAAATGTGCGTCTTAGTGCGTAATCACCGAGTGTTTTGGTAAAAAGCTACTAATTGACTTAAATTCATACCAAACAGAGCAAATAGATATATTTAATGTGAAATTTAATAAAAGAAACCAGACAAACATTTAGTAATAACTAAATAAAATAGGCTTAACACCTCCCAATAAATTGCTGTGATATTATTATCACGTTTTGAGTGATAAAATAAATTTTATCTGATAAAGAATGAACAAAATACGAAGTAACAAAAATAGATTGATCTTGTAACCCGATCTAAAATAAATCTAAGAGCTATTGCTACCAACAATTAACATTATTTGTTGTTGTTGTATAAAGCTTTATTGTACAATAAAACATTACAATGATTAAGTACATGGTTTGGTAGAAATTAATATTGTACAATGGCGGACTTATCCCATTAGGGATCTCTTCCAGTCAACCATAGAGAAACCGAAAGGAGATACAAGCTTGGCGAGAGTTTAGGAACATTGTGAGTAGATACAAAGTCTGACAAAATACGTACGAGGATTCGTATATACAATAATATTTTAAGATTTATAATACACACATACGAGAAGTAGTAAACAATATACACGATTAACTGCAAATACAATACAAACATTACTAGTCCAAAATATCCGAATTACTGACAAAGTGTTTCATCACGCTCGATTTGAATGAATTTATCGTTTGTGCCATTTTTACATCAATTGGAAGCGAGTTCCATTATTTATTGTAAACGCAAATTGTTTACAATAAATAATGTATTAGAACTAAGATATATACGTACACTGGGGGCTACAGTTGAAAGTAGTTGCCTTCGCACGTCGCATATAAGAAGCGATTGCTGTTTACTAATGTTGTGTAAAGTGCAACCGACGCTAGGGTTTACGTCTGCGCGGCAATAGGCATAGCGTAAGCGAACGACTGACTGCTTCGAGCCGACTGGGTGTAAACAACCACAGAACAAATGGACAGAAATGCGCATATGGTTCTCAAACTGTTTACAATATTTACGAAACCTATAAAAAATAAACTAAATAAATAAAATAACTACAATTATAATGAATTGAAAAGTCTCTCATATAACATTCACTCAAACTATTTTTAGATCTTTTTCGTTTTTTATTATGAAAATTGGAGAGGTAGCGGACTTTCTGGCCATTATTTTAGTTTCACCCAAATATAACCGAAATTCTTCTCACGCGCTAGCGTTCTTGTTTTACTTAGAAAGGTTTTATTTTTTTTCGTAAGATGATTTTAATGTAAAATTGACTTGAAGAAGCGAAGCCAACGTTGGATAGTGTCAGGTTTTTACTTTTACAAGCTGATCCTACCAAATCTTTTTGAATGTACCTGTTATTAAATGCTATTATGATGGCTTTCTCCGCATTAGGTACTCGGGTGGAAGTTGTTGCAATATAATATATGCCCTCCTTCCTAATAGGGAAATACCATAATTCACCAATTTCTTACGGAAATTTATAAAGATTTTCCCTGTTCTTCTGAGGGATCCCTCGAATCTCAATATTATTCGCCCTAGCCCACTGGTCCCTATCCTCAAGCTCCCGGTTCAGCCTGATCACATCCGCCGGTAACGTTCGAATCTCGTTTGCTACCTATTCAACGGAAGAAGCGGAAGTGAAGTTTTCCATGGTGTCATGAGCCATCTCCACTGAAGCCTTCAATTCGATGATTTCTAATTTGATAGTTTTAATATCTTCCATCATAAGAGTTTTCATTGAAGCTAATTGGAAATTTATCAGATTCAACTGTTCTTGAATTTTATCCAATTGAGATAGCATGGGTGAGGTAATAGCTGGTGTAGGCGACGGCGAAGAACCAGTCTTGCACAAAGGACAATATTTTTACGTTCTCCCAGTTTCCTGTAGCAGTACAGATGCAGATATACTATTTATTGTAATAATTGGTCATTTGTATATTTTAATTTTAGTGGTTATTGATTTATTGAATCTGCAAATAGAGACAAAGTTGAAATTAAACAATTTTTAACGGAAGTATCGCGTGTTTTATTTATTTTGTTGAACCTGACGTTTCGAACACTTTGCAGCGTCCGTGGTCGCAGGTTTAAAACCTGCGACCATGGACGGAAAATAAAACACGCGATACTTCCGTTAAAAATAGTTTAATTTCAATGTGTAACAATCGCGAAAACCAAAGACAATACTATGAGACAAAGTTAATTGTGAAAGTGATATATCAACAGGTCTGGTTCTATAAATTATTTAAGTGGGAATGAAAAACGAAAGAGAAAGAAGAAAAAAACGATTACCTAAAAAGACGTTATGATGCATTTTTGCTTTAAAAGATCGGCTAATAGAAGTACAAAAAGCGCCAATAAAAACAATTTTGTTAAATTTCAAATCATGTAAAAGAATTAAGTTATTTCACTAAAGAAGAAGATCGAAAACTTATTAGATTTTATTTTTAATAATTACAAAAGGCTTGTTTTTGAATGCCTACCAGAAATGCTACCTGTAAATTCGAAATACCTGCCAGAATGGATCACCAAATTGTGTTTAGTCGAGTATTGTAGAAATGAATCCATTTTCCTTTTTATTGTGTGTCATAAAAAAATATAAACGCCCTTAAAGTTAATCTCAGACCAAATATATATATATATATATATATATATATATATATATATATATATATATATATATGTATATGTCGGAACGTGGATATAATTGTCGTCAGGTGGCTCGTTGTTCGTGGCGAATAAAGCGAAATACCAGCATAGTTAATCTTCTCAATATTTAATCAGTCAATTACTAAAATAAATTTAACAAAAGTTATGTTTAGATCGTAGATTACAACGGATTCAAAATGCGGTGGACGCGACACGTGCGGTTCGCTCCATTGCTCGATTCGTAATGCCGCTTCCAATGACGGTATCTCATCTTGACGTTTTTGACAACTGACCACAACCGACATTTCGAGCAAAACATAACAAACACAACCGGTATTGCCAATCCAACAATGTCGATTCCACCCAAGCGCCGACTTGACATTTTGATCCGTTATTATTAAAACTAGCATCGCGGGGATTGATTTCTTCCGGGCTTCTAAATATGGTGTTGCTAAGTCTGCGACACGGCCATTCTGATGCATCACACGTCCTCGTGTGCGTAATCTGTAACCAAAAAATCTGAGCAGAAACAGATCTTACTCCAGTTCGGCCAACCCTGACTAAGACTGGCTTTAGTCAACATTTATTTCAAGTAAAACAAATTTCAATTAACCAGTAACATAGTACAATTTGCACTTAACTCTAAGTTATAATTCACAATCGAGACCATTGTGCAATTATCTGCCAACATTTAGTTTAAAGTTAATTCAACATTTTTACTGGATTCTGCTATCACGAAATCATCGCCTCCATCCGGCGGATACTCTCAAAATCATCGCCTCCATCCGGCGAATACTCTCAAAATTATCACCTCCATCCGGCGGATACTCTCAAAAAACCATCGCCTCCATCCGGCGGATACTCTCAAAAAACCATCGCCTCCATCCGGCGGATACTCTCACAATTTACATGAAAACATAACTCTTAAAATTCTAAACAACATTATTGCTCAATAGTCTTCGATCGATTATCATCCTTATCTAATTGAGGGCAATCATTAGGCATTTTTCACAAGCGATCATGAGCGTGCTTGTAGGTACGGTCACCACTCAAAGCCTCTAAACGTGACGGTCTCCTTCAAGCACCTGAATGACGCTATAGGGGCCTTTGTACTTAGGACCGAGTTTCGTTTGATTTCGCTATTCATTTTTCAATAATACAAAGTCTCCAACTTTAAAGTTAACAAATTTAGCTTTTGTACCGTCAAAACCTGTTTTATCATAGTCAGCATTTTTATCAATATTCTTAACCGCATCAGCTCTAATCTGTTCGATATCGACAGTCTGCTCTTGGATTTTTTTTTTATATTAGTTCAGCATAGTGGCTCCTCTTTGCCTGATGGTAAGCGAAAGAGGAGCCCAAATCGCAACTGCAACTGACAACATACTACATACCGTATCCTGTCAGTTGACGCTGCCATGCTGACCCGCAAAATGCTTCTTCACGCTTCGTTTGAAGGATCCCATGTTGTAGGAAGGAGGGAACACATGTGCAGGCAAAGCGTTCCACTTTTTGATGCTACGACAAAGATAGGAGTTGCCGAACTTTCTGGTACGCGAAGAGATATTCTCAACCGTGAAACGATGACATCGCAAGCCCGCACGTGTGGTTCTATGACGGAAGGGAGAGGGTGGGATAAGGGAAAATAGTTCTTCAGAGCACTCGCCGTGGTAAAGGCGGTAAAATACGCTTAGAGAGCCTATGTCCCTACGGAGTTGAAGAGGTTCTAGGTTTTTGGTGACGGATAGCCCGTCGCTGCAACCTATCGAGAGCCTCAAGAAGATAATGCGCGGAGCCGTCCCAGAGGTGCGAGCACGCAGGCCCGAACTTGTGTCTTATAAAGCAGACAAAGTTGGTCCGGCGTGAAGAAGCGGCGCACCCTGTTCAGGACTCCGAGTTTTCTTGAAGCTGTTGAGATGAGGCTCTCGATGTAATAACGCTGGTTAAGGTCGCAATGAATACGCATACCATATTCAGGCTATCTCGCATACTGAGGGAAGCACCCTGAAGACTGGGAGCAGTCTAATTTGTATACTCCTGCATCTTGTAGGGGGATATTAGACTTGATAGGTCTTAGAAATTGACTGATCTTCTTATGGGGCTTGAAATAAGTTTTAATTGAAGCTCGCCGTAAGATGTTGCCAATTTTGTCTGTGACTCCCTTTAAGTATGGTAAGATGGCAGGTTGACGTTCAACTGTAGGTGGCTTCGGGCGGCTTCTGTGACGCATGCGAATGTGGTTTATCATACATAGGGCAAACAAAGAGAAGCGTAGGTACTCGTGTGAAAGAACACATTGCTGACATGAAGAATAGGCGCGATAAAAACTCTGCAGTATGTGAACATACACTGGACCAACCAAACCATTACATCCGGTTCGATAAACCACAAATCCTCGCCAAGGAGAATCGCTACATGCCGAGAATGTTGCGCGAGGCTATTGAAATAAGAAAACACCCCAATTTCAATAGAGAAGATGGTTGGCAAGTACCACCTGCTTGGGATCCAGTCCTAAAAATAATCAAGTCACAAATCCAAAGATCTACAAAAAAATGTTCGGACACTGTGAGCGATTTTTGTGTGAATCGGAACATATATAATTAATCCATCCATGTCGGTAGATGTAATAATTGAATAACTAATGTAAGACAAATACCACCTTAGTCTTTCCTGCGACCACGGACGCTGCAAAGCGTTCGAAACGTCAGGTTTCAACAAAATAAATAAAACACGCGATACTTCCGTTAAAAATAGTTTAATTTCAATCTGCCTGAAATTCAATTATTTAATACAAATAAGGCTTTAACTATAATTTTATATATATTTCACAAGAAAACGTCATTTCAGTACTGAAATTCACTGGTTGTACAATATATCAGTAAATGGAACTGTAGGTGAACTAGTTCATATTATTATGCCGATGTTGTTAGGAACTATTTTTACCTTCTGAAAGTATTATATAAAATCCGCAATCTGCTTTCAGAAGAAGTCCGTATCAAAATGTGTGATACAACGTGTTCAAAATGCATACTGTCGTTATTGTTTCAACATTCCTCCCCGTACGCATATCTCGCCTTACCTCAACAAAGCTAATATGCTCAATATGGAATCGCGTCGAAAATTGCACCTATCGTGTAGTTCGGAGTGATCAATTGCCACCGTCCACAGTATCTCTACGACAAATTAAGTTTTCCTCAGACGTCAAATAAATATGGAATGGTAGAAGGTAATAATGGTAGAAGATTCTGTCGAGCCTATTTGACAGTGCAAGCTCATAAAACCATCGCCTTCAGGGGCAGCTTTCGCTATCAGGCTACCAAATGTTGGAATAATATACCACCTCCTGTCAGACATAGCATCCATGTTCTCATTCAAAAAATATATAAAATTATTTTTACTTGAAACTCAAAAATTGGTATTCCAACGCGGTACCTGTAGCGATTGATGTTCTTGAAGCTCGATCCTAGCTGCACTGTCAATTATACTTAACTAATATTTTTTTTACATAGTATCTCACAATGAATTATATTTGCTAATTTCAATTATTCATCGCATAATTATTAAAAATCGCCTAATTTAGTATTTTTAATGATCTTATATTTTATTTGTAACAACTCAAACAGATACGCACTCGTACCCGCTATAGGCTGCAGCCGAAAATCAGTGTTTTGCTCTTGAGCAATCTCACCACTGAGCTGTGGCCCATTCGTGTTGTTACAGCACACGAATACCTTTGTGCATCATAATTATTATACTGTGTTTTTAGACTTGTTGTGTATTACATTTGTTTGTGTGTGTTAGTCAGCAATCGAATAAACGTTTGTATCAATCTATCTATTTATATTATCTGTCAGAAATAACCTAAAATGTAGAATTTTATTAGCGCTTTTCTTGTAATTCCGGAGGTATTTATAAACAATGTTATTTTTATTGGAATAGATTGTTGAAGCCCTACAGAACCAAATTTCATACAACAATGGGCATTCTCCTTTCCGCGAACCTCAAAGGAGGCTCGAAATGTATATTATTTTATTTATTTATTTCATATTACAACAATTAGACTTAAGATTCTATCTAGAACGATATGCTAAAAAGCTAACTAGCTTTATGCGCATACCGGGCCGTCTAATATCTGTGTGATGTTTACATTGTGCATGACAGGAGCTCTTAGAATTAAGGCTACAGTACAAACAGTTACAATTGCATGTTAATAAAGATACCAGTGACTTTTGTTTATATTATCTACAGAACATCAGAATCAAATATCAAAAAGATAGCACAATATTTGTTAGTGTCAACGGCACTTCCCTTCTCCCAATAACAAAGTGGCTTAGCGACGCCTTTATAAGGCCAATCATGAGCATAAGTACAGCAGCTGTGCATGGCTCATGGGGTACCGATGCCTTACTTACTTACACGCTTACTGCATTCATGATATAGATAACAGTATATAACGGTCCATGACGGGTTAAGTAAGAAATATATTTTTTATAGTCGAAAAAATAGATAATCAAAGAGAACGTACTTTTGTCTACAATTTAATGTATCCCGATTCCTGATAAATTACAAGCATCACTGGAGAGCGAAGACACTTAAAAAACAAAAAATGAGTGTGTGTACTTATGTACGCGCGTGAGAAGTTATACTTCTTTGGCATCATTAAATATTTAACATTAATAATTTATTAATATTTAGTATTAATTATATTAAATACCGCGCGTAAGAAGTGAAACTTCACTGTTTACTTCGCTATAATATTGGACGCTACTCGTTGCTAACGTATAAGTATACTACGCGCATGCGTTCGAGTGCCACGCAATCACTCTCGCTCTGTCTCTTTCTATTCCCCCTCCACGGCAGCGTTAAACGTTTAACGCAACCTTGTTGGAAGTCGCAATAGAAGTATAACTTCAAAAAAAAACTAGGCACGTTTTTCTCAAAACCATAGTAAAATCAAATAAGTTGGCCGACTCGAGCCCCAAGCGAACGATAATAGCCTATACACGTAGGGATGTCGCTTATAGTTTATACAATCGTCAAAAATGCATAGTCTGTCTATATAATATACAAAACAATTTTCCTCTCTAGGGGAATCATCAGCCTTCTTTTTAGCCATCTTTACGAATTTGTATTTAATGTAGGTAGGTAGGTACACGTACAATTACGAGCGGGAGCGCAGCGGCGGCGGTATCTATAAAGATAACCTACTTATTTGATTTTACTATGTCAAAACTATGTTTTGGTGCTTACTGCATTCATGATTTGCACGGCAGTTTTTTTTCCACCGACAAAATTTGTTAATAAATTTTATTATTATTTTATACAAGACCAATATCATTAATAATCACATGAATCCATAGACGTAATAAAAAAAGTTTTTAATTACGTCTAAACTATTTTATTACGTCTATGCCCCCATAATTCCATACAAATCATCATTCCATATTCACAGTTTCCGTATTCTCGGCATAATTCTGGAAAGTATAACCCGTGAATAAGGAGATTTTTACTGTAATCGTATTATGTAACCGCGAATAACGAAATTTACGCGAATACAGGAAGTGGTCTCAATTTTTTCATCCGCGAATAAGGTGTTTTTACTGTATATATACCTACCTATATAACATTAAAAATTTACGTGTATAATACTCTCTTATAGTTGGTTTCCTCTAAGATATTATGTATTTATTTACATAAGCTCGTTGTAGTTGATAAGTTAATTCCTTTTTCTCATTTAATGTACTTGCGCAGTAGACGACATTTAATTTCATGATTCGTGGTGATATGGTACTTATTCTCGCCTTCTTCAATGGCATTACCCATTTATTCTTGCGCGTAATTTCTTTTTAGGACTCGTAACAATTATGAATGTTAGAATACAAACATATATTTATATCTCTCAGACTCAGAATACAGAATAAACCAGAAGGAGCCTACAGTCGATAATACATGCGGTCCGCTGTGTCCAGAAACATTTCGCAATCCCCCGCACTCCTCATACTTCCCACCCGTACAGTATTGCTAGCTTAGTGAGAGTTCGCCTCTTTTAGGGTAAATTAAAAGTGTTATATTAATATAAAGGATGTTATATTAATATACTGTTATGCATAAAAAAAAGCTTTAGTAAAATAAAACACAAGTAATTTACAAAAAATATGTCTTTACTTAGGTACATTTTGTTGTACTAATAATATTGCCGTTTTGATTCTGAGGTAATCAATACATTTTTACGTTTCGACAAATGAACAAGTCTTGCTCTTTGCTTTTATAATTTCATCAGTGGAGAACTGAAATTCCATATATATATATATATATATATATTAATTAGAATAGTACTACTATTTACACAATTTCACATATGCAGACTATATACCAAAAACATTAGTTTAGTATTTCAATCATTATTATTAAGTCAATAATTATTATTTATTTCAGGCAATATTTATATTAAAAGATCTCAAATAATGTAAGCCTATGTTTACATTATAATATCGTAAATACCTTAAAATTAAATAAATGTATTTACATATTTTATATTAATCAAACTATTTTTTAATTACTTAACATGCGTTTATTATTTATTTCATCAATGTCAACTTTATAAAAAAGTAGGGAAAAGAAACCAGTAAAACTGGCAACATGAACAAAATGGACTCGCCCAAATTGTTTACCACTATCAACGAGTAAAAGAAATTAATTATTTAAATAAAATGAGATGTAAATGCGCTAGTTACATATGAAATGTGATCCCATCTTGTTTTTTTATGCTTCTAACTGCATTCGTGCAGGTGAGAACCGCACAAGACGGCATTATTTAATAAAAACTATCGAGAAATTTTTACGCGTAATAGACACGGTGGCCATATATATACTAGTCGTCCAAATGTCAAACTACTCTCATTGAGAGTAGTTTGTATGGCTTCAGTTTTGGGCGTGTTTGCGGTTTCTGGTTTATTCTGTATTCTGAGCTCTCAGATAGCAAACATAAGTAGTTTAAAAACAATTGCAATATAAAAAGTGTCACTTACGCCTTGCTACTAAATGTTATGATTTCATGAATGTTAGCTGTAGGTGTATATTACCATTGTAATTGAATGTCTTAAAAACTGTCGCGGCCTGCCTGAAGGTAAACAGTTGCCGTAGCATATTAACACTTGCAAAACTGTTCACACAAAAACTCTGAATAGAAAACGCCATGTATATGTTAGTTACCATCGTACGGGATGCCTGACGGTTTGTACAAATGGGTTGTCTTATCTTGGTCTTATCCAGCAGATTCATAACCATCGCCAAAAGCATTAGGATGCTCGGTGTCAAGATCTCCAGTGATGTTCAATACCGAAGTCACCTAGAGAAGCCCAAGCTGGCGTTCAAAAAACTTTGTGTACTCAACAGAACAAAGCCTTACTTCAGGGGCAAAGACGTATGTTATGTATGCTTTGAGAATTTTCGACGAATTCGACGATCCTAAGTTTACACACGATATTGAGCCCTTAAGTTTAAGTACAGATTTTGTCTCCCATTGTGTGTTCTGCCGATTGTACAGCGGGTTGTTCTGAAGAATAGTTCGATATGATGCCGACAGCTGCTTATTACAACCTCGCCTCTCGCCGACGGCTTGGAGTTCACCCTCATACGCTGGAATCGCAATGGTCGCGTACTATGTGGTTCCAGAGTTTTTTCCGGTTTTTTAACTCTCAAGTTGGAATGAGCGCCCAACCCCCAACAGCATGGAGATTTTCAAGAAAGGCGTGAAGAGATTTTGAGA
Source organism: Pyralis farinalis (assembly GCA_947507595.1). Classification (NCBI taxonomy): domain Eukaryota; kingdom Metazoa; phylum Arthropoda; class Insecta; order Lepidoptera; family Pyralidae; genus Pyralis; species Pyralis farinalis. The sequence continues at coordinate 7,110,437 of OX382269.1, read as the reverse complement.
GCGTTGGCGACGTATGAGTGAAACCCCTGGTGTTGCAAATATTCAGTACGATAACTGTTTACCATCAGGTAGAGCGTCTGCTTGTATGTTACCTCTTAGTGGTATAAAGAAAAACAAGGAAGCCTTATAATTTCGTCCCATCTGCATATCCTTTTTTTTAAAAGGTTTTCCATAAATATTGATGGTTGTTTTTGTTTTACATCATTTTATTATGAAATGAAGCATTTATTTCATTAAGACCACTATATTTCTTCAATTAGTAATAACGAATTTAACAGGAAAACTGGCTGGTAGTCTAATAAATAATCACAGAGGAAGTCCAGATGTACATAGGGCAATGATAGCCCACTGGCTAAAGAACCGACGGGCCCTAATTCTAATAATAAAAATTCTAATCTAGACGTAGTTATACAGTTATAGTCATGTTACAGGCAATGTATGAAATCCGTCATTGTATACAATGCCTAGGCATTGTATATAATGCCTAAAATCGCCAGGCAATGTGTGAAATAAATTAAATTACACACATTGCCTAGGCATTGTACACAATGCCTAAGTAGCACTAGGCAATGTATGAAATTCAAGATGTCAATGAGTACGCGGGGGATAGCGGAGCGAGAGGAGGGTATTACATCATCCGATAGGTTAGAAGCTTTATGACTAATTCGCTTTATTACTACATAGGGGTACGACTAGATCGCTTTATGACTAAATTTCGATTTGACTCCCTCCGGCCGTTGTCTCCGATACAGTTGCAATACGTATATAGGTACGACGAGCGAAGGTAGAATTGCGACCCTACCGCGGCAGCGGCCGGCGAAGCGCCAGAACTGAACATTGTCAGTTCTAAGAAAGTTGCGACAACGGCCGGAGGGAGTCAAATCGAGATTTAGTCATAAAGCGATCTAGTCATACCCCTATGTAGTAATAGATAGATAGATAGATAGATAAAAGCTTTATTTGTACACTTAGACACACAATATAAAACTACAGTAGATATATATGCTAACAAACAAAGGGAGACAACAGCAACTTACAAATAACCAATTAGATAACACTTTCCAATATATGTGTCAACCCCTTGCCTGTTGGAGCGTGTGTCGCAGTGATACAAATGGGCAATAGCTCAGTGTTGGGTTTGCTCTGAGAGCAAAACACTGATTTTCAGTTATTGCCTGTAAATAGGTGCTGGGCGCATTCGAACGATACAGACGTGTCAGCCATCATCACATTTGAAGGTTACAATGACAACAATAATGAGAATAAAATCAACAACATACAAGCTAAACCGTCAATACTACTAACAACATGTATTGAACATCACCACACTCTGAGTTACCGCTACCTAAGCTATTGAACCAAACCTTTTCTTTGTTTATCTAGAAGAAATATTTTGAGATGGTTTTTAAAACTTGGTCTTGAGGTTAGAGTTCTAATCGGTGGAGGAATATTGTTCCAACATTTGGTTGCTTGGTAACGGAAACTGCCAGTAAAGGCAACTGTTTTGTGCTTGTGTATCGCTAATGGTGGACGCGTCAACCGAAGAGCACCGGATCCATACTTTGGCGTGACGAATTTCAACTTTGCGAACAGATATACCGGATTTTTAAATTTAACAAGGTCAAACATGAGAGTTGCAAGATGGAGCTGTCTTCGCGAGACCATATTTAGCATTGATGCTTTATCTAAATATGGTGAAACATGTGTACGTGGAGGTATATTAAAACAGAACCGGCAACACGCATTTTGTATGCGCTGAATCAAGCGCCTAGTTTTATGCAGCAATCTGGGCCCATATATTAAGTCTCCATAATTTAGTTTGGATAAAATAAGCGACTCACATAAAGTGATTCGCGCTATTTCACTAAGGTAATTCCGTATTTTGTAAAACACTTTTAACCGATAAAAGCTCTTCCGGACTAGGTCTAAGATATGAGCTTCGAAACGCAACTGGCTATCAAAAATGACACTCAAGTTTTTTGCCTCGCTGACGTGTTCTATATCCATGCCCATTATCTTAACAGAAGGACTCATACTAGCTATTAGTGCGGTCTGTTTTTTTGTGCCCAGTACCAGGAATTTGGATTTAGTTGGATTTAGAACTAAAGCATTATCAGTAGCCCAGGCAGCAACAGCACTCAGATCATCATTTAATTTCTGCAGAGATACAGCTAGGTCTGTCTGTTTACCTGATATATACAGCTGCACATCATCTGCGTAGCAATGATAGTTACATTGCTTAATTACATTTGGAAGGTCCGCGCAGTAAATAATAAAAAGAAATGGGCCAAGTATGGAGCCTTGTGGGACCCCTCTTTTCAATAATTTGGGAGCTGATAAAGTATAAGATCCATTATCTTTTAACAATTTCACTGATTGATATCGATGATCAAAATAACTGCAAAACCACTGCACTGTCCGATCGTCAAAACCATAATAGGATAACTTGGACAGTAGCAGAGGAATATTCAGACAGTCAAATGCACGAGAGAAATCAAGGAGGGTCAGAATGGTACTGCGTCCCGCGTCCTGATCGGCAAGTATATTGTCTGTTACATCTAGTAAGGTTGAGACAGTGCCACGGCCTTTTCGAAAGCCAGACTGGAAAGGTGGCAGTATATTATTGGCTTCAACGTATTTGCTTGCCTGATCATGAATTACTTTTTCCAGAACTTTTGACAGAAAAGGCAAAATACTGATGGGTCTAAGATCTTTAAAGTCACTTGGTTGATTAACTTTGGGTAGGGGAGTGACTAGCGATTCTTTCCACTGTTTGGGGAAGACGCCAGTACTTATTGACCGGTTTATGATATCTGTTATAGCAGATAAGGTTCGTGGAAGTGTAAGCAAAATCATATCCCGTGTTATTCCGTCGCTTCCAGCTGCTTTTGATTTAATTGACAAAATGTATTTGGCAACGTGTTCTTCACTGACATGGATTAACTTGAAAGTGTTGGCAGATTCATTGAATCGATGGTGTTCAAAATAGGACAGCTGAGATAGAGGGACTGTTGTAGCACCCGGCACGTTCAAAAAGTGTTCGTTAATTTTATTTGGATCGTTGAAACAATCCGGCAGACACTCACTTTTACTAGGATCCACTAAAATTTTTTCCTTGAGATTCTTCCAAAATGTTTTACTATTTTTGATATTAGAATTTACATAATAATTGTAATAGGCACGCTTCTCTCTGTCAATACTTTTTACCACTAACTTCTTGAGGTCTGTGTAATATTTTTTATGTACTTCAGTTTTCGATTTACGGTACCTATCGTGAGCTTTATTGCGTAGTTCGATCATGATTTTAATAACATCAGTTATCCATGGTAAAGATTTATAATTTGTTATTTTGGAAGTAGTAAGCGGCGCATGTTTATCCAAAAGCGTTATGAGAAGGCCATTAAACCTATCAATCATACCATCTACAGTGGTTTCGTTCGATACGGACTCCCAATCTAGTTCGAATAGGTCTTTGTTGAACTCTGCCATGTTAATTCTTTTTATTGGCCTATATGTGACGAATCGTGGAGGTAATTTAGATTTTTTTAGCACGAGACTTAAATTCACCATTGCATGACCAAGCGATCCAGTAATGTTAGTAACTGATAAATCATTTATTCCACAGTTAGTACACACCAGATCTATCAATGTATCAGCACCAGACGAAAAATGCGTGGGGTCTTTCACAGCCTGATAAAGATCTAAACATTTTAGGAACTCATTGACTTTAGAGGCGTTAGAACTTGAGTTTTCGAGCATATTGATATTAAAATCACCCATTAGTACAACGTAATCATAATTAGAAAACCGAGCGACTGATTCGGTTAATGCATCAAAGAATAAGTCTATGTTTATCCATTGTGGCCTATAAGCCGTGCCTATGATTACACGAAAGCCGTTGATTTGGGTCGAAAGCCATATCTGTTCAATATCAGCATCAGGATGTTTCAGATAGCGTACGCTCAGGTCTTGCTTAACGTAGAAAGCGACACCACCGCCTCGGCCACCCCTCATGTGGCGTGGACGAGGCGAGTTACGTAGTCGATAGCCAGGTACTGCAGGCGCGCGCGCCTCTTGGCCCTCAGGCAGCCAAGTTTCATTGATTGCTACGACATCTGGCTCAAAACGGCTCATAGCTACGAGAAAGTCATCATGACGTGTGTTCAGAGAGCCTGCATTGTACAGAGCTAACTTTAGAAATTTTGATTTACAAATCATTTTTCACGCAAATAAAGTTGTAAATACAGACGTATGGTAAAAATAAGTATAAAGTAAATAAGTGACAAAGCAATTTTTGTATCACCCACGTAATGATGTTTACTGTTACAATAAACGTGTTCAATTTAATAAATTGAAAATTATATCGCGAGTCAATGCATGGCAGATGAGTTTGACTGTACTTAACTTGATTTGATTTGTATGATACAACTTCAAATAAAATAATAAAGAAGTATGTGTAATGTTCAATTAATACCGATAAAAATAAGTAGTATATGACATTCAATAATTCATATAAAAAATCTTTGTAAAATTCAAAATATCCTAAACTCATTTTCACATCCATCTGCAGTGCAAAGGGTTGACACGAATGAAGCACAGTGAGTGGATTAAAACTGGGTTTGTATAGCGTTACTGCAACACACGCACCACGAATAAAGCAAAGGGATAAAAATACACCATAAAAATACTTATCATAAAGTACAATTAAAATACAGAATAGCATCATGATGATTTTAACAAAATATAAGAAAGTATTATAACTTCTAAGTAAATTATAAACTATGTGCAATGAGCATAAACAAGGGTTGACGAACAAAAAATATATACTAATGACTAACACAATAGCTACAGTCAAGACAAACACCATCACAAAACATGTTAAATTTAAGAGAATCGGACATTTATTTTTTGACCTCAGGAGCACCAACCGCAACCGACCCAAAAACTCGCTCTAGATCTCGGTCTGTGTGTATGCGAAAACGTGGAGACTCATTGCCCTGATGCTGACGAGCGAAGATCCTGCCATCTTTTGTCCAGACGTATCGCCAGTTGAGCTGGCTCGCGAGCCCTCGCGCTCGTCGGAACAACTGCCTATTGACCTTTGTCAACCTCTCATTTATGTAAAACCTACGGGGTGGGCCCTGTACGCCAGTTTCTTCGGTGGTAGCGCCACGGCGAACGCGAGCAGCCCCGAGAAGCCGGTCACGGAGAGCACGACGAGCCAGCCGCACGACGATCGGGCGAGGGCGCAGCCGCGTCTGTGTTGTATCGGTCTGCTGCAAACGGGGACCAACACGTACCGCACTCACCAGGTCGGCCTCGACCAATTTGACACCGAGCTTGTTCGCCAAAGTCATAACTATATGCGACAGACTTTCGCCGCCATGTTCCTCAATGCAGGAGATTTCGACGTCATTGAGCAAAAGATCCTGGTCCCTATCATTTAGCTCGGACTTCAGCTGCTCAATAGTGCTTAATAAGGATCCATTGGCATGTTCGACAGTGTGTTTCTCGGCAATCTGGCGCTCCAGACTTGCGACTCGAGCTGACAGCTGATCAACACGCTTATCGTTGACGTCCACTCTAGTAGAAAGTGCGGCCAAAGTCTTATCCAGCAGGCTCATTTGTAACCGTGCAGCACTCATTTCTTCTCGACACTGGCGTATCTCAAAAACAAGGTTCTGGATATCAGAGATATCTACAGAATCATTGAATGCTGTAGTGTTGAAGTTTACGGTAGACAATGTGGCCGAAGACTCACCGGGCCGCTCGCCTGGAGTCTTGATGGCGGCTCCGCGACGCTGCATGACTCCCTCGAATGCTCCACGTACAGGTGTATTCGTGTTATCCGTCCGCGGCTGCTTGCTCATACACTGCACACACGTCCAGGCAGCTTTATGTTCCGCGGTCATCCCACTGCTAAAACGCTGCTCAGTAACATTGGCACAGAAGAGGTCGAAATTTCTTGTGCATGTACTACACACCAAGAAGAGGCCGTTCTCAACGTCCGTCAGACATCCGGAACACTGTGGATTATTTGCTGACATGGTGCAGCGGGCAAAATAATAATAAAAAAATGAAAAATGTACAAAAAGTGTCTCCGGTAGGGGACTGAACTTTCAAGTCGCAATATTGCAAAACAAAGCAAAAATGGCGGTAAAAGGCCGTGAATGTAGTGGGATTTTCGATCTTAGATCGAACTTAGATACGTACACGCGTAAGAATCGCCTTCGCCACTACAAGGATTGTAAAATAAGCAAAATTAAGCTTCACTTAGCGTATAGTTAAAGAGCAAGTGCCTGAGGTTAATGGCTGTTCTATGTTACAAGGTCACTGATCACTGTTGTTATGCGAACAATCCGGTCTCAATACCGTCAATCACTTCGCTTCACGTTCACTTTACACCATAAATATTAATTTGCGACTATATTCACCAATATATTTCAATAACTGAGATTATGACGATTATTTTTACATAAGTTACTTCTTTGAAAGATAAAGATTATGATTTTAACCGATTTAACTAGGTAAGAACTCACTAACACGTCCAATGCGCTCAGAAGCGCACGCATAATAAAGCGAATTAGTCGTAAAGCTTCTAACCCTATCCGATCAGTGACGCGTAAACATTCAGAGCGTATGTACGCTCGTCGCTTTTGTTCAAAAAATGACGTCGTCGGAGTCCCGCATCGCGCTTATGAAAGAGGGATTTTACAGTGCTTTAGCATCATCAAGAATGTTAACGAGTGCTAAGAACACGAAAAAAATCTGATTCTCTGTTTAACGTGTTTTATTCACAGAACGCATTAATTTCATACATTGCCTAACACGATCTCTGCATTCTATAGAATGCCTAGGCATTGTATAGATTTCCTAGGCAATGTGTGAAATAAATCATTTTTGAAACAATATTTCACACATTGCCTAAACAGCTTAGGCATTGTATACAATGCCCGGATTTCATATATATTTGTAATTATCTCTTGCTTGCTCAGCGGTGAACGAAACAAAACCACCCCACAAAATTATATTTCAAATAACATGTGACTTAACCTAAGAAAGATCTGGTTTGGAGGTTATGGAGGTCTGACAGCAGCCTCTCTAAATCGGTGTCTTTGTCAAATCTGTAGGTAGGTAGCAGACCCTGACAATCCCAATGAATTAGAAAACCGGACAACAGCCCAAAGATTGGTCTAATTACATACTTTGCTTGTTTAGTAGGAATAATATAGTTTTCGGCAAACAAGTTTCATACAAACTGTATGCAAATAAAACTGCATATTATGATGTTCAAATGCTTTTTATATTATATATATGGCTACAGAACCCTTTATTACGCAAGACTGACTTGCACTTGCGAGGTTTTTTAAAAATATATACACAGCAGAAATAAAACTATATTGTATCATAGTGTACAAGTAGGATTTGCTTGATTGAGCCGCTTTCACATTCCTTGATGTGACTATTCACCTTATTGTTTGAATTACCACATTTAGGTCTATTTTTAGTTAATATCACTGGTTAACATACATTAGCATTTACTCTAATGCTAATGTATGTTATTTTAACATACATCATTTCCTCTCATATACTTTTTAAAGGGGTTCATGAAAAATTTTCCTAAGGGCTTTAAGTTTGAGCTACATTGTCTTAATAGCTTAGAACCCATTATTCAAAATAATTATCTATTCACTGTTTCATTAATTTTCACAACATATTCTCATTTGTCCTTGTCACCGATTTATTGCTTCAGCCTACAACAGTGTTAGCTCCTCTCAATTGTAAATATCCTGCTGTAATATCCATCGGTAAACTGCGAACCGTGCCAAACTCTTCCACATTACTGTAATATAGTTTTGAATGACGGTCTATGTATGGAGCAGGTAGACCAGATATGTCAGAGTATTTTTTTGTAGGCTTGAATGTTGGCGGGGCATTGATGGAGTAATCTGAAATAAGAAATGGAAATATTTATTTCTTTAATTTTCTTAATATTATGGAACATGTATAATATGGCAAAGCTTTCTGTATTACTCGCAATATCTGTTTGTAAATGGCATTCATATCTGAAAGTGTTTGAAACATGGAAAGTCAATACCATGCTAACCACCAAATAATCAAATACTTATTATTTATTTGACATCAGTTTATATGTATAAAAGGATATAATGGAAGGGTCATTCCATTTATCTGCCACAAAACAACTGGTGAACAATCAGAAGCACATGTGCCATCCTAGAATTTCATATTTCTGTTAATCTTATTTCTAGCGTTCTCCTATGTCCTAATCCATTAGGATTGGCGAGGTCCGCTATCTAAGCCCAAGGATTGAAGGTGAAGATACAGATTAAAAATTTTTTTTTTCAATGTCATAAGGCATACAAACATATGGCCCACCTGAGCTAAAGCGGTTACCGTAGTCTATGAATGCCCGTAATACATTACATATCACTTGTGCTATGTTACCTCCAGTGGCGTGCACTCCATATAGACAAAAAGACATTGCCTACCCTATCAATTTGATAAATACCATCCGATGTTTCATTCTTAAACATAGTTTTTAACTAATATTTCGTATAAAAAACAAAAAATTAAAAACAGCTCCATCTATCGGTATTGGTAAGTTATTAAAATCATCGCTAGTCATATTCAAATCGCAGCTAGGCGCTACGCTACACCAGCGCCGCATTGGCAGCTTTTAACGGCGGAAGACACTAACTATTTCTGTCTAAATTTACGTATGTGTGCCGTGTTGTTAATACAAATACTGTAGTGTGCATTCCTGTAATTCCATTGCCCACAATAACACAAATAACGCACACTATCGCATAGTATAGACAATGTCTATTCAGCTGAACTATAACGTAAATTACCTAAGTGTCGCGAGCATTGCTACGTAACTATTTTAAAAAGTAGTTTGCTGCATATAATTATAGTGAAAGATATTGCCATTTCTTTTTTTCGTATAAAATTGATGTTAATTTTATTTTGATTTTAAGACGGCCGCCATTGTTTTTGTTTTGAATCGATTGAGTGGTAGCAGACGAAATAAGATTTTAATGTTTTAAAGTTGATAAATATGGATGAAATTCACAGCGAAAGTTGTTCATGTGGTGTGTGTAGTGTTCGGTGAATAAAAACAAGTGATCACATACATCATTATTTCCACAAGACTGGGTAACCAAAATCAACATTCTGTATTTTTTGGTAAATTAATAGCTTTAAAAAAAATCTGCCTACCCTGTCAAAAATCTCTGTGCACGCCACTGGTTACCTCTACTTGTGCTATGTTACCTCTGCTGCTAACACAGCAACTCCTTAGGAGCTTACTGGTGAACTCACTCACACGCAGGAACACAACACGTGAGGTGGAGGTACTTCCATATACGGGCTGCTTTGATTTGCCCTAACTCTCTTAAAACATCCAGATCAAGACAAACAGACATGTTCATATACACAAATGTTCGTCCTGTGTGGGAATCAAACCCACGAGCGTTGATGTCAAAGTATTGTAACAGTGTGTTTCACGACTGTGCCACTTAGCTCGTCAATTGTTAATTATATATGGTTCTGCTGGTTTTCTGCAATTTAGCAAAGAATTACTTAATAATTATTTGTTGTGGAAAGTTTGCAGATTCAACAGCATGGTCATTTTCAATAAACCATATAGATAGACGAATACTAAGTAAAAAGAGCTATCTGCAAAATAGTAACTTTTCACGAAAGTCCATAGAAAGAATTATGTGTAATTTTTGATGAGGTTAGATCAAACTGCAAGCAGTATGACAAACACAAATTTCATTCCGTCAATGCTGTCAAGTTTCTTCGGTTTGGTTAAAGCAGTAGGCAGGAGCTTGTACTTACACAAAACTGCATCATTTTGCCATGGTAAGGTTCGGTCAGCCGTTATTATTTGTTTCAGCGATCGCCACATTCGCTTTTTAGTGCCACTTTTGACAATGAATTTGTTCTCAGTTTTGAAGCAATAGTTATCCGTATCGGCGGTCATATTATGCTAAGTTTTATCTATATTATGGTTCTCGAAAGAATATGTTATTTTATAGGTTTTTTTTCTCTTATGGCAATATGTTACTTTGGCAACGTCAAGTATAATTGGAATTTTTAGAAGTGCATTACTTCGGGACCTGATACAAAAACAAGTAGAACTACCTATTTACAGGGTTGGCTTTAGAAATAATTAGAATAGCGCCGCAGGCTTTTGAAAATGAAATTAGGGATAAAACCATGATCCAAATTATACGATGGATAAAACGATATACGAGTAAATACAAGTACTTACTCGATACTTTCCTTCCGATACCAAGTACTTTTGGTATCGATACTTTGAAACTGATTTTTTTTTTTTTGGTTCTTTTTATCCCCGAGGGGAAAGGCAAAGAAATCTAGCCCATACAGCCACGTCATCAGTTTAGAACCATTTGAAAATCTTAATTCTATGTTCCAGCATCAGGAACTGTGCTCAAAAAATATTTGGGAAGGGTACTTCGACCCAATCAACCCAGTTTAAATACCACCCGTAAAACGATTTTTACAAGGTTTTCTTTATGAACTTATTCACGTCTTCCAAAAAGTGCATAAACGTGTTATATTTGAGTTTTTCATTGTTGTATAATTGCACTAGCACTTATGTTACAAAACACTATCGAAATTGTCACATAAAACTAACTTTACACTGAATTGTAAAAATTTCAAATATAAGAACATTGTCACTCGTCAAAAGCGCGGGAAGAAGTCAGACTTTGAAACTGAGTATCGAGTAGGTATCGTTCAAAAATTTGAAAAGTACTCTTTTTTTTTTTGGTTCTTTTTATCCCCGAGGGGAAAGGCAAAGGGATCTAGCCCATACAGCCACGTCATCAGTTTAGAACCATTTGAAAATCTTAATTCTATGTTCCAGCTTCAGGAACTGTGCTCAAAAAATACTTGGGAAGGGTACTTCGACCCAATCAACCCAGTTTAAATACCACCCGTAAAACGATAGGAATTTTACAAGGTTTTCTTGATGAACTTATTCATGTCTTTCAAAAAGTGCATAAACGTGTTATATTTGAGTTTTTTCATTATTGTATAATTGCACTAGCACTTATGTTACAAAACACTATCGAAATTGTCACATAAAACTAATTTACACTGAATTGTAAAAATTTCAAGTATAAGAACAATGTCACTCGTCAAAGTCAAAAGCGCGGGAAGAAGTCCTAAAAAGTACTCATATCGGCAGAGTTGCCAACCCCAAAAAACTAAAAAACAACAGCTCGCCATTAAAAAAAACAGGAGAAAACAGTAGATAAAGTAAACAAAAGGCAGATTTCATACTTTCCTCATATAATAACAATAACCAATTTTCTAACTTACCAGGACTCACATACATTGTTACATAATCACAACATAATAAAAAAAAATAAAAAAAAACGAAAATCAAAGTAAAATTATTTTCCACTCATTCTCAATTGCCTCATCTTCAGTATTTTCATATGTAATCATTTTTATTTTTAAAATCATACATATTTACTACAGAAGAAGTACTCAACCTCACTCAAAGTCAACGAAAAATTAGCCGGGCTAATTTTCGCTGTAGATGGGCCTGCAGTGGATCTATACTAGACCGTACAGTACCTTGGGACATGGGCTGCAGCGGGTCTTGAAAAAGACCGTATAACGAAGCGTGTGTATAAGGCGGAAGCCTGTCGGGGAATGGCACAAGTAGCGCACGGATCTGAATCGGTAAGCGGGTGCGAATCGTGACCGTCTCCGAGCGCTGCTCAAACCGGACTGATATTTCAGACTTTTTTTTTTTGATTTTCGCCCAAGAAAATTGAAGACCCACAAAAGAAGGACCAACCCACACCCGGGTGTGCATTGGTCATTCTTCCGTGAGGGTGCCCTCCGGAAAAAGGGAGGGAGGAGGTGAAATCCTTTAAAGATATGGTATCTTTAAATGAAATCTTTTAAAGATATGGTATCTTTAAAAGATTTCACCTCCTTCGTGCGATCGAACTGATTATGTCGAATTTCCACCGACTAAAACACCCCCTGGGACTGCCTTTAGCCGGGAAGGCTATAAAGGCTTCATCTGAAGCGATCCCGACGCAAGTATATATTTTAGACCCAATCCTGCAGTTTAAATACCACTCGTAAAACCATAGTGAATTTTACATGATTTTCTTCACGGCCTTAATCACGTCTTCCAAAAAGTGCATAGGCGTATTATATGTGTCAGAATAAAATATATTTGATGATAACATAATAAATGGGTGGGTCACGATAATGTACGACCAATAATGCACAGCTTAAATAATGTCCAGTCAGGAATAAGTGGCTCATAATTAATCGATATGGCTGCCTATTACGGAACTGTATATTAATGCTCGTCTTTGCTGGCTGTGCATTATAGTAGGTACTGTACAAATAATGCACGAACAGTAAAGTACAGTCTCATAATTGAAATCCATCTATCGGGATATGATACATTGGCAGTGCAATACTGCCCGTACATTATTTTCCCATGGTGATAATATACACCCAGTATTGTGTGACCCGATAAAACATTATAACAGGCAGAGCGCATCAAAGTAACCCATCTGAGAAAACTGCAGCCAAATAACAACTCCCTCGTGGATTGTTGTGTTCCTGCGAATAAGTGAAGTCATTAGTAAGCTAAGAAGTGGCTGTATTAGCAAATATATATACTTAATGTGTCACTATTCGCGACTGGTAAAAGTGCTTCCTTTCAAATTTGAAAAGGTTTATACTTTGATTAAAACAGTATTACGAGTACTTAGCAAAAAAAAATATAACTTTTACGCATATATTTTAATACCTACAAGGATCTGCATTATCAAAATTGCTGGTAATATAAATAATGTAACTGCAGAATCTCATCATCTCGAACTGTCAAATCATGAAACCGCACGTAATATAACTATGTATTGAAATTAAAGGGTAATCAGTCTATTCCACTTGATTAGAACATAAACGAGATTATAGTGTAAATAATAGAAATGAATTGGTGGTATGGTTGGTATGAATAAATGGGGTTTCTCGGGAAAAGCTATACCTTATTTGAATGTTTCATGACTCAAATGCACTTGAAACAACAAAAAATTATGAAGCATAGACTCGGTGCCAAAACTAAAACGAGTGTTAATGACAGGTTAAAACACGTGTTTATGAACGTCAAGGAAATGTCAAAATATGCATGAAACGCGTCATTCAGTTTGTTGGTTATGAATTGAATTATTTTATTTTAACCAAATAAAATCGAATCTTTTACTAAGATTTAAATGTACCCCAAACGTGGTACATACGTTACAAAAATAACATTGTGTTATTAAATAATACTGTACTAGTTCTTTTAAATTTATGATAAATTAATGTGTAACATACAACGAAATGGATGTTGTTAATGAAATACTAGAAAGAGAACAGAAGAAAGCTGAGAAGTACAAGCCGATATCTGTAGATAAACATTTGGAGTTAGAATTTGACCTAGGCACTCTTCTTGCTTCGGACACAAATGACTTGGACACAAAATTACTTAAGTAAGTGTGATGGAAAGTTTGCTTAGACTACTATTTTGTATTCATTTCCACAGTGGCGTAGCGTGCCTTGTCGGGGCCCCGTATAAAAATTTTTTTGGAGGCCCTTATATGGAGGTAAAGATTTTTCACAAAAGAAAAAAAATATTGTGATAAGAAATATTTATTTATCACATAATTTACCCATTTTACAAATAAAAATCGAATTTTAAATATTCACTCGCCTTGCCTTTTTTTCGGCAAACTGATTTATTAAATCATTTATGGCTGATGATGATTTTAGTTTTTCTAAAGTTTCTGCCTCTATGGACAATAGTGAGATGTCTGACAGCCGTTCTTGTCCCATCGAAGTTCTTAAGTAATTTTTTATTAGTTTTAATTTTGAAAAACTTCTTTCTGCCGTTGCGGTTGTAACTGGAAGGGTCAAGAATAAAAAGCAAGCTGTGATTACCTCGGGAAAACTGGATGCAAGACTATTGAATTTTACTAGCAATAATTCAATGAGTTCTTTAATGGAATAATTTTTTTTAATTTCAGAATTTAAGCATGTTTTTAGAGCCTTTAATTGGTCACAAAGATTAAGTGAGATGTCTTTACTGTATTTAGCAGACAGTTTTCCGGAAGCGTTTAATATCTCTTCGCTTGAAGAAGATAGGAGTTTCTCCGGTTGTAATATTTCGAATATACTACTCAGGTTGCAAAGACTCTGAAATCTTTCTTTAGTTTGAGAAATTAATATATCTAAACAGCAATAGTATACATTGACTTTGAAATAGGATTCCGGGTCGGAAATTCTCTCATCTTGTGATAACTCATCAAAAAAACGCTTCGTTATCTTTCGCCTACTGTTTTTAAAAACAGTTGTTACCCCCCACTCTTTTGCTAAATCTTTGGATTCATTTAGCAAACTATTAAATGAATTCTGATTTCTTAATTGGCACAGTCTATTTAAAAGATTACTTAATAAAATACTAGATTTCTGTAAGTCATTATTTTCATGCTGTAGAGCTTTAGAAACAGGATTAATAATTTCAAATAGTGAAGAAAAAAATGTAACGAGCACTATGAAATCAAAACTCTCTAAAATGTTAATTATACTTTTACATTCTTCACGTTCATCTTTTTTATTTGAAATTAAATTTAGTTGGTACAAAGTTTTCATGATTAGTAAAAAATTTTTCTTTACTGCTAATAAAGCGTCGTTCCTAGAAGACCATCTGGTAGGACATACCTTTTTAAGGGTAATCAAATATTTTTCAGATGAATCGTCACTTAGCATAGCCCAGCGTTTTATACTATTGCCAAAAAAAGTATATTTTTTTTCTAAATTATCGAAAAAAGTCGATACTTCACGAACATGTCTCGCAGCATCGTTCAAAACCAAGTTTAAAGCGTGCGCAGCACAATGAACATAATCGGCATTTGGAGCATGTTCTTTTATTAGGGTTTGTAATCCTCCATACACACCCGACATAACATTTGCTCCATCGTATCCCTGTCCTCTACATTTAGTCAAATCAATTCCATATTCTTTAGTCAAATTTAAAATGACAGTTTTCAGACCTGCAGCACTGCAAGCGGTTACTGCTATGAATCTTAAAAAGGACTCACAGATTTTTATTTCTTTAGGCACATTATCATCATTTTCTGTAACCGAGATATATCGAAAAACTACAGATAGTTGGTCAATTTTTGATAAGTCTTGTGTTGTATCCAGAATTATTGTCAGAAATGGAGCTTTTTTAATTTCTGAGATAATACTGTTCCTAACGTTAGTACCAAGCAAACTAATAATTTCGTTTTGAATCGTAGGGCTTAAATAATTTATTTCACCTTTCGGTTTTAGAAGAAGTTCTTTTAAAGTTGCATCATAGTTAGATAGCAGACGTGAAATTGCCATAAAATTGCCAGAATCAGAATCATGCCCCCTCAAAGGTAGATTACAAGATACTAAAGTAATTATAACATTAATTATACGATGCAGTACATCTCTCCAGAATGTAATTTTACTATCGATTTCACTTTTCAATAGAGTATCGATGGTATTTCCTTGCAACCAATTATTATAAGAGAGTGAGGCACTAATATGCTGCTGTGACTTTTCATGGTCAAGAATAGTTTGTGTGAAATTGCTTCTAACCGAAACACCGTTAACCCAAGCAGAGGAGTACGATTTGTTTTGACGATCTGCTAATAACCAACAGATGTGACAGTACGGTTTGTTTAAAACGTTAGAATAACATAACCATGGTCTTATAATTTTTATGCCTGCCTGATTGAAATATGAATAATAATAAGCCGAAAAAGGTCGGTTATTTTCTGAAACTTTTGGAAATGGTCCTTGTGGTTTAAATGGACCCAATTTAAAAATTATTTTTCGTTCGCATTCAGTTAAATTGTCACCAAAATTTCCTCTATCTGATGAAATTATATTACAATCTGCATTATCTGCAGATATATCAGAATCGTTGACTTGGGGTTCCTCGATTTCTGGATGGACATCCGATAAAGTATGTGCTTGGCTTTCTTCTATTTCCGGATGGATATGTGACGAAGAACATGCTTCAGAAGAATCTAAAAATAAACGAGTAATTGTTAAAAAATAAATACGAATGCTTTGATACTAAACTAAAAAGAGTTATATATAAATAAATAACGTTACTAAGGGTCACAGTTAGAGAGTGTTCAGTTCAGACGCACACAGACTCTACGCGGATTGTGCTCGTACCTATTAGTAGATACAAAATCACCTGCAGCCGGTCCGTGCATTACTATACACCTGCGTGCTATTTAAACGCAGCGCGTAGTGTAGTGGCCATACAAAACGGGAACCCGAAAGCGAGTCTGCACATCTGAAGTTCTCAACATGCAATTAACGATACGATACGGACTGATAGACAAACAACAAAACAAATCGATCCTATAGATAAGTTAGAATTTTGTTTTTTTTTTAATCAAGGCACGGAACCCTAAAAACAGTATAATTGTGAAAATCGAGGGGGGAGACCACTTTTTGTGACGGACAGATGGACAGACCGAAATTAAAAGATTTCCTTGTTTATCACTATGGGCCCCTAATAAATGGGTTGGGTAGTAGTGTAGTACTTACCTTTCCAATCTAAATCACTCACAGTATCTTGTCTCTGAAAAAATGAAGAAATTTTGGGCACTTTTTTTATAACCTCGTCCCTTTTCTGTTTAATTTTTCTTTTCTCAGCGCCGCTGGGATAATCTCTTTTCCTTTCACTCATTTCTTTTACAAATCGCTACTAATACTGCTAAACCAGAAGAACAATATTATTTGTACTGAATTACAATGTAATGCACATTTATATAAAGCGCGTAAATAAACAGTGCACTGCACTCCGTGGTTTAACATCCAATGCAAAGTACAACAACGTATACGTACATCGCGATATCGATGAAGGATTCCCGGGGATTCCCCGCTGAGTTGAAGATGAAGTAAGTAAAACGGGGAAGTCCCGCAGCCCGCCATAATGATGTAGTGTTGCCAACTTTTGAACGCACGCTTAAGGCGGGAAAAAAAGGAATTGCTTTATAGAATTTTGTCATTTGTAAAATAAAATAAATTACAAAGTTTTTATTCTTTTTCCTTACACACTTTGGGGGCCCCCGTGGCCCGGGGGCCCCGTATAATTGATACGGCAAATACGGCGGTAGCTACGCCCCTGCATTTCCAATAAAAACCATCCAAAAACACCTAATCTCTTTTAGTGGAGCTTCTAAGACTTGCTACTTAATAAAAAAATATTTTGGATTGATATCACATTTCCATTTTATTAATCGTCTAGGGGAGATGTTATCATTTTATATTTTTAATATATTTATTGTTATATTTTTAATGTGTTGATACTTGTATATGGTTACATCACTATGCTATATTTTGTTTGTGTATTTAAGTATAACATTGTAAATTGTTGTTATAGTTGTGGAGAAATTAAATAAATAAATAAATAAAAATTTTATAGGAACACGTTTGTTCATGTGTCATGGGGCTCAAGTTCATCACCACCAGTCTGAAAATTATGTAGCCATTAAAGATATCTAATATTGAACTTACTCTCAATATCAATGGATTTTAGGTGGTCATAAAAATAATAACTATTCTAATTTAATATTATAATTTAAACTATTATAATTTTAATGAATGTAATTTAATATTAAATGACATTCATTTAGATATCAAAGTAGTACAAGATATGTAAATATAATTTTATTTTTTGTGGAAATCTTATGGTTGAGCTATTTAAAATTTTATACAGTAACTTCATCAATGAAGATCTGTTAGAGAAAAAATTGTCTATCTATCTATAACTTCACTCCAAATCCCTTGCAGGGTAGGCAGAGAAAACCGAGCGTCACATGACTTTATCCTTACATATCTCACTCGCTTCAGAAAAAATAATGATATCCCAAATCAACAATGCATGTAATTTTGCCTTTGACATTACATCAGGACTGCAAAAGAAACTTAAAGATTTCAGAACAAAATGTTTTAATGTCCTAATCCTAGCAGTAACAGTGAAACAATTTTTCTTTAGTATATTTATGTAAAAATTGTTCAGTTTTTTTTAAGTAATGTGTGGATCTATATTCCAAGGTTCTAAAATAAAATTATTTTAATGAGGGATTTTAATACTTTCAAAAATAATTTTTATGTCATATAATGTCATATCTTCACCAATTATGAAACTATTTTGAAAATTCTATTTTTATTAGGATGGCCAATAGATCAGTTTGATCCCATATATACATAGTTGGTGAAATTCAGAATTTATTGAGTTATAAGAGACAGACTTATTAGATACAATAATGTATTGGACGACAAGTTGTAATTGTTGGATTACACTGTAGATGATCTGGATTTTCTTTATACCAATCTGTTTCATGCTATATCCAGTGAATATAAAAATATTTAAACTCAAAAAAAAAAATGATATTATACATATCACACAGTTTAATGATTAGGCAACTACATGTGTTCTGCTAAATAGAAACAAAATATTTAATTTGTAAGCAGAAAAGTGTTACAGATTTGACCCAGTTTTTGTCAATTATGTCAAGAACTATTCCAAAATATTTAAGAATGTTTGCAGAGAAGCATTTATTAAAAACAAAATTGAGCAACCATTAAATAAAATTAAGGCTGTATGGGAAATTGTTAGTAAAGAAACAGGATAATGAGTATTCTATAAAATATGACATTCGAAGTATTACAGACGTTAAACAAGTAGCAGATCTATTTCAAGACTACTTCATCAATATCCCTTACCTTACCACTAACTCCCTTAATTCATCTCCATATGGTGCTGTTGAGTTATTAAAAGAAAATGTACAACTTAGTGTGGAACTTTTTCAGTTTACACTTATTTAACCAACTGAAATTATTAAAACTTAAACAGTGTGACATTAAAAATTCAGGGGATCACTGGGAATGTCTATTAAAATTAAAAATGGTATTATAGGGGCAATAGCTCCACACTTGTCACATATTTATAATATATGTGTAGATATGGGTGTATTTTTAATATATGTGTAGATATGGGTGTGTTCCCAGGCTTGATGAAATTTAGTAACTTGTTTCTTTAATCAAAGGGGAAAAGAGCGAACTGGGGAATTACAGACCCATATCTATATTGCTAGTTTTGAGTAAAATATTCAAAAGGATAATGCTTAATCAATTGCAACTCTTTTTTAAGACCAATGAAGTTTTTCATGATACACAATATGGTTTTACAGCTGGTAAATCTACTACGGATGCAGGAGTGGCATTGGTTGGGCATATCCTTAACACATGGGAGAGATCACAGGATGCTATTGGGGTTTTCTGTGATCTCTCTAAAGCTTTTGATTGTGTCGATCATCAGACATTGTTACTCAAGCTGAACTAATATGGAGTTAGAGGTAAAGCCCATAACAGATTGCAGACAGTTGACATAAATGGTTAAATCTAAAGGCATAATGTTAATATCGAGGTGCCCCATGGTTCTATTTTGGGTCCATTTTTATTTTTAGTATATGTGAATGATATGTCCTAAATGGAGCAGAAAATGGCTTATATAGTACTATTTGCTGATGATACCTCTCTAATTTTCAATGGGAATAATGAATTAAAATTTATTAATAACACTGTGTTTCTTAGAGTTCAGTAGACTCCAAATTACAGTGGGGGGGGGGGGGGGGGGGCACATAAATAAACTTGCTGCTCATAAATAAACTCAGCTATGCTGCATATGCAGTTAAGAGAATCAGGCAATTGACGGACGTGGCTACTGCACGTTTAGTCTATTTCAGCTACTTTCACGGCATTATGTCGTATGGTATACTGTTGTGGCGAATGGCTGCTGACATTGAGACATATTTTATCTTACAAAAAAAAGCCATTCGCTCTATTTATAACAGGTGCTCCAGAGAATCCCTCAGGGAACTGTTCAAAGAAAAAATACCCTCACTGTTCAAAATTTAGAAGTAGAACTAAGTTGTGTATGTATCGACTTGCTAGGCCTGGTAGATCTTTTCTTGTAATTGTATTCGATTTTAAAATAAGTTGCCTGAAACAGTTCTGTCCTTTCCTGACAATGTATTCAAAAAGCGCATTAAAATACTCCTGTAATAGGGCTTATTATAGAATTGATGAATAGGTAACTGACAAAGATGTCTGGAAAAAATTCAGCACAGACTACCTGTCCGTAATAATCTTTAATTTTACAATTTGATATCATTCATTTTTCATCACCAATATGCTTGTGAATTTTTTTGTAATATCTATTTAATAATTTTAAAATAGAACCTATATTGGCAAGTTTCTTTTGGCATTTCTTCTTCTCCAATGGTCATTTCCGAAATGCTAGTAGATTAAAAAAAGGAAAAAGTTAAATAGGAGAATTGAATAAGACACAAAATTCTATTTAAAAAAATGCAGGACTTAGTTCCCGTCAGGGTCCAGTGGCAAATAAAGAATTTTTATCTTCATTGAAGATTGCTTTATTATATATATAATTTGTAATTACGAAGGTCCAAATTGTAAAATATATTAATTATCTTCTTTTTAAATGTATGTGTTTGTATTTTTTAAATGTACCCCAAACGTGGTACATACGTTACAAAAATAACATTGTGTTATTAAATAATACTGTACTAGTTCTTTTAAATTTATGATAAATTAATGTGTAACATACAACGAAATGGATGTTGTTAATGAAATACTAGAAAGAGAACAGAAGAAAGCTGAGAAGTACAAGCCGATATCTGTAGATAAACATTTGGAGTTAGAATTTGACCTAGGCACTCTTCTTGCTTCGGACACAAATGACTTGGACACAAAATTACTTAAGTAAGTGTGATGGAAAGTTTGCTTAGACTACTATTTGTATTCATTTCCAATAAAAACCATCCAAAAACACCTAATCTCTTTTAGTGGAGCTTCTAAGACTTGCTACTTAATAAAAAAATATTTTGGATTGATATCACATTTCCATTTTATTAATCGTCTAGGGGAGATGTTATCATTTTATATTTTTAATATATTTATTGTTATATTTTTAATGTGTTGATACTTGTATATGGTTACATCACTATGCTATATTTTGTTTGTGTATTTGAAACAAAATATTTAATTTGTAAGCAGAAAAGTGTTACAGATTTGACCCAGTTTTTGTCAATTATGTCAAGAACTATTCCAAAATATTTAAGAATGTTTGCAGAGAAGCATTTATTAAAAACAAAATTGAGCAACCATTAAATAAAATTAAGGCTGTATGGGAAATTGTTAGTAAAGAAACAGGATAATGAGTATTCTATAAAATATGACATTCGAAGTATTACAGACGTTAAACAAGTAGCAGATCTATTTCAAGACTACTTCATCAATATCCCTTACCTTACCACTAACTCCCTTAATTCATCTCCATATGGTGCTGTTGAGTTATTAAAAGAAAATGTACAACTTAGTGTGGAACTTTTTCAGTTTACACTTATTTAACCAACTGAAATTATTAAAACTTAAACAGTGTGACATTAAAAATTCAGGGGATCACTGGGAATGTCTATTAAAATTAAAAATGGTATTATAGGGGCAATAGCTCCACACTTGTCACATATTTATAATATATGTGTAGATATGGGTGTATTTTTAATATATGTGTAGATATGGGTGTGTTCCCAGGCTTGATGAAATTTAGTAACTTGTTTCTTTAATCAAAGGGGAAAAGAGCGAACTGGGGAATTACAGACCCATATCTATATTGCTAGTTTTGAGTAAAATATTCAAAAGGATAATGCTTAATCAATTGCAACTCTTTTTTAAGACCAATGAAGTTTTTCATGATACACAATATGGTTTTACAGCTGGTAAATCTACTACGGATGCAGGAGTCGCATTGGTTGGGCATATCCTTAACACATGGGAGAGATCACAGGATGCTATTGGGGTTTTCTGTGATCTCTCTAAAGCTTTTGATTGTGTCGATCATCAGACATTGTTACTCAAGCTGAACAAATATGGAGTTAGAGGTAAAGCCCATAACAGATTGCAGACAGTTGACATAAATGGTTAAATCTAAAGGCATAATGTTAATATCGAGGTGCCCCATGGTTCTATTTTGGGTCCATTTTTATTTTTAGTATATGTGAATGATATGTCCTAAATGGAGCAGAAAATGGCTTATATAGTACTATTTGCTGATGATACCTCTCTAATTTTCAATGGGAATAATGAATTAAAATTTATTAATAACACTGTGTTTCTTAGAGTTCAGTAGACTCCAAATTACAGTGGGGGGGGGGGGGGGGGGGGCACATAAATAAACTTGCTGCTCATAAATAAACTCAGCTCTGCTGCATATGCAGTTAAGAGAATCAGGCAATTGACGGACGTGGCTACTGCACGTTTAGTCTATTTCAGCTACTTTCACGGCATTATGTCGTATGGTATACTGTTGTGGCGAATGGCTGCTGACATTGAGACATATTTTATCTTACAAAAAAAAGCCATTCGCTCTATTTATAACAGGTGCTCCAGAGAATCCCTCAGGGAACTGTTCAAAGAAAAAATACCCTCACTGTTCAAAATTTAGAAGTAGAACTAAGTTGTGTATGTATCGACTTGCTAGGCCTGGTAGATCTTTTCTTGTAATTGTATTCGATTTTAAAATAAGTTGCCTGAAACAGTTCTGTCCTTTCCTGACAATGTATTCAAAAAGCGCATTAAAATACTCCTGTAATAGGGCTTATTATAGAATTGATGAATAGGTAACTGACAAAGATGTCTGGAAAAAATTCAGCACAGACTACCTGTCCGTAATAATCTTTAATTTTACAATTTGATATCATTCATTTTTCATCACCAATATGCTTGTGAATTTTTTTGTAATATCTATTTAATAATTTTAAAATAGAACCTATATTGGCAAGTTTCTTTTGGCATTTCTTCTTCTCCAATGGTCATTTCCGAAATGCTAGTAGATTAAAAAAAGGAAAAAGTTAAATAGGAGAATTGAATAAGACACAAAATTCTATTTAAAAAAATGCAGGACTTAGTTCCCGTCAGGGTCCAGTGGCAAATAAAGAATTTTTATCTTCATTGAAGATTGCTTTATTATATATATAATTTGTAATTACGAAGGTCCAAATTGTAAAATATATTAATTATCTTCTTTTTAAATGTATGTGTTTGTATTTTTTAAATGTACCCCAAACGTGGTACATACGTTACAAAAATAACATTGTGTTATTAAATAATACTGTACTAGTTCTTTTAAATTTATGATAAATTAATGTGTAACATACAACGAAATGGATGTTGTTAATGAAATACTAGAAAGAGAACAGAAGAAAGCTGAGAAGTACAAGCCGATATCTGTAGATAAACATTTGGAGTTAGAATTTGACCTAGGCACTCTTCTTGCTTCGGACACAAATGACTTGGACACAAAATTACTTAAGTAAGTGTGATGGAAAGTTTGCTTAGACTACTATTTTGTATTCATTTCCAATAAAAACCATCCAAAAACACCTAATCTCTTTTAGTGGAGCTTCTAAGACTTGCTACTTAATAAAAAAATATTTTGGATTGATATCACATTTCCATTTTATTAATCGTCTAGGGGAGATGTTATCATTTTATATTTTTAATATATTTATTGTTATATTTTTAATGTGTTGATACTTGTATATGGTTACATCACTATGCTATATTTTGTTTGTGTATTTGAAACAAAATATTTAATTTGTAAGCAGAAAAGTGTTACAGATTTGACCCAGTTTTTGTCAATTATGTCAAGAACTATTCCAAAATATTTAAGAATGTTTGCAGAGAAGCATTTATTAAAAACAAAATTGAGCAACCATTAAATAAAATTAAGGCTGTATGGGAAATTGTTAGTAAAGAAACAGGATAATGAGTATTCTATAAAATATGACATTCGAAGTATTACAGACGTTAAACAAGTAGCAGATCTATTTCAAGACTACTTCATCAATATCCCTTACCTTACCACTAACTCCCTTAATTCATCTCCATATGGTGCTGTTGAGTTATTAAAAGAAAATGTACAACTTAGTGTGGAACTTTTTCAGTTTACACTTATTTAACCAACTGAAATTATTAAAACTTAAACAGTGTGACATTAAAAATTCAGGGGATCACTGGGAATGTCTATTAAAATTAAAAATGGTATTATAGGGGCAATAGCTCCACACTTGTCACATATTTATAATATATGTGTAGATATGGGTGTATTTTTAATATATGTGTAGATATGGGTGTGTTCCCAGGCTTGATGAAATTTAGTAACTTGTTTCTTTAATCAAAGGGGAAAAGAGCGAACTGGGGAATTACAGACCCATATCTATATTGCTAGTTTTGAGTAAAATATTCAAAAGGATAATGCTTAATCAATTGCAACTCTTTTTTAAGACCAATGAAGTTTTTCATGATACACAATATGGTTTTACAGCTGGTAAATCTACTACGGATGCAGGAGTCGCATTGGTTGGGCATATCCTTAACACATGGGAGAGATCACAGGATGCTATTGGGGTTTTCTGTGATCTCTCTAAAGCTTTTGATTGTGTCGATCATCAGACATTGTTACTCAAGCTGAACAAATATGGAGTTAGAGGTAAAGCCCATAACAGATTGCAGACAGTTGACATAAATGGTTAAATCTAAAGGCATAATGTTAATATCGAGGTGCCCCATGGTTCTATTTTGGGTCCATTTTTATTTTTAGTATATGTGAATGATATGTCCTAAATGGAGCAGAAAATGGCTTATATAGTACTATTTGCTGATGATACCTCTCTAATTTTCAATGGGAATAATGAATTAAAATTTATTAATAACACTGTGTTTCTTAGAGTTCAGTAGACTCCAAATTACAGTGGGGGGGGGGGGGGGGGCACATAAATAAACTTGCTGCTCATAAATAAACTCAGCTCTGCTGCATATGCAGTTAAGAGAATCAGGCAATTGACGGACGTGGCTACTGCACGTTTAGTCTATTTCAGCTACTTTCACGGCATTATGTCGTATGGTATACTGTTGTGGCGAATGGCTGCTGACATTGAGACATATTTTATCTTACAAAAAAAAGCCATTCGCTCTATTTATAACAGGTGCTCCAGAGAATCCCTCAGGGAACTGTTCAAAGAAAAAATACCCTCACTGTTCAAAATTTAGAAGTAGAACTAAGTTGTGTATGTATCGACTTGCTAGGCCTGGTAGATCTTTTCTTGTAATTGTATTCGATTTTAAAATAAGTTGCCTGAAACAGTTCTGTCCTTT
This sequence comes from Pyralis farinalis, assembly GCA_947507595.1. Taxonomy (NCBI): domain Eukaryota; kingdom Metazoa; phylum Arthropoda; class Insecta; order Lepidoptera; family Pyralidae; genus Pyralis; species Pyralis farinalis. The sequence goes on along the minus strand of OX382269.1, from coordinate 7,085,072 downwards.
CCTGACAATGTATTCAAAAAGCGCATTAAAATACTCCTGTAATAGGGCTTATTATAGAATTGATGAATAGGTAACTGACAAAGATGTCTGGAAAAAATTCAGCACAGACTACCTGTCCGTAATAATCTTTAATTTTACAATTTGATATCATTCATTTTTCATCACCAATATGCTTGTGAATTTTTTTGTAATATCTATTTAATAATTTTAAAATAGAACCTATATTGGCAAGTTTCTTTTGGCATTTCTTCTTCTCCAATGGTCATTTCCGAAATGCTAGTAGATTAAAAAAAGGAAAAGTTAAATAGGAGAATTGAATAAGACACAAAATTCTATTTAAAAAAATGCAGGACTTAGTTCCCGTCAGGGTCCAGTGGCAAATAAAGAATTTTTATCTTCATTGAAGATTGCTTTATTATATATATAATTTGTAATTACGAAGGTCCAAATTGTAAAATATATTAATTATCTTCTTTTTAAATGTATGTGTTTGTATTTTTTTTCAGAACTGATAAAGATGCCTATTTGCAATCACTATCTCGAGATAACACGCAGTTATTATTAAATAAAATATGGGAGCTCCCTACGGAGCGGATTGAGGAAGCTATAGTTGTCCGCCTTCCGATGCCTACAACTGTCCTGCCTCGAGCAAAACCTGCGCCTAAGCCAAAACCCCTGACAAAATGGCAGGAATTTGCCAAGGCCAAAGGAATCACTAAGAAAAAGAAGGACAAACTTCAATGGGATGAGCAGTTACAGAAATGGGTCCCATTATATGGGTAAGTTAGTGCTTTCACTAGTTTAAAGCATAGTTTGATAAAATACCATTATTAATGTTTTTAAAACTGTTTTATTAACAGATTTAGGAAAGCAGCTGCAGAGAAAGAGAAGAGTTGGTTGATTGAAGTACCACAAAATGTAGATCCAATGACAGACATGTATGAGAAGAAAGCCAGTGAAAAATCAGAGAAGGTGGCCAAAAATGAACTGCAAAGGTTAAAAAATATAGCCCGTGCCAGGAAAGTTAAAATACCCCGCGTTGGCTTGCCGTTGACGTCTGATAAAGCTTCATCTACACAGGTTGGCCCACCTTTCATATATATATAGTATATAAGTGATCTAGCATGAATACCCTGTTTTTAAAAGGTTGCTATGACCATATATCAGGATTGTGTAGTTGGACTTGGCTTTCAAGCTACAGTTCAGAAATTCTCTTGTGAATATTCAGGTTGCAGTTTAAAGCCTATCTATCTACCAAATAATTATTTATAAAATGTGTTTTGTAAGGTCATTTTTTTATCTTGCAAGATGCCCAAAGCCAGAGTAAAAATCAAATAAGTATTCCGACTCGAGCCCCGAGCGAACGATAATAGCCTAAACACATATGGATGTTGCTTATAGTTTATACAATCGTCAAAAATGCATAGTCTATCTATATACAAAACAATTTTCCCCTGTAAATTCAATTTTCATCAGGGATCTATAATACAAAGTTTTTTTTAATTATAATTTGTACATAGACCAGGAGCTGACAAAATTTTTAGGATTCCGTACCCAAAGGGTAAAACGGAACCCTATTACGGAGACTTCGCTGTCCGTCCGTCTGTCACCAGGCTGTATCTCACGAACCGTGATAGTTAGACAGTTGAAATTTTCACAGATGATGTATTTCTGTTGCCGCTATAACAACAAATACTAAAAAATAGAATAACATAAATATTTAAGGGGGCTCCCATACAACAAACGTGATTTTTTTGCTCGATATTGATAACGGCAACAGGTAGACGCTTGAAATATTCACAGAATATTTAGTTATATATTCACTTTAACAATAAATAATTAAAATAAAACAAATATTTAAGGGGGGCTCCCATACAACAACTCGCACTTGGCCGATATTTATTTTAATTACCTACGTCATGTTACCTGTTTAGTGATTTGAAAAATTACGGTCGAAATAGGATTAATTTAAACGTGGATTTACTGAATCATGTATTTAATCAAATAAAATTAAATGATTATGAAATTGCGGCGGTGGGGGCCGCCACCCACCACGCAACGCCCATCCCGGCGGGTCGAGGGGAGCTGAGTGTCGTATAGGCACATGGAATGTGAGAGGTGGTCTAAAAGATAAGATGAATGAGTTGATAGATATAATGAACGTGAGATGCCTAGATGCTTTGTGTGTGTCAGAGACCAAGCGAAAGGGAAACGACACCGAAGATCTGCCCGGTGGCATGATGGCCCTGTGGTCCGGGGTGGACCAGGACGTTCATGCCAGCGCTGGCGTAGGTGTCGTGCTTTCATCTCGCTTGGCCGCTGGTGTGAAAGATTACGATTTAGTAGGTCCAAGACTTCTCTGGGTTAAGATAAAACTGGGGATTACGCGAGTGTTTTTAGTTGCAGCATATGCTCCTGTGAGCTCTGCTGATCCCCAGGAGCTCGAGAAGTTTTGGGGGACTGTAAGGGGTATTCTGGATTTGGCCGAAGCGAATGAACGGATAATTATGTGTGGTGATCTGAATGGATGGGTTGGGACCAAGCGAAGCAGTTATGAGGCTGTGCTTGGTCCATACGGAGATAAGAGAGTGAACGATGCTGGTAAGTTACTTTTAGACGTATGTATGGAACGAAACCTCCTTGTGTCGAACACGCTCTTCCATCACAAGGATATTCACACTTACACATGGAGACGGAATGAACAGAAAAGTGTGATTGATTTGATTTTGATAGATGGACGTCTCCGAAAGTCGTTAATGGATACAAGAGCCTTCAGAGGTCCCACTCTTGAAACGGACCACTATCTGGTGATAAGCCGATTTGTGGGCCTTTTCAAGAAGTGGAGGCACTGGCGAGTGCGTATTCCTTTCGGAGACCATGAAAGAATAAGAAGTGAAAAATTGGAAGATGAAAGTGTGAGGAGTACGTATGTACGTCTAGTCAGTGAAAGACTTGCGAACGCGAGTCTTTCCGACTCAGATGTAGACGAATGTTGGAAAGTTCTGAAAGAAAGTATGGTGGACAGTGCGAAAGAAGCATGCGGATGCGCAAAGAGACGTAGAACACTAAGAGGAGATGCCTGGTGGGATGCGGAGGTTCAATCCTCCGTGGAAAAAAAGAGGAAAGCGTGGCTGGATTACGTTTCATCTTTGCACCAGAGTGATGGTATGAAAGAAATGAAGAAAGAAATATACCGTCGATGCAAGAATGACTCCAAAGCTTTAGTGAAAGAGAAGCGTGAAAGGCTACATATGATTGAGGAAGAGAAGCTGACGAAGAACTTCGAGGCAAATACCAAACTCTTCTGGAGAGAGGTAAAGAAGTCTCGAAGTGGTTCGTCAGCATCCAGAATGGACAAGATAAGATGTAAAGCTGGTGGCATTCTTGCTAACACTCAGGAAGTGTTAGAACGGTGGAGTGAATATTTTAGAGAAATGTATGATTATGTCCATGACGCTGGCATTGTGAATGAGTCTGTGATAGACTCGGCAGTGCCAGCGTACCATGAAGACATTACTATGGATGAGATTGAATGGTCGATACGAAGTTTGAAAGATGGAAAGTCAGCGGGAATCGATATGGTAACAGCTGAGATGATCAAGCTAGGTGGTACCTGCGTTAGGGACGCCTTCTGGTTTTTGAGCAAATTATGCTGGAGAACCGGAAGGGTCCCGAGCGATTGGAGACGCGCAGTCATCGTGCCCTTGTATAAAGGCAAGGGCTCACGTATGGACTGCGCCAACTATAGGGCCATCAGTTTGATCAGCTTAGCAGCTAAAGTGTATGGAAAAATCATTGAAAGGAGAATGAGGGTGAAATCCGATGGAATGCTTTGGGAAGCACAGGGTGGATTTCGAAGCGGCAGAGGATGTACGGATCAAGTTTTTTCACTCCGCAACATCGTAGAGAAGCATCTGGCTTTGGATCAGAAGGTTTTCTGCGGTTTTGTGGACTTTGAGAAAGCATTTGATAGAGTCGTGCGAAAGAATCTCTGGAACATTTTGCCCGGATATGGGGTTGACGGTGACCTACTCCGTGCTGTGCAATCCACTTATGAGGATTGTACAGCATGTGTGCGGGTGGACGGCAGCTTGTCGCCCTGGTTTGATGTCAACATTGGTGTCAGACAGGGATGCGTGCTGTCGGCTCGGCTGTTCATCCTGTATCTGGACAGTTGTCTTCAGAGAATAAGAAATATGAATGTGGGAATGCGAATGGGTGACTCAGTGGTCAACTGCCTGCTTTATGCAGACGATGCGGCATTAATAGCAGAATCACCATCCGAACTGCAAACACTAGTTACAACAATGAAAGATGATTGTATGAAGAAAGGCTTACAATTGAATGCGAAGAAAACCAGGATAATGGTATTTGAAAGAGAGACAACCAGAACGAACGCTAGGATTATGGTTGATGATGTAGTGTTGGAGCAAGTGAATGAGATTGTATATCTTGGAAGTGCTTTTAGCAGCAATGGAAGGTACACCGCTGATGTGGAGAGACGAGTGAGTGCCGGGAATAGGGTGAATGGAGCGTTGGGTAAACTTCTAGGCAGCCGAAATCTAAGCCAGAAGGCACAGCTCGCTGTACACAACGCGGTGCTAATTCCAACGCTAACTTATGGAAGTGAGAGCTGGGTATGGCAGAGAGAGCATGAAAGTAGAATAAATGCGGTCGAGATGCGAGCATTGCGCAAAATTTGTGGCATAACGCTTGCTGACCGCGTTCGTAATGAAGACGTGAGAGAAAGAGTTGGTCTAAAAGAGAGTGTCGGTGTTAAGATAAGAAAGGGCATGCTCCGTTGGTTCGGACATGTAGAAAGAATGCGGGACGAAAGAATGACGAAACAGATATACAATGCAAAAGTGGAAGGATGTAGGAGCCGAGGAAGGCCGAGACTAACCTACCATGACCAAATTGGTCGTGTTTTATCAGAAGGTGATGTCAGAAGCCCCAGGAACCGGCGAGCGTGCATGAAAAGAGCTATGAATGTCACAGAAGCGAGTGAAGTATGCAAGGACCGCGTCTTATGGCGCTCGGTTCTCTCTACCTACCCCGCAAGGGACTTGGCGTGAAGATATACATACATATTGTATTGAAGTAATACATCTTTAGGCGGTGTTATGAAAAAATGATGAGAGGAATTTTACGATACTGTAACACAAAAGTAACAGGTTTAAGTTAAACCGCTCATTAAATCACGAAAAATATGCTCAAAACTGCAGAAAACTTATTTTATTGGGTATCAATTTCAACGGATTTAAAAAAATCACTAGACAGACTAGGCCTCTTGCTAAATGCAAATATTAGCGGTTTGCCTTAGTTATATGTAGATTTTTTTGTATGGCAAAACCTGCATTTGAGATTCTATTTAATGATGCAACATTTTATATTATATTTTTTCAGTTAGCGACTGCAGCCACAGTTGCTAAAGCATCTACGGCGTCACTCGGTAAATTCCAAGACAAGCTACCTAAAGAGAAGGATGCTCGTGGTAAAGGTGTGCACGAACTCATACCTGGCAAGGAACGTAAACGAAAAGCACCGATACCTACTCCGCAAAAAGAGCGAGAAAATAATCTGAACCTCCTCGACAGCATTCTGAACAAGAGGCCCAAGATCGATGTGGATAAAGCCGTAGCAAAACATATACACGGTGAAGAGAAAATGTGAGTAGATGTATTATTTTGTATTCTATCGCAAGTGTCCAATACTTACCTATCGTATCAATGAGACTGTACTCAAACCTCAAGGGAAAATGACAGTTTATACTGTATAGCATGTCACAATCAAACTATGTGAAACAAGACAATTTTTTTTAATGAAAACTATGCTGTAAATTTGAAAAATAAAAATTTTATTTGAGGTGTGTCAATGCATTATATAGGTTGAAATATTTAGTTTGAATCCCAATTACTAAAAATATAAAAATAGGTCACCTATTAAAAGGTAATTTTTCTTTTAAACGGAGACTTGTCTATGTTCATACTCCTGTAAATGTTGCGCGTACATTTTATCATATTACATATATATTTTCCCTAAACAAAATGTTAACATGACCTTTCAATGCCATTGGAACAAGAACTTATTAACTAAGTACACTTATTTCTCTCCTGGAAGGATATGTTTTACAAATTTACTGTATGATTCTAAACTTTCTCGGTTGTTTACACTATTAGTGTAGGTACCGGACTTACTGCGATATTTCCCCGATATTTCGGCGACGTTGCAGACGCCATTGTCACAGGATGACTGGAGGTGACGAGTAGATAAAGCCGTTGAGCAGTCAGAACCCGTTATATACGTTTTCCCATACATTTCGCGGTCGTATACGACCACCCGGGTTTCGAAGGGTTAAGGGCAGACATCTGTCTAGGTACGCTTATTACTCGGCGCCTTACACACTACACTCACAGTGTCCTGTTGAAGTTTGCTATTCGAAGCCCGCACATAACGTTTGCATAACTCGTCAACTTACATTTATTATGTTTTACTTCCTGTACATCTCATACTTTCTTCCAAATGAAATTTTAAGCCTGAACTTTAAACCACTTGTATATTCAACCACATGTTGACACTACAGGTAATTAATATATTTCGATATTTCCTGCAGGAGGTCTGAAGAAAAATTGAATATGAAATTGCCCAAAGGCCGTAAGGGTAAAGGCAATGTCACCAACTTCTCAGCCAAAAAGCCCAAGGGTGGAAAAGGGAAGAGGAACCCAAACAAAAAAGCTCCAGGCAGGAAGAGGAGATAGGTTATATGTTTATCCGTTCCACTTGTCATCTTACAATATTATATTTTAAAATTCTATTTCGATGTTTTTATTATATGTCCCTTCAAAAGTTATATTATTGCTCCTGGAATTAAGTATATATGCGCACTGCTGTATTATATGCAATATAAATATTTTAAATAAAACTGAGAAATCAATTGATTTCACTGATTTTCTGTGGACAACACTAATGAAAGTCATCATATACTACACTCATAAAAGTCTAAATTGGATTACAAACAAGACAAATAAGTCAGATTACAAAATTAAAAGTAAGATTTATAAGAATTTTTCAATTAATCACCTAACTTTGCTAAATTTATATGACACTATATTCGGATTTACCTTGACAGAATAGGCACTTTTGAATTATCTATATTCGATGAGCTCGCGAAAGTATCTAAGAATATAGATAAATAATAATAATAAATGCTTTATTTTTGCTACCATGACATATGAATTACAGGTTTCCATGTGACCCTGAGGCCTGTGGTAGTTATACAACTGTGTTACAGGCCAATGTGTCTTCCATCTTACAATCTTGTTCAAATAATCAGCCGCATACATTACTGTATAATTGTAAATAGCAAAAGACTACAAATAAAAATACTACAATTTAAAAATTTATTTCATTTAACCATACCTACACCACGAACATAAAACCTTGTCCATTCTTAGTCCGTAAAAATATACGACACTCTTACTAATTACCCGAGGGCCCTTACAGGTTCAAGTATTTTCTACGTGGTAAAAAATTTTCTCCCCAGGAGGCAATACAACATGCTTTCACACAGTTTGTCGAATCTAGATCCCCAGAGTTCCATCGCAAAGGCACAAATGAACTTCCGATTAGATGGCAGCAATGTATAGATCATGAGAGTAAATATTTTGATTAAATAAATATGTTACATCTTAGAAAAAAAGCGATTATTAATTTTTCAGTACAAATCGGCAATTTCATACTTTAACCCCTAATATTTTAGACGCTTCGAGGTTCGGTGCGTAACGGGTGCCTTTAGGTGCCAACAAGTGGTATGATGGATTGTGCGCGAGGGTGAAGAGCCTCCACTCACGTGTCACTAAAGATTAGTTTTGTTTTCGGTCTGAACTCAGATAGTTCAGTCCGCGAAAGCTTTCACTTGGCTCGCAAAGTTTCGCTCGCGATGTTCACATGCACTAAGGATGCATATATTTTGATGGGGATGCATCAGGCGGGTAGTACGTTTGTTTGTCACGTTGGTGGTATAAAAAAAAAAATATTTTTTAGCGAGCCGTGTCTTTGCGACTTGCCAGTCTTATATGCGACTCATCTAATGTAATTTAGTTACCGTAGCCTATGAGCGTTTGCAATTGCTACTGCTCACGCGTTGCCACCACTTTTGCTAACACAGCAACTACATAGGAACTTACTGGTAATCTCACTCACTCGCAGATATACAAGAGCCCTCCAGAGAGTGATTTTGCTGCGGTTTTCTGAGCTGAACGTACTTTCCCAGTTGGGCTGCTTTAATGCGCCCTCACCCATGAAGGAAACAAGAAGAAACGGGAACCGATACGACCGATATTATGTAGTGAGAGTTTAGAAGTTTATGAGAGGTAGGGCGCATCAAAACAGCCCGTCTGGGGAAGTACCTCCACGTCGATGAAAACCGCAGCCAAATAACAACTCCGTAGAACGTTGTTGTGTTCCTGCGTGTGAGTGAGGTCACTAGTAAGCTCCCAAGGAGTTGCCGTGTAAGCAGCAGAGGAGGCATCGCAGTATATCGCAAGCGTTAATAGGCTACGGTACCCGCTTTCCGTCAGGTAGGCCGTATGCTTGTATGCCTCCCGACGTAGTATATAAAAAAAAGTAGCTCAATTCACCGCTAAAAATAGAACGCGCAGCTCTTATTGGCTAGTTGATAAACAGTGCGGTACTTATCCGCCCACTGAATTGGTTTAAATATTATCCCATTGTTTTGGTGAGAGCGGGATGCCTTCAATGCGCACTCAGGCGCATTCCACACGACTACGCGACGGTGCGCGTGAAAACGGAGCCATGCGCGTGCGTGACTGCGTTTTTTTTACATTGTATCGAAATATCTCAGTTTGTATAGAAAACATGCACGGCGCAACACACTGACAACGCACCACTGCGCGGGACTGCGGTACGCGCGACATTCACGCGCCCCCGCGCACTCCGCGCAGACGTGCAGGCACGCGCCCAGTCGAGTAGCAGTGTGGGATGCGCCTCAATGGTGTGTGTGTTTGTGGCCATACCATACCTGTGAATGGTGTAGATTTATTAAGAAAAATTAAGAAACAAAGTAGATAAAACAATACATTTATTTTTAACTTTCATTTAACAATTATACATTATACTAGCCGGGTCCGATGGGGTGACCGCGAAATATCCACAGGTCTAATTGAAATATTCGCAGGTCTTTATTGTAACACCAGTAGTAGACTTCGACGGCTGTACAGTACAGCAGCCAACTCGCTTAATATGGATGATATATACGTGAATACTAGTACAAACTTTTATGTTTCACTAATCTAAGCAACAATGAGAGACAGTGAGTTAAAGACCTGACCACTTGTAACGAGGAATCTCTGCATCACTACATAATTTTGTTCGTGTACCTATTCATAGCATATTCCCATTAACATGCTACAGGAACTATTCGAAATGATCGTCCATTTATTTAACTACATTTCCTCATTACAATGATCCTAAAAACTTTCTTGTTTATTAAATTATTATCGAAATACAGCAGTGCAGTTGTGGTTATTACGAATCATATTGATCGTTTATCGGCCTTGTTGAAGTGGTCAATCTTCGTTAGATGCATTTTATTAACGTCGTGAGGAAACTAGCATATCCAAAAATATATATATTTTTATTTCGAATGATGTGAGATCACTCTTAGGACCCAGAGATCAGATGGCAGTCGCGACATGTAAAAATTTTGTATTTTCGCCAAATCCTTAAGCTTAGGTAGCGGACCCTGCCTATCCAATGGATTAAGAAAAACGGGATAACGTTGAGAAGAAGTAAACACCTACGTCTGTCGCACAAACTGTCAAAAAAGTTTACCTAACCGGTCAGAACCCGCTATATACGTTTTCCCATACATTTTGTGGTCGTAAACGACCGCCCGGTTAACAACAGGCTAACAGACCAAGAGTTCTATATTGATATACAAGTTTTGTATATTGAGGAGCTCAGTGGAGCAATGGCTAGTAACGCTACTTTCACACAGACGCTTGTGGTTCGATTCCCAGACAAGACAAACATTTGTGTGAATGACCTTGTCTCTTTGTCTTAATAAATATACCTATCTTGTATATTTTTTATGGGCACTTTTACGAAGTCGGGCTTTAGTTTGAACTTTTATTTAAATGATTTCGAATTTGGTTTCATTATGGGAACTGGTTCTGTTTTTTTAAAACAAGCGTTACTTAATGGAACATTTCAAACATAGCTTGATTTTTACGACTACAAGGCTTTTTCTTTTTGTTGCCAGAAGCGTTTATCCACTTAAATATTTGGCCTGTGTGGGAATCGAACCCATGTACGCTGGTGTTAAAGTAGTATTGCCACCGAGTTTCACTATCACTATGTACGAAAATATATCAAACTGCGTATATCTTTTTGGAATGTTCTCCAAGTCATTTGGCAACAAACATGATTTGTCTGCTTTCGCCACCAACTAGTTCCTGCGGACTAGCGCCGGCCGGTACCCACCGCTACGATTAGTAGATGCATGCCGTCGCTGCCATGGCTGCTCCGGTCGTCCTCGCGATTGCTCGCCATCTGGAACAGGAACCGCATGCACCCGTCACCGGCGCTGTTGCTGCCATATCGTCGTCTCCGCGACACGTGTTTCGCCTCTCCACGAGGCATCCTCAGGCGCTGTAGATGTTAGTCGTTAGTTTCGAAGCATGTTATTCCATAATATGAGAAAACGGTCATTGGCAGAGCTGCGATAGCCAGCGGAGCCACATTACCCTCAAAATTGTCGTTTGGGGTAGACTGATGTCATCCAGCTAGCGTTTAGACGGTAATAGTGAGAAACTCCAAAATCGACACACTAATAGCTAACATATTGTAGTTTTGTATCCTTTAATTTGAAATTTAAATGTTCGTTGGTGAGGAAAAACGGTCCAAAATCGTTCCAATTAGAAAAAAAAACATATGGGAAAACGTATGGCCGGCCACTCTGCAGTGCAGAGTCTGCACTGCACTCCCATCAACAGAAAAAGTAACAGCACTCGTCGCTAGATGTCGTACAGGGTTCCATATATTTAAAAAAAAATAAAAAAAAAATATTTAAATATTTTTTAAATTTAAAAAATATCAGCTCTGCCTACACAGCTTGCTGTTATTTACTAGTATATAGTGAAGTTATAAGTACAACACAGCCGATAGTTGATCGTAATATACGTAATAACCAGATTCTATTTCATAATACACACATCAAAAGTGTCTAGGGATCAACATATATTTTTGCAATAACTTTTCTCCTGATTTATATTAATTAAAATTTTCTTTAAGGATTCATCAAATAAAGTGTTTTCGTTTGTCTACAGTAACGATAAACCAAGTCACGTTTGCATTAATAAAGAAATTTGCCATTTTCATAATAAAGGGATTTTTGACATTTGAACCACTAACATTAAAGTTCGAAAAAAAGACTGAAATAACAGTTTTCTTTAAAATTTTATTGGGTAACTTAAACAATTAATAATCCGTGTTTCTACCGCGAACACTAACAACACAAGAACATCGGTTTGGCATACTCAAAATGAGTTCATCCAAATCACGCTGTGGAATGGCCGCCCATGTTCGTTGCAACAACAAAAAAAGGTCTTCTTGCGACTGGATACCCTCCATATTCGGCAGAGCTCTTCTCTGTAGCATATCCCATGCATGGACACGGAGACAAGACCGATACATTCAAATCACAACTCGAAGAGCTCCAACAATAACCGCCATGATGTTAGCCGTGACGCTTCATCACTCTTCAGGGAACTTAATTAGCGACCAAACAGTCAGAAACCGCTTGCATGAAGTGAACCTTCATTCCCGAAGACCGCTAAGGGTACCACCTATAGCAATGCACAATCGTAGGATTCGATATCAATGGGCTCTAGAACACAGAAATTGGGCAGAAGAACAATGGCGTTTCGTGTGCTTTTCTGATGAGTCTCGTTTTGGTATGAGACCGGATACAAGACGTATACGACACTGGAGAACCCCTGGACGCCAACAGCGATTAAAATCCTGCCAGGAAGTCCATCCTTATAGTGGTGGAACCATCATGGTATGGGCGGGTATTTGGATCGGCGGAAGAACTGAGTTGATTTGGATCAGAGGCAACCTCAACGCTCAAATTTATGCTGAGACGATTGTATCAGACGTCATCGTTCCTCTACAAGTGCAAATCGGTCCCTTATTTCAGTTAATGCATGATAATGCACGACCGCACACCGCAAGAGTTATAAGACAGACTCTCGCCGCAGCTAACATCAATGTCATGCCCTGGCCTGCTCAGTCGCCAGACTTGAACCCGATTGAGCATGCATGGGATATGCTACAGAGAAGAGCTCTGCCGAATATGGAGGGTATCCAGTCGCAAGAAGTCCTTTTTTCGTTGTTACAACGAACATGGGCGGCCATTCCACAGCGTGATTTGGATGACCTCATTTTGAGTATGCCAAACCGATGTTCTTGTGTTGTTAGTGTTCGCGGTAGAAACACGGATTATTAATTGTTTAAGTTACCCAATAAAATTTTAAAGAAAACTGTTATTTCAGTCTTTTTTTCGAACTTTAATGTTAGTGGTTCAAATGTCAAAAATCCCTTTATTGTGAAAATGGCAAATTTCTTTATTAATGCAAAGGTGACTTGGTTTATCGTTACTGTAGACAAACGAAAACACTTTATTTGATGAATCCTTAAAGAAAATTTTAATTAATATCAATCAGGAGAAAAGTTATTGCAAAAATATATGTTGATCCCTAGACACTTTTGATGTGTGTATATTACACATAAGCTTTATATATGATTTACAAAAACATATTAGTCTTTACATATCTATTGTACAGACGAATCATATTCGTCGATACATAACTATATGTAGACGAAAATACAAATTAAAATGACAGTTAATAATACAAAAATATAGTCTTATTATAATTGGAGATTAGAGATTTGACTTAATTTAGAGAAAGAGACTACTTACTTATGATTATAAATGATATTTCGCTTACTTACATAGTTGCGACGTAAAACCTACGAGGAGTATGAAGGTAATACTGTATACGAGATTATCTAAATCGCTTGGCTACTCAAACATGCTACACGCTACGAGCGAACAATTATAAAGCTATATTGGAAGCATCTACTTTATCGACATTGCTATTATTATCGTTACTATGACGTCCACATATGGATCGCTAGTTATTTCAGACAAGTCTTAAGCTCTAGTTCACAACGAGGACGCAGACTTGCGGTCGTCAGGCTAACTCATATTGATGGTGCAAATTTTTATTTATATATACTAAAAAATCAAATCACTGACATATAGAGCATAAATCGCACGCTATCGTCGTTAGAGTAAAAACTTAACGTAAATGCATGTGGTGCACCCTGCGAATTAGCTACCGAGGCTCTGGCGAGAGATAGGACGCATGGCAGTAGTGCGACAGGGGAAGCATACTTCACCTCGTCTAAATTCAAATGACAACTACATAACTGGAGGTTGCAATGTGCAAGCGATCCTCTCGTATTGCAAGCGGTCGTAGGCCACGGTAACTACAGTAATACTACTGCAAATTACTGCTCCACGCATTTCATGACCCGAGCCCGACGAACATGTTGTTCAACGAAAAATGGGGAACCAAATAGTTTAGTTATAACATATATTTTTAATAGTGGTTCAGATTTAAGGTATTAATTGAGTTGAAGTACGATGAAACTAGCGTCCCGCAACCATACTTCATTGACTAATTCTACAATCATGTGATACAAATTCAGACTTGATAATAATATATAATACGAGATTCTATGCAAGAAAAAATACTAGATTATTATATTCTGCTAATATACCAACTCGTACATAGTGAATTATCCAGTTATATGGGCGTACAGTTTCACGTTAGTGTACGTGTTTCATTATAAAAATAATCTCATTTATAGTGGTATTTTAGTATGTGTAAGCTACAATGTAAAAGTTACTGTTCTGGATTTTTCATGGCCTTAAAACCATTCATTGTTATCAACGCACCATTTGCGTTAAACGAAATTTCAACGTCATGCTATTAAAACGCACCGTATGCGTTCAGTTAATTTATAATAATATTAAGCGGCTCACAGGCGAGGTTTTTAAAATTTAAGTGGCAATCAATGGATTAAACGTGAAAAATATCTCCAATGAGACGTCATACTAACAAATGCACCTACTGCTACTTATGCTTACTATTGCTATCGATCGTATGCTACCTAATCAAACGGGTACAATTGTCATAAAATAGAACTTCTGATATTATTTATATCTTACAAGAACGTTATTAGGTCGTGTCTCACAACCGCGGGATAAGCATTACTAGAGAGGTTTGGCACTATTGTTCAAAAGTCAATACATCGAAATCGATGTGATGACGCCATATGATACAATTCCTATTTGCCCATGGATCGCATAAGCAAAACACAATCTTATTTAAAACATGTAGAATATGTAGTCGTCTATTTCTACACTTTTATAGCACCTAGATATTATTATTAAAACTATTATAAGATTATTTCAAGAATGTGTAAAGTAATCCTTACAAAGGTTAATAACAGGTGCTAACTTGTAGTTTCAAAGGCTCCTGTTACAGAACTAGGCTATGAATTAGCCATAATAAAAGCTAAAGAGCCTTCTTGCGCTTAGACCGGCGGTTTAGAATGTTTGGTATGTCAGTCAGTACAAATTGTAGCATATTTTATATGCTTCCAAATGATTAGACATCGTTTTACATTATACTTATTTATATACGCCTTTTTGGAGCACACTCGTCGGTTCATAGCTCCTGATATCACCTTCTGATTAAAATCGACTAATTTGGTCGTGGCAGGTGAGTCTAGGCCTTCTTCGACTCCTACATCACCTTCCGCTTTCGTTTTGCATTACTCTAAACAATTGATTTTCAGTGAAGTGGCTTGTCGCACACTTTGGTCTTTCGATCAAGTAGTATTTCTAATAGACGCAAATAGGCTTTCACCTACCGTCGAACAAACGAATTTCGACGCATTGACTTTCGAACACAAGTGCTGTAACAAACGCTTACCAGAGAGCTTGGAACACATTATTTAAAAACATAACTTATCAGACGACTGTGAAACATACCTCGAGGGAGAAACGAATAAACATTTGAAACATTCAAATACAATCTAAAGTAAATATAATAAGAATATAATTGAAATACTGATCTATTCCATCCAATTCTGATGCTTTTCTCATTGCTTTTACTTATTTTGTATCTCATTTTACATAAAATCAAACTGCACTACAAAAGCGCTGCAAAGGGTCATTTTATGTAGATCATAATACAATTTCATTTAAATACACGCATATAAATTGTCAGTCAATACTTTACGTGCCTGCCGATATTCTAGCAAACAGTATTAGGTTAATATTTTGTAACAAAATTTACACTTGAAGTAGCAAAATTGCACACTAACATTACAGATATAGATCACAATTTCGTAAAGATTTATAATTTACTATTCTGCAAGCAGTACTGGAGGGCTAATTGGCTAGTAATGTTGGCCTAAAACAGTGAGAAAAGCATTCAGGCATTACACTTAACTAGCGTTATTTGCCTATCTAATCCACACCAACTTAGCAACCATGTTGCGGACAACGAGAGTGCAGATACTATAAATCGAGGCTACATCAGAAATTCGATAACGGTCATCAGTCGACAACAGTGATTTCTGAGACATTAGCAACATGCCGCCACAATCACTCGACCTTCACTTACAAAAATATATTATGCCCCTTTACCAAACCCTTCAGTGGACGTGGGACGAACTTGTAGGATAGGAATGTTTGCTGGCGGCATTTTGCTGCTTGAATTGATTACGGCTATCTATCACCCTGTATTAAAATTGAGGTTTCTATGTTTCGCCGTGGCTTTTATATAAACTTTACAAACTGTCTTGTCTAAAGGGGACAGATTTGTTGGTGGTTATAGACCACCTCAGTAAATGTAAGAGAACATTTGAATGTGTTTGAACGGAGTGTCAATAATCACACAATCATGTTGGTTTATTTTTTATGTTTAGGATGGTTATTTTTTTGACATTATTATACAGATTCACAGTACAGTAAGTCCTTATTGACGGTTCCGTTATTCGCGGTTTCAGTTTTCGTGGAAGAATAAATTGAGATCACTTCCTGTATTCGCGTCGGAAAATTTCATTATTCGCGGATACGTAAATTACGATTGCACATATAATTTAAAAAGAGATAATATTCATTGTTCAATATTCAACTATTCCCCACTTATATATCAAACGAACAGGTAAGCGTCAAAATATAAACAAAAATATAAATATTATTTATGTTAAGCCTAAAGTTGTTTGATAAAAGCCTATTTTCAATACCTACCGCTATCGCCGTAAAAAATCTGACCGAAGGTTTACGAATGGCAAGTGGACTGTGTCATTAATATTGACCCGTTTTTGGAGTTGTACGAGTATATATCTGTTATTTGAGATTAAACAGATTTTATTTTTATTTATGTTATTTTCCTACCTTGGAACCTAACCCCTATATTTCCATACAAATCATCATTCCATATTCACGGTTTCCGTATTCGTGGCATAATTTTGGAACGTATACCCCGCGAATAAGGAGATTTTACTGTACACTAAATATTACTTGCTTATTAAAATAGGAAAACGAATATGTAGTTTTTCTTTATTCTGATAACGTAACGCGACTAAAATGGTGATTTAATTATATTTTTAGATCTTGGATATTTATTATAATTATTAATCATCAGCTTCCTGGATATAGGTCATCTCAAATGGTTTCAGTCATATGCAATCCTCGGTATTACGCATGCCGGTATCTCAGGCCGCTCGTCTGAATCATCCATACATCCAGAAGGGGTACACGTAAGTAGCACCGACTAGGAATGGACCAAGTAGCGAACCTTGAATTAAAAGTAGGTGTACGAAACGAGTGGTAACGAAAAAGGCAGTTAAGCGGATGGCAGAAGTATTAACGTATGGGAGGGATATTTCTCGAATTTCGGACTAGGTTTCGTGCAGAAGATTCAGTATAAAAGCTGGATCAATTACAGTAGAAAAGATAATATTGTCTTAGGTTTTCGCGATTGTTACACATTGAAATTAAACTATTTTTTAACGGAAGTATCGCGTGTTTTATTTATTTTGTTGAAACCTGACGTTTCGAACGCTTTGCAGCGTCCGTGGTCGCAGGAAAGACTAAGGTGGTATTTGTCTTACATTAGTTATTCAATTATTACATCTACAGACATGGATGGATTAATTATATATGTTCCGATTCACACAAAAATCGCTCACAGTGTCCGAACATTTTTTAGTACTACTACTAAAAAATAGTTTAATTTCAAAGTAGAAAAGATATTAATTAGATGAGATAACGATACCATATTCTGATAACAATTTACGACTTACTTGTATGACAATGACCCGGAATATACAGTTAAGAGAGGTAGGGCAGCACCTCTGAGGAAGTACCTTATAGAAAACCGTAGCCATATCGACTCACTGGATGGCTGTTGTATTCCTGCGTGCGAATGAGGTTATCAGTAAGCTCCTAAGGAGTTGTTGTGTTAACAGCAGAGGTAGTATCATCCGAATGATACTTAATGTATTACAAGCGTTCATAGGCTACAGTAACCGCTTTGCATCGGGTGGCGCTCCGGGAGTGCCAGTAGAAGTCAAAACTTGAACATTAACGTTGTATAACGTTAGAATATTTTGGAATGGTTCGATGTTGATAAACTACGTTGAACGAAACGCGTAAACGCCAAGAATTTCATGGCGCTTACAACGTTTTGGTCGCGAGAAAATAATGCCTTATTGATCTAGCGCTTCATGTTTTAATTGTTTATTTAAAGGTAGGTAACTAATGTTTTAGCGCTGCAGCGAACTTAAGTTCTAATTCTCACCAAAATCTTACGGTCAGGGTCACGTGTCCTGACGCGAGTTTAACATTTTTTACTCATCCCAAAAAGTGCACAACGCCGCTAAAGAAGTTTTCATTTAGTTAGCGTTCGTAATGAAATAGTCGGCCTGCAAATATTCCGAATTTAAATACTATAGAAAATTTGTGGCACATTGACAAGGTAACTCGAAAAGAGATCACTAATATATAATGAACTTTATATCGCATTTGAACCATCTTGGAGATGTATTCATCCAAAACATGTGACCGATTACTAGAATCCATGCCATGCCGTTGCTAAGTAATCGACAAGAGAGGCTACCCAACAAACTATTAAATGTTTTTTGATAATGTGCGTATCCTATCTACCAAACATACTACATACAATAGGTACTTACTACCAAAGTATTGTAACTGTTATTATTTTTTAATATGATGATGTTTTATTTGTCACCTAGTACTCGTATACTACTAGGTGACAATAAAGTATACCACCAGCCCAATAGTAAGCAGATACTTTATGGATGCTTTTAAAAAAGTCATAACACTTTTTTGTAGAGCCCCACGCTCCTAGTCTCAATTCTCAAAAGTCGTCATTAATCGAAACACGAGGTCCAAGCTAGTATCTAACAACAACAATAGAATAAAAAGTACTGAAGTATATTCCTTAATTTTCGGTCGAAATATGCAATGTACAAAACGTCGTGGAAACCTAAGAGTAATGTGAAAAGGAATGCCCCTTTGAAACCATCAACTTTGAGATTAAAATAAAGACTTTTGGAAGTACTAGTAATACATCTTTTTATGATTATAGATACCAGATCTCAAGGCCTTGAATTATCAGGGGTGTCTGCTGATGCCCACTTATTTTTTTTCTCATTATAGAGGATACTTATAGAACCAATCACTTTCATTTATTTGCAGTCTTAAATTGAGTCGACGCGGGGCTCGCTGTATATATCTACTACCTTTCTGGCTACTTGGTAATAGTCAGTATTATTGAGTACACATAGATCAAGCTTTGTTTGTCATTAGATGGCGGATAGCAATTAGTAAATTTTTGAAAACGGGTCATACAATATTAAGAAATAGTGTTTGCAAGGCAGTTCACCATAAAGACCATAAGAATTA
Organism: Pyralis farinalis; assembly: GCA_947507595.1. Classification (NCBI taxonomy): domain Eukaryota; kingdom Metazoa; phylum Arthropoda; class Insecta; order Lepidoptera; family Pyralidae; genus Pyralis; species Pyralis farinalis. The sequence goes on along the minus strand of OX382269.1, from coordinate 7,065,976 downwards.
CTACATACATATGACTAGTTGTTCTTGGAACTATGCTTACTAAAGTGTTGTTGTGATAAATCTGTCCCCCTTTTCCTTTCTGTTCTTCACACATCAAGACACAACCAATTTTGCAAACATTAGAACGTTGCATGTATGAATATTACAAAAATAAATATTTACCAATTAACTACATAATAGAAGAATGGATAGTATCAATTATTATTAGGTATAATACACCTATTATTATTACGTGTAAAATGTGAAGGGCGAAGGAGATAAATTACGGAATAGAAAAATTGCCTCGTCTAGTAAACAATTACATCAACAATATGTTGTAAATAATCACTACTCCGAAAGGCTACTCATGATATCCACACTACCTTTATGTATGTATATTATTAACAGACAGGGAACAATATTTTCTTCTACGAGTATATAGAACAATATCTAGGTACAAGTATCATGTAACGAAAAAACATCAATTATTAAAAATAGTGATAAAAATAATTTATCCAGTCGAAATCGGTATAAATAAATACCTCATTAATAATAAATCCATTAAAATATCTTTGGCACATTTTTTTTAAATATAGTAGTATAAAGAACGTGGTAAAGATAAATTATAACTTATATTAAAAACTAGTGCTTATTATGTACCACCTATCACAGGTCATTATTACTACAATAGCAGGAAAATTGCAGCAAAATATACTAAATATGTAGCAACGTTAATAAATATTCTTCTTTATGTATCGTTTCAATTGTTATATTTGATACTCTGCGCGCCGGAACAATTATTACACATGATGTAGACGTCCGACTCGACGACGTGCTTCCCTTTGTGGTGGCACACAATGTGTACGAGTTTGAGGTTTTGACGCGTGAATATCTGTAGATAGTATCGATCAGTTTCAATACTACCCTTTTGACAATCATTTGCACATAGCAAACATTTTATATCACCGCCGCACAAACCTTCGATTGCTTCCAATATTTTCGGTATAATAGACCTCGATAACTCAATCTTATGATCCAAATTCCACGTTTGAAAGATGATCCTTTCCTCTCGACTGCGATAAGGGTTTATGATATGTTGACCTTCGTATTCGCAAGTGTTTTTGTTCCAAAGTCCGCCGCACTCAAAAAGACCCGTCGCATCGCAGAGACGCACTTTTTTGCTGGCTTTGCGGTTGAAATAAGTCTCGTTATATTTATCAGATTCGAGTAACTTTCGAAGGTCGTTCAGGAACACGTCTATAAGTTTTTTGGCTCTTCCATTCTTAGAGTGTATGTATATGTCAGATGACTGCAGCGCCGTTTTAGTCTTGTAGTAGTACCCTCTCATTCGCTCTTTGACACGCTTGGACATAGATTGTTCTTTAGTCTTCTCAGACGGTTCCAGGCCTGTGGAGATATTTAGGTTTAGGATCGATTCGTTGTAGGATATTAAATTTTTATAATTTAACTTTATCCCTACTAAATATTACATACATATATTATATCCAATTATCTGGAAACGATGAAAGTAAATCTTAAATACCGGAAATCAACCCTTGTATTATTATGTCATGACTTGAATGCGACTAAAATGAGAAGTTTCTAATTAACCAATACTTATTTATGCAACTGCTACATATTAAAACACGAGTGTGGGTCATAAACATAGTTTTGTTAACACTATATAATCTATTCAGAAATCAAAGGGTTATGGCATTAAGTTCTAAAAGTGGATTTTCAAATGACTTTACCTATTACTAGATTACGAATTTAGAAGTCACGCTTGCTGGTAGCGGCGCTTACGCTACCGCGGCGCTGAGAAAGTAACCACATAATTACATTTTTGAAGTACGATGCAATAAAATTTTAACGCAATTTTTAATTCCTTCATAATGTCATTATTAAAATTAATTTTACCTTCAAACCAATTTGGGTCCTGGGCTCGTTCGCTGAGCATGGTGTGTACGTCATCAGCCGCGGCTATATATTTCTGGAAGGCTTTAAACTTCTCTTTGATATTATTGCTTAAAAACTCCTGGGCTGCTGCTCCTGTCTCAATGTAATCCTTCCTTAAAGACCGAATCATGGTGTAAAAGTAGTCAAAGTCTGCAAAATTATATAAATAATTAATTGACAGGTTCTTATTTAATAGATAAGCTATATGATAGATACTTAGACATTTGCATACCCATTAATAAAGAGATACTTAAATAAAATTAAATGAATTTCCATTATCCCATGAAGGTAAACGGTTAGATTCCTAACAAATTAATATGTCATGAATTTGTTTTATTTTTATTTCTACTTCTGCGAGCTCTTTGCATCTCTGGGGAGTAGAGGCAGGAGTACTAGTACTCTTTTAGACTACATTTATAGTTGGTGCTTAGTCGGCAAAAAATGCTAACTAATGTGGCCGAACAGTGCGCTTAACCGACTAGTCGGCCCATCTCTACTTCTGATAATTTAAGATTTTAGTTTAAAAAGTGTGTAATAGCTGTTTAAGATTTATTCAAGAAAAATGTATTCTGTTGAAGTGATGTTACTCCAGATATATACTTTTTACCTACCTTCTAACCAGATATAAGCTATGCATAAAAAGTAGCTTGTATTGGGGTATTTATGTGCCCCAATAGCAAGATATACCTCTGGAATAGTTAAACGCAAATCCATGATTATTTTGTACCCATGTAGAATATATAATGTGCGTAAATTTTCCTTTATATTTCTTGCATGGTTAACGTTTCCTCTACAAAATGAAAACTGACTCAACTTTTGAATGATGACCGGAAGGGACATCTATTGCCAAATATGAATATAACTAAAAATGTTATGTCGACATAATCGTACCTACTATCTACTATTCCAGCATAACCAGCATGCAAGAACTGTACCCGGGCAAAGCTGCCGAACGCGAAACACAATGCGTTCGGCGGCGAATGCCCGGTAAGAAAGAAGTGGGACGGGTTGGCGCGGGCCTCTATCGCCTATTGCTGAGATTGCCACGGGGACCACCCGCCAGTATCGAATGGCTCAGGCCAACCTACAGAGAAGCCAGCTAGCAACGCACGAATTGCTGTTGGCGGCAGGTGAGCGCAAAATATCTGTCGCACTGCTGCAGGAGCCCTATGTGGGTCGGGTTGGAAGCGTAAGAGACTATCGTGGAGTGAGAGTCTTCCAGGCACTGGGGAACGGCGAGGGTACTGTAAAGGCGGCAATAGCCGTCTTCGATCACGACCTCGATGTCGTACAGTACCCACAACTCACCACAAACAACATCGCTGTGGTGGGGATCCGGACTAGTGCCTGGAAGATTACACTGGTCTCCTACAACTTCGAACCTGACAAACCCATGGAGCCATACCTGGAGCAGCTCAGACAGGTTGAGCGGGAAACCGGACCTGGAAGGTTGGTCATAGGCGGGGACGCCAACGCGAAGAGTTTCTGGTGGGGCAGCTCCCAAGAGGACTCCAGGGGGGAGATGATGACTGGAGCCTTAGGGGAGCTGGGCCTCCAGATACTTAATTCGGGGGACGTCCCGACATTCGATACCGTTCGAGGCGGGAAGAGGTACAGCAGCCATGTCGACGTGACGTGCCTGCTCTGAGGATATGCTGAGCCTGGTGGATGGCTGGCGCGTCTCCGAGGCCCTAACGTCCTCTGACCACAACGGCATTCTATTTGAAATCAACTTGGCACGGGCGAAAGGGGTATCCGTGGCGAGGACCACCAGGATCTTCAACACCAAGAAAGCGGATTGGTGTCAGTTTCGTGAGAAACTGGCAGCAATCATGTGGAGGGACCGCCTGAACGTGGAGAGCGTTGAGGCGGTCCAGGTGTGGGAGGACCTGGAGGTAATCGTGGACGGGTATACCCGAGCCATAGCCGAGGCCTGCCAGGCAGCGATGCCCAAAATCAAAGGCGGGGTTTCATTTAGATTGCCGTGGTGGTCGGAGGAACTCGAGGAGCTGAAGAGGCAAACCAACACCAGGCGACGCAGAATCCGAAACGCAGCGCCGGACCGGAGACAAATGGTGGTCAGTTCGTACCTCGAACAGAAGGGCAAATACGAGGCCGCAGTGCGGGATGCCCAGACTGACAGCTGGAGGAAATTTTGCGGGAGGCAAGACAGAGAAGGCGTCTGGGAAGGTATCTATCGGGTCATTGGGAGGGCAACCGAGCGCAAGGAGGATGTACTCCTCCAGGAGGGCGGGAGGACGTTGGATCACAGGGAGTCCCTCGAGCTGTTGGCGAATACGTTCTATCCTGCCGACAGCGAGTTGGACGATGATACAGATCACCGCGAAATAAGGAAAAAGGCCCGCGAGGTAAACGAGCGGGTCGATGATGACCATGACCCGCCGTTTACCATGAGGGAGCTCTTAGCGGCTGTATCGTCGTTCAACCCAAAGAAGGCTCCCGGTGCCGACGGCCTCACGCCTGACATTTGCGCTCGGGCCATCAACGGTGACCCTGAGTTCTTCCTGGCCCTTCTCAATAAATGTCGAGCCCTCCGCTACTTTCCCCGGCTGTGGAAGGGGGCCCTCGTAATTGTCCTTCGGAAACCAGGCAAAGACTCGTATACCTTGCCCAAATCGTACAGGCCGATTGGGCTTTTGCCTGTCTTGGGCAAGGTATACGAGAAAATGCTGATCGCTCGCCTCAAGCACCACATTCTGCCGAGGATTAGTACTCGCCAGTACGGGTTTATGCCACAAAGGGGCACCGAAGACTCCCTCTATAACCTGGTGCAGCACATCCGCGCCAAGCTTGACGAGAGGAGAATGCTCACTCTCGTCTCGCTGGATATAGAGGGAGCCTTCGACAACGCCTGGTGGCCGGCAATCAAACTACGACTGGCTGAGGAAAATTGCCCTCTGGGCTTGAGGAGAGTGATCGACAGCTATCTCAGCGATAGGACGGTCAGAGTTAGGTACGCCGGGGGGGAAACCTTACGGTCCACCACCAAAGGGTGCGTCCAAGGGTCCATAGGAGGACCGATTTTGTGGAACCTCCTATTGGATCCTCTTCTGCAGCAACTCGACCTTGCGGGGGTGCACTGTCAGGCCTTCGCCGATGACGTCGTGCTGATGTTCGACGGCAACACTGCGCTGGATATAGAGAGACAGGCCAATGCCGCTCTCGAGCATGTGAGGGCGTGGGGTGTCAAAAACCGGTTGAAGTTTGCGCCGCATAAAACCAGCGCTATGCTGATCACGCGCAAACTTCGGTATGACACCCCGCGGCTTACCATGGGCGGGATAGACATTGGCATGTCTCGGCAGATCAAACTGCTGGGGTTGACGATCGCCATCAATCAATCGCCCAGAAAGGTCACACTTCGCTGAGCATCTCATAGACAAAGGACATAACTTATCCCCCACTAATACATATCAAATTTTACACACCATAGACAAAGGTTTAAAACTAAATATTAGGAAACAATTAGAAATTAATAAACATAAAAATTCTAAAATTACTCTCATGAACAAACAGACTGACGTAAACCATTCCTCACTATTAAATATCTTTTCGCTCACACCATCCACCCCTACCCTCAATTCAATATAAGGGACGGCACTGCGATGGATTTGTCACTTGTAGCATGTTATTCTTACGATTAACGTCTACAACGCCTGATAATGCCTCGTGGAGAGGCGAAACACGTGTCGCAGCGACGACCAGGCCAGTCGTGGCAGCGACGGGCATGCGGATTCTGTTCCAGATAGCGGACGACTACAGCAGCCGAGCCAGAGACTACCGGAGCAGCCATGGCAGCGTCGGCATGTTGCACGCACTAACAGTAGTGGGTGGGTGCCGGCCGGCGCTAGGCCGCATGAACTAATTGGTGGCGGAAGCACACAAAGCAGGTTAGATCAAATTGCATACAAACTTATTTATTTAGCATTATCCTTGTAAACATTATTTTGTGCCTAAAACAGACTTGGGGTAACAAATTCAGTTATACAAATGTTGTCAATAGATTTATGAAGTGCGCGTGAGATAGATAATTACACCGTTGGTAAGCAAGAGTGGGACTACACAATTCCTGGCCCACCAGTAGTTTAAATGAAACTAATGATATTAAATTAAAACACTTCTTATGGACCTTAAATTGAATGCTCAAACTGTTTACCACCAGCATTAAGTTTCTTTCAAGCAACCCCAGTAAAAAAAATCTAATGGGTAAACTGAAGACATCTTGCTATAGTAATGTTGATGCATTTTTCTTATACAGTGAAGTGTCAAAGTTGATTCAAAGTTAAAATTTTGCATAATTGCAAGGAAAATGAAACTTATATTTATTTTTGTATTGAAACTACAGATAGATTTAATTTGGAACAGTAAAGAACAGCAATGTTACTTAGCATGCTAATAAAAAGAAATAGCAGGGCTATTTATAAATTTGTAATCATAGTGCCTAATAATAAGTGTATAGTGTATGAAATTTAATAGCTTTATTAAAAAATATTATAATAAAAAAAATTTGCCTTTTTTTTTAATTTTCCCTAAGTAGTCTTAAACTTGTCCATTCCCTGGTGCCCGCATAATGTTCAATTATAGGACATGTTATATAGTACATCTCATGGTAAACAAATATATGGTCTACTGAGTGTAAAATAATCACTTTCAATACAAAGACCATTGGGTATCCTCTATCACTCACTGCTAATGCACCAATCAGTTAAAGTATTACTATCCTCCTTAACGTGCAGGAGCTCAACAAACCATCCTTTGAGGAATTGATTATCTGTAGTCTACTTTAACCTGTCAGAATTCATTATATACATTTTCCAATACATTTCGCGGTCGTAAACAACCACCCGGAAATCGACAGGTTAAGGTACTATTACAGTCCTATAGTGCTTATTAAACATTTCTGTAGCCACCTAAGCTATGTCTCTTGTATGTTTCAGTTTTAAAATGAATAAGAGATGATTTAGCTAACACTTCTTAAATTCATATTATCCCATTCCTAAGACATCTTAAAGCTATCCCTAACATTTTTTAATACCATCTCTAATACACCTTGAAACAATTCTAAACACAACATAAAATTATCTAAAATGTTATCAGAAATATAAATATAACCAGAACCACCCCTAATATATTCCAAAATTACTCCAAAAGTAGTAACATAAGTATTTCTCCTTATATATTTCCCCTATAGTCCTTTGAAACAAATACACAATACAAACAAATTATGTGTATAGAAAAAAGTGTGTGTGTCACATACACAGACATTTTCATCACACAAATGTTAGTCCTGTGTGGGAATCGAACCCACGAGCGTTGGTGTCAAAGTAGCGTAACAACGCGTTTCACCACTGCGCCACCGAGCTCGTCACAGATAATGTTTTTTTTAACTTTAATTGTTTTTCAATAGTACATAAAAATATATATAATATACCAAGCTTCGTATTATGCATGCGTGCACACACACTTACTAACAGACATATAATGCTCAGTCCCTATAATAAACACTGTATAATGCTTTCTATCTCATTCTCATTTTGAGCTCGGTGGTGCAGTCGTGAATGATGCAACTTTGACAGCAATGCTCGTGGGTTCAAATCCCACACAAGACGAACATTTGTGCGCATGAACATTTCTGTTCGTCTTGGTCTGGAGAAGCAGCATGGAAGGCATAGCGCCCAGTGATACTTGAATGTATTACAAACATTCATAGGCTATGATAACCGCTTTCCATCAGGTGGGACGAATGCTTGTATGTTTCAGACTTTGTATAAAAAAATACAGAAGTATGTGTTTATCTTTTTTTAAGTGGACAAGTGTAAGGGTATCATTTTTGCGTTCACTTGATTTTACTCCTCATCAAATTTCCATACTGAGCCTTATAACTCAAATTCGTTTCTTAAGGAGTAAACTCAAAAAAAGTATTCTGCTTTTCCATAATTGAATTTTACGCCATTAACCAATCAGAACTTTGATTGTTTTCATAGTCGTCCTAAAATATTTTTATCGTACCTGTTACCATTTTCTCTGCATCCTTTAGCAATATGAAAAGTGTTTGTGACGGCAACGAGCCCAAATACTCGTCATCATCCACGCGCGTCCCGTCCTCTGCTACGTATAAGCGACACTCCGCGCAGCTGACATTGAACTACAAAACAGGAATCGTGTCAAGGTAAACCCAATTATGTCAAGGCTACACAGCCCTTGACATACATTCACGAATCGACAAACGAATGAAATTATAAATGAAACTTTCCATTGCATCTTTAAAAAACAACCAAAAATAACATTGTAAATTCAAATACGCCAAGATAACATAAAATTGTATTACTTACACCTAACTTATTCCGCGATTTTTCTATCAACTCATCCAAAGTTTCAGCGGCAATTCCAATTTTCTTCTCTCTTTTCACATCCGTAACCTTATAACCTTTTTTCATTATGAAATTAACGATAGTCTATTGTTGAATTCATTAATTAAAACAAAGGAATACTAAGTCACGCAGCAACGGGGATTTATTATCCTAGCACATAACATAAGCACAATGCAAGGACATCACACAATGAATGTACTTACGTAGAAATACGCGACTGACAGTGTGGGGGGGGGGTGAAGGGACTTCCTGAGGAGGTAGTCTGTTGTGATGAGTGACAGTGACAAAACTTTTTTTTTTGTTGATTGCACAATTGTAGCAGGCAAACGTACTGAATCAGACTGATTTTTAATTATTACGTTTCATTACATAGTATTGTCTTAGGTTTTCGCGATTGTTACACATTGAATTAAACATCACATCTTCACATCACATCTTCGGCACAGCCGAAGATGTACCGTTTGTACATCTTCGGCTGTGCCGAAGATGTACAAACGGTACGTAGATGATACTTTTGTTGTCATACCTAAAGATAAAGTGTCTATATTCCTACACCACCTTAATTCCATCAACAACAAAATCAAATTCACCATGGAATTAGAGGCAAATAATTCACTAGCATTCCTTGATATATTAATTACCAGGAAACTTGACAACTCACTTACTCACACAGTGTATAGGAAACCCACCCATACAGACAAATATCTCAATGGTAACTCACACCACCATCCATGTCAGTTAGCTACCGTAGGCAAATCTTTGTTTCAGAGAGCACAAGGCATCTGCGACGCTGAGCATCTAGAGGAGGAACTCCAACATGTCAAACAAGTACTGCGGAGCAACAGCCACAAACTCCCTCGTATGCGTCACAGAAACCGCCCGAAGCCACCTACAGTTGAACGTCAACCTGCCATCTTACCATACTTAAAGGGAGTCACAGACAAAATTGGCAACATCTTACGGCGAGCTTCAATTAAAACTTATTTCAAGCCCCATAAGAAGATCAGTCAATTTCTAAGACCTATCAAGTCTAATATCCCCTTACAAGATGCAGGAGTATACAAATTAGACTGCGAATGTGGTTTATCATACATAGGGCAAACAAAGAGAAGCGTAGGTACTCGTGTGAAAGAACACATTGCTGACATGAAGAATAGGCGCGATAAAAACTCTGCAGTTTGTGAATATACACTGGACCAGCCAAACCATTACATCCGGTTTGATAAACCATAAATCCTCGCCAAGGAGAATCGCTACATGCCGAGAATGTTGCGCGGGGCTATTGAAATAAGAAAACACCCCAATTTCAATAGAGAAGATGGTTGGCAAGTACCACCTGCTTGGGATCCAGTCCTAAAAATAATCAAATCCCAAACCCAAAGATCTAAAAAATGTTCGGACACTGTGAGCGATTTTTGTGTGAATCGGAACATATATAATTAATCCATCCATGTCGGTAGATGTAATAATTGAATAACTAATGTAAGACAAATACCACCTTAGTCTTCCTGCGACCACGGACGCTGCAAAGCGTTCGAAACGTCAGGTTCAACAAAATAAATAAAATACGCGATACTTCCGTTAAAAAATTGTTTAATTCAACGTTTCATTACACTTTTGCAGAAAACTGCAATTCACAAGATTTTCGATCAAACACATTCTACTGGTTCAATACAGCGTGCAAAAATTAATTAATATTATGTTTTAAATAAATCTTTAAATTTAATAACATTTTAATAAAAATAATATCAATGTCAAATATGTTATTCAATTTTTTGATGGGAGGGTGCAATTTGGAAGCTTCCATATGCAATAGATCTATCTGCCATAGAAATTTTGATAGCACTTTGCCTGTCATAATCTGGATACTTCTTACTAGTGGCGTAATTAGTACCTGAATAAGATAAGCATGAAGCACAGTCCTCCTCAACCCCACATGTATCAATAGCGTGCTCACCTTTACACTTATAACACCTGGGCTTGGAACGGCACTGTAATTTAGTGTGCCCAAACCAACAGCAATAATTTATACGTCTTACTTGCAAAATTTTACCACAACCAGATGGCAAAGAAATACTTTCCATTACTTCTTCATCGCTCCACTCAGCTGGCTCACCACGAACAAGCCCCATGCGGTATTAAAGGTTGGAATGAATACTAATACCTATAATTGTGCTCTTTTAACATCTCTTTTATAATTAATGAGTTTGCAAGGCAAACTCAGCACTGTTAAAATTCATTGTAACCTTATTTCTACCAATTCTCTGTAGGCTACCACCAACGATGCCCTGAATACTAGTTTCTTCAGAAGACGTCTAATGTTAACGGTATTTAAATTGGTCCCAGCTGAAGCAGAGGCCTCAAACCTCTGTGCATGGACCACAAAGGGGCCATTATCAGCGGAGTTATAAAATCCCCGGCCAGTTAGTATCGCTTCCTTATACGCTGTCTAAGGCATTGTGGGAGACGGAGCAACGGAATTAATCCTTGAATGAACAATGCGAGTGTTTTGTAACACAGATTTTAATGTATTTTGGCCTAAAGGAAGAGGTGAATCTATAACCCCATTTTGCATGTGCCTTTAACTTTTTGGACTGTCTTTTACTATTCAAACCTTTGCACTTTTCACCTACAATAGAAACGCCTAAGGAGTTCATTTCCATGACAGAATCAACAGAATCATCACTGTCCAGAACCTGATCCTAAGTCATTACCATCAATTACTACCTCCATTGCTGCCACCGGTACAGGGTCAGGAGGGTCACCATCATCCCCAGCGGACGATTTCGCAATCCTAACTAAAGGCGATAGTCCTTATATTATTCGTTTGCAAAAACTGAAACAACTAAAAACTATGAATACTTACAAATATTTACAGCTAAGTATCTATTGTAATGAAATACACACTATCAAGCTATTTGTTATGCACGCAAAATTATTTCGTAATCGTAAAACTAAAAGAATAGCCAATGCACTTGACGTGACGTTCACAATCTCAAATATATTGTCTTTAATACGTACAAAGTCAATCGACATTTTTGTTATACTTTAAATTTTTACAATTCAGAATAAAATTAGTTTTATGTGACTATCATTAGTGCTGTTTTAGCGACTTAGCCGCTAGATCTAGGGTATTACATGGATGTTTAGCGAGGAAAAAATTGGTCTTTGATTGACAGTGTTTCTTAGTGATTGATTAAGTACTCTGAGTGAAATAAACCTGATTTTCAAGTAAGCACGGAAGTCCTGATAAAAATAATGTATTACGCTCAGAATTACAGAAGCGAATGGGAGAATAATTTGGACTTCAAACATTGGTTGCTTATTATAATTTTATATAATTGAAGTGATGTACTAGTGTAATAACTAATTAAAATAAATTCAATTTGTTTCTATTGTGTTTTTTTTTATTATTTTGCCTTAACAGTTTATTGGATTATTATTTATCAACGTTATTGAAATAAAAACATAATTGTATAACACATAATTAAATTAGACCTGCACGACAGCGATACACGTTAAGTGTCCGTTCGTCGTCGAGTGGAAACCACTCACGCTAGAATATTGCATTTATTTAAACGAAATACATTATAAATGTTTGAAACTCATAGTGACTTCCAGCGGTTTTTGAAGTGAAACTTCTATTGCGACTTGCAACAAGGTTGCGTTAAACGTTTAACGCTACCATGGAGGGGGAATAGAAAGAGACAGAGCGAGAGTGAATGCGTGGCACTCGAACGCATGCGCGTAGTATACTTATACGTTAGCAACGAGTAGCGTCCAATATTATAGCGAAGTAAACAGTGTGAAGTTTCACTTCTTCCGCGCGGAGGGACTCCACGCACAATTTTTTTTTTTTTCGTTTATTTTCCCTAAATGTGGTGTTTTGTTGCAGGTCTGGAGAATTTATATTTCCCATAACGGTAACACTGGTGAGTGGTGACAATTTAGATAGTATTTTTAACATAAGTGTGAAAATAATTATACTGTAATGAAAAAACTCCAATATTACACGTTTATGCACTTTTTGGAAGACGTGATTAAGTTCATGAAGAAAACCTGGTAAAAATCACTATCGTTTTACGGGCGTAATTTAACTACAGGATTGGGTCTGGGTATTCCCAAGTATTTTTTCAGCCCCGTTCCTGAAGCTTGAATATCTAGAATTAAGATTTTGAAATGGTACTGATCTGAAGTCTTGGCTGTATGGTTAGATACCTTTGCATTACCCCTGTGGAATAAAGAGAACCAAAAAAAAAATATCCGCCAACCGCCAAGTCAACATTTTATTTTTACTCTGGCAGTCTGGCTCTAATTGTAGCTATTTATTTTTTACTTTTTTAACTATTATCAATCTTAACATGTATCATAATTATAACTAACAAATAAAATTTATAACAAAATATTTTGTTTGTTAGTTATAATTATGATACATGTTATGATTAATAGTTAAAACAGTAAAATACACATAATCTTTTTTTTTTCTATTGCTCTATGTTTAGTGTATGTCTGGGACTTTACCTAATGTTGTTTGTTTTTAATTTTACAGCCATATGTTTGAACCTTTGAACTCGCATCATTGCTTGAATTGTTTCACTAGGTTTGATACTTGCATATTTTACGCCATATCTTTTTTACTTTTTGAATCTATCATGAAGGTAAAACGAGGTGCTCTGATAATTGTAGAAGGAGTAGACAGAACTGGAAAGTCTACACAATGCAAGGAACTAGGTAAGTTCGTATTATAGCTAATAGCCAAAAAATACAAACACTACAGCTATACTAGTTACTCATGTCATTTGAATGGCGCAGGAGAAGTACAATGCCAATGCATATATTCTAATAAAAATTTCTGCATTACAGCTGTCCTCAGCGCCTTATTATTAATAAATAACTGGCTTATCTTGCAAATGAACTAACACCTACATGCTACATAACATACCTTTAACCTGCCTATTCAGATGAAAGTTTCGGCCCTCATTTACCTCAGTTCCTTAGTTTCAGTATGGACATATTTAAATGTGAAAAGAGGAAGTTGCTTCTTTAAAACTTATTAACTATATACAAATGTCAAAATAAATTTATTAGAATATGGCCTGAGTAACAAAAGTTCAAAATGTGCACACTGCAGTTGCGGTTTTATTAGTAGTATTGCCTACTCATTGTTAATCTAATACCCTTGTAGTTAACAAAGCTTAAGCAAATAAGGGTAATATTTTGAATCGGGGCGCACGATTTGGAGGGGGGAGGAGGGCTACCCCCTGATACCACTCCCACACAGAGGAAACATATAGTTTTAAAGTTATTAACATTTTAATTTTTTGAGGTTATGTCACCTACAATGGTGATTTTGGACTACTTTTTATAATGACACTTTTCAAAATGTCAACGATTCGCTTCTGGCACTTCGCCGGCCGCTACCGAGCTAGAACAACATTTTAACTACAACTTGTGAATGCTTTTAACACATTTAGTATCGCTCACATGTTACCACCCCTGCTGTTAACATGGCAACTCCTTAAGAGTGTACTGGGAACCTCACTCTCTCTTAGGAACACAACAACTCTCCAAGGAATTGTTATTTAACTGTAGTTTTTCATAAAGCAGTGGTCCTTTCCCAGTTAGGCTGCATTGATGCAATTAGATTAAAGGAAGGACAAATTGAAAGACTAAAGTTGAAGAGTTGCAGCCCATATTATTTAAAATTATACTTTTTGCAGTTAAAAATTTAAACAAGAAAGCTATTCAAGCAGAGTACACCAATTTCCCAGCAAGACATACAGAAATTGGTAAAACAATTAATAACTACCTCACATATAAGGTAATGAGACAATTCTATTTTCTTTATTAATTAATAAATGACATTACATTAATAGTAATATTAGTATGCTGCTTACTATTACTATACTGCAAATGCTTATGTTCAGTAATGGACTAGTTCGGCGGAAATTATATTGATTAGTATACTATTTGGTTATATACAATCTTTTGAAATTAGATAGATATTTATGACACAATTCCATTTCCTATAATAAATAATAAAAAAGAATTTAGAATTAATAAATGCTCATCAATTCTATCAATAACCAGTAAAATAAAGAATATCCTACCACACTGTACAGTGTACAGGTACACTTTGGGGTCGGTACCAGAAGCGTGCACGTCGCGACCCTGCCAGTCCAACACTTGGACTGCAATTCTGGACCCAAACCGCACAGACGCGCGGATTAGGGCGTCCCCCGGAGGCGACGCGCACCGATCCGCCCCCGTCGGTGCGAAATCTAGGGCATGCGGCGGTGGGGGCCGCCACCCACCACGCAACGCCCATCCCGGCGGGTCGAGGGGAGCTGAGTGTCGTATAGGCACATGGAATGTGAGAGGTGGTCTAAAAGATAAGATGAATGAGTTGATAGATATAATGAACGTGAGATGCCTAGATGCTTTGTGTGTGTCAGAGACCAAGCGAAAGGGAAGCGACACCGAAGATCTGCCCGGTGGCATGATGGCCCTGTGGTCCGGGGTGGACCAGGACGTTCATGCCAGCGCTGGCGTAGGTGTCGTGCTTTCATCTCGCTTGGCCGCGGGTGTGAAAGATTACGATTTAGTAGGTCCAAGACTTCTCTGGGTTAAGATAAAACTGGGGATTACGCGAGTGTTTTTAGTTGCAGCATATGCTCCTGTGAGCTCTGCTGATCCCCAGGAGCTCGAGAAGTTTTGGGAGACTGTAAGGGGTATTCTGGATTTGGCCGAAGCGAATGAACGGATAATTATGTGTGGTGATCTGAATGGATGGGTTGGGACCAAGCGAAGCAGTTATGAGGCTGTGCTTGGTCCATACGGAGATAAGAGAGTGAACGATGCTGGTAAGTTACTTTTAGACGTATGTATGGAACGAAACCTCCTTGTGTCGAACACGCTCTTCCATCACAAGGATATTCACACTTACACATGGAGACGGAATGAACAGAAAAGTGTGATTGATTTGATTTTGATAGATGGACGTCTCCGAAAGTCGTTAATGGATACAAGAGCCTTCAGAGGTCCCACTCTTGAAACGGACCACTATCTGGTGATAAGCCGATTTGTGGGGCTTTTCAAGAAGTGGAGGCACTGGCGAGTGCGTATTCCTTTCGGAGACCATGAAAGAATAAGAAGTGAAAAATTGGAAGATGAAAGTGTGAGGAGTACGTATGTACGTCTAGTCAGTGAAAGACTTGCGAACGCGAGTCTTTCCGACTCAGATGTAGACGAATGTTGGAAAGTTCTGAAAGAAAGTATGGTGGACAGTGCGAAAGAAGCATGTGGATGCGCAAAGAGACGTAGAACACTAAGAGGAGATGCCTGGTGGGATGCGGAGGTTCAATCCTCCGTGGAAAAAAAGAGGAAAGCGTGGCTGGATTACGTATCATCTTTGCACCAGAGTGATGGTATGAAAGAAATGAAGAAAGAAATATACCGTCGATGCAAGAATGACTCCAAAGCTTTAGTGAAAGAGAAGCGTGAAAGACTACATATGATTGAGGAAGAGAAGCTGACGAAGAACTTCGAGGCAAATACCAAACTCTTCTGGAGAGAGGTAAAGAAGTCTCGAAGTGGTTCGTCAGCATCCAGAATGGACAAGATAAGATGTAAAGCTGGTGGCATTCTTGCTAACACTCAGGAAGTGTTAGAACGGTGGAGTGAATATTTTAGAGAAATGTATGATTATGTCCATGACGCTGGCATTGTGAATGAGTCTGTGATAGACTCGGCAGTGCCAGCGTACCATGAAGACATTACTATGGATGAGATTGAATGGTCGATACGAAGTTTGAAAGATGGAAAGTCAGCGGGAATCGATATGGTAACAGCTGAGATGATCAAGCTAGGTGGTACCTGCGTTAGGGACGCCTTCTGGTTTTTGAGCAAATTATGCTGGAGAACCGGAAGGGTCCCGAGCGATTGGAGACGCGCAGTCATCGTGCCCTTGTATAAAGGCAAGGGCTCACGTATGGACTGCGCCAACTATAGGGCCATCAGTTTGATCAGCTTAGCAGCTAAAGTGTATGGAAAAATCATTGAAAGGAGAATGAGGGTGAAATCCGATGGAATGCTTTGGGAAGCACAGGGTGGGTTTCGAAGGTGCAGAGGATGTACGGATCAAGTTTTTTCACTCCGCAACATCGTAGAGAAGCATCTGGCTTTGGATCAGAAGGTTTTCTGCGGTTTTGTGGACTTTGAGAAAGCATTTGATAGAGTCGTGCGAAAGAATCTCTGGAACATTTTGCCCGGATATGGGGTTGACGGTGACCTACTCCGTGCTGTGCAATCCACTTATGAGGATTGTACAGCATGTGTGCGGGTGGACGGCAGCTTGTCGCCCTGGTTTGATGTCAATATTGGTGTCAGACAGGGATGCGTGCTGTCGGCTCGGCTGTTCATCCTGTATCTGGACAGTTGTCTTCAGAGAATAAGAAATATGAATGTGGGAATGCGAATGGGTGACTCAGTGGTCAACTGCCTGCTTTATGCAGACGATGCGGCATTAATAGCAGAATCACCATCCGAACTGCAAACACTAGTTACAACAATGAAAGATGATTGTATGAAGAAAGGCTTACAATTGAATGCGAAGAAAACCAAGATAATGGTATTTGAAAGAGAGACAACCAGAACAAACGCTAGGATTATGGTTGATGATGTAGTGTTGGAGCAAGTGAATGAGATTGTATATCTTGGAAGTGCTTTTAGCAGCAATGGAAGGTACACCGCTGATGTGGAGAGACGAGTGAGTGCCGGGAATAGGGTGAATGGAGCGTTGGGTAAACTTCTAGGCAGCCGAAATCTAAGCCACAAGGCACAGCTCGCTGTACACAACGCGGTGCTAATTCCAACGCTAACTTATGGAAGTGAGAGCTGGGTATGGCAGAGAGAGCATGAAAGTAGAATAAATGCGGTCGAGATGCGAGCATTGCGCAAAATTTGTGGCATAACGCTTGCTGACCGCGTTCGTAATGAAGACGTGAGAGAAAGAGTTGGTCTAAAAGAGAGTGTCGGTGTTAAGATAAGAAAGGGCATGCTCCGTTGGTTCGGACATGTAGAAAGAATGCGGGACGAAAGAATGACGAAACAGATATACAATGCAAAAGTGGAAGGATGTAGGAGCCGAGGAAGGCCGAGACTAACCTACCATGACCAAATTGGTCGTGTTTTATCAGAAGGTGATGTCAGAAGCCCCAGGAACCGGCGAGCGTGCATGAAAAGAGCTATGAATGTCACAGAAGCGAGTGAAGTATGCAAGGACCGTGTCTTATGGCGCTCGGTTCTCTCTGCCTACCCCGCAAGGGACTTGGCGTGAAGATATACCTACCACACTGCTACTTCTTGATACTGCAATCATATATAATGGATAGACTATTCGAAGTAAGAGAAGCGGGAGCGTCATCAGCACTCCATGAGATAATAGCGGGGTCCCACAGGGATCTGTTGGGACCTGTCTTGTACATCCTCTACACTGCAGACCTTCCACAAATTGAGAATGTCACAAATGCTACATTTGCAGATGATACGGCCATTCTTGCTAGTAACAAAGACCCACTGAAATCCACCAAAACACTACAGAAAGGCCTCGATCTAGTTACCGAGTGGCTGCATAAATGGTAATCAAAGCAAGTAGTAGTAAATCAGTCCAAGTCACATTCACTCTGAGAATGGGAACTGTCCACCTGTAAAATTAGAGAATACAACATTACCACATAGGGATACCGTCAGATATCTCGGCCTACATCTCGATCGGCGATTAACATGGAAGAACCATATAAAAGCTAAGGAACTAAAACTGCGGTACAGGGACCTTCATTGGCTAGTTGGACACAACAGCAAACTGTCCACAGACAATAAACTTTTAATTTATAAGACGATATTGAAACCAGTTTGGATGTATGGGATCCAGCAGTGGGGTAGCTTCAGCAATTCAAACATCTCAGTATTGCAATGGATGCAAAATATTATTCTCCGAACAATATCACAAACCCCACTGCTTGTCACCAACAACGAGATCCACACAAACCTCCAGATAGCCACTGTCAAGGAAGAAATCCAAATGACTGCCCTAAAGTACCAGAGACGTTTGGAAAATCACCCCAATGCGCTTGCTGCCAGACTAACATGCCAGAGCTACACGAAAAGGCTTAAACGAAAGGACATGCTCAAATTGCATATTCCATCTAGCTGACCTGCACAATCAAATGAGTAGATGTCTCCACTGGGAGATGCACTCTGTACAAAGTACTCGGTCATCAACAAATCTGTTTATAGTCAAGAGACTGATCGCAGATAAACAAACAAAAAAAAAAAAAACTATCAATTCAATAAGTAGGTTAGTTTTACAAGTTTATATTCGGTTACCGCTTGGCACCTGAACAGAGCAATTTAGATTTCATTGCTAAGTGCTCATATTCGAAAATTTCAACAAATACTAACTAAAATTAATCATAATGTATCCTATAATAATTTACATGAACAAATACTATTTCTCATTCAAATTCCGGTAAACATCATATAAAAACATTTTATATGTACTTAAGAATGTTTAGTTTTGAAACTTCAAAAGATTTGGACAATTCAGTCTGTGTTTTGTTAACGTAGATCAGAATTTGGTTTCATATAAAATTAGTTACTAAATAATGGTATGGAAAGAGAGACAACCAGAATGAACATTAGGATTATGGTTGATGATGTAGTGTTAGAGCAAGTGGATGAGATTGTATATCTTGGAAGCGCTTTTAGCAGCAATGGAAGGTACACTGCTAATGTAGAGAGATGAGTGAGTGCAGGGAACAGTGTGAATGGAGTGTTGGGTAAACTTCTAGGCACCAGAAATCTAAATTGGAAGGCACAGCTTGCTGTACACAACGCGGTTCCAAGCCCAATACTAATTTATGGAAGTGAAAGCTGGGTATTGCAGAGAGAGCATGAAAGTAGAAT
The DNA here is from genome assembly GCA_947507595.1 of Pyralis farinalis. Classification (NCBI taxonomy): domain Eukaryota; kingdom Metazoa; phylum Arthropoda; class Insecta; order Lepidoptera; family Pyralidae; genus Pyralis; species Pyralis farinalis. The sequence continues at coordinate 7,046,684 of OX382269.1, read as the reverse complement.
AAATGCAGTTGAGATGAGAGCATTGTGCAAAATTTGTGGTGCAACGCTTGCTGACCGCGTTCATAATGATGATGTAAGAAAGAGAGTTGGTCTGAAAGAGAGTGTCGGCGTTAAGATAAGAAAAGGCATGCTCCGTTGGGTCGGACATGTAGAAAGAATGACGAAGCAGATATACAATGCAAAAGTGGAAGGATGTAGGAGCCGAGGAAGGCCAAGACTTACCTACCATGACCAAATTGGTTGTGTTTTATCAAAAGGTGATATTAATAGTCTTAGTAACCGTCGAGCATGCATGAAAAGAGTTATGAATGTTAAAGAAGATAGTGAAGTATGTAAGGTCCGCGTCGATAGGGTGCGATATATCTACTATCTATATATATCTACTAACGATAGTGGCTGGGTGCCGACCAGCGCTAGTTATTAGCAGAAGCTTACAAAATTATTTAGAACAAATTTCCTATCATGTAGATAAATTAAAATATTTGTTTGCGATTCAATACTTATTATCACTAATGCAGGATTGATTGAGGAGTCAATGAAAATGTTTCATGAACCATCTAAATTTAAAAACAGACACAGAAACCAGATTTTTAATAAGTAATAACTTGTTTGATCAATTTATTACCTTTTGATTTTAGAACAACTTGTCTGATGAGGCTATTCATCTTCTATTTTCGGCCAACCGCTGGGAGAGAGCACAGGAAATTGTAAAAATATTGGAACAAGGCACGAGTCTGATTATTGATAGATATTGTTTCTCTGGCGCCGCTTACACTGCAGCTAAAGGTATGACTGCCTACAACTAGAGCCACTATAAAAACTGCTAAACTACTAAAAAAACCTATTACGTCTCTGTGACTGATGTGTATAATAACACGGTTTAAGCATTTTTAGATTATTTCTTAATAGCTTTTACCCCCGGATTTGCTCGCGGTAAATTTGGAGTTATATACCTAGATCTACTTTGACCGAGCTAGACAAACAAACAAATTACTCACTTTCACATTACGGCGTAAAGGAGTAACAAACAAAGAAATATACACTCTTACATTTTAAATAAAATAATAATCAGCGCCATCTATTGAAGTGTTTATTCTTAAATCGCTCAGTACGATACTGAGCGATTTAAGAATAAGAGTTGTATTAATTGGTTTTTGTTTAATTTCATTATGTATCCTAAATAGGAGATTCAAAAAATTATCTAAAAACAGTTTTCCTACAGGAACTATTTTTCCATGTAAATTCACATAAGTAAAGACAGAACTATCTACAGTAGAAAAATTATGTTTATATTTTCGCTTTCTCATTAAATGAGATACTTTTACGGTATAAAAAGTAGCATATGTCCTTCTCTGTACCCCTGACACTATGTATACAAATTTTCATTTCACAAACAAACAAACATGCTCAGTTTCATATTTATAATATTAGTTAGTATTATGGTGGCACTAGTTAGTTACACTTATACTATAGGTTTTAAGTAGTTGATAACCATGATTATTCTCATTTACCATGATGTACATTATTGCTACGTAATGTATGTATAATTGCATAATAGTGATTATTTTACATAAGTTGTAACAAATTAACTCGGCATGTGTATAAGTCGTACTCGTTACGAAAAGCTGATAACAAAAACTTACCAGAGGCTGCCACAAGACCACAACACAGATTTTCCCTTTACAAGTTAACACAGGTACCATGAATATTCAATGCCTATTTATAAGTATTAACTGGCGGATTAAGAATTTTTAGTATCTGATTAGTAATTACAGAAATCCTTAACTGTATATTGAATAGTTTATGTATTACAATAATAGACAGTTTATAGCGACTTTGCCACCGACCGCTCGTGAGTTCGATTCCCACATAGGGCAAATATTTGTGTGCATGAACATGTCCGTTTGTCTTGGTCTGGGTGTTTTTAAGAGAGGTAGGACACATCAAAGCAGTCGGTCTGGGAAAGTATCTCTACCTCACAGAAAACCATAGCAAAATAATAACTGTGTAGGTTTGTTGTATTCCTTCATGTGAGTGAGGTCACCAGTAAGCTCCTGAGGTGGCATCGCACGAGTAATACTTAACAACTTCCTGGTCCTCATACAATATGAATGCGCCACACCAAATTGTTTTTTTTCGGATAAATACCATTAAGACAAATTAAATTTTCTTTTATTTCTTTCAACATTAGGTTTTTTGCTATACGTCCACGCATCATGAACTTGTTCCAATACATTCCCGAGGGTCATATAGTACTCACAAGCATTCATAAGCTACGGTAACCGCTTTACATCAGTTGTCCCATATGCTTGTATGCCTTCCGACGACGTTGTATAAAAAAATAATATAATGTTCACTTTACTTTTCAGGATTAAGTCTCGAATGGTGTAAATCTCCTGATATAGGGTTACCAAAACCCGATAAAGTTTTTTTCCTAACAATGCCATTAGAGATGGTGCAGGCTAGAAAAGGCTATGGGGATGAAAGGTATGTTATTTCACCATCTTCATTTTCTCAGTGCAGTTCTTTACCTAGCGAAACTACTACGATAAAGTTGTGTAACAGAAACATACTCCTTGTGACCCTGCCAATCTACAGGTTGCAATTCTGCCCAAAACTGCACCGGAGTACGGGTTGGAGTGTCCCCCTACTGTCGAAGCGGACCGATCCGCTACCATCGGTGTGTTAAATAGTGTATTCAGCGAAGGTTTGCCACAACTCTTTATGCAGTGCCAATTCCGGCGGGTCGGGGAAAACTGATTGGATTGAATAATAAGATGAACGAGCAGGCCAATTCTAGATTTATGCGTGGTACAAAACCTCGTGTGCGAATACTTTATTTCATCATAAGGATATTAACACGTGTACATGGAGACGGAATGACTAAAAAGTGTGATTGATTTTATTATGATCGCAATTCTATAATGGCTACAAGAGATATTGGAGGTGCCTCTCTTGGAACTGGCTCACCACCAGGCAGTGGTCTAAGCAATGGTAGCATGTATCACTAAATCCCTTTTTGTTTATGTTTTCGGATTTATGTGTCGTGAGCAAACCTGCGTCCAAGAAACTATATTTCGATAGACGTGTGACCTACGCTAAGAAAGGTCTGGTGTTTCCTCTGGGCTGTGGAGGTCTGCAGTCGGCAGTCGCTCCATTTCAAAATCATTACCTTCGCCAAATCATTAGGCTTAGGTGGTAGACCCCGCCAATCCTAATGGATTAAGAAACGGGATAACGCTAGGAAAAAGAAAAAGTGTTTTCGTTATATTAGGGGTTAAAATATGAAATTGCCGATTTGTACTGAAAAATTGTTGAATTTACTCATCAAATCAAAATATTTACCCTCATTCTGTATCTGTACATTACTGCCATCTAATGGAAAGTTTATTGGATCTAGATTCGACAAACTGTGTGAGAGCATTTTCTACTGCCTCCTGGGAAGAAAATTTTTTTCCGCGTAGAAAATTGTCCAAATCATGTAAAAAATGGTAGTCAGTTGGAGCAAGGTCTGGCAAATACGAAGGATGACGTATGGTTTCTAACTGCATCTCCTGTAGGATTACAACGGTCTTTCGTGCAGTGTGAGGTCCTGCGTTATCATGGAGCAATAATGGTGAAGATCGATTCACGAGTCGGGGCTGTTATACAGCCAACTTCGCCATCATTTTTCGAAGTTCAGCACAATAAACATCTACTATTATTGCTTGACCAGACCTGAGAGAGTTATAGTGAATAACGCCATGAAGAGACTACCAACCAGTTACCATTACCTTTTTATTGGTAAGCTTTGCTTTAGGGCACTGTTGCGGCGTTTGACCTGGGGTCAGCCATTACATTCGGTTACGGTTATCGTAAAGAATCAACTTTTCGTCACTTGTCACAATTCGATCCAATATTCCTTCATTTCTGTACCGATTCAACAAGGCAACACAAGTTTCAACACGCGTTTCTTTCTTCAGATCAGTTAAATCATGAGGCACACATTTTTCATATTTTTTTATCTGTAGTCAATATTGTAGGTAAGGTAATAACCTTAACCATGCCGCTAATTTCTGGGTAATTTGACTCGGATCGGCTTCCACCATCTCCTTCAATTCAGCGTTATTCATCTGTGTGGGTCTTCATCATTCAGCGGCGGTGGTTCGTTCAAGTTGAAATTTCCATTACATTAAAGCGTTTAAACAAATAACGCACGATGCGTTCTTTAGCAGTCTCCTCTCCAAACGCAGCATTGTTATTGCGAGCCATTTCTGCCGCGTTAGTTCCGCGTCGGAACTCGTATTCAAAAATTACTCGGATTTTCGAAGTACATATCAATCTTTCCCGTCTAACCTGAATATAAAAATCTATTAAAATTTGAAAATCAAATGTTGCACATTTTTTAAAAGAAAAACCTCATATGTATCATGTGAAAAGTTTCACTCGAAAATCTCACGCCATGAAGGTTTAATGTCAATTCAAAGTATCTATTACTATAAAACGGCATAATTTCATACTTTAACCCCTATTATTAATGTAGGACATATCAGGACATGGTACAATAATATACTTTACGGCGGCTGATCTATAAGTATTTTATTTATATTATGTTGCATTACGAATAAGCATAATTATACTAACTATTCTTTTTTAAACTAGGTATGAGCAGATGGAGTTTCACAGAAAGGTGGCAGATACGTTTTTGAAATTAAAAGATAACACCTGGGATATTTTAGATGCATCTAGGTAAGTGATTTCCTATTTTACCTGCATTAACCGCCAACCATATTAGTTGTGTTGTCATAAGCATACGGTCACATTAAATAATATTGTTATGTTTTGGATTACCCTTAGATTTGTGATCGTGCATTCTGGCATAGTCATAACTTTTATTATACAGCAAAATATACTTTTTTCCTTAGTAGTTCGTTCGTTCAGGATACACAACACACATTATAGATAGATAGACTCATTGGCCATTATATTCTAGCATGCACTTTTTCTAACGGAGACGCTGTGTAACGTCACATAAGAGACATAGTCGGCCATCCATAAATTACATCACACGAATTTCTTAAGTTTGTGTCCCCCCTCGTCTTTGTCACAGCTGGTCACATTTGTGAGACTCTACCCCTCCCTAGTGTGACGTCACATATTTTCAATATTTATTTTCTTTATTCATACATTAGATTTTGAAATGTGACACACAAAATTTAGGACAAACATATTGTAAAATCGAGTCAGACAATTTCCTTTTGATAGCCTAAGCACTTCTGTGTGAAAGATCAATCGATGGAAAACTTCTTCATCAGCAACACAAAGCCGATTAAATAATCTGTCATTTAAAGAGTTGTTTCGGATTTTATTGACTGTTTTGATGACATGATGCAGTGATTGAAACAGTCGTTCACTGAAATTTCTAGCAACCAAAATGTTGTCGATGAATGATGCAATGTGCAGCGAGCACATCTGGAATTTTGTTTTTTATGTACACTATGAAGCCTTTTTGACACCCTGTCATAGCCGGAGCGCCATCTGTAGCAGCTTATATAATATTCTTCAAGGGAATTCCTTTCACATCACAAAACTCATCAATTCGTCTATCTGCGGCGGTTTATGGAGCACAGTAGTTATATACTTCTTTTACTGCCAGCAAAATTAACATTTTTCCAATGGTGTGCGGTTTACCCGTTTGAGCAATTAACAAAGATATTTTGTATGAAGCTCGAAGTCCGTCATCGTCTTGCTAAGCCGCCGAAAAAAGTTTTGATACACTTGACTGAGCATTGTGCTTCTTCTCCAGGTCTTGAAAATAGGCTATATTTTTGTCCTTATCTGAATGCATTTTATTCAAATGATCTTGAAGTCTTGAATTTAATTTTTTTAATATTTTAATGTTTTTAGTTTAATTTAATTCTTTGCTTTTCATTGGTTAGAATTTTCTTGTTGTTGCAACAGTTCTAAAATTCTACGTTCTCAGTGTTTGTTTATTTTATTTGTTTTCCACAAATATCTTTTATTATAGAAAATTTTAGGACAGAATTATGGGAAGAATTTAAGAAGAAGATTAATTCATCATAATGGCAACATAGCCGTCAACTACGCCACGCCAACTCGGAAACAGTTTCCGAGTTGGCGTAGCGGCCACATTTTTTGCTCAGGCCTTTTTTTGGCAGGACGATTTGTTGTGTGAAACATGTGAGGTTAATTTCTTTGAGTCGTGGTTGACTCGGCCATCTAATGTGGTTTTTGGACTGGTGGGTTTTTCCTTAACTGTTTTTTATCGGTAAATTGTGACGCTATGAACGCTACATTTTCATATGTAGGTTTAACATCATTTAGTTATGCTATTTATTCCTTTTTATTACCTTTTCTATGATTTTAACTATAGTTTAAGAGCTGTTTTCTCGTTCTTTTATCTGTCATTATCTCATGCAAGTTCTTTTTGTTCATTTTCATATCCAGAAGGTTCTCCAACGTGAATCTCTCTTTTGCGATCACCAGGCACTCCAGTAAGATGTGCTGGACAGATTCCACTGCACCCGGCTCACAAACGCACGATGAACTCTCCTTACACTTAAATCGATGTAAGTATTCGGAGAATCCACCGTGCCCCGTGAGGATCTGTGTGAGCATTCTATCAATTTGGATATCTGCTAATATTTTATGTGCGGCTACCGCATCTGGGAAGAACATTCCGGTTACTCCAGCTGTTTCGCTCTGTACATATCTCCGGTTCCACTCCTCGAGCGACTCCATACGGATTTGACCGCTTGACGAATGAAACCCAACACTTGTCATTTACTTTTGAGTTCAGGGCGGCATTTTTGGCGAGTTCGTCAGCCTTTTCATTACCGTCAATCCCTGCATGCGCCTTTATCCATAATAAGGATATCTCTTTATTCTGACTTTTACAGGATCTGAGATTTTTACGAATTTCTGCTGCTAGAGGATGAGGGGAATCCTGACTGACGACAGACTCTAGGGAGGATCTCGAATCACTATATATACCGAAACTTCGTTCATTACTTCGCAGGATTTCCCTGGTAGCATAACATATAGCCAGCAGTTCTGCCTGGTAGACCGTGCAGTGCGGCTCTAATTTGAGTTTTCGAGTTTTTGTTTGAGACTCGTTATCCTATATAGATAAGGCAGCCCCAATTCTGCCCTCGATTTTACTGCCGTCTGTAAATATTCGGACCGCCTGGTAATTGTAGCGATCTACCTGCTGTTGGTCTTCCAGACATATGATCTGCAGGTCTATATTCTCAGCTGGATGGAGTTTATCCTCGAAGGCAGTCCTGGTTTCTACTTCCCTGGCGCGCAGCATTGGCAGAGCTACCCCTCTTCTTGTCATATATAGTGCAGCAGCTTTGGGAGACAGTTCAGTACGCCTTGCAGATCTTCTGCGCAAAGCCTCGTTGTACTGAGTCTAAGTGTTTACATACGCAGAGTTTCTCTGCTGCTGGAGCCCAGGCGTCAACCCCGTACATTGTAATTGGCTCCACAACTGCTGTGTATAACGTTCGGATGACTTTTGGGTGCAGGCCCCAGCTGGCATTTGGCGCTCTAGAGAGCTGCATATAGATGCCAAGAGTCTTTTTGCAAACATATGCAACATGATTATTACAGGTAAATTTTTCATCTATAAGTATATCTTTAATCTCTTTCGATAATCCAATGTCCATTACACTCATGGTCAGGTGCGCGAGTCATGTTTCAGCTTTCTTGTTCCGACCATTGCTTTGGTTTTATGAGACGTAAATTTTAGCTTGTTCATAACCCCCCACTCCTGCACACAGGCGAGAGTAGCATTGTTCTGCTTTTGGATTTCAGCCGCTGTGTCCCCCGTCAAATACTAAAACTATGTCGTTGACAAAGGCCTGACAAAGTTACCCCTGTTGTCGAGCATTTTTAGCAGAGGATCCAGCAGCAGATTCCAGAGAACTGGTCCACCTATGGATATTTGTGGTTGCTCTTTGGTGCTTCTCACCCGCGTAACGCACGCTTACCTGCTTATCTTGAAGATAGCTATCCATAACTCTCCAAAACTTCACAGGACACCGCTCCTCCGCCAGTATCATCCTAATTGCAGGCCACCAGGCACCGTCAAATGTTCCCTCTATGTCCAGAGACACCACAGCGATAATTTTCTTCTGGTGTAGTTTATCTTTAAGTTGGTGTATCAGGTCATAAAGGGAGTCCTCAGTGCTCCTTCGTGGCATAAACCATACTGGTGAGGGCTCGTTTTCCGGAGGATATGAAATTTAATCCTCGTTATTAGCATCTTCAGAATTTTTGTCTTTATTGGACTGGTGGGTTGACACTGGGTTCTGACCCTTAGGATTGAGTATAGTGGGTCGGAGTTTCGATCGGGAAACATGGCGGCGTCGCGTGCGGTATTGGATTTGGCTTTGAACTCGCAACTCGCAGGCTGCAATATATAAGGTGTTTTTTTTTATATGCCCGAACTTCAACGGGAGAAAGAATATCGTTTATTGGTTACGATAGACAAGAAACTTCGTGTCCCGACATCGTTAAAAAAGTTTGGGAAATCAAATAAATAAGTGCCTACTTGGTTCATGGTGCATAATGATTGCCCCGCCGTTATAATTCAGTTTGACGGGGTATCAACCCCGACCGATCGTCAGTCTAATCGAACACGCCATTGACGCAGCGCTGACCACAGCCTGTCTCGAATTACTGTCGTAAAGCTCAGTTAAGAGAGGTAGGACGCGTCAAAGCAGCCCGTCTGGAGAAGTACCTTCACCTCACAGAAAACTGCAGTCAAAGAACAACTATTCCTGCGAGTGAGTAAGGTTACGAGTGAGCTCCTGAAGAGTTTCTGTATCAGTAGCGGGGGTGGCAACGCGCAAGCGATACTTTCTGTGTTGCAAGCGTTTATAGGCTACGGTAACCACTTTACATCAGGTCGACCGTACGCCTCCCAACGTTGTATACAAAAAAAAATACCTATGACAGCTGTAACTATGCCAGCTAAGAATGTTTTTTACATAGGTAGGTAGGGCGCATCAAAGCAGTCCGACAGGGGAAGTACCTCCATCTCACAGGAAACCGCAGCAAAATAACAACTTACTTGAGGGTTGTTGATTTAATGTGAGTGAGTGATGTTACCAGAAAGCAGTGAGAGGAGTTGTTGTGTGAGCAACGGGGGTGGCAACCCGCGTGCGATAAACCTTAGTGCGAGCGTTCATAGGCTACGGTAACCACTTTACATCAAGTGGGCCGTATGTTTATTTGTCTCCCGACGTAGTAAAAAATAACGATGTGCCTGATCCAAACCATTCAGGCCACATTGTTAGGTTGCTTTTCGTTCAATCACATGCAGCAATCAGCTGTTTCATACAGCTGATTGCTTCATACGAGGTAACAAACATCCATCACTAAGTCTGATTAGTTTACACTTAGATACATTTTCAATGCATTAGGTAGTTATTTCATGAGTGGTTTGTTTACTTAGAATATTATTCTAAGTTTGTTTATGGGAACGATAAAAAAATTGATATGTCTATTGTTGGTAATTGTGTACGAGGTTCGATATAGGAAAAGGTACACTTACACCACTAAGGTGGCAAACAAGCTTAAGCCCTTCCTGATTGTAAGCATTTATCGTAGCATTTGGACATTTTTAACACCAGAAACGTCGCTTATGTGCGTTCACATTCGGTGAGTACCTACTTAGTTAACGCCGGTAGAGTAGCGCTGAGCTACCTATCTAGTTAAATAAAAATGGAAATTTAGAAAACTTACCGGATATATCAGCTGATCCATTTTTCTTAAAAAAGGTCACAAACTTTCCATCACACTTTCACACAGGCTTTGGACTGTCAAATTAATGTAATAACGTTAAATTTAAGTAGGTATTTAGTGTTTGTTACGATAACATTATAGACTAGATAGACGTGGTTTGATATTGAAAAATAAAAAGCTATCGGATAACGTTTGTTACATTAACTTGGCGTGTTTAAAAGTTCATCAGTTTATTTACAAGTTATTTACACATTACAATCACGACACTAAATACAAAATTGTTGCACAAGCCCACCCTGGCGTTCTATACAAAGGTATGCACGTTTGCGTACATGTCTCTGAACCTTACGTAACGTGTCTCTTTCACGATTCACTTGAATAAATGCATGTTCAATACGCCTTTTTAATTCTTCTACACTTTCAATATCATGCCCAGTTTGTCCATACACTAAATCTTTCACACGACCCCATAAAAAAAAATCCATCGGCGTTATATCAGGGGAACGGGGAGCCCATTGGACTGGCCCTCCTCTTCCTATCCACCTCATGGCGTACGTAACGTCCAGATACTCGCGAACACGCAAGGCGTAATGGGCTGGTGCTCCATCGTGCTGGAAGTATAAACCCCTTAGATGTTCAAGTGGAACATTTTCCAGCATACTGTCCACTTGTGTTTGCAGTAGGTGAAGATAGGTATCCGCATTCAGTCTCTCTAAAAAAACTGGTCCTAACACTCTGTCACTGAGTATACCCGCCCACACATTTACACTAAATCGGCGCTGGAAATGATCTGGCCGCACTACACGAGGATTAACATCGGTCCAGTAATGCGCATTATGTATGTTAAACATACCAATGCGTGTGAAGGTTGACTCGTCTGTCCACAAAATATTTCGGCGCTCCGCACGCAGCCAACGGCAGAAGGCAACGCGAGGCGCATGATCTTGTGGTATGAGTTCTTGTACCCTAGTGAAGTGGTATGGATGTAGCCCTTCATCATTGAGTAACTGCCACACGTAACTGTTGCTCACATTGAAAACGGCAGCTCCGTCTCTCGTGCTCGCCATTGGATGACGATTAAAAAAATCCAGCACGTTCTCTTCGAACTGGGCAGGATACCGACCTCTACCCAGGTCCACCGGAGGCAGGTTAAAATGCCCATTTTCTCGTAACCTGTATACTGCCCCGAGAATGGTATGATGGCTCACTCGTATTCCGAACCGTTGTTCGTACAAGTTTACCGCTTGTGCAGTGATGTTATTGGACTCGCGATAACAAAGTACCATTTCGAGATACTCCTGATTAGAATAACGACGTCCAGGCATGATTACGGTCACGCGTACTAGTGTAATGCGCGACACTGGGAATCACACTGATAGACAAGTGCCGCGCGTGCGTCATCTACACAGCGCGGCGCGGTGGCTACATAGAAGGCTGCGCGGATAGATGCGCAGTCGGCGTTTTCACAAAGGGCCGCTCAGTGCGCCTGCGTGTACCTACGACCGTATATACCGCACGGCATGCTTGTAAGTATTATATTACTGGTTGGTGTCATACAACAGAAAGCTACTTTTTAAGACGGATTTATTTTTTCTATGAAAGAATTTGTAACACGTGGGGCATAAAATATATTTACTATCATAATCAGCATACATAATACTATTTCCCATTTCAATTTGGGCATATACTTTAAGAACACCATATATATTCGCAGACCGCAACCCGTAGTGCGTGGTTGCTGATCGCCTAATTGCTCGCTGCAGGCCCATGGCTTGTGTCTCTGCGCCCAGTCTTGGATGGGAGGTGCAGCGCTGGTTTCTCTTGTCGTCATGCCCGATGCCTCGCTTACAATCGGGTGGTCGTTTTGATGTTTTCAACTCCCTGCCGAGGTTTTCCCAAGGGATTACATCCAGTATGGGGTTCTTCAAGAAAGGCGTGAAGAGGTTCTTACAGGGTCGGCAACGCAAGAGTGACACCCACGGTGCTGCAAATGTCCATAGCCTAAGTTAACTGCTTACCATCAGGTAGGCCGTTGTTTCCCATCTTAGTGGTATAAAAAAAATGATCTGGAATTTTCTATAGTGTTAGCTTTTCTAAAAGGATGGATGTTTTGGCCCTTTGATGCGCTCAAAAGTTAAGGTAAGGATCTATGCAGGTGTACACCTCTTTTGTAGAGTGTGCCACTTCATGCATTTGCGTGGGCCTGATGCAGTAGGAGGTGGGTTTGAGTGTATGTGTAATCTGGCTTAGGGCATGATAATCTAAACTAGATGAACATATAGATGTATGTTGGCCATATGAGAGGAGATTTGTTTACTTCTTAATTTGCATTTAAATGTGCTATGTGGAATGTAGATATGTGAGGGTTGATTCGTGTTTCCCGTCGGTTGAATCTGACGGTGATTGTAAAGAATAAGGCCGGCTACAGTGCTCGACCGACCGTCAGTCGCGCTTGTCATTTTTATGAAAAATCATAAATCGTACAGTGCTGGACCGAGCGTACGCATGCGCATATTGCTACGCACTGCGTACGAGGACCGTCGGTCGAGCGCGTGCGCATGCGTACCGTCGGTCGACCGACGCGCTATGGAAACAAATGAACACGTTCAGTGCTGCACCGAACGGTGGACCCCTTGAAATGCTCTTTGGGCGACGATCGGGTGTACGTGATATCTACGTCTTCTGTTCCTAAAACGTCTACAAAGATAATAAGCAGCAATTAAACAACTCGTAAACGCCCGGTCAGTTTGTTGGTCAGGAGAACACTGAATGATACAAACCGACGGTCGGTTAAAGCGTATCAGGACGGACGATACGCACTGACGGTCGGTCGAGCACTGTAACCGGCCTAAACATGGATAATAAATACGTGAATACATTCTCTTTATACAGGTTTGTGCGCTGCTTTGTCGTATCTTCCTGATAGGTTTGGGTTGGATCGGGTGGCGCTCTTTCTTTCTTTTATCTATTGTCTTTGATGCGGACGACATGTTGGCTTTCCTGGTTTTTGGCCTGCAGGACTGCTCGAACCCACGCCTTGCACGCAGCCGCCAATCACTAGCCGCCGATCACCTTGCCTAGAGTCTCCCCACGCCCTGTGCTGCCACCCACACCCCACACTGTTACAATGTTATGATTAACAACTTTTGTTAAAGAAATATTTCGAGTAGTCGTGTTATTCATGCTTCATAATTGTTTACAAATATTTTTATATGAACGTTAGTTATTAAAATAAATAGAAGCTTTTCGCATTCAATTTATCAGCAATGAATGATTGAAAAAGAAATTAGAATGTGAACGAGTTTCTTGATACCGGTTCTGAGTTACAAACAATTATTTAGTATATTTACCATCATCATCATTGTATAATCGCGCAACCCTAAACTCATTCATCATTTACCTGTCATTTCATCCATTTGTAGCCATAAGCGGAAATGAAAATAACTTTCAATACTCAACTTTTAAACCCCTATAGAAACCTCCAATAGGACTGAAAAAAAATACGTGAATATTTTCAATTATATAAATAAATGGTGAAGACGCAAGGTGGGCCCACTTTTGGTCATTTTCCTTTTACTGTTATATATCTAGACTGCACGTACTATTTATATCTTTTAAACCATTTACGTTTTAGCTTTATATAGAAAGATGAAAACTTCTCAAAATGTTCACTGGCTATACTTTTTTATCCCATAGGGTTACATTAGTAATAACGCTGTGAAAATGTGTCAAATTAAAAAAAGCCAGCAAGTGAGAGTCCGACTCGCGCACCGAGGATTCTGTAAAAATATTTTCGCAAAAAAATGTTTTTTTGGATGTACCTACAAATTTATAGTTTTTTTTTTTACTTTACGATTATGATTCTAGGTCAACGGGATGTACCCTATAAATTTTGATTCCCTTGCGAGCGTCAAAATAAGTATAAATGAGGCATAAACAGTCTTCTCTTTTAATAGCGTTGCATTAGAAGTTTGATTTTTCACTACTCGAAGGGATTGCAGACCTGAGTATTTGATATTAATTTCAACTTGATAGCTCTACTCGTCTCGTGAGATAAAGGTCTTGACAGACAGGCGGACAACAAAGTGCTCCTATAAGGGTTCCGTTATCCTTTTGAGGTACGGAACCCTTAAAATGAGACATAAATTTCTATTAATGAATAACTTTCGTGAATTCCAGAGATTAATTATCTCAAACAAATATATATACATTTATAGTCTAAATGTTATTCTTTATTTTAAAAATAATATCACTTCAATCTGGTATATTCCTTGCCTTTATTTCACCTGTATAATCTAATTATTTTTTTTAAACTTCAGAACAATAGAAGCTATTCAAGAGGAATTGTTGAAGAAGACCTTAGATGTCGTGAATAGTGTTGAAGATAAGCCCATCGGCAAGGTTTGGATAGACTAAAATGTAAGACGACATCCATTTCCTCGGTTATCTACTACAACGTAATGAAGATGGATAATGAGTTTCCTATTCCTGTCTTAGTCTGTGCTAATTTGTTATTAGATAGTAAGCACGTTAATAGTCTTTGTAACACTCTTGTCTTATTAAAAAGGAGTTCTTCCAATCGTATACTACGATGAGTGTCAAGCGATGTGTCCTCCTAACTGTACTTTAGGGATGATAAAAGTAGTTTTGTTTGTAAGTACTTTTATTCGTTAGTATCTTTGTTTGTAAAAAAAACTGTTCACCCTATTTTTAACCATCTTCAAAAACGTTGTGTAAATTTAAAGTAAATTAACTTTCATTAAAAAAAAGTGAAATCGCCTAATCGTAATCGATGCTTGCTACAAAGCTTATGTGAATAGCTATATCATTGGTATCCTTCTGATATAAGGAGAAAGAAGTCTGTCAAGAACGGTATAAACTACTATGTTATAAACTATGTAATACCTTAATTAGTATTTTAACTTTTAATGAGTTGTTACTTTATTAATGTAATATGTCAAGGCATGGTACAATATATTAGTAGTATATTTTAGGGGGGCTGATGATCTATTGTAAATATTGTAAGTAATTGTTTTATACCATGTTACATTAACAGGCAGAAGGCCATTGTTGGCACAATCGCATAACATTTTGATTAATTTATATAATAATCAATCGTCAATTTGATTAAAGTGAATAAGCTCTGACAAGATAGTATTTATTTAAATTAACAATTGGATTACATTAACTCTTTCCTAACACTGTATACAGCCTGCAGACGAACGTTTATACTATAAGCAGTACTGATCACATTTTGCTTTCCCCGTTGTTAATGCTACCACTCAAGAGCTTACCGGTAATGTAGGTCACTCACAGGAACATATCAACCCTACAGGGAGAAACGAATTAATGTCATGTCAGTCAGTCGTGAATGACGTGACTTTGACACCTATGCTCGTGGGTTCGATTCCCACAGAAGACGAACATTTGTGTGCATGAACATGGCTGTTTGTATTGGTCTAGATGATTGAATTACCTGTAAAGGATAAGCGTACACAGGCAAGCAACTTCTAGGTAAACACACAACAATCGCTATCAACTCCATAAGTAGTAAAATATCCATAGGCTACATTTACCGGTGCATCGTTACAGGAGAGGTAAGGCGCAACAAAGCAGCCCGTCTGGGTAAGTACCTCCACTTCACTGCATTTAATTGTTATCAGCATACTACTTGTATCAGACGGCTCCTCGCAGCTAATGCTACCACTTCTAGTCTAAAATTCTCAGAACAGAAATTAAAACGATCAATAGCATAAATAAAAGTGACTCAAAATAATGCTAGCTCGTAAGTTCAAACTCGATTGCAATATGAATGATAGGGGTATTTTAGTGGTTCGCGTTATTTTTTTATTTTCATAAGTATTTTAATCATATCTTCATAACAATGTACTAACTACATGTGAAATGCATTAAATTATAAGAATCTCTGGAATTTAGCCAATTTGGATGAATTTTATTATGAAGAGAATTTGATCTTTAGGGACAAAGAGCCTTTTATCCTAGCTTTACACGATCGTAACGTAAAATCGTACTAATATTTATAAAAAATCGCGGAAGTTCACTAAGTGAGAACCTAAACTATAAGAGCTCAAATGATTTGGATGAAGTTTACTATTTAAAAAGACAACCTAAAAAAGGTCAAATGAAAATGAATTTTTTCAATAAACAGTATCGCTCAATGTTAATAAGAGCTTCATCTGGCCCTAGGCAAACGGTCTTATCACTAGCTGGATTTAGAAAACCGAAGAGACAACCATCATCTTGGCGATTTTCTTTTGCACGTCATCCATTTTTTACAAAAAACATAATTTTCTTTATAATGTTAACATAGTTGTAACATAAATGGTTGGAGCTTCCTTTTGGACGTAAAATGCCTGTGCCGACTCCGCTTCATATCTACAATTATAAAGAAAATTATCGAAGTGAAAATTTAAATCTATTAACTTTAAATTTCTTAACTTATTTATTTAGGCTATTTATAATACAGAACTGGGTGGGTGAATCTAAGAATTTGTGTCAATTAGAGGTATTAACCTTTTAACCGCCATCACCGTAATATTTATTTGTGTTTATGAATGGGAATGTATGATGCGCATGTATTTATACAAAACAAAGGAGGTGAAACAAAAAAGGCGCCACCACTGAATAGCGTCTGTGTATAGTCATGAGTGGTGGATACCTGTTGAGGAATGTGTTTTATTTTGTGTGTACAGGTATGTGTTGAATGTAATGTTTTAATCTAGATCTGGCTAAGGCGTTCGACACGGTGTCTGTACCTATTCTTCTGAGGAGGTTGGAACTTATTGGAGTCAGAGGTGTATGCCTTAATTGGTTTCGTAGTTACCTCACGAATAGGAAACAGCGTGTTAAAGTCGATGTCTTTGTTAGCAACTCCTCGTAGTTGTTGTACGGCGTTCCGCAAGGCAGTATTCTTGGGCCTACGCTGTTTTTAATATACATTAATGAGCTGTCGTTACTAAACCTGACTAATGCGAACATCATCAATTACGCCGATGACACTATCATCATATTTCACGAGCGTTCATGGGAAAGATTGCTTGAAACTGCGGAATGTGGCCTTCGTATCGTCACAGATTGGCTAAATCAAAACTTGCTGACATTGAACATAGCCAAGTCTAATCTTATCTGCTTCCACAAAACTTCCTCCTTCCCTCCACCAACTTGTCCAGTAGTCAGAGTCCACTCATGCACGTCCAATCTTACACCTGAATCTTGCAACTGTGAGTACTTGCAGAGAGTATCTAGTACTAAATACCTAGGCGTCATTATCGACGAAAAACTTACCTTCAAAGAACACATAGCAGCCTTGACTGGAAAGACAAGAAAATTTATCTTTGTCATTAAATTACTACGTGATGTAGCTTCACTAACTTCTATTTTATATTTAAAAATGTTCAGTGAACATTCTAAACATAAGAGAAAGTTAAGGGTCAGTATTTGGAAAGTGTATTAAACGAGATTTAGCAGAGCGAGTGCCCAAATCTATAAAAGTCAGTAAGTACAATAGATTTTGACACAAAAATCTTTAAGATCTGCTCAAGAAAAAAGTGTATCAATTAAGACCATGTATTTAAATTAAATAAACAATTGTTTTAACATATAAACGAGTTTTATTATTGCTGTACTTTTTGAATAAGTAGTTTCGCCCCTTCAGACGAGTTTGCTTTCAAAACCCTTGTATGTGGCTTGATCTTCATTATGAGTTTACTGACAACTCTCTGTGTGTTACTCTCCACCAACTTCAGCAAGAAGAAACATCCCCTATTTGTAGGCAGCCATTGTGTTATCTAAAACAGATAAAGATTTACCTTTTCAAATTCTTATTAGTCGTTAATAACCATATTACACTATATATAATTTTTAAACTCTTAAAAAGTTAGACATTGTACTATACTGCTGTTGGTATGGCTAAAAATATGTATTTAGTATTTTAAACATGGGTACAATCAAAATATATTGTGACAAACACAGGGCTTTTATATATTATCTCTATTATATTTTATAATCATCATATATATATATATATATATTTCTTTATTTTGAAACTTATCTTTGACAAGCATTACATTTTAACGAATTGCCTGTCAGAGACCATTTATTATAACATGTTATTAATATTTAATTACAATTAAAAATCGGAATACAATTATATAATAATCATAATTAATACAATTCAATTAAATTTTCACGCATTCTAAATATTCGGTTGCCACTCTACGAAACCCAGCAGGCGAACAACTAAATGGCGAAGGCGAACAAGTAAACATCACAAAACACTTGTTCTCACTCCATCGCAACACACCATGAATATTCCGCTGAAGTAACCCGCACTCAGATTCTGCTCCTATTCTTAAAAACAACTTTAAGACATCAGCGAACAACAGGCACCGTGCTGCGCTGACTGTGTCAGGCAAGTCATTGATAAATATTAGAAATTCCAAAAGGCCAAGATTAGGGCCCTGCCCGACGCCAGAGTGAGTGAAGAATAGGCGCGAGACTCGCCGCTGGTAGTGCTCGTACTGCTTTCGGTCGCGAAAATAACAACAGAAAAATTAATGAGACAGGAGTGAATCCGATTGCAGCAAACTTCTTAAGAAGTATGCCATTGTCAACAACATCGAACGCCCTCCGGAAGTCGAAGTAAACAGTGTCTACTTGACCACCTGCTATTCGCGTATGTCAAAAATGACCTGGTAGAATGACCCACTGAGCCCATGCTAAGCGCAAGTCAACCTACACTATTCGACTACTAATCAGGCGACATAAAATCGACTCAAATAACTTGCTAAACACGGACTACACAGCTATTGGTGTGAAATCGCTAATTTTAGACCCCAAGCTTTGTCTTAGGTACAGGAACCACTTTGGTAGTCTTCTAAACGTCAAGGTAAATGTTATGTTTAAGACATAGGTTAAATATATGCCACAGTGGTAACTTAAACACCGATTTGCAGTATTTAACAACATACGGCGCAATGCTGTCCGGTCTGGCTGATGTTTTCGGTTTCAGACGTCGAGTGCGAGCTCGACATATTCAGGCGATATCGACGATATGTGCACATAATTATTGTGCATGTTGGCCGCCGCCGCCTCCTTTGCATACACAGAGCTAAAATAATTCGCAAACCTTCGAGCACATTCATCTTTTTGTATAAGACGAACATTCTCAGTGACTTTTCTAAGAATCGATCGAAACGATCTCTCGATGTACTGATACGTAACGACGTATTAACTAACACAAGATCCAACTTTGATCAACAACAAGATTCAACCTGGCGAAGATCACAGAACGACAACAGATATTCAAAACGTACAGTGATAGACAAAGGCGCGGAGTTTAAAGTAAAAGTCACCGATAACAATACATTGTCATATTTTCCACCAACACGGTAAATCGCATCAAACACTTCCAAATAACTGGTCTCAAGCGCAGACAGTGGGATATAGACACACAAAGCGACAAATAATTTGTTATTGTGGTAAACGCCGCCGCACGCTATTTCACAACCCGTGCTTATGTTATATGTAATGTGCTTATGTTGTATGTAAGCGGCACATCTATTTATTTATTGGAGTACTGCAGTCACCTTTGGGCGGGAGCACCTGAATACCAGCTTGGACCGTGTGATTCGATTCAGAGACGAGCTGTGAGAATTGTCGACAATCCTAAGCTTATACACGGTATTGAACCCTAGTTTAAGGAGAGACTTTGCCTCCCTTTGTGTGTTCTACCGATTGTACAACGGGTTGTGTTCTGAAGAGTTGTTCGAAATGATGCCGACGGCTACTTTTTATAACCGCACCGCTCGCCGACGGCGGGGAGTTCACCCTCACATGCTTGAACCGCTATGGTCGCGTACGGTGCGGTTCCAGAGAAGTTTTCTTCCGAGAACACTCAAGCTGTGGAATGAGCTCCCAGCCGAGGTTTTTCCAAGGAACTACAGCATGGAGTTCTTCAAGAAATGCGTGAAGAGGTTTTTAGAGGGTCGGCAACGCATGAGTGACGTCCCTGGTGTTGCAAATGTCCATAGGCTACGGTGACTGTTTAACATCAGGCAGGCCGTATGCTTGATTGCCACCTTAGTAGTATAAAAAAAAAAAAAAAAAAATATTGTGCACATGTCGTATAAGGCTGCGGCTGCAATGATTACGCCGCCTCCGCGCTTATTACAGGATCGATCGGAGCGAATAACACGGTGGTATAAGCTCTGAATCATTGATTCCAGTTTATAGCCAAGTCTCTGTTATGAACTAGTAAATAACAGCAAACTGTGTAGGCAGAGCTGATATTTTTTAAATTAAAAAAATATTTAAATATTTTATTTTTAATTTTTTTAAAATATATGGAAGCCTGTACGACATCTAGCGACGAGTGCTGTTACTTTTTCTGTTGATGGGAGTGCAGTGCAGACTCTGCACTGCAGAGTGGCCGGCCATACGTTTTCCCATATGTTTTTTTTTCTAATTGGAACGATTTTGGACCGTTCTTCCTCACCAACGAACATTTAAATTTCAAATTAAAGGATACAAAACTATAATATGTTAGCTATTAGTGTGTCGATTTTGGAGTTTCTCACTATTACCGTCTAAACGCTAGCTGGATGACATCAGTCTACCCCAAACGACAATTTTGAGGGTAATGTGGCTCCGCTGGCTATCGCAGCTCTGCCAAAAATAACTGGGCTGAAGATGAAGCAATGACATTACAAAATGGTCAGTTCGGAGACCTCGAACATTTTGGTAGTAGATATTTATTGACCTACTACCAACATGAACATTTATCCAGTTCTCTGCACTATCAGTTCTTGTTTGCACTAAATTTACGAAACCACTCATTGAGTTCAGTATTAGGTGGCCAATTAGACGCTATCATAAAAAATTCGAATGCACTTTCAGGAATCTTTATAACAAAAGACGCATAACTTTCATGTTTCAGTCTCAGCTTCTCTACCGAGTAAGGTGCATGGGCAGAGTTCATTTTAGCCATATGAGCTTGTACCTTCTCTACAGTCGTATCACTCTTCAAAGACCAAAGATGTACATGTTTGTATTTTTCTACAGTACATAGTTGATCATCCGCATTACCGGTGCCACGAAAAATCTGCCTACGATGCTTCTTTTGACGCACAGTGTTCCACGGTTCATGCATTACTCGATTGTCGGTTGTGAACGTGACCGCGTCCTCCGACGATGAACTGTGCGCCGCAATGCCACCGCCGGTGTGAGTCGCGGGCGCAGAGGGAGGTAGATGGTAGCCGAACACGCTGGTGGAGATGGCGGGACGGCGTCCATAGCCGCTTGTCGGCGGCGAGTTAGCACACTTGCAGGAGCCTGCTGGGGTCGGGTAGAGGGGCGCGCTACTACCGATGAGTAGCTTATGGATGCCGGCGCGGGCGTCGATGTAGACTTACCCCGTGCAAGTTACCCCGATTTGCACTTGTTGGCGAATTTGTAAGCCATCTATGCCCTCCAAAGATCGAACCAGCACCAACACTGAATTCATTTTTAACTCCAAAGGATTTATTATCCTGGGGATTATAATTGCCCGGATAGCTTTTACTGCCATATGTGACACTATCTTCTTCATTTTAACGGTGATATTAAAATTAACACTGGGAGTGTACACAACAGACGTTTGACAGTCGCCGCGTCGTGCGTGTATATATCTTATTATATACACGCTATAACGCTACTTTGTATGAACAATCACTGTCACAGTGGCATATTTCAACAAGTAATGCCATCGATTTCTTGGAATCGATCGATTGAAATTTGTAATAAGTAGTTTTAAATATTGTTTATACAAAAAAAGCGAATGATCTGACGAGCTCGGCTTGGTGGCTCAGCGGTAAATGACGCGACTTTGACACCGACGCTCGTGGGTTCGATACCCACACAAGACAAACATTTTTGTGCATGAACATGTCTGTTTGTCGTGGTCTGGTTGTTTTAAAAGTGATAGGCGCATCAAAGCAGCCCGTCTGTGGAATTGCCTCCACCTCACAGAAAACCGCAGCCAAATTACTCTCTAGTGGGTTGTTGTGTTACTGCGTGTGAGTGAGGTCACCAGTAAGCTCCCAAGGAGTTGCTGTGTTAGCAGCAGAGGAGTGATACTTAATGTATTACAAGCGTTCACAGGCTACGGTAACTGCTTTACCTCAGGTGGGCTGTATGCTAGTATGCCTTCCGATGTTGTATAAAAGAAGAATGAATAAATTGCATGTGGGTATGTAGAAATTTTAAATGTTGGGTCTCCCCACTTACATACTCCAAAAAATTGTTTTTTTAAGCCGTATCATGATTGACTGAAAATGAAAAATTACAAAAAATACGATTCCTATAAATACACAATAACAAATGATAAAAGACTATGTATATATTACAGGAAAAATAGAATGACGTTTCTAACTGTACTTCGTCGTGAGACAAAATATAAACTAACCATAAAAAGGTTATTTATTGTAAGTATAGCTTTTAGAGTTCTGTACCTCAAAGAGCAAAACGGAAGTCAAAAAGATAAAAATTCATTATTTGCCTTTAGACCCTCACGGGCACGCCGCGCCGTCTACGTCACACGTCTTACATTTTAAATATTACATCTTATTTTTTTAAGTTTTTCTATTTTTCAGAAGTCTTTTAGTCAGTCTCTCAAGACCCTTTCTCACAAGAACCCACGTAAGTGGTATTAAGTTGAAATTATTATCAAATACTCAAAAGTCCGACATTCCTTGGAGCAGTGAAAAAATCAAACTTCGAAGTCAACGTAATAAAAAGATACGGCCGTTTAAGTCGCATATTGTAAGACACTCGCGAATGCATCAAGACTTTTAGGGTACTTTTCGTTAACAAGAATCATGAAATTTGGCAATAAGCAATATTATGTAGCACAAGGGAAAAATTCCAACGCCGTAAATTTGTAGTTTCATCACCAAATATATATATATTGCGATTACAAACTTATTTGCTGTTGGTAAACAGACTAACCGCGACCTATGTCCATGTATGGGGACAACAGTTTTTCAACATCAAAGTGAAGTTTCTCCCTCAATTCAGGTTGTCTTTACCTGTCTGTACATCCAAAGACTTGTATTTACGTCTAACCTAAGAAGAATTGTGAGTTGAGAATGTGGAGGTCTGAAGGCAGTCACTCCATGACAAATCAAAATGAAACTAGGGAGGATTAGGAAAAGGTATAACGCTAGGCAGAAGGCCAGCACGGCGTCGATTTACCCTTATGGTGTACTCAAAATTTGTTTCATTGCTAGTTGCCTTTTTGTTAGTATAATCCGCGTACCAATTCAGTACATAGAATATATATTTGTTATATTTATTTCAAGGTTGTAATAACAGCATTAGAGTTTCATAATTTACATACACCTGTGTGTCTAACCCTTGGTTGTAGCTGAAAATAAGTGTTTTGAAAGTGCTCTTAATGCCAACACTGAACTGCACTCTTTAGTTTCTACATTGGCACTTGACATTATGCTTGTTTATCTTTTCTGTGAGAAATTTCATATATATATGCTTGAAGAAACAAATAAATGATACCTACTGCTTAATCATCTCTTATCTTACTTTTCCTGCAATGTATATATACGAATTATCTGTTTTTGTAAAGTCAAACTTAAACAAATTCGATTTTATAAGTTCCGTGCGAAATAATCACAAAATTCGACACATGTCGCACAACACAACTATGTTCAGCGGGAGCGTATTTGGAATGGCTCCTAAAATATATAATAAGCTACCAAAAAATATCAAAGAATTGACTATAAGTGAATTTAAGCAAAAATTGTATTTAATTTTATCGCAGAAATGTTATTATTCAATTAATGACTATTTAAATGACATTCTTTGATTTATATTGGACATTACAATGTATTAATATCTGACAACAATTTAGACTAATAACAGTATTTAGTTTCTTATAATTTGCATGCCTTTACAAAAGGCAAAATGTACACGGGAAACAGTTCAAATGTCACCTTATTATGTACCTACATTTTTGCGCAAATAAATATTATTGATTGATTGATTGATTGATTAATTTTTCTATTCTTTAGGCAACTCTAGACCCGCTCAGATAACAACTTACAAAGACAAATAGAGAGAGTCACAAGGTGCCTGATCTTATTTTATTCTATGAAATGTATTCAACTATGCGACAGCACTTACAGTATCATCTGTCAAGTATTCAGCCACAGCTTCTCCAAGAGTGTAGTCAGTCCTGCCTTTATCCAGAGAAGCTAACTTCTTGAGGCACATATGCATGCCTGCATCTTCTACAGCCAATACTTTTTTACCATTCATGCTAATTTGCCAATCTTGTCGGCAAATTGCTTTGGCTAATGAATCCAACATTTCCTTTGTGGATTCTGAAATATAAATAACATACATTATCAATTCATCACTGAACATGAAACTTTTAATCCGATGATTATTTAGAAGAAACTGAATGACTGACTGATATAAACCCAAACTGTTTGTTGTAAGATATTGCAGCATAAGCAGGCAGCATTTTATATTATAATGGACCGACATATGAAACATTATCATTCTTCAGTCAAGTATCTAAATGAAAATACATATAAAAAATCCTAGAGCAACTTTTTTAAACAAAAAGCTAATGGAAGCATTGCTGTAAAGTGTAAAAGTCACCGTTTTATATTTATGTGATTTTATTGTGTAATCCTTTGAAAAGATCTGATCATAAATATACTAATCAATCATGGAGAGACGTGGGTGTCTGATAAGAACGAAATAAAAAGATATATTGTTTGCTAGGTACTGTAATATACATGCATGATGTTTATACATATGATTCAATGAAAAGAAACTTCCCCGTTTTTTCGTGGTCCTACTAATTTGTCCTATTAGTAGGATCACGAGGGAGACCTATTTCTGTCTGTCCTATTATATGTAGAATCAAAAAATCATCCTTTATAGCTAAGATTATGATAAGAACTTTAAAGTAATTTATAACTAGCCACTTTAATGTTATATGTACACAACAAAATAAAAAATAATAAACAAAAGATGGGCAGCTCTATCTCAGTTTTTCTAAAAAGTAGCCTGCTGTATATTAAGACAATAAATTATATTGAAAAGAGATTATATTCACATTAAAGTGGTTAGTTATAAATTACTTTAAAGTTCTTATCATAATGTTAGCTATAGAGGTTGATTTTTTGATTCTACATACAATAGGACAGACGGAAGTAAGTCTCCCTCGTGGTCCTACTAACAGGACAAATAAGTAGGACCACGAAAAACCAGGGAGAAACTTTGGCCGTGAAAAGAATTCTTTTGATCCAGAAGTCACCAAACCTAAAAACAAGAATGAAGAATGTTCAAAGACGAAAAGTTAAAGATATACTCTGCTGTAATATGTTCTGGAAATTTGATCTAACTTACTTTGTGTGTTTTGTACACAAAATGAGAGCAATTGCTGTGTAATTTTTGACGTTTACAAATAACACATGATTATTAACTGTTTAATGTATTCTAAGTTTTCCCAAGACATGTTGCCATCAGGAAGTTAATTCCACGTCAAGCAGACGAGGATGGTTCCTAATTATTGCTTTGTTCAACTATTGTTTTCAAAACGAAAAGAGCTCATCAAAACTTTTTTAGCTTATATGGGATGTTCAATATTCAGCTAGCTACTAAAAACTATTCAAGTTAACTATTATGTAGCTTTATAAATCAAAATAAAGAATCAATCATCTGCAAATATTTTACTAACAATAAGACAAAATGTAGTAAATGACTTAATATTTTGCAATTTTCTTGCTACTTCTACTACTCACCAATAGAAAGAACGGCAACAGCTAGCAACGTCGTGGTTTTGTCACTTAGCCAAAATTCTCCATCAGATTCTATATTCTCTTTCAGTAACGGCAAGATGGCTTCCTGTAGTTCAGCAGAACGGATGTCGGCGTCTTTTTTGGACGTACCGAATTTAGCACCCTCCTCAAAGAACTTGATAAGAGTGGGGTGGAATGTAGCTGAATCTTTAGGTTTGATTAGCCAATGAATTGTCTGTAATTTTGTAAACAAGTTATGTGACCAATCATTTTTTTTGAGCAACAGTTTCAACATTTATAGGCATAAATAAATCTGCACATTTTAAAAATTAAATACTAGTAGAGGGGCTATCTTTAATGTAATGTATATTTCGAATGTGTCTCACTGCCATCCTTAAAGCCACATACAAGGTTGGGAGGCATATGGCCCACCTGATGTGATGTGGTTACTATAGATACTATAAACGCCACTCCTGCTACTAATACAGCAACTCCTAAGGAACATACTGGTAACCACATTCCACCATTCTCACAGAAATAGAACACCTCCAGGAAGTAGTTATTTGGTTGCAGTTGCTGTGAGACGTTAGTTCCTCAGTCAGGCCATTTTCCTTTGCAAACTCAAAAGCAACTCAAGTGACAGCACCTGTGCTATCTTTCTTTCACTAGGATACTGAGAAGGTACATCAAATATTATATACTAAAATAACTCATTGTATTGCAAGCAACTCAAGTTTGTTGAATGATGTTATATGTAAATATGTGTTTACTTGTAATTATATAATAATATATTATTTATTACATAACTCAATTTACTAAAGTCCATTTTATATGTCCAATGGAAACATGTTAGTAATTTGTCTATATTTGCTCACCATAACACCCCAATGATCCTTGATGATATCCTTCAAGTTGGTGGTGAGTGTAGACACAATAGCCTTCTTCACTAGAACAGTGTCATCAACAGAGTCAAATATGGCCAGCAACAGCCGATACCCAGTCTTGTGTTTACTGAGAGCTACGGCATGCTCCTTGACCACCTTCAGTATTGTCTGAAAAATAATTTATTTGGACAATCAAGCTTATAGTTTGTGGGACCACACTCAAATCAAAGTGGCTTAGATAATCATAGATAGAAAGGGAAATTGTCTTCCCCTTCTATCTATCCAAGCACTAATTCATCTAATTATTGGTCTTTGAGTAGATTTAAAACCATATAAACCACAAATTGTTTAGTAGCATTAGCCCACAAGTACTTGGAACACAGATTCGTCATGGCATCGCCCACCTCATCAATAATGGAACAATTGCTCAGGTGTTTCCTTTCAGGTAATTTTACACATTCATATGAACATAATAATTGGATGTGGTGACTATAAGGTGGATCCACTCTTCTAAACACCCTAAATCAAGGAGAATAACTTTGCCAATACTCAGCAAAACAATGGTGTACCAACACACTAATTTCCTCTCATAAATTTTTATTGGATATAGATTGTATACACAATTTCAAACAGTAGGTCAATTCTACTAACATTGCAGTAACGCTGCAGTAATGTCTCGCTATTCTGTTAAAACCTACACTGCACCTGTACGTTTCGTGCAAATTAATCATATTCTGAAAAATTATTTTAACATTTATATAGCGGTGATAGAAGTTTTGAAGGAGATTATTTGCAGTTTTGCTAACGTTAGACTTAAGCAACTTTTGCGAAGTGAAATTAATGTTCTGAAGCGGTGAATTACAAAACATTTGTTTTGTTTTGGGAGATGTTTATGGGAATATATGATTAAGTACAGCTTCTTTTCAGTTAGAAATACCAACGCCAGCAACCAAGGGCAATGGGGTTTGAAACTTTAGGAGTAAAAATCCAATTTACTAGATTGAAAGATGGTAACATGACAGGTGTTAAGTAGTTCATTTTCAGGATATGCACAGTTGCAGCGTAGTTGCAATGCAGGAAATTTTAATAGAATACACATATTGGCACTGCACTATTCCTGCACGACTCAAATGACACGCGTAAATATGCAGCTGCAGGTTCTTAGTAGAATTGGCCTACAGCATTAATAACATATAAAAACTATATTCAATATACATTCTATACAATAATATATACAGCAGGACCTCTTTAATCCAAACAACCAAAAATTACCCCCGTTCAGATGTGTGGATTGTTCGAATTATAGTACATAGAATGTATCTATAAGATTTCCGTTCTCACAACATAAGATTGAATCTTCTCTTCCTTGCTTGCTCTTAATATCAAAAATGGTAGATTTTCTCACACCATATTTCTACGCAAGATAATCAAAAGAAACATTGTCTTTTAGTTATCTAAAATCTCGCATTTCTGAGAAATAGTGTCAGTGTCATATGTTTCTTTTTTTTTCCACTTTTAATTTTCAAAATACTGTCGGAATGTACTAGCGACGCAATTACAATACAAAATGGCGGAACGCGTGACGAAAAAGAAGTTCATGCGTGTAGCACAACACACTCGGTAAGCAACTGGCGCCATCTGACAAATGATGAAGCAGGCAAGTTGGGGTTTCGATTCAAGCGGCCCGGCTGTATTAATCTTACTTTTTTGTCTTTGTTGGTGCCTTGCCATATGCAAATACAAGCTACATTCACACCGGGCAAGGAATTACTGAGCGGCACAATCAAGGGGCTGAGTGTTGTAACCAGTTCAGCTCGATCTTCAGCATTGCATTCACGGATGTAGTCATATAAAACTGAGTGCAGGAGTCTGAGAAAGATCAAATTTTTAAGCAAGAGTGAATATAAAATAAAAATTTTAAATTTGTAATTCTAATTATTTTAACATACTCGCTGTCATGCAGACTCTTATCCAAAATTCTCTGAACATTTGCTTTGCACGATTGGAGTATGGCGCCTTTCATTTCAGGGCTGTGCTTGTATGTATCACTGAGAGTTTTCACGTTGTCATCTTTTGTCTGGAATGATATCAAGTATATTTACAAAGAGACATGTTATGAAGCACTAAAGTTGGTTGTAAATTTAAACAGGGACAATGTAGCAATTCTACTATCTACTTCTGAACATGCACCCATGCAATTAAAAGAAACTAACAATTCACAATGTTTATGGTAAAAAAGACTGACAGCTGATAAAATACACTAGGTACATAAAAATGTGTGCCTTAAATGAGACATACTTTTTGTTCTGAAGCTTTAGAAATACAACCTAAAACTTACATTCCTATATATCTCTCCATAAAACTCTTGCTGCATGTGCAACTTTTCCTTTTTAGTTGCAAATTCACTGTGCGCATAATTCAACACTGGAGCACTAATGGTGTGAGCTGCAAGAGTGACAATGTGTCCAAAGAATTTCTTTATAACTTCATGTCTAATTAAATCAGTACCATACTTAAGTATGCGTTTGACAGCATGGTGTGCATATTTGGACTGCACCATTTGCACCATGATGTCTAACAGTTCTTCAGTCAACTCATGTTTTACATCCTCTGGACTGTACTTCAGCAGTACTTGTATCACTCTACTCAAATCATGGGTAAGAGCTATGGATTTATATTGACCTTTTAATAAACCATGTAATTCCCTGCAAGAATTTTCTCTGAAGTCTGGTTTTACAACTTTTCTGAAAATGCACAAATTTTAATATAATATAATTTAAATATAGAATTTTCACGAATATGAAAATATCATTAACAAACTACACCACTGCAGAACAGGAATGATATATTTAGAAAGTCGACATCAACCCCTACATAATTCAAGCCTGAACTACCCCAAAAGCCAGCGCCTCTATTCTATAGCCAACCCCACAATCACCCAAAGCAAGCCAGTTTAACTTGACTGATAGTCAGATAGTGTATTTTTTAAGTGGCTAGCTGCTAGATAAGTCTAACCTGAACTGAATAGACTACTTAAAGTATGATCACAAAATTACTTACCTCTGTATTTGTGCAGCTAACAGTTTTGCTTTGTGTGATATTTCAAATACTTCGGCTGTAGCTTTGGCTTTCCGCCTAACTATTCTAAGCTGTTTTTTCTCCTTTTTCATTTCGGACCATTTTGGTTTCTCATCACTGTTTTGAATGTTTGAAAGCTTCCCATCTTTGGCAAATGCTCTTTTCTTTGTGCCTTGTTTACCAAACGGTTTATCCTTTTTACCAATAGGTTGCTTGCGGTCTTTTTTAAAATGTGCCTTTTTCTTATCAACATTTTTATCTCTAATTACATTTTCTCCAATTGGCTCAGATTCAGACTTTTTCACCTTCTTCTTCGGCGAAATGTCTTCTACAACGCTTTTTCTCTTCACTTTCTGCATGGTTAATTTAACCTACGATAGATAATGTAAATGGGGAAAAGACACTGAGGTGAGGTTATATATATATAGGTATATATTTAAAATTGTGTACTTTGACTTTATCCAATATATTCGATTTTCAATTAAAGTTAACACTGCAAGTGAAATTTTATTTTATGTCAAATACAGAAAGCTAAAAAAAAATTGAAATTCCATGCGGTATCT
The DNA here is from genome assembly GCA_947507595.1 of Pyralis farinalis. Taxonomy (NCBI): domain Eukaryota; kingdom Metazoa; phylum Arthropoda; class Insecta; order Lepidoptera; family Pyralidae; genus Pyralis; species Pyralis farinalis. The sequence goes on along the minus strand of OX382269.1, from coordinate 7,016,579 downwards.
GGTATAGAAATAGAATCTCCAGAATCTTAGACAAACAGTGACACCTTTGACTTTGACTGCAAATAGCTTGCTGCCTGACAGTGATGCAGTCAAAGGTGTCACTGTCAATGTCAACTTTAAAACATCTTATTCTACATCTACGCTCCAAAAATGATAAAAGTATACCAAAATTTAAGAAATATGCTTACATAGATAAAGAGAACATTAGCCATATTTTAACCAAGATTAGCAATTATTTTAGATTTATTAAATTTTAGATGTAATTTAATTTTAGTTTTATTGTGTATTATATAAATTGTCATGTTTGTATACGATAGCGCAATAAAAATTTTAGTTATAGATTAGCAAAGTCAAAGTCAAAATCTTTTTATTCCGTAAAAATGGCTACATTTGTTTGGAATCGTAACATTTTTTTTTTCCTACCGTGCAGTTTATGACTATGTGAGCACTGATAAAAATACTGCCAAAAAACTCAGGCATCCCTCTGTTGGTATCCAAACAAATTTACATAATTTATTAATTACATTATAATTGGATCGACTCAATCCCAGGCATTTTTATCATTAATATGGTACTTTAGATACTTTATAATATGCGCTGCTACACAATTGGGCTTTAATAATAATAATAACCCCGCAAGGCCGCTTGTGGCGAGCTGTTGGTGCGTAACGACACCACGGGTACCCGAGTGCTCCAGAGAGTCGATCAGGGCCTTCGTCTCCGGCGTGTCTTCGTCGGTCGGAGTGGTAAACTAAGAAGGCCCGCAGGACTCTCAGCTCTGGCTTGCCTTCATTGGCCGTCCAGAGAGGAGTCGATAGAGTATATCGCTCTAGCCGGTGATATGCTCCAGGGGTGGAAGTGTTAAAGGGCATAACGCCGCGAGTAACTTCGGAGAAAGCGCAGCATACCTCTCAACACCCCTGAGTCACTCACACCGGTGTTGCCCCCGGCCGACTTTCTCTGGCATTTCGGGGGTCCATCTAGTGAGTGGCGAGCCACCGCGAGCCGGAAGTAACATCAGATATGATAGTTATGGCAAGCGTTCGTTCCTCTTTTGCAATAGCCCGGTTCTAATAATACCTCCTAATCTCATTTTAAAAGCCCACTTTTTTCCGACATATTTCCAATAGTTCCAATACCTGCCGTGACCTGTTCATTGGTATATTGTCCCACTGATATCCCCAGGAGTGGGTCACGGCGGGTGTACAACATTACATAGTCTTTTCGATGGGGCCTCTACGCGTTGGACCCTTACTCCGCGCACCCCTATTAAATGACCGGGATAATGCCCGTGAGAATAATAGAATATAATAATAATAAGCCCGCAGGGCAGCTTGTGGCGAGCTGTTGGTGCGTAACGACACCACGGGTACCCGAGTGCTCCAGAGAGTCGATCAGGGCCTTCGTCTCCGGCGTGTCTTCGTCGGTCGGAGTGGAAAGTCAAGAAGGCCCGCAGGACTCTCAGCTCTGGCTTGCCTTCATTGGCCGTCCAGAGAAGAGTCGATAGAGCATATTGCTTTATCAGGTGATATGCTCCAGGGGTGGAAGTGTTAAAGGGCATAACGCCGCGAGTAACTTCGGAGAAAGCGCAGCACACCTCTCGACACCCCTGAGTCACTCACACCGGTGTTGCCCCCGGCCGAATTTCTCTGGCATTTCGGGGGTCCATCCAGTGAGTGGCGAGCCACCACCTGCCGAAAGTAACATCAGATATGATAGTTATGGCAAGCGTTCGTTCCTCTTTTGCAATAGCCCGGTTCTAATAATACCTCCTAATCTCATTTTAAAAGCCCACTTTTTTCCGACATATTTCCAATAGTTCCAATACCTGCCGTGACCTGTTCATTGGTATATTGTCCCACTGATATCCCCAGGAGTGGGTCACGGCGGGTGTACAACATTACATAGTCTTTTCGATGGGGCCTCTACGCGTTGGATCCTTAACTCCGCGCACCCCTATTAAATGACCGGGATAATGCCCGTGAGAATAATAGAATATAATAATAATAATAATAATAATAAGCCCGCAGGGCAGCTTGTGGCGAGCTGTTGGTGCGTAACGACACCACGGGTACCCGAGTGCTCCAGAGAGTCGATCAGGGCCTTCGTCTCCGGCGTGTCTTCGTCGGTCGGAGTGGAAAGTCAAGAAGGCCCGCAGGACTCGCAGCTCTGGCTTGCCTTCATTGGCCGTCCAGAGAGGAGTCGATAGAGCATATTGCTTTATCAGGTGATATGCTCCAGGGGTGGAAGTGTTAAAGGGCATAACGCCGCGAGTAACTTCGGAGAAAGCGCAGCACACCTCTCGACACCCCTGAGTCACTTACACCGGTGTTGCCCCCGGCCGAATTTCTCTGGCATTTCGGGGGTCCATCCAGTGAGTGGCAAGCCACCGCCTGCCGGCAGTAACATCAGATATGATAGTTGTGGCAGGCGTCCGTCCCTCTTCTGTAATAGCCCAGTACTAATAATCCCTCCAGATATCATTTTAATAGCCCAATATTTTCCAACACATTTGCAATAGTCCCAATAGCTGCCGTGACCTGGTTCATGGATATATTGTCACATTGACATCCCCTGGAGAAGGTCACGGCAGCTATACAACATTACATCAAACTTCTCAAAGGGGCCTCTACGCGTTGGATCCAAATCCCCGCGCACGCCTATCAAATGACCGGGATATACCCGTGATATAGGATCGATAATAATAATAATAATATCCCCGCAGGGCAGCTTGTGGCGAGCTGATGGTGCGTAACGACACCACGGGTACCCGAGTGCTCCAGAGAGTCGATCAGGGCCTTCGTCTCCGGCGTGTCTTCGTCGGTCGGAGTGGAAATCCAAGAAGGCCCGCAGGACTCTCAGCTCTGGCTTGCCTTCATTGGCCGTCCAGAGAGGAGTCGATAGAGTATATTGCTCTAGCAGGTGATATACTCCAGGGGTGGAAGTGTTAAAGGGCATAACGCCGCGAGTAACTTCAGAGAAAGCGCAGCACACCTCTCGATACCCCTGAGTCACTCACACCGGTGTTGCCCCCGGCCGACTTTCTCTGGCATTTCGGGGGTCCATCTAGTGAGTGGCGAGCCACCGCCTGCCAAAAATAACAGTCAGATATGATAGTTATGGCAGGTGTCCGTCCCTCTTCTGCAATAACCCAGTACCAATAATCCCTCCAGACCTCATTACAATAGACTAATCATTTCCTATACATTCGCAATAGTCCCAATACCTGCCGTGACCTGCTCATAGATATATGGTTCTATCGATATTTTTAGGAGCGGGTCTCGGTGGGTGTACAACATAACATGAATCTTCTTAAAAGGGCCTCTACGCGTTGGATCCATATCCCCGCGCACGCCTATCAAATGACCGGGATAATACCCGTGAATAAAAATAAAATAACAATAATAATATGATTCCTTAGGTATAGCTGACAGGGACATAAAACAATCGGTGACGGAACGATTCTTTGGTCGCCTGACAAAAGTACTGAAAAGTCTCTTGTCAGGTGGAAACAAGGTTCGGGCCTTCAACGGTTGGGTTATGCCACTGTTAATATACACTTTCGGCGTACTAAGGTGGACTCAGGCTGAGTTAGATGCCCCGGATGGAAAGGTCCGAAAATTGCTAACAACGTATCGCATGCATCACCCACGATCGTCGGTAATGAGATTGTACATCCCACGGAAAGATGGGGGTCGTGGTTTTTTAAATGTCAAGACCTTACATAACCGTGAGGTGTGCAAACTCAGGGACTATTTCCTACACTGTGAAAGTGGGATGCACCGCGACGTTGTTGCACTCGACAAGGGCCTTACGCCACTATCCCTGGCGAACGAGAACTGGCGCAAACCACTGGTGCTCACTACCCAAAACCGCAAGGAAGTATGGAAGAGCAAGGAGTTACACGGGAGATTCTACCGAGCTCCTAATGGGGCTGATGTAGACTCTCTTGCGTCGGTGGCCTGGCTACGTTTCGGTGACCTCTTTGGGGAAACTGAAGGTTTTGTCTGTGCAATTATGGACGAAGTTATCAATACGAACAACTACCGGAAATATATCCTGAAGGACGGTACGGTCGACATTTGTCGAGCATGCCACCGTCCCACTGAGTCACTCAGGCATATAGTTTCCGTTCCGGTTGTTCTCATCTTGCTAACGGCGAGTACTTACATAGACACAATCAAGTAGCTAGGATCATTCACCAGCAACTTGCTCTTAAATACGGCCTTGTGAGTACCGAGCTTCCATATTATAAATATGCACCAGCGCCAGTTCTCGAGAACGGTAGTATCACGCTCTACTGGGACCGGTCAATTATCACAGACAGGACTATTGTCGCCAATAGGCCCGATATTGTGATAATAGATCGGGAGACACGCCGTGCAGTTCTCGTTGACGTTACCATTCCTCATGACGAAAACCTCGTGAAAGCTGAGAAAGAGAAACTTTCTAAGTACTTGGACTTGGCTCACGAGGTTACCGCCATGTGGCGTGTGGACTCAACGATAATTGTTCTAATAGTCGTGACAGTAAACGGGCTTATAGCGAAGAGCCTCGACCGATATCTTGAGAGGCTCTCGCTTGGCAGTTGGGTCAAGAACCAGTTACAGAAGGCGGTTCTTTTGGACACGGCCCGTATTGTGAGAAGGTTCCTCACTCTGGAGCCCTGACCACCGGTAGCTTGGGTCTTCGCTTCGCTACCGGCGGGTTTTTTTATATTTTTAAATGTATTTATTTTTATATAAAATCTTTATATTTAAAAATGTATCTAAAGTGTATAAATAAAATATAATAATATAAATAGTTTAGTGGCTATAGTTTTAAATTTGTTTATTGACAATTCTCTTATATTGCTGGGAAGTTTGTTATTGAAGCGCATACATTGCCCCATAAAAGAATTACTTATTTTGTGGAGACAGCTTGCATGTAACACAAGATTATGCTTATATCTAGTATTTATGTTATGAGTATCTTTTTACAAAATGAATCTATGTTTTTATAGACATACAAAAGATTTTCATATATATATTAGTCAAAACTAAATAAGGGCCAACATGTTTTTTCAGTGTTCTCATGAATTAATGTGATTCAAAGGTTGATTAATGATTAGATTAGATAAATTGTTTAATTTTTAATTTAAAGAGCGTAAAATAATGACGGAAACAATTAAAAAATCTTTTGATACAACTTTTACTAAAAATGAACATTATTGCAAAAAAGACACTTACTAAAAAAATCGGTTGAAAAAGAAAGGTGCCGGTGATTTTAGACGTTCTTCAATATCTGGTGTGCCCTCCTCATTTTCGAATGCAGTCTTGAAGCCTGGAAGGTACACTCTCCACAAGGTGTACCACTGTTTCTTGAGGAATTTGTTCCCAGCTTGATTTCAGCACTTTGATTAGCTGTCTTTCATAGTGCACGGGTTGGTTTGTGCTTCGAACACTGCGTTTCAGTAAATCCCACATGTGTTCGATGGGATTTAGGTCCGGACCGTTTGCAGGTCAGGGCAACACCTGTATACCACCCTGCTCAAGGACTTCTCTGGTGGCTCTAGCTGTAGGAGCGCGAGCATTATCGTGCATTAGATGGAATCTTGCACCGATTCTCTGTGCAAATGGAACCACATGGGGTCCTATGACCTCCTCGATATAACGTTGAGCTGTAATTGTGCCTTCATTGAGAATTACCAGCTCGGTTCTGCCTGACATAGAGATTCCTCCCCACACCATAACATTAGGGCCCCTAAATCTGTCACTTTCATGAATGCATGCAACTGAAAATCGCTCACCTTCACGCCTCCAGACCCTAACGCGACGGTCATCACTGAAAAATTTTACTTTGCACTCATCTGTGAACAATACTGTGCTCCAATCCCTCATATCCCAGATCAGATGCTGCCTTGCGAACAACAATCGGTTTGCACGATGAGCACCTGTCAATGGAATTCATACTACGCATCTCCTGGAGAACTGCTGGTCCTCATGTAACCGATTCCTAATGGTTTGATCACTCACACGTGTACCCGTCGCCTGCCGCAATCGGTTTTGTAAGGAGCGGGCTGTGATGAAGCGTTCTCTACGGGCAGTCAAACGCACGTAGCGGTCCTCCTGTGCGGTAGTTGCCCGAAGTCTGCCAGATCCCCGTCTTCTGGTTAGTCTCCCAGTCTCTTGTAAGTGATTCCACGCATTTTGAATCGCTCGTCGGGAAAAACCCAGCTGCAACGCCACAGAACGCTGCGAATGGCCTTCTTGAAGTAATGTTACGGGCCGTAACATTACGGTTGGTAAGTCCATATGTCGTCGAATCCTCGGCATAACGTTCTCAAAATGTTAATTCAGCCACTAGTTCAACAAAACTTAAACTGTTCTTGACAGAATTATCACTTTGAATGAGTTTAAAATTCGTCTTAAAATCGGGTAGAATCAAGTGGTTACAAGAAATTATCAAAATCTACCCACTTTAAAAAAATATGCAGGTGGAGTACTCAAAAAGTGTTTTTAAACACTTTAGGTAACACCACGATAAACCACCAGCTACTTGAGAATGCATAAAAAATAAATTATTACTTCTGACGTCAAAATAAACAAGTAGCCCTTATTTTGTTTTGACTATATATATTGCGATGCGACTGTTAAAATATTTATTTCTTTGAATTTTTCTCTAAAGCTCCCCCGGGGACCAAGTTTGTAGATAGCTCTTATGGCTCTCTTTTGCAATAAAAAGATGGTGTTAATGTCCGCGGAGTTACCCCAAAGAAGAATTCCGTATGACATAATACTATGAAAGTAGCTGAAATAAAGTATTCTAGCCGTATCAACATCAGTGAGCCGTCTATAGTTTTCACTGCAGAACTTAGTTTTCCTGATAATTTTTCAATTTGTGGGCCCCATTGTAGTTTGGAGTCAATTGTTATACCCAAGAACACAGTTGTCTCCACAGGGGCTAAATTAGTTCCATTAACATGTACATTGGTGGTCACCTGTCTTACATTAGGTGTTGAGAACTTAATTACTTTAGTCTTTTTATCATTTAAAAGCAGATTATTAACACTAAACTAATGAATAACTTTAGAGAGAGCATCGTTAACTTGTTTATTAATTTTGAATGTCAAAGAGGTATCATCCGCAAACAATACAATCTCATGTTTATACCTTACATAATAAGTTAATATCATTTATATATACTAAAAATAAGAATGGACCTAGAATTGACCCCTGTGGGACTCCCATAACTACAGGGAACCCCGAAGATCTTTTACCATTAACATCGACCTTCTGTATCCTATTGCCCAGATAAGAAGACAGAAGTTCGAGAGTCTTGTTCCTGATACCGTAGTGGTGTAATTTTCTGACAAGAGTGCCATGGTGCACGCAGTCAAACGCTTTAGACAGATTACAGAAAATTCCCAAGGCATCTTGCGAAACTTCCCAAGCCGCGAATATATTTATTTATTTATTTTTTATTTATTTATATTTAAGGAAAACCAACAGCTTACAAAAAATAAAGTACAAGACACAATAGACAATAGAAAGCCAATAAAAGGTTCCCACAGATAGAAATAGTGTACAAAACAAACACAGGAGCACTTAAATATACTAAACACTGAACAAACACAGGTTTTTACAGCATGTACACAAGGCGCAGTCGCCATTACTATTAAGAATACATATTATTTGTACGTGTTAATCAAAATTTATATTAACTTTTAAAAAACTGTCTGCTTAATTGTCGCCTCATCGATATAACGCTACAGTTAAAGAGGTCTAGGTTGGATTCCTTTATTTCTTTGTTGACGCTGTTACTCGCACGCAGGAGGTATGTATTTTTACGATAGTTCGTGGAAGCATATGGGATACTAATGAGTGAACATGATCTAAAGCTTTTCGCAGGGACTTTAAACGAGATATGGGATAGGAGATCAGGACAGTCAATAGAACCTGTAACAATTTCATGGAAATAGAGCAGATCTGCAATATAACGTCTATCTTCTAGGGTTAATAAATGGTGCTTAATACAGAGATTAGCATAGTTATTACTGTCATATCTATCACCCGTACGATAACATAAAAAACGAACAAATTTCCTTTGGACGTTTTCAACACGCGCGATATAAGTTGAATACTGTGGATTCCAAATTTGTGAGGCGTATTCCAGATTACTTCGTACAAACGCGCAGTAAAGAATTTTAAGAGTTTTAACCAAGGAAAAGTCTCTCGATATACGCCTAACAAATCCCAGCGCGCGAAATGCCTTCGCTATAATAGTGTTCACGTGGAAGTCGAACAAAAGCCCAGAATCATGATAGACACCCAAATCACGAACCATGGAGTTTCTTTGAAGTCTCTCGCCTTGCAGTGAGTAGTCATATAGTATTGGTTTGCGCTTACGGCTGAAAGTGACCACACTGCATTTGGAGGGGTTAAGATCCAAGTAATTAGACGAACAGTAATCTTGGAGCCTGACAAGATCCGACTGAAGGAACTCTGCATCTGCAGTAGATGTAATTGTCGTAAATATTTTCATATCATCTGCAAAGCAGAGAATCTTGGAGTATTTAAGGTGCCGATCGATGTCGTTTACAAAGACTACAAATAGCAATGGACCAAGAATGGATCCCTGTGGGACACCACTAGGAGTACAAACCCAACTAGATATGTAGTTGTTAATGACTACAGCTTGTGACCGGTTATCTATATACGAAGCAAACCATCTGAGTAAGTTACCACTAATACCGATGTTAGATAGTTTTTGTAATAACAATTTATGTTGAATCCGGTCAAATGCCTTACTGTAATCAGTATAAACGACATCGACCTGGTGACCTTTATCCATAGCCTCTGTAAGATATGTGTTTAGTAGTACCAGATTAGAGACTGTGGATCGTCCACTCAAAAAACCATGTTGAAAAGAGCTAAAAGAATGTTTAAGAGCCGGATAAACCTGATCTCGAATAAGCTCTTCAAATACTTTTGAAACAATACACAATTTAGAAATTGGTCGATAGTTAACTATGTCAGTTCTTGTACCCTTCTTATGCACCGGGGTAATGAATGCACATTTCCATAGGTGGGGAACAACACCTTCTAATATGGATTTTTTAAAAAGAATAGTCAACGGAACTGATATAGTCTTAGCACATTTGATTAAAAATATTGCTGGCAGATCGTCAGGTCCCGCCGATTTACTAGGATCAAGCTTTAATAGGAGGCTCAAAACTTTATTAACCTCTACGGTAATAGTGGATATATCAACAACAGGTGGAGGTGCAGAGAGGTTAAATGAAACATTAAAATTTGAATTAGCTGAGTTTAAAAAAATTGAGCTAAAATATTCAGAAAAAGCATCACAAACTGACTTGCCATCGTTGACAGTAGAAGAACCATATTTTAAACTACTTGGAATAGAGTTACCTTTTGATTTGGATTTGACAAAAGACCAAAAGCATTTAGGGTTTTTAGAAATAGAGCTCTCGATCTTGGCAAGGTAACTCTGATAGCAAATCACCTCCAGCCGCTTAGCACGCTCCCTCAACAGCTTATATGACTCTTCGTCAGATCGGTTTCCATACATTTTAAATTTCCGCAAGTACTTATACTTTTCTTTTAAGACCTTTTTTAGGGCCGGCGAAAACCAACCCGGATGGGAGTCCCGCCGAATTAGTTTACTAGGTATGTATTTATCTCTTAGCTTTTTGTAAGTAGAGTAAAACAAGTTTACTGCATCCTCCACCGATAGTTGATCAAACTCATTATTCCAATCAATATTGCTTATTTCATTGTTGATGGATTCGAAAGCTCCTTTATTATATAAGTATTTGATTCGTGGCGCTGAATCGAGAGGATCGCATTCGATGAAGGGTACCACGATAGATAACGCACCATGATTAGCATCACATGGTACGAGAGGATTGTCACTACAATCGCTGACTGCAATGGTGTCATTAGAAAGAACAAGATCGAGGGTCCTACCAAAGGAATTTTTTATCCCATTGTACTGTCTTAAGTTGCATGAATTTATCTCATCAATCAGTAACGCTTCTTCAGAGTTAGTATAATTAAAAGGATCAAGAGAACCATCGAAATCATTGGGGAGCCAAGTAATTTGACTAAGGTTAAAATCGCCTAATACGAGAAATTTATCCTCGGCGTTATCAAAAATAACTTTATCAAGACAAGTTAAAAAGTTTGTCAGTTGTTGAGTGAACGTAAGTCCAAGATTTTCACGACATAAATAAACCACACATATATGTAGATTGGTTGTTAAATTGCTGCGCGGCTGTTTCACGGATAATGTAACCCACAGATCCTCAGCAGTAGAGTAAAAATCTGGTTGCGGTATGACGGCAAAGTCTACTCGCGTGGCTATAAGTACTCCACCACCATATAGCTGCTTTGTAGCCTCATAATGACGATCTCGCCTCCACACGACGTACCGGTCATCAAATAACTCCGAGTCCGAAATACCTTCAAGCAACCAAGTTTCCGTAATAACTATCAAATCATAACTATTCAAACAAACATTACGATAAAAAATTTCCGTTTTAGTGCGTAAACCCCGTGCATTTTGATAGTAAACATTTAAATTTCCAGCTATTAACTGATTAGAACACATTTTAAAGTTTATAATTCATATACCTTAATAACAACAAGTTAAGTTTGTATAAATACGAGTAATAATCGATAGGGTTTACAGGCATTATTATTAATGCGGAATCGGAATGAAATATGTTACAATCAAAGCAATTGATCAGTAGTACATTATATATGGGCCAAAGGACAGTACCACGTGATTCCTGAGTGCGAGCAAGCAGAGAACGTAAAATTAATAGGCTAATTAAATTATTAAGATGCATATATACGGTTAAATGCATAGACGAAGCGCACGAATAACAGCGGAGCGTTGGCCGATCGAATGAACAAAATATAATTCTGATAAATACAGATCTAATAATGATAATTAGAAAGTGCGGAGCAAGCTTAACAAACACAATACTATGGTTTACCGAAGTCAATAATGAGTTACATATATTTGTATGTTTTTTTATCTTTAGGTTGGGAAGGTAGGTTATTAGCAATAAAGTTAACAGGCAACTCAAACGTGCATAATTAATTACCGTATAGACGCAAGCGAGTGATCGATATATTATAACATCAATAAGTGCGAAACGTACCGACATATTGGGTAGGTCTTCATACGTAGACACAAATGAATGACTAACAATAGAAAGAATGCAACCGGCGCAGGCGACACAATGACAGACAATTGTTGGGTGAATGTGCAACAGGTGGATCAGTGCTGGTAAAACTTTTATGCATTGGGTCGCAATACAATATTTTTTAAGTAAATTATTTTTTTGTGATAGGTTTATAGTAATGTCATTCACAGAACAGTATAATAAATGCAACAATATTACGCCGACTTTGAAACAGACTATACAATTTTGTTTAAATCACTTTCCTTATTGACAATGAACACATGAGAGGTATCATTTTTTCTTACGTGAATTTTACAATGTTTGACCCATACATAAGCGTAGCCCTTATCTTTCGCGGCCGTCTTCGCTTTTGTTAACAGGCGTTTATTATCAGGCGTTAGGTGGTCGTTAACGAATATTCGCTGTTCACGATCATGTCCGGGTATGCATATGGTCGACAAAGCCTTAAAGGCACGTGCAGCAGCAACAAAGTCCTCCTTTATATAACGATTAGTGAAGTTAACAATTATAGTCTTCTCGTTAGTGTTGTGGGTCGGAACACGGGCTATATAATTTATCTGGGTCTTTGGGATTTTACAACCTATAGCGCCGCCCATTGCATCGATTACGCTGTACAGGTCCTCAGTCTTCTTAACCGGAATACCCTTGATCTCCGCGTTGTTGAGCCTAGATCTTTGCTCACGTTCAGCCGATTCAACGTCTCTCACAATCTCTAGGTTTTCGATCACCTTATCAAGGGCATTCTGAAGCCTATCAACCTCAGCTGCCTTTTTCTCTAATTTAGCAACCCTTGTGTTCTGCTCCATCAGACCAGTATGGTAAAATTCACAAGAAGCCTTCAAGTCATCAACCTCTCTTTTTATGCTTTTAACTTCCGCAAAAAGTGAAGGAAGACCTTCCAACTGACGCTTGACGTCGCGTATCTCACTTAACACTGACCTTAGTGTGACCTCCTCACCATCGTCCGAATCGGGAGGCACCAGGGCGGGGCTCACCACTCCAGCAATGCCAGTACCGGGAACGACGGACTTGCAACTAGGACACCGCCACGCTGCTCTGCGATCTGCACCAAGCTTGCGGTAGTTAGCCTCCGAGACCGGTGAACAACAGAATCCGAACTTCCTCTTACATCCACCGCAGTGTACACCATCGTTATAGGCGGTTTTGCAAACAGAGCATTTATTCATTTTTTTTTTATTTTATTTTTTTATTGGATATATATCAATAAGATATTAATAAGTACAGTGATAAAAATCGAGTTCGTGCGAATCCAAGTTGATAACCACTGGAATTATAGGAGCTGCGACGCGTGTGGTCAGTGTTTGTGCTCTGAGCGAACTGTATTTTTAAGCAAATGAATCCCTGCCGTGCGTCTATAGTTGATCAACCTCTCGTAAATCCGAACTGTTTCCTATGAAGCAAATTATGTATATTGAAATGTCTGAGCAACTGGCTAAGCATTAGTTTTTCAAAAATTTGATCCGTTGTTTCGACTGGCTCTAATACTGAGTGAGCGCTCGGCAGCTCCCCCCGTTCAGTGGCTGCGGCGTCCGGTGTAGTCTCGTTCAACCAGGCGTGCACTCGTTTGATGTTTTCGGCTGGCTCGTTTCCTTCTGGAGAGCTGTCCTCATCTTCGAGCTCGGCGTCTAATTTCTTCTTAATAAGCTAAGCTTCTATTTCTAATTCCTTACGCCGAATAATGGCGAGGCATTCTTCCGCTTCGAACCGTAGACGGGCAGCGGCGCTCGCAGTCGATCGTGTCGAGCGGGCGGTGCGCAACCGGGCTTTGCTGGTCATCGGTATGATCGTCGGCGTCGGCAGTATGCGATACTGATCACGCGTCGACGCGGTAGCGGGGCGCACATCAACCTGTTCAGTGAGTGCGGCGGGGTGCGGTCTCGGCGTCGGGTGCGGGGTTATTGCGGCGGCGGTGCTGTCGTATTCGATGGTGACGGCAAACGTCGTAGATTATTGAAGACACGTTGCCGGGTGTCTTCAGCTCCACTTTGGCTTCTCGTAATCACCATGATGCTCCGTTTCACTGTTTCTTGATTTTTCGATCTGGCTCGAAGGACTACGCTGTCAACGATCGGCTGGCTGGTAGGTCGCTGATACCAAAGGTATTCACTTATATAGCTTAGGGATACGTCCGTTCAGTTGTTGGGCGACGGCGCGACAGCTCGATTATTCCTTTCGACCAATGTGCACCGCAAAACTGCTGACGCTACATTTTACGTGTACTATGTCCCCATAGCCCCGTTTACAAAAAAAATACTAGGATTTTTTTTTGAGATACATACCACCAGACGTACATACACTTCGTTGTTTCTAAATTATAACTACATGGATGTTGCGTCATTCGTCAGTTCAAGTCGCACTATCGTAATTCCCCGTAATGCTTACATCGTAACTTTGTCTAAGAATCTATTTATACGATACTCTATCCGGTTATCATATTACATTCAATAACGAAACTAACTTACAATGATATCCTTTAGCCTACGCCAATATTACATTGGAATATTTCCCAACTAATGAATAATACTTTGAAATACATTGTTCTTTGTTTTACTTATTGGCATACTATTAAACGGGTTCGCCCGTTCAAATTTTAAAAACTTTGTTATTTCTTATAGACTTTGCTACATTGCTACGTTCCCTACTATTGAAAAAATATCAACTAGTTACATCACATTATTTTGTGTGAGAATTTTAAATATGTTTGAAAAAGGAAAAAATAAATCTTATATCTTACTAAGTTAGCTATTAAGTTTCATCATTACACAATGATATCCTAAGTGGTGTAGTCTCATACATTATATAGTACATCACTTAATACATAACATAGTAGGTACATAACACATTGTATATCACACATTATTATTAGGTACTGAAAATAGTTTCATGCAATACATTTTCAAATTTAATAATCACATACAATACCTATTTATAACATTTTCAGGAACACCGTTCCTATATGAAATCTATATGTTTGTCTGTGCGTTTGTCTGTCTTTGTCTGTCGCTTTTTTTCGAATATTCGAATTTTGACTTCAGATTCGGATTCAGCATAAAAATGTAGAATAGGAATGTTCAGGAACATCATTCCTATCTCGTGAGGAACATGGTCAAAACGGCCGACAAATTAAAAAAAAAATTGTTATATAATTGACGAGCCAGGTATTCCTCTGGCAATGCAAGCTTGCGCATTCTCAACTGGTTTTGTTTAATATCTTGCAACGGGTTTACTACTAGTACAAATTACTATCATATCCAACAGAAAATTACTAATATGATTGTAGTCAAACTATTTTAAACAAATTACATAGCGTGTCATTTCTACTTGCTAAATTATTTTAGGTTCATAAGTTTTTTATAAAAGACCAAGTCGTATGTATTAGAATCGTTGTTATTGAGATATTCACCTGAAAGCTTTAACTTTGTACCATAAAACAATTCTGCGGCGCTTACGTCAGTGTCGTTTCGCGGTACTGCGCGTAGTCTAAACAATACTGTAGGTAGTTCTTGATACCAGTTCAGTTCCAAACATATTACATTACATTTTCTACACATGGAAGTTTTAAGACATGGAATGAAATACAAAGTTATAGACATATTACTAGTCAATTTCAAAATACTACATGATATCAATATGTACTGTTAATCTTTTGCTTTACTTAAATGTAATTTTGCCTAGATACTCATAAGCTGCTCTGCTTATGCCGCTAAGTCGTTGCATATTCAAACATAAACAGAAAACAGAACTAACACACGCGCTATATAGAAAACTTCGTATTTGGACGACAAAAAATCATGATTTGTATGCACTAAGTTTTGTCGCCTACAAACTTATCTATGTACCAATAACTTTCATACTCTTCTTTCAAAACGAGCGCAGATACCCCATGTTGGATAAATGAGCGTATCCTACCTCGTGTCTGTCAAAACGAGCGCAGATACCCCATGTCAGATAGATGAGCGTATCCTACCTCGTGTCTGTCAAACAGGCGTGGAATACCTTGTGTACCGAAGACGAGCGCATCCTGCCTCGTGCCTTACGAACATATTTTCATAATCTCACATGTAGCGTCTTTCAAAAATGTCAACGACTTAGCTTATGCCAACATTTTAATGCAGTAATCTAGTGTCTATAGTGGCACACTGGGAATACTCCGCTTAATGCAACATAATTCTACCATAAACATTTCGCTTATACTAAGTCGAAGATATTGCATCAATGTCCAGTTTATACACTTTCGCGGTTATTATATTTATCTTCAAAATCACTGTTACGCTTTCATAAATAAATCACTAATTCACTTTTGTTTCACTGTTATTTTCCATTTAACTCGTGCTCGATTACTGACGGCGATGACCTGCTAACAAAAGGTGAGCCCTCTTATTCGTGGCGGTGCTATGCTGTGTGTGCCCGCGCCCGCTTGCTGTTGGCAGAGCGGTACTGAACATGTGGCCGCTCTTGGCTGGTCTTCAGGCTTGCCTATTTTATTAGTTGTCATTTTGATTTAAAATATATTTCGGTTCACAGAATTATACACTTGATTTTGGAAAAAATATGTGACCAGAGATGTACTATCTCCGTGAGTCGCGCTGCATCCAACAACTCGTAGCTGCACTTCAATTCACTATCGACCAACACAGTTCACAAAAATAGTCCGTGGTCACCAATGTAAGGTTTATATGTATCTATGTTTAGGCTGTGTTCGGTGGGAACTGATTGGAAAAAGTCTATGCGGATAGAAATCACAAGGTAGAAGTTCGATTACTACTTTATTGGTTCTTCACAATAAGTACACTTATAGGGCTACGTCCGTTCAGTTGTTGGGCGACGGCACGACTGCTTAATTATTCCATTCGCCCAATGTGCTACGGAAAACTGTACTACAGGATTCATCTCTGAAACGTTTCGATAGACAAAGTGTTTACCCGAAAAACCTTGTTTAGCCCTATAATTGGCGAGATCTGGCACAAATTCTAGCTGTAGGGAATCGCCCATTTCACTTATAAATTGCAATGCTTCCATTTCTTCATTCTTATTCAATTCAAACATTCAATAGGAATAAAAATAACAAAATAGATAAAAGAAGCCTTTTACATGTTTTGGATATTTATCCTGTTTTTACTCAATCGGATAATTTACCGGGAATTTACTGGGTAAAATCACATCACTGATAGCCTAGTGCATAACAAATCAGCCTATTAACTAACTGGTTCCTACTCCCCAGTTCGACTCCTGATGTGGCCAGTACCTCTTAAGTCCCCAATAAAAATAATAATAATAAAAAAAAAGGTTTGTGTTTTCAGATTTATGTACATAAAGGGTGTCTCAGAATGATTTTCTTTTTTGAATTGATCAATACGCGCCAACCGCAGGTAGCAGGGGGAGGGGAGTGGACTCGTCCGCTTGGCCGGCTTGTTAAGTTTAGTAGACTTGAATCGTTTCACGGGATTACAGCGCGTTTTGCGTGAGAGCGCTTTATAAAAACAACGATTCCTACACTGTTGTTCGTCGTCTCTACAGGACACATTTTAATTTAAATGTGCCAAGTGCCAATTTTATTAAGCATTGGGTGTGCAACTTTGAAGGGACTGGGAATACAATGCCGGACAAATCGTCTGGGCGTGAAAGGACATCAAGAACGAGCATGAACGTCGATCGCAGACAGTCATTGAGATTGCGCGCAGCTTCTCTTAATTTGAACAAATCTACGGTTCATCGCATTATTTCGAAAGATTTACATTTTCACCCCTATAAAATTGTTATTGTTCAAGAAATGAAGCCTGATGATCCTGATAAACGAGTCGAATTCTGCAGGACAATGAAAAACCGTTTAAGGAGTTTCAATAACATCTGGTTCTCCGACGAATCGAACTTTCACGTCAACGGTCATGTGAATAGACAAAATTGCAAAGAAAGAAAGAAAGAAAGAAAGATTTATTTCGCTTTGAATGAGGTAACATTAGGAACTTAAAAGTTACATAAAGAGCCTTATCATTCAGCCGATCCATGGCATGCAAAAATTACATAGCACAATATTTAAAAAAAATGTACAGAATTTATTCACGCAATTTCAATAGTTATTAATAATGTCAATAATATTTAAATTAGTACAGTAGTTTGCAAAGTCTAGATATTCATTACATAGTTAATTATACAAAGTCACTAAATTAAGTCAATTTTACAATTTAGGTAGTCTTTAACTGAGTAGAAGCATTTTTTCACGAGCCACGGAAACAAAAGTGCTTTAAATGATTTCAATTGCAGTTCCATTACTTTTTGAGGTAATTTGTTATAAATTTTGATACAATTGCAATAGCAATTCCTCTCAAAATAATGCGTTCGTATATTGGGTAATACCAGCATTCTAGGATATCTGGTTGGCTTTAATAAATTTATGGCGTCCTTTCGAGTAAATAAGTCGGATTGAGATTTGACAAAGATGCAGCATTCAAAAATATACATTGATGGCACAGTAAGTATATCTAATTTACGGAATAGTGGTCTACATGAAGTTAATGGTGGTACGTCACATATCGCCCGTACGCACTGTTTCTGTGATATAAAAACTCTATTTATGTCCATGGAGTTTCCCCAGAGAAGAATCCCATACTTTAAGTTTGATGCAACATAGCCATGATAGGCCATTAAGGCGGTCTTTTGATTTACTTGGTTGGTTAACCGCCATAAGGCATATGCAAAACGATTTCCTTTTGTACATACTTTTCTAACGTGTTGTCTCCATGTACATTGATTATCTATTGTGATACCTAGAAAGTTTACTTCATTTGACTCTGTTATTGTTTCATTGCAACAGCTTATAATTAATCTTCGTTTACTGGGTTTGCTGTTAAAAAATCGTAGATATTTGGTTTTATTGGTATTTACTTCGAGATTATTTATTTGAAGCCAGTTTGTTACCTTTATTATTGTCGAATTAATATCGTCATTGTAATTTATATTTGGAATTGTTGGTATAACAATAGATATGTCGTCTGCGAAAAGATTACATTGGTGATTAGTTACATCCGGTAAGTCGTTAATATAAATTATGAATAAAAGCGGTCCTAATATTGTCCCTTGTGGTACTCCCATCTTATTAATTAACGACGTGGATTTATAGATGACTTCTTCGTTTTGTTCGTTTACTTTAGTAATTTCAACATATTGACGTCGATTTTGAAGGTAACTTTTTAACAATTTTTGTGCCGTTCCTCTCAATCCATATTTATCACATTTGTCTAAAAGTAGTTCGTGTGAGACAAAATCGAACGCTTTGCTCATATCAAAAAATATTGCAGTTGTATATATTCCTTTGTCAATGTTTTCTGTCACTGTTTTTATTAAATTAAAAGCCGCTAGTGTTGTTGATTTGCCTTTACAGAATCCATTTTGTTCCTTTCTTAATGTCTTACATTTTTCTAAAAAATTCATAATTCTAGTATGCATTACCTTTTCGACTACTTTAGCTAGTATGGGTGTTAAGGCGATAGGCCTATAATTCTCCATTTTTTCCATTTCACCTTTTTTATACAATGGTTTTATTATAATCACTTTTAATACTTCGGGAAAAGTGCCTTCTTTTAACGATAAATTTGTAAGATGACAAAGAATCGGAGACAGGAGAATAGCACAGTATTTTAGAATTTTCGTTGAAAACCCATCATATCCTACTGAATTAGTATTATTTAATGTCATAATTATGTTGAAAATTTCATTTGGTGTACACGGTTGGAGGAAAATACTATCATATTGGGATTTAATATTATTGTGATTCTGAGATGTCAATTTAGAGTTAACTGCTTTGTTTGTCATATTTACGAAAAAGTTATTAAAATTATTACAGATATCATTTGGATTAGTTATAGTCACATCATTAATTATCAGTTTATTTACATGTTTGTTATACTTGTCTTTTTGTTCATATTTTTTTATTAAGTTCCACGTCGTCTTGCAAATATTTTTTGTATTTTTAAAGTATGATTCATTTTTTAATTTTCTTGCCCTAATAATGCATTTTTTTAAAACTGCAGAGTATTTCCGGAATTTTATTTTTGTACCTCTATCTTTATTCTTATAGTATTTAAATCGTAGCTTACATTTTGTAATGCATGACTTTTTAATACCTCTTGTAAGCCAGGAACTTTCCTGTTGTTTACGTGTAATTTTTATTTTGCGTACTGGGAAGCATAATTCAAAGAACAAGATCAGGGTTTCGTGAAAACGATTGAAAGCCATATTTAAATCTGTTTCTTCATAGACATCAGACCAAGATAGACGTGATATACAGTCCGCGAATTTTCTCATATTTTCTGGGTGAAAATCTCTTTTATAGACAAATAAAGTTTCTTTCGGTAGTTGATAATTGTGAATTGAGACATCAATTGTTTGACATGTTTCGTGGTCTGACAGTCCAATATGATGAGTGTACCCCGCAGCAGTTGGAATGTTGCTTAGAATTTGATCCAAACAAGCGTTCCGTCTTGTAGGTTTCTTAATATGGGCCGTCATACCATAGTTTTGCGTTATCCTTATATATTCAGCTTGTATTGCAGATACTGAGCTTCTGAGAATCCGTTAGAACTGCATCAGAAGCACTTGCACTCGCCAAAAATTGTTGTTTGGGCTGCCATATCAAGTCAAGGAATTATCGGTCCTTATTTTTTTGAGGATGACCGAGGTCGAACTCAGACCGTTAATTCTAACCGATATTGCCATATGATCTGGACTTTTTTGGCTACAGAAATGCAAAACCAGAAGGGCTACAACCGCAACACCTTTTTCCAGCAAGATGGAGCCACTTCTCATGTTACAAATGACTCATTAGCTGGTCTTCACGATTTATTCCCTGGAAGAGTGATAAGTCGCCGAGGAGACATCAATTGGCCACCGAGGAGCCCTGATTTAACGCCTGCTGATTTCTTCCTATGGGGCTACCTAAAAAGCAAAGTTTACAATCCATTGCCACCCAATCTGAATGTTTTGAAGCAAAGAATCACTGAAGAAATCAACTCTATTCCAAGAGCGATGCTCCAGCGAGTTATTGAAAATTTTAGCTCCAGGTTAAATGAGTGTGAACAAATGAATGGTGCGCATTTGGAAACGGTTGTTTTTCATAAATAAACTTCAAGAATTGCTCTTTAAATTAACATTAAATAAAACGAGATTTAATTGATATTTTGTTTTTTTTTTTTTGATATTTTATTTAACATCTAAAAACGAAAATCATTCTGAGACACCTTTATTTGTAATTATCACTTGCTCGTCGGCGGCTTCGAAGTAAACCAACGTGAGGAAACTCGCTCAACATTTCTGGAGTTGAGTTGCATTTGTTGTGTACTTATGAGTAAACTCTCGTGTAGTTCTTGCATTAGCAGCTGAGGTGGCAAAGCGCGAGCGATGTTCTTATTACCGATGTCCATATGTTACGACAACTACTCCACTTAAAGCGGATCTTATGCATATTTGCTACCCAATATACATAGTATTATCATCCACCTATATCTATCCACTACTGGATATGTAGATTAAGAGGAAAGGAGACAATGATATATTTCCGGTGACCATGTGATCTATGGTGAACCAGGATGATCATGTCAGCTCGGGAGTAGGTGTGGTAGTAGGTCTCTAGCCTCGGGGTCAGAGATTAGATACTTTTGGTAAAACTTTTGTGGATTCGAAAATACTTGGGGATAACGTGAGTTTTTTGGTTACAGTATGTAATCTGAATCCACAATAGAGAATTCAGATAGAGTTAGAGACAGAAGATATCTGACAACTCCTCAGAACACTACCCATTGTACATTCGGTAGGCAAAGGCTCTACTAAAATTTTAGGGCTCAATAACGTGTATTTTATCTTATACAAATAATATTATAAATACACATTATAACATCTTACACACTACCAGTTATTCATTGTAATGCACACTTATTGCAACAACTGAATCTTTTTGGTTAAGGTATATTTCTTTGAAGAAAGAAAATGCTGTGTTAAAATTGTTCCCATATTTCTAACAGATTTCATCTTTACATTCAATTTGATCTAACCTGTTTTGTGTGATTCTGCCACCAATTAGTTCATGCGGCCTAGCGCCGGCCGGCACCCACCCACTACTGTTAGTTGATGCAACATGCCGACGCTGCCATGGCTGCTCCGGTAGTCTCTGCCTCGGCTGCTGCGGTCGTCCGCCATCTGGAACAAAATCCGCATGCCCCCACCATCACCGTCGTTGCCACGACTGGCCTGGTCGTCGCTGCGACACGTGTTTCGCCTCTCCACGAGGCATCATCAGGCGTTGTAGACGTTAATCGTAAGAATAACATGCTACAAGTGACAAATCCATCGCAGTGCCGTCCCTTATATTAAATTGAGGGTGGGGGTGGATGGTGTGAGCGAAAAGATATTTAATAGTGGGGAATGGTTTACGTCAGTCTGTTTGTTCATGAAAGCAATTTTAGAATTTTTATATTTATTAATTTCTAATTGTTCCCTAATATGTAGTTTTAAACCTTTGTCTATGGTGTATAAAATTTGATATGTATTAGTGATGGATAAGTTATGTCCTTTGTCTATGAGATGCTCGGCGAAGTGTGACCTTTCTGGGCGATTGTTTTTATACGCCGATACGTGTTCGTGAAATCGTGTTATAAAATTACGACCAGTCTGACCGATATAAACGTGTTCACATTCATCGCAGAACAGCTTTTAGACGCCGGATTTTTTATTGGGCGGGATTTTATCTTTAGTGTTACAAAGTGATTTGAGTGAATTATGGGATTTGAGAGCAACATGTATGTTATTTTTTCTAAATATGTGAACTATTTTGTCAGTGATTTTACCCAGGTATGCCAAACTCGCAGTGTATTTATTTGTCGAAATATATGGAACCGCGTACAATAGTCTGTTAACGATACTACTCGTGTTTTTTACGCAATAATTTATCAATGGTACATTTGGAATAACCGTTTGACTTCGCGATCTGATATATTACATCAAGTTCTTTGTTGTAATTATCCTTACTAAATGGAACGCTCATCAAACGGTGTATCATAGTTTTATACATTGCGAGCTTGTGTTGCCAAGGATGACTGGATGACGCGGGAATTGTGGTATCGGTATGAGTCAGATGAGTGGGTTTACGATATATCGAAAATTGATGGAGGGATTGATTTGTAGTTATGGTTAAATCTAAAAAGTGAAGTGAACTAGTTTGTTCTATTTCTAAAGTGAATATAATTTTAGGGTGGATTCTATTTAATTTGGAAACAAAGAGATCCAAATGACGATTGGTACCTGTCCAGCATATGAGAATATCGTCGACATAACATATCTATAGTAATAGAATATGTATGGTTTACCGATTATGTGTTCGCGTTCGTAATTATCCATAAATAAGTCAGCCATCAATGTACTAGAGGGGACCCCATTGCTAACCCTTCTTTTTGAAAATAATATTTATTATCAAACTGAAAATAATTTTGAGACATGCAAAGTCTTGTCAGTCGTAATATGTCATCTGTCTTGCCAGGATGAATGAATTTATTTTCTAAAGAGGACTTGAGGATTTTTAGACAATCCTCGTAAAGTACGTTAGTAAATAATCTTTCAACATCGAGTGAAATTAATTTGGAAGAAGGGGGTAGTGTTAAGTTTTTTATACTATCTATTAAATGTAAACTATTTTTAAGACTGTGTTTTGGCTCAAAAGATATCTTTTCACGGATATGTACATTAAGAAATTTTGCCAACTTATAGGTGGGAGCTCCAATGTACGACACAACTGGCATTATTGGAATATTGATTTTATGTAATTTTGGTAAACCATAAAGCATAGGAGAATGGGAATTCATGGGAATAATTTTGAATTTTCAATATGAATTATCCGGAAATATATATTTCGATCCGTTAACAGTTAAGTTTAATTGGGCCAAATATTTGTTGGTGGGATCTTGACTTTCCGTCAAAAACTATCTGTCTGTAAAACGTCACTGACTTTGGAGTTATACTCATTACGGTCCAGCGAACTTATTACGGTCCATGAACCTCTCAAAATTCAAAATTATTCCCATGAATCCCCATTCTTATTATTATTATTTCTTCTTTATGGCGTTCTTGGTGTTCTCGCCAATGACAACGCTTTTATTATTTTAACTCAGCGTGTTCTCAAGTCAGGCCCGAGCTTAGTATGTGGGCAGGCTTAGTATGTGACTCTGCATTATAATGGCCTTGTGAGTATACTAGGTATTACTTTAAGAACATAATAAACTGCAGATCTGTTGATTACCTATAATAAAAGACAGACACAATATGTACGACAACACAAATAGTTAGTTGGTTAGTAGTGACAAACCACTTAGAGTTTAATGTTATTAGAGTTAATAAATTCACACAAAGTATATACAAAAGGGGAGAAGGTAATAAATGCAAGGAGGGATCTAAAAGCTATAGGACGGGGGATAGAAGTAGGTAGGAGATCGTACAAGGAGGAAGAATTCTTACTGCAATTAAAAAACAAATGATCAGGAGTTCCTTCGTCCAGGCCACACTCACACAAAGAGCTGTCTTTCACCCGGATTTTAGCCAGGAAGGCTAAATCCTTCCTGGCTAAAATCCGGGTGAAAGACAGTACAGGCGTGTCCAATTCGGAGACGGTAGACAACTGATGTGGCACGCTTGTTTGCATCGCGGTATTTAAAAAACCATGGCACTGATGGAATTGTATCCTGGATAGATGCATAATGTCTGCCCCTCACCGCCCCGGACACAGACCACAACCCATTCCAGCTAGCCAGCATCTTGGTGCTTGCTAGCGAATCCCCATTCTCCTATGCTTTATATATGAAAATCAAAGAGAATATATATTCCTACGGAAATGACAAGGCTTCTTCCCGCGCTTTTGACAAGTGACATTGTTGTTTTACTTGAAATTTTTGCAATTCAGTATAAAATTAGTTTTGTGTGACAATTTCAATAGTATTTAGTAACATAAATGCTAGTGAAATTATACAGTAATGAAAAAACTCAAATATAACACGTTTATGCACTTTTTGGAAGACGCGAATAAGTTCAAGGAAGTTTAATGTCTCAGATCGATCTGTCATCTGCAAAAAAGAGACAGTTGCAAACCATATTTTATCAAACATAAAATCCTCACTTTACCTTGTTTATATGTCTTGAATAGTATTTTATTCGTCAAAGGCAACGCGCATTTATTTCAGTAAGTGTAAGTGCCCGCAACACCCATAAGATTAGAACTCCAATGTCAAAATCCAAGATGTACCACAGCAGCGTATTTGTAATGGCACCAAAGCTGTATAACAAGTTACCTAAACACATACTAGAAATGAAAATTTTTTTCGCTTTTAAGAAGAAAGTCAAGGACATTCTCCTAAATAAAGCGTATTATAGTATTAATGAATATTTCGATGATAATATTAATATGTGTTGACATTTTGTTTCATATAATTCAATAATTAATAATAAAATATATGCAAGTATATGATTTCTTAAAGGACGATATGCAAACAATTGACAATTTCATAACTATGTTATGCATAATTTTGTACACTGTAATGGTAGAATACGGTATAGAACCTAACATTTCTTGTAATATCCCTAATGTAACCTGTATTCATGCAAAATAAACGATTTGATTTGATTTTTTCAGCACAGTTCCTGAAGCTGAAACATAGAATTACGATTTTCAAATGGCTCTAAACTGAAGACTTGGCTGCATGGGCTAGATCCCGTTGCCTGTCGCCTGGGATAAAAAAAACCAAAAAAAAAGGAAATGAAAATGTCATTCATTGGAAAGAAAACTAATACTTATTATTCATCAAGTATTATGTTCTTAGTTCTCTAGTTTTATGTTTATACAAATATTGCACTTACTCATTCTCTACATTCCTGTAGAATCTAAGAATTATTCACAAATCCTTCAAATAAGAAAAAAGTGGGTTGTGAAATAAGTTAGTAAATTTCTTTTAAAAATTAGTTATTGAATAATTCATCATAAACAATCATTGCGATAAGTGAACTTACTATTAATTGTATTAATGTGTATGTAACCAGTGAATAAGTATAAGTCAATCAATATCGACAATGGTTGACATAAATAAATATCTGGAAACTCAATTATTGCTTGCAAAAAAAAGAAGTCAAAATAAAGACAACAATAAAAAAGATTTAGTGACCCAGAAAAGTAAATTAGCTGCTGAAAAGATATCGAAGAAACAAGATAAAGAACTAACTAAAGGTTCGTATAATGGTGCTCAAAGTCCAGAATTGCCATCACCCAAGCCGAGTACATCGTTACACGTGGATTCCGATGAGGACTACTTACCGTCATGTGAAGAAGATACCGGGGACAACATCCCTTGTTTACCAACCACATCCCGAGCGAAGATACATTTGAAAAAAATAATTGATGATGGAGACCAAAGCCAATATCACAACAGAATAAAAATTTGGAAAGAGTCTTTGAGCGCAGCTGTTGCAGGACATTTCAATGGCGAAATTAATTCTGCTGATATACAGTATGTGTTATCGGGCAACAAATGTTTTGATATCAATCATGAGCTTCAGAATGGATTAATAGTACCAAACTACATCTGGAAACAATTGTATAAGTATCAAAGAACTGGAGTCAATTGGTTATGGGAGCTTCATCAAATGCAGTCTGGTGGTCTTCTCGGTGATGAGATGGGCTTAGGAAAAACTATCCAGATTATTGCATTCCTTGCTGGACTGTCGAAGACTGACATTGGAAAATGGGGTGGCCTTGGACCCTCAATAATAGTGGCACCAGCAACAATAATTTATCAATGGGTGTCACATTTTCATTACTGGTGCCCACAGCTAAGAATTGCAGTACTCCATCATTCCGGTTCCCATGGTGGAAATCACAATAAGCTTATCAAAGACTTACATGCTTCACATGGTGTTCTATTGGTGACATATGCTGGCATTGTTAAATATGCACAAGACTTACTAACAAAAAAATGGCACTATATCATCTTAGATGAAGGACATAAGATTAGAAATCCAGATACTCAAGTTAGCAAAATCATTAAAACATTTCAAACACCTCACAAAATACTCATCACAGGGTCTCCGATGCAAAACAGCTTGCAAGAATTATGGTCACTATTTGATTTCATGAGGCCTGGCCTGTTGGGCACCTATGCAGCATTTATGGAGCACTTTGCAGTGCCAATTACCCAGGGTGGCTATGCCAATGCCACAGAATTTCAAGAAACAACTGCTTTGGAAATTGCTAAAGCATTAAAAGATTTAATTACACCATATATGTTGAGGCGTACCAAAGCTGAGGTACAGAATCATATAAAATTACCCGAAAAGAATGAGCAAGTTCTATTCTGTTCTCTGAGTAAAGAGCAGAGGGACTTATACATGGGATATCTTATGGGTACTACAGTCAGAAGTATTCTAGACAAAGAGCACAAATTTGGTGATCCTATACGAGCCAGGATTTTGGTTGCACTGACAACATTGCGAAAAATTTGTAATCATCCCGATTTATACCTTTATGAGGCTCAAGAAGAGTTAGAAGACATTGATGAAGACAAGTTTGGACACTGGAAAAGATCTGGAAAGATGACAGTAGTAAACTCACTTATAAAAATTTGGCAGAAGCAAGGACATAGAGCCCTAATTTTTTCACAGTCCCGAGCTATGCTATGTATACTTGAACAATATTTCCAAAAACATAATTATAAATATTTAAAAATGGATGGTACTGTGAGTGTGAGCCACAGACAAAATATAATTAAAACTTTTAATGAAAATTCTGATTACCTAATATTTCTGGCAACTACTAGAGTTGGTGGTTTGGGGGTGAATTTAACAGGTGCTAATAGAGTAATCATATATGACCCAGATTGGAATCCAGCCACTGATAGTCAAGCAAAGGAAAGAGCCTGGAGAATAGGTCAACAGAAAAATGTAACTGTTTATAGACTGTTATCAGCTGGTACTATAGAGGAAAAAATATATCAAAGGCAAATTTTCAAACATTTTCTTAGTAACAAAATACTGATTGATCCTAATCAAAAAAATGTTTTGACTACAAGTACTTTACAGGGTTTATTTACTTTAGAAGAACCAAATTGTGAAGGAGATACAGAAACAGCATCACTTTTTAAACATACTAAAGTAAATGTGAATAATAAATTAATAAAACATAGAAAAGATAATGAACACTTGGCTGGTGTTTCCATTTCGGAAAACAAAGTAGCAGAAATGAGAAAAAAAGCAAAGGCAATAAGTATGAAGATTGGAAAAGAATTAAAAATATCTGATGAAGACCCTCGAGAAAAATATAAGAAGAAAAGAGAACTATTACTGAATCCTCCAAAAATTGAAGAACCAGTTTTTAATTCAATCGATGATATAGAAACCGATGCTCCTTTCGAAAATGTAATATCTGAATTGGATATAATTAATTTACATGTGAAAAAAGATTATGAAGAAAATTTGATAAAACAAGTTTTGCACAGTCAAGACAATACTCTGGAAGACGGTGAAATATCTGATGACGTTATTGTTACTAACACAGGGGATTCTGATGGATGTAGCGAAAAACGTAAACTAGACAACCATGGTAATAGCGAGGTAGAAATTTTGGAAGTTCATCCATGTGTCTCTCAACAATCTAAACAGGGCATAATATCTGAAAATGTACTCAACATAGAAAATATAAAAATTGACACTAAAAGTTCACGTAAAAGAAAATCTCATCGATTAGAACCACAGATTGAAAGTTTATTAGCCATTAAAAAGATAAAAAATAAAAAACGTAAAAAGGAAAAATCACATAATGATGATGATGACTATGTTTTAAATAAACTGTTTGCTAAAGCCAGTGTTAAAAATGCTTTGCAGCATGATGTTGTAGTGGGTCTGGCTGGAAAGGAGAAAAGGCATAGAATGAAGGAAGAGGCATCTAGAAAAGCGAAATTAGCTCTAAGAGCAATTCGATATTCGTGTAAATGATTGTATATCAGGGTCTTATTTTTTAAGGAGTGATATGTTAACAATATAATATTATTAAACCATATTCATTCAATAAACGTTTTTTATACTCTCGTGATTAGTGATGTTACGGAGCTTTGACTCCGACTCCGAAAGGTCGGAACATCCGATTGGTTTTACACCGCCGACTCCGACTTCGGTTCCGATAATTTTGAATCGGAGGATAACGAAGATCGAAACAGCGAACGACCGCGGCCAGAACGCGTGGGAAGGAAGTTTTGACTTGTCGCCCGGTAATCCCCCTCGGACGCTCGCGTTTTAACTCAACCAAAAAGCTTTAGACGTGGTACAGGAATGTAATACGCGGTAAGAAGCCTACATAATTATTATTCCATAAACATTTTTAAAGTTGGAATAATTACATTTTCGAATATTTATTTATTTTTATTTACAAGTGGCACTTTCTACATGTTGGAACGGATGATTAAAATAAAAGATTCGCTGTCTCTGTATGCTAGCAAACACAACATCCCACAAATAGCTCCTGATGAACGGCTGCATCTTAATAAATTTGTGTCCATTCTCAGAGGATATACTTTCTCTGAGTGTCCATTAAATCTTTTGAAGAGGTTACCGGAAACATGAGTGACAGTAATACTACCATTTCATTGGTAATTCCACTTATACACATTCTAAAACACACGTTAAAATTGAAAGAAGGTAAACCAGACATATAAGAAATAATTAAAACAGCAATAAAATGGACCATCGAACAATTAAAATTCAAGATTTGGGGACCTTCCTTTTAACAACTTCTTTGCAATAGCTATATATTTGGATGCTCGGTATAAAACATTTTTTTTAACGAAGTGAATAAAGAAAATGTTGCAATCTGAACTGATCAGTTTGCTTGACAGCATAGATAACTCTGCAAATAGTAGAGGGTAGTAATTCTGATTCTTCTATAGAAAAACGGGCAAGGTTCGCATCACCATCAGTACATGATCTAACAATGTCCATTACATTTTATCAAATATATTGATGAATAGCGATGATGAGGATGCTAACACCACAACGGATCACAATCCTGTTGATAAATTCATAGTATGGAAGAGCTTACTTAATGAGTACAACAAAGAAAAACGTATTCCTATTGGTGACGATCCTTTACTATGGTGGAAAGTAAATACAAAATTTCAAACATTGTACTCAATTGTTCGCCAATATTTATCGTGTCCACCAGGCTCAGTGGCAACTTTTTAGTGGCGCTGGCCTAATATATGATCCGCTGAGAAAAGACTAGACGGAGATAAAGCTACTAAGCTTTTGTTTATTAAATACAATTTTTGCTTTTAGACAAAGACTTCTATGTATACTACTACATAGGCTGAGCGAAACTCGGATTTTGCGCATCAAGTTACGGTCAATTCTCTGCAACTCCTTTAGTCGGTTGCGAGACAAGCACTTCTTTGTTTCGTAAATAACCGAGAACGTTGCGGTCGACAAATAAGTTTCTTTTTTGTTTTAAATGCCACGAAATAACAATTAATCATTATTATATTTACGTGAACACTTTGTTCAAGTGATTCAACTGTTATTTTTGGTAAGTAACTACTTTTTTTTGTATTTTACTATGAAACTGTACCTAACACGTAGACAGAGTATATAGATATAGACGGGCTACTAAAAGAATAATACCTACATGAAGAGAGATAGAAAATTCTAAAATACATGTGCGTGAGCAAGATAGACCATGAGTGTTTTGTCTCTATCTGCGTATGCGATTTTTATGTCTGCCACCGGGATTGTTCTGGTGTCAAACAAATTGTTCGTACTGACGCAATTTCGTTGATTTAAGTGTAAACCCTATGTATTTTATTCCCTTGTGATGTAGTGATTATTTTAAAAGATGCATTGATCGTGCAGTAATGGTGAATTGCTCTATAATTGGCTGTAAAAGCCGAAGTGAACGACAAGAACCCAACATAACCTTTCATCGGTAAGTCGCTTATTTGTCACAATATAATGATGCATGTTCAAGGATTATTAATTTAATGTGGATTCATACTCAATAGTAAGCAATTTTTATTAAATTAAAGTACAAATAAACATTTTTTTGTTGATATTAACCGATCAAATAAAAAAGTTATAAACATTACATTTTTAGCGATATCACTATATGTCGTCTGTAATCAGCAGGATTACATACACTATTTGGGGTTACCAACACTTGACTTAATTTACCACATTTAACATATTGCGTATCTATTGTTTCAGTTTTCCTAAGGATTTATTTTTGAAGTATAAATGGATTGAGTGTACGGGTCGTTTAAATTGGCATCCAAATGACAACTCCCGGATCTGCTCCAACCATTTTGAATCAACTGGCCTTCAATCAAAGAAAAGCAAAATATGCTTAAATAAAGATGCAGTTCCTATGCGTTTCATTCACGTAAGTTGAATTAAAAGTAATGGCATTGGTAATTGAATATGTAACTAAAATATTTCAATGACTTTTCGAAATTAAATATAATAAAAGATTTTTCCTGTTACAAATTAATAAGCTAAAATATTGAAATATAATTCAGTTAGAAAACAAACATAAGGCCTGCGTAATGTGAAGCCATTACCGGGGCCTAAACTCACTTGTGATATAAAGTATCGTTCACATGCTGCCGACGCAATGACTTCTTCCTGGTAACCTCAGTGACGTGCAGGAACCCAATAACTCTCGAGCATCGACTGATATTTTTATTTAGCTGCGGATTTCTGTGGAGGTCCTTTCGATGAAAATTAATTCTACTAAAAGTCGTAAACATGTAATTTAGATATAAGATTTGAAGAGAACGCTCACAGACCCTTGATCGACCAAGTTCTTCCAAATAGGCACAGTTGCAGCAACAAATGATGCTATGGTATCCTAATATTTTAATAATTTAGTTTTTTTTTTATACACCGTCGGAAGGTATTCAAGCATACGCCCCACCTGATGTAAAGCAGTTAGCGTAGCCTATGAACGCTTGCAATACATTAAGTATCACTCACGCGATGCCTTCTCTGCTGCTAACACAGCAACTCCTTGGGAGTTTACTGGTGACCTCGCTCACACACAGGAACACAACAACCCTCTAGGGAGTTGTTATTTGGCTGCGGATTTTCTGTGAGGTGGAAGTACTTCACCAGACGTTCTCCTTTGATGCGTCCTACCTCTCTTAAATGCTTGTATGATGAATGTTACTAATTAAGTGTAACTTTCAGATTGACGACTCGGACGTGAAATATGACCAACCGTCGTCAGAAGAAGTAGCTATGGAAATAGAAATAGAAAGTAGTTCGGTAAGTTTAATCTCTTATATACTCGTGGCGTAGTTAGAGAGAGCATGAAAGTAGGATAGAAGCAGAGTTGGTCTGAAAGAGAGCGTCGGTATTAAAATAAGAAGAGGCATGCTCCGTTGGTTCGGACATGTAGAAAGAATGCAGGATGAAAGAATGACGAAGCAGATATACAATGCAAAAGTGGAAGGATGTAGGAGCCGAGGCAGGCCAAGACTTACCTATCATGATCAAATTGGTAGTGTTCTATCAGAAGGTGATGTCAAGAGCCCTAGAAACCGGCGAGCGTGCATGAAAAGAGCAATGAATGTGAAAGAAGCGAGTGAGGTATGTAAGGATCGAGTCGCGTGACGCTCGGTTCTCTCTGCCTATCCCGTAAGGGATTTGGCGTAAAGTTATAGAGTAGAATAGAAAGGCGTAGTTATATCAGATGCTTGAATTCTACGCTCAACAGAGAATCTATTGTTTAATGCGCAGTCTGCGTTAAACTATATTGTTTTTTTTTATACTATGTCGGGAGGTATACAAGCATACGGCCCACCTGATGTAAAGCGGACACCATAGCCTATTAACGCTTGCGATATATTAATTATCACGCGCGCTATCCCTCTTCTGCTGCTTACACAGCAACTCTGGTGACCTCACTCACACGCAGAAACACAACAACCCTCTAGGGTTGTACTGTACCTAGAATGGGTGCATAAGTGGTCAATATTTTCTAAAAAGTAAAGCGTGAGAGCTCAGCACTTTACAATGTACCTGTTACATCAATCCAGCTAAAAATACTTGTCATATGAATGTTTATTTTTATATTTAAGTATATATCTATTTCAGAAAATAGAAAAAGGATCTGTACTGTCAGCCACGCAAGTTGAGATCACTCCAGGAAAACAAAAATCAATCAAGAAACTGCAGATTTACTATGTTCGATAGAGTCAACAAATCTAGACTTTTTATGTAAAAATATAACTGCGCGCAAGTGTACCCCAGAATTAAGAAAATTTGCATTAAGTAATTATTAGATTTGGTGTCCGCGGCAGTCTTAGTTTGGAGATATACGTGCATATAGATTAAGTAGGTACCTATATAACAGTTAAATAGCCGTAAGTTAACAGTAAGTGGTTGAATTAAATAGTTTTTCATGTGTGTTGATTATTGTCCCTTACAGTATATAGATTTTAAGTTTTTGTATGACAAAGGGTTGAATGTAAGAAAAATTAGTACATCTTGTTGCGATTTTTATCCAATAAAGTGGTCCCAATATAGTAATGTTTCCAGGGCTGGCTAATTTTTATCATGCTTTCTCGGTTGCATAATCAGACTGCCTCGCTCGCACCCGGTGTGTATAAATATGGGCCGGGGCGCGACGATCGACACAGTTGTAACCTGCTGTCATTGGATAATCATCTCCCGCTACTCTGCAAACAAGTCATCTCCTTTGATAGCCATCGCTCTCTGGAAGCATTACCTCTGGCCTCATACTACAATACAAGCCTTTCATTTCTCCAGCCAACACGTGGGAAGAACTAATCCGCCAGTACCTACCTATATTATTTTATATTCTCGTGTACGGGTCGTATCGAAGGGGCCCATACAAAACGATAATGCTTGATCAATTGCAACTCTTTTTTAAGACCAATGAATTTGTCATGGTGCGCAATACAGTTTTACAGGTGGTAAATCTACTACGAATGCAGAGTTGGCATTGGTTAAGCATATCCTTAACTCCTGGGAGAGATCACAGGATGCTTTTTTAGTTTTCTGTAATCTCTCTAAAGCTTTTCATTGTGTCGATCATCAGACATTGTTACTCAAGCTGAACTATTATGTAGATAGGGTTAAAGCCCAGAACTTAATTGCATTTTATTTAAATAACAGGTCAGACAGTTGATATAAACAGGGTTAAACCTAAAGGCAATAATCCTAATATCGTAGTGCCACAGGTTTCTATTTTGGGACCCTTTTTATTTTTAGTATATGCGAATGATCTGCCTTACGTGGTGCTGAAAAAGGCGTATATTTACTGATACTGATATATAAAATTATGTACTGATGATACCTCTCTAATTTTTAATGTCACTCGCCGGTGTGAAAACATTGACAATGGTGTTATGTCTTCTATTTTAAACTGGTTCACATGTAGTAATCTTTTGCTAAACTCGACTAAAAGCAAATGCATCAAATTTAGTCTTCCGAATGTGATTTCTCCCAATACAGAAGTGCTCATTGGAAATAATAAATTAGAATTCGTTAATAATACTGCGTTTCTTAGAATTACAGTAGACTCCAAATTACAATGGGGCCCCACATAAATAAATTTGCCGGTAAGCTCAGCTCCGCTGCATATGTAAAATGTATAATAATTTTACAAAGAAAATTTTTAAAAATCACATTAAAAATTTTCTTTGTAAAAAGAGCTTATTATAGAACTGGTGAATATGTGATTGACAAAGATGTCTGGAAATAATTCAGCACAGACTATTATTCCTTAACAAACATAAACTTTAATTCTACCATTTGATATCATTATTGTACCAATACGCTGATGTGAATTTATTGTAATATCAAATTGGCAATTTTAAAAGAGACCTATATTGGCAAGTTTGTTTCGACATTTCTTCTTCTCTAATGATCATTTCCGAAATATTCGCAGATTAAAAAAGAACAATAGTAATATTGAGAATTGAATAAGATCCAATAAGATTATATTTAAAAAATGTAAGACGTGTCTAAGTATCTACGAAGGTCCAATGGCAAATAAATAAGGTAAACTTGGAACATAATCGGTTACAATCACAACAAGGGACCGGGCATTTCTAAAAGTAATTCAAATTAATCTTTTATGATTGAATTACTTTTCGAAATGTCCGGTCCCCTGTTCTGATTGTAACCGATTATGTTCCAAGTTTACCCCATCAATGAGGTTAAAAGTTGCGTAGTGGCAATACTTATTGTGTATGGCATGTAGATTACAAAGTTATGTTTATTATCTCCATCTCATACCCCTATACGCTGATGACGCGTCTATCTATATACTCTGTCTACGACCTAACATGAATAATAGCCATGACACTATTGCCATCTCGTTTACTCTCTAGTAGCGTAAGTAGCGCTACCGACGATCACATCATAGATCGATGTAACAGGTGCTCAAACAGATATGGAAATAGGTAGAAACTTTTACTATTAATTATTTTAGGTACCCAATAATATTAACTATTTTAGGTACCCATTGAATCGCAATATATTCACAATAATGCCGAATTGCATACTCAGATACTGCAAAAATTATTCTCAAAGAACAAAAAGTTTTCTGAAGGAATAACTTTTCATAAGTAAGTTTTAATATTTTACTGTATGTACTATATAATTACACAATTGTTGCTATCGTAGATTTCTCTGGATTATGTATTATTAGTGTATACATATAGTATTATGTACAATATACTTTAATTTACCATTATATTGAAATGGTATTAGTCAGTGGCGTGCACTCCATATAGACAAAAAGACATTGCCTACCCTATCAATTTGATAAATACCATCCGATGTTTCATTCTTAAACATAGTTTTTAACTAATATTTCGTATAAAAAACAAAAAATTAAAAACAGCTCCATCTATCGGTATTGGTAAGTTATTAAAATCATCGCTAGTCATATTCAAATCGCAGCTAGGCGCTACGCTACACCAGCGCCGCATTGGCAGCTTTTAACGGCGGAAGACACTAACTATTTCTGTCTAAATTTACGTATGTGTGCCGTGTTGTTAATACAAATACTGTAGTGTGCATTCCTGTAATTACATTGCCCACAATAACACAAATAACGCACACTATCGCATAGTATAGACAATGTCTATTCAGCTGAACTATAACGTAAATTACCTAAGTGTCGCGAGCATTGCTACGTAACTATTTTAAAAAGTAGTTTGCTGCATATAATTATAGTGAAAGATATTGCCATTTCTTTTTTTCGTATAAAATTGATGTTAATTTTATTTTGATTTTAAGACGGCCGCCATTGTTTTTGTTTTGAATCGATTGAGTGGTAGCAGACGAAATAAGATTTTAATGTTTTAAAGTTGATAAATATGGATGAAATTCACAGCGAAAGTTGTTCATGTGGTGTGTGTAGTGTTCGGTGAATAAAAACAAGTGATCACATACATCATTATTTCCACAAGACTGGGTAACCAAAATCAACATTCTGTATTTTTTGGTAAATTAATAGCTTTAAAAAAAATCTGCCTACCCTGTCAAAAATCTCTGTGCACGCCACTGGTATTAGTAACAGTCAAAGTCAAATTGGTAATAGGTAAAGGTCAATCGACTGTCACGTCTGCGTGAGCAGCCTGTTCACTGCATCGGCAACCCTCTCCCGCTACCGTGCACCTCAGCCGGCGCGCTCCGAGCTACGACACAATATTTATGTTACTCAGCCTGTCTAGTAGTATACATACATAGAAGTCTTTGCTTTTAGAGTCACTTAAGTTGATTTATTGTTGGCACATATTATTATTATTTATATTGTGCATGTACGTATGTGTATTATTTGTCATCACTTATATTTGACTGATTAAGTACTGAATTATGTTTCTATTATTTCATTAGACTTGCACTTAACACATATCTATCGGTCACTACTCCGCGACTAACTCTGGCTCCGGCTCCGATTCCGATACATCAAATTTAAAACCTCCGGCTCCGGTAAACCTACCTCCGTAACATCCCTACTCGTGATCACTTCTACCTACGTCATTCTTGGACATCAGCAACACTGATTAAAATTTGAATAGTACCTAACAGTTTCTTCAGTTAGAGTTGACAAAACTGAAGAAACTGTTAGGTACTATTCAGATTTTAATCAGTGTTCCTGATGTCCAAATCGCCCAATCAATATTGGACCACAGACAATTTGATTTAAATTACTTTGTGTGCTTATTTCATGAGAACTACATCGATATCCACCCACTACCGTTAGCAGATGCATTACGTCGGTGTCACGGCCGCTGCGGTCGTCTCTGCGAATACCCGCCATCTGGAAAATGAACAGTGTGCACCCGCCGCCGTTGCTGAACTGGCTACAACGGTCTTGTCTCTTTCACGTTTTTTGCAACTCCACGAGGCATTGGC
The DNA here is from genome assembly GCA_947507595.1 of Pyralis farinalis. Classification (NCBI taxonomy): domain Eukaryota; kingdom Metazoa; phylum Arthropoda; class Insecta; order Lepidoptera; family Pyralidae; genus Pyralis; species Pyralis farinalis. The sequence continues at coordinate 6,979,888 of OX382269.1, read as the reverse complement.
ATTCGAGATGTTAGACGTTAGAATAACATGCTAGGAATGACAAATCCATCGCAATGCCTACCTAATAATGCTTTATAGGACCCCTCCTATAAAGCATTATTAGTTACGGCATTGCGAAAGGGGTAAATAAAAAGATATTTAATAGATGATAGTTGCATGTTCATTTTTAATAATTACTAATTGTACCTTAACATTTAGTTTAGGCAGCACTTTATCTAACGTGTAAGCAAGATTTTATATTTGTAAGTGGAGTATAAATTATGTCCTTTATAGCGAAGTGTGACACTGATTAATAAGTGTTCATGTAACGGGTCTTCACTGGTATAAGTTTCTTTCAGGAATGAGTTGCGAACGGAAATATAAGTTTATTAATAGTTCTGCTTATTATCAATACTTAATATTCTTTAAACAACATACCCGCTGTCTAGTATCGAAAACAAACGAAAAACCATAATCGAGCAGTTGCTGCAACAAGAATGTCTAAATCTGTAAAAGTGGAGGCTCATAGCCATACAGCATTTTTTCTTGGGAGCTTCTCCGGGTATTATATATGAAGAAGGGACCATCAGAGACATGTTACTAAAGGACCAGTCTCGTAGGATCATTCCCCTCTGTCATGGTGCAAGATATTGTGATCCATTGCGCGCATAAATACTTCGTGCGTAATCGATTCTCTAACAGTCTTGTAATCGTTATCGCTCAGGTAACATCATAAAGTGGTACACTAAAAATGTCAAACTGTACAGTTATGTCATGCAAAAAAAGGTCGAACACTTCTAGTTTGCAAAAATATTGAGTTACCTTTCATGAGAAATCGATTCAGTAATCGAGTACTGATGCAATCGAATCATATTCCGCGACTTTCATCACATATCTCCTATCCCAAATTAGCGTAAATTATACAAACTGCAAAACAAAACAGTCCTTCATGGTGTATAATAATAACATTTCGTAATTTTGAATCTACCAGCTTCTATTTACGAAGAAGTTCAGCTATTCCACAACAGATGGCAGGCAGCGCTAAGAAAATAACTTTGAACTGTAGGCGCCTCGAAATAAGGTTCATCAACACATAGCCAACAACTCATAGCCAACGAGTTGTTGGCGTTCATACAAAGCGCTATCCACACTATGGACGTAGTGATGCACAGAATGCATCCGTGTACAGTTTAATGGTATCATCTACTACTTGTGCGATGAGCAACGTGTCGTGCCATGTCACCCGCTTATCAGCAGAGCTGACTACAAATTTAAACACGTTAATCCCGGAATGTATTTGTGCAAAAGTTATCCGTACCGCATTACCATCTCACCGGGAGAAGTCAAGTTGTTGCGTGCCCCCTCAAAAGGTTTTGCAACCGGATTCTTGCTAGCACTAGTGCGATGAGCAGGGCTTCTTAAAAGTGAAGAGGAAGAAGCTCTCAAACTGCGGATACTGCGGTACCCCACAGACTGGACTTTCACAGCTGCGCATGGAAATACCATCGACACCCATGTACGTTTCTCGGCTACACTGGTCTACAAAGGTCGAGGAAATTGTAGACTTTATGAAGACGAGGACCAACTTGAGTTTACCAGTACACTCCTGAGGAGTTGCTGCTTAAACAGCAGAGGTGGCATTAGTCAACGTTCTCGAGTTATCAATTTATATTACAATGTATAGTCAGAAGATACGTTTATAATTATAAAATATGCATTGCACAAACGGAGACGGTAAAGTTAGGTCTGTCCTGTCCTAATTATTTCGAGCGACGGCGGTCCCGATGAGAACCAGCGATATCGCAAACCCCATAGGTACAAACACTCATAGGTTAGGTAATCGTTTCCTATCAGGCGGACCGTATGCTTGGTTGTACCCGACGACGTAGTAAGTATAAAAAAGTCATCGCCCCCAGTCTTTAAAGACAGGGAGCATAGGAAGCATCTATGGTATATGCGGTATATGTGCCAGACTGCCAGAAACTACCCGGGCCGGATGACGAGCTGCAGCAACCTTAGTTTAGGTTTAGAATTACATTATCTATGATTCAAAAACTACGTACTGCGATCGCCAATTCACGTGCTCAGCTCGATTGTGAACAACTTATCCTCCCTCCCTAAAAATATCAGAAAATGCACGCCTCAAAGATAATACTTTCGCCCACGGCCCTCTAGTCGTAAGTTAGTTCGTTTCCTGAAAAGTTATATTTTTGCTGCAAAAATTACATTTTAAAGAAAAAACAGGTCAAGCGAGATTCGGACCTCAGCTGTTAAGTTTCCGTGTTGTTGCGATAAATAAAAAAACGAGTGTGCTTTAGACCACACGACTGAAGTAAAACTTCTTTAGCTCCATAGTGTGATACAGACAATAGGCCTGCACTGTGTCTTAGATTCTTAGATATACGAAACTATCGCTATGAGAGAAAGAAAATGTGTGCTCGCACCTCTCTCTCGCCCCTACAGTAATATAACTCTCTCTCTCTTCCTATCTTCACTAACTTATATCTCCCTCTCAACTTTCGTTCGCCTCGCCCGATCACACTTTTCGTAACGCTCTCGCCACGCATTCACCAGCTTACACCCCAAGTTAAGCGTGCGTAAAGAAGTTTTACTTCAAAAATAAAATGGGTTACAAGTTAATAATTATATCCAGAAATGTACTCAAGTCGGCGAACTTCATCTAGGCCGAAGTTACGCGGTGCTGCTAAACGTGCCGCTGCGCCAGCACTTTACTTCAGTTCCTTCCAAGATTGTTCATCCTAAAAATATTGGACCTAACGATTCTGCGCCACATCGGCGGTCTCGCAGGAAAGAAATAGATTCACGTAGCGGTAGTTTTAGAAGTATAGATAGTTACTATTCAGCAAACTAATCTGAAATAGCGAACCCTCAACTCCCACAAGTAGACTAGGGCCCGATCGACCCGGACACCACATATAAAACCTTATGGCCAAGGCCCGAGTTCGATGGAAATCCGAACGTACTCGCTAGGTTCGTGAGATTTTGCGATCAAAAAGTCATACAGTACACGAGAGATACACCATGGATTAGGCAATTTAAACGGTATCCTCAATAAGATCACCGGACCTGTGGCCCGCACAATCAATTCCAATGGCATACCGAATAATTAGTTGGGGATTAGGAATGCCCTAAACAACAACTTCTCGTACCAACGTGACGAGACGGTGGTTTACAACGATTTCTGTATGGCAACACAAGGTAACAGTGGCCGTAAGAGTTTTATGAACACTCTCAGACGCTCTTTAGCACGATAATGACCTACGTCTCGCTTCACGAGGACCTAGGCACTACTATAGAAGCCAAACGCAACCAGTATAAAAAAAACTAACACATCAAGCATTTGTGCGCGGCTAAAAGAACTTCTCGGTTCGCGTATTAGACGCATGCGGCCTCCTACTATAGAAAAATCCTTAGAATATATACAAGGGGAATTTAATGGCTTCTATTTACAATAACGTAATGATAGTGTTCTTAAAGCACATAGTGGTATTTCTAAGCCTTTTAGCATGCCGACCGCAAATGTATCGTTACCTAAGCCAATGCTCGCCAAACCAGCTATACCTAATTCCGGCGCAGCGTTTCGCCCCACAGTTACCACCACATCTTATACAACACCCTTCACCTCAGCCTTTTAGATTCAATCCTCCGAGTCAACCTCAATACCAAATGCCAACCCGAACACAGCTAATGTTTAGAGCTCTTCCTCCTAATTATAATCCCAAAAAGTAAGGTGATCCGTATAAACCAAAGTTATCCCTAAAATCGACAGCAATCTGCCCCAAGACCAATGAGTGGAATCCAAAACTATGCCACTAAAAGGTTGCCTCCTACCATCCCCGAGCACGATTGGCGAAGGTACGGTAATCCACCACCTAACAATTATTTCAAAACCCGCGAAATGAATATCAACGAATGCTCCGATTATGAAACGTATTATTTAGATAGTTATGATCATCGCGAACCGGAATATTACTATACAGATTATGTGGATTATATTATTCACAAATTCAATGAAGCGTATGAAAAATGTAGTCGTTATGTTGTCATAAAAGGAAGCAAGCGTAAATCGTGTCTCTGGAGCAATTAGCGACTAGTCAAATGTGTTTCGGCAGCGCGATGCGAAAAATAATGACGAAAAAAAATACTTTACAATCAATATATAAATAAAACTAATAAATGTGCTCAGTATGTACTTTAGAAACCCTTGAATAAAAAATGAGCTTATAAAAATTTCAGAAACCCTAGGCAGCTCTGGAATATCATAAATAGGTTATCAGATCAGTTAGAAATATAATATCAATTATAGAAATTCTCTTAAAAACCTTCAGTGATTCTCCAAAAAATTTAGAACTAATTTTGCAGCTGAATATGAGAGAAGTGTAACAAAGAGAATATAATTTCCTACGGAAGATTGTGAATTAAGAAGATGAAGTGTAAATAACTAAGTTCTTGTGATACATGGTATGTAGTTATTATTTACGGGGCGTAGTATCAGAATGCGCATCGATCGTATGAAACAGAAGCCTAATGTCTCTCCCATCCTCTACGTGTAGTTTAGAGCCAATTATTTACTCTTTGTTTTTTGTCATATACTCTTTCAGTCTCAAAATCAGTACCTAAAATTAAAAATATATTTCCAATAAGAACATTACTCAATTTATAATTTTGCAACTTGGCTTCTTGTGATCAAAATCGTGTCGACGTTTTACTATTTACTGTACTTGTAATTTGTGATTTGTAATGTTCGGCCAGGGGTGCTTTGACATTGATTACCAAGTTGCCTAGTCTTGTTTACTGTGAGAAGATAAAAGGGTAGAATTATCGTCGTCGTTATGTCTGGGAAAAGAAAACCCCCAAGTTTCAATTTCGCGAAACGCGAGGAAAAGCAGGACGTGTAAGTACAAGCCCATATTTAGACACCATTCATTTATAACGTTCGTGGTCACCGTAGGCGCTATTTTAATGGAACGGGACTAGTGAAGATTTTAATTCAGTTATTTTATACATTTATAATGAATTTTGCTGCTTCGCGGAAACATAAATAAAATATATCTACTAGTGAGGCATGTTCATTCATTGTAACTGGCTTGTCAATAGTTGTACAATTTGATTACTTTTTAATTTTTACAACAGGGGCTAGTTTTGATATATATATATATATTCTTCAAACACAGTAGTAGGGACGGTAATAGAATTCCAGCACCCAGATGTTATTTATTTTCTGATGTCTAAAATGTATACGAAATAGTAGTGTTAGTATATATAGTAAACATATACATTCTCAGGTACATAAATATATATGCTTTACAGTATATTGTTAAAAATATTTGTAATCAATACTGCCACATATTTTCTATTGGTGTTAATTATTGGCACAATCTTTAAAAAAATACCTAGAGATATATGATTCAAGTAATTAATTATTACAATTCTACATAGGTATCTCAAATTATAATGTTATTATTATTAATTTATATAAATAATTTATAAGATTTAATGGTTTGTAAATTGACTTGAAAAAGTCAGCAATTGTGTGACATTGTTATTAAATCTTTTTCTATTATTAGTACCTAGACGTTGGCTGACCACCTTTTAAATAATACCTATTTAAAAGACAGTCTTTATTCACATTCTTGCTTTTTCTTATTGACAGCAACTTCAGTGAAGTTTGTTTCACTCTCTTTACTTTAAAAGACTTGTCTTTCATGATTTTTAGGGTTCCATACCTCAAAAGGAAAAATGGAACACTTATAGTTACACTTTTTGGCCATATGTCAGTCTGTCTATTAAGACCCTTTTTCTCAGGGATGGGTGGAGCTATCAAGCTGAAATTAATATGAAATACGTAGATATGTGTATGCAGTGGAAAAAATCAACTAAGTCAACGTAATCAAAAGATACAGCTGTTTATGTACATATTTTGACACTTGTAACGGGAATCAACACCTATAGGTACTTCCCGTTGACCTAGAATCATGAAATTTGGCAAGAAGCAATATCATGTAATACCAGTAAAAGAAAAAATCCGAAAATGAAATTTGTAGGTATATGACATTGCAAAAAAAATAGTGAAAATAATTTGCGAAAAAAAAAATTACATAACCCTCGGTGCGCGAGTAGGACTCGCACTTAACGGCTTTTTTGCTTTATTATCAAACTCAATGAATAGTCACAGGACTTATGAAAAATGAATTAAATTTTGATCAAAAAAAAAAAGTTTTTTTAAGCCTTCTATTATTTTCTTACAACAGCCAGTTATTCTCTGACATGATGATGTAATATAACTCTGATGCCACATTTAAAATGAATTAGTATGTCTTTGTCACTGAGGATACTTATTTCATTTGATGCTAACAAATTACTTAAGACATGAATTAGTACTTGTCAAAAAAGCCAGAATCTGTATTCAAGATAAGATGTTATGATGTTTTATATTAACATTTGCCACCTAGATTTTCTGACACAGAAATTTATGAATTAACATTTCTTTCTTCACATAGTTTGTTAACGTTGATTGTTAATTGTACAAAATAAGTAAGTTTGTCAGTTGTTAGTCACAACTTACTTTACTTGTACTATATTACTCAAAAAAATGTCAAGTAGTACATTTTTTAGGATTCCAAATAACTTATAGTTTCGTCATGTTTGTTTGTTTTAATCTCTTTTCTAATCTACCAGCATTTCGAAAATGTCCATTGGCGAAGATGAAATGCAAATCGAAACTTGCCATTATGGGTCTTTTTTTTGTCATCGTCAATATATATTACAATATATATATGTGAGTGTACATATAGTGATATCAAGTGGTACAATTAAAAATATATTAACACATGTGCTGAATCCTTTCAAAACATCTCTGTCAGTTAGATATTCATCAATTCTGTAATAGCCCTTCTTATGTACAGAGTATTTTTGATGTACTTTTCGAACATATTGTCAGGCAAGGACAGAATTGTTTCAGGTAATTTATTATAGAATCAAATATAATTTACAATAAAAGATCTACTAGTCTTAGCAAGCCGATGTACGCAATCTATTCATACTTCTAAGATTTTCAGTAAATTTTTAAAATCACTATATTTTAACAAGCATACATTTATGTTCTCATAAATATACTGAGAGGTAACCGTGAGGATATTTATTTCTTTAAATACTTCTCGAAGTGATTTCCTGGCGTCCATGTTATAAAGAGAGTGGATGGCTCTCTTTTGTAATATAAAAATAGTTTCAATGTCAGCCGCCTTTCTCCACAACAGTATACCATACGACATAATGCTATGAAAGTAGCTGAAATAGACTAAGCGTGCAGTAGCTACATCCGTCAATTGTCTAATTCTCCTAACTCCATATGCGGCGGAGCTGAGCTTACTGGACAGTTTTTTAATGTCCCCACATTAAAAAACTGTACAGTAAGCTCAGCTCCACTGCAATTTGGAGTCTATTGTAATTCCAAGAAATGCAGTATCATTAATAAATTCTAGTACATTATTGTCAATGAGAACTTCTGTATTGGCAGAAGGGACATTTGGAAGACAAAATTCTATACATTCGGTTTTAGTTGAGATTAATAAAAGATTATTACATGTGAACCAATTTCGAATGGCAGATAGAACACTATTTACCTTGTCAATATTTTCGCACCGGTGAGTAACATTAAAAATTAAAGAAGTATCATCAGCAAACAGTAGTATATCGGCCATTTTCTGTACTATGTAGGGCAGATCATTCACATCACTAAAAATAAAAAAGGGGCTAATATAGAGCCCTGGGCCACCCCAATATTAACATTGCTGCCTTTAGATTTGACCTCATTTATATCAACAGTCTGTATTCTGTTACTTAAGTACGTTGCAATCAAATTATTGGCTTTACCTCTAACTCCATAATGGCACAGCTTGAGCAATAACGTCTGATGATCGACACAATGAAAAGCTTTGGAGAGATCACAGAATATGGGGTATTCTATATATATAGCGTCTTGGAATTTCTCCCAAGCGCTAAGAACATGCTTGACCAATGCTACTCCTACATCTGTAGTGGATTTACCTGCTGTAAATCCGTATTGTGAATGATGAAAAATTTCATTGGTTTTAAAATAGAGTTGCAATTGGGTAAGCATTATCCTTTCAAATACTTTACTCAATACTGGCAAAATAGATATTGGTTTATAATTCCCCAGTTCACTTTTTTCACCAGACTTGAATAATGGAATTAATTTACTAAATTTCATCAAGTCAACAATTTTATTAATTTCATCAAGTAGAACTAATCTGTATTGTCATAGATATACTACAAAATTTTAAAACTTTACAGAAACATGATCTAGAAAAAGCAGAATGTTTTAGTGTACTATATAATTTATACCAGGGCACTCAGAAAGTATTGCAAAAAATGTTTTTATGTATGAGTCTGGCAGGTTATAATCTACTTTGAAAATATGATTATTTATAAGTAAAAATAGGTATGTTTCAATTTCAAAATTTCCCTCCACTTTTTTTGTGAGCTAATTTAAATTATCGTGTCTCATTGAAAAATGGATCTGCACTGGCAACATTTTCTATTTCAAGTGTCGCCTGAAACCGGTTGAATCATGCAATAGACTTCAAATGGCATTCATGGATGAAGGCCCTTCCAAGGCAACCGTGTATCGTTGGTATAACAAACTCAAGTGCGGTCGACTAACTTTGGGGAATGAAGAAAGAAATGGTTGCCGTCAAACGGCTGTTACGGAAGAAAACATGCTAGCAGTGAAAACTTGTTCCAGAAACGAAGCGCCAGTCGACGTTGTGGGTGTTTCAAAACGAATCAACGTCTACTAAAGTGAAGTGATTTAGGAGCGGAGGAAGACTTTGATTGTGAGATTTTTCAATTTGACTGACTACCTGCTTTCAAATCCTTTACAGAACCAAAGAAGCATCAACGCCTAATGGTATACTACCAAATACTTGGCAGAAGTTCTCTCTGTTGTGAGCAACAAGCAACCAAATAACTGGGCCCCACGGGCTACTGCTCCACACCACGACAACGCGCCCGCGCACACCGCGCTCATACGAGGGACGTCCTGGTCAGCACGCCAGTCAAACACCTGGGTCTCCCTCCTAACAGACTTGACCTAGCTTGACTGACTTTTTTTTATTCCCGAAAATAAAAATCAGCTCAAAGGGATACAATTTTCGTAGCCGGAAGTTGCGCTGTCAACATTCGAACAGACTATAAATGAGGTGTCTGCGGCGGACTGAAAAGTGTTTCGAGAACTGGTTCAGACGCGTGAAACTTTATATAGAGGCTGGTGGAGAGTACTTTGAAAAGATTTAATAAAAAAATATTTACCTATAGAACACTTTTTTTTTACGCAAAACTTTCCTAGTGTCTCACGTATGTATTCCTACTACATGTATCCATACCAACGTGTCAACCTACTTTTATAGCTATTTTGTGCACAGCCTTGTCTACCATGTACTTCAGTATGCTGTTTGGTAAGAAGACTATAGTCAGCCAGGTTTAGTTATCCCTTCCTATGATTTACATTTGATGGCAAACTTGGGCTATCAACCATTTAAGGCCGGTTGGTATCCTAATATGAAAAGTGTTACAGTAAAGGTACTGTTATATTTCTTTAAATTTATAATGATTCACGATACAATACCTTCAATGTTGGTTCACAAAATCTAATATAGAATGTGCAATGTAGCATACTGTACATTCTCAACCCAAAATAATACCAGTTGGTTTTTTTTGTCCAATTTAGAAACATACAACGCCACGCCACAGCCACAAGTGTTAGCCCAAATTCCAACCTGTCACAGACAAGAGGCATAAGAGCTGCTTTGATGTTGCTAAACATAGATTTGATGATATACCACATTTCCATCTCATACATTTCAACTTGATATACAGTGGCATGTTACTCATATACAGACTGCATTGTGTCTTTGGATAGATGCCTCCTGCTCCTCCTTCTGATCCATTCATTTTGTATTGTTTTTTTTTCACATGTAACAACTATGATGTCCATTTGCCCTGTTAACACTATAATCAATCACACAATAGTTAGCAAAAGCTTCTGTAACAGTTTTATTTATTTTGCCATAATCCTGTACAAAATTTGCAAATGTTTGTTTTATATTAATTGCAGTGTTGCACCAGGAAACTTGGAGGAAAGGACAACAATAACAATTGGTGACAACACATTCACAGTACACGCTGATGACTTGGTCAAACTGTGTGACCTCGGTCGCGGTGCTTACGGCATTGTTGAAAAGATGCACCATCGACCCAGTGACACCATCATGGCAGTCAAGGTAAACAATATTGACAGGTGACGTTTTGTACCGGAATCCAAACATTGTGTAAAAAAATAAATGTAGATTAAAATGTAGTACCTACCAATTATTTTTGTTAGTGGCTCTATTAACCGTGAAGTGAAAGTCAATTTAAAATCCATTGAGTTAGTCAAATTCAAAGTAGCGAAAAGCAGATTTCCAGGATATTGTGTTATGGCGTTAGCTCTGTAAGGTATTTCCCCAGACAAACTTCTGTTGATTAAGTTAATTTAAGCTGGTATTGGGTGGCCCTAGGCATCCCCAAACAGCCACAGGCTTAAAATTAGGAGATATAGGGCGCATGAAGGGCTTCTGGGGAATTACCTCCACCTCACAGAAAACCGCAGCCAATTAACAACTCCCTGGACGGTTGCTGTGTTCTTGCAAGTGGGTAAGGTCTCCAGTAACCTTCTAAGGAGATGCTATGTTAGCAACAGAGGTGACATCGCGCGAGTGATATTAAATTTGTTACAAGCATTTATAGACACTTTGCTCCTTGTGGACCATATGCTTGTACACCTTAGGTCGAAATATTAGCTCATCAGTCCTAAACAGAGCAACATTGGAGTATGCTCTGACACTCTTTAACCCTTAATCAGGCATAGTACGATTTATCGACCACCTAGGTAATTGGAGGTTTATAGTGATTTTTTTTTTAATTCACAAAACTTTTTTTTGTTTACCAATATTTGTATCCTTCGTATGAAGCTAAAAATTTTTTACTAACAATTCATTTTGGGAAAAATCATTATTCAAAGTAAGTGGTAATTATATGCCCTATGCCCGTCTGGCGGTAGTATGATATGGACACGGTTTACATTACAAGAGATAATTTTGAAATAAAAATATAATTGTAAATTATTGGTTTTTTTTTTAACAAAAATAACATTCTTCTAGTCGATACTACGTATAGTAATTACACGCGTACAAATAAGTAATCTTAGGTATTCAAAATTCTACAATTCTTGTGAATAGTTCACCACCACATATGTTTCAATATAAATCTGATATGTAATATAATTTGCTTTTAATAATTGAATAAAAAAATGGGACCGCCACAGTTTCTGCAAAAATGAAAGTTCAAACTGCAGTTCCTTATTAAAAATATGGATAATGGAAACAAATTATAAAACGCCAGAGAGCTCCTTAACAGGCATAGGGCATAATACGACCACTTTGTTTTTGTCTTAATTTTAATATTTTTTAAGAAACAGTTCTTAGGTATACATTGTACAGATATAAATTAAGACCACACCATATTTAAAAATATTTTTTAATGCCAGTGCACATGGGGCCTGACTAAAGGTTAAAACAATATCCATATCCGACCCGTGACTTGCCCGTAGTCCCCAGTTTAAAGCCTCTTGGGGAACCACAAACAAAAATATTTGCCTGTGAAACACCTACATAACAATTTTGTAATTAAATATATGTTTTATGTCCATGGTACCCCATCCCAGACATTTCAATCAATGGCAAAATGAACTGATAAGAAGGCAAGGCGTGGATATGCAATCACCATTTAATCTATTTTCTATGACATTAACTTATTCTCTTATATATATATCTCTTATAGGTCATCCGTCACTGTTGTCACTGCATTGTGCATAGAGATTGTATTTGCATTTATATATGTGGCGATTACCGGGGGGGCCAAATCACTTGTCCATGATACCCCTTTGTTCCCCCGGCGGGACCACACTGAGGGACCATGTGCAAGCAATGATCCAACCACGGGAATGAATGTATTGTTATTTTTCCAGAGGATCACATTCAACAATCAGTCACTGGAATTGAAACGCGTGCTTATGGACTTGGATGTGTCAATGAGAGCCAGTGCATGCCCGTACACCGTTCACTTCTATGGCGCCATGTTCAGGGAGGGCGACGTATGGATCTGCATGGAGGTGATGGACACTAGTCTGGACAAGTTCTATGTAAAGGTGTACAAGAACAACAAAACCATACCTGAAAATATCCTTGGAAAAATTTCCTTCTCCGTTGTGAGTGCTTTGAATTATCTATATTCTCAACTTAGAGTTATACACAGGGACGTCAAGCCGTCAAATATTTTGATTAATAGACAGGGTGAGGTGAAAATGTGCGACTTTGGAATATCTGGTTACCTAGTCAACTCCATAGCTAAAACAATTGATGCTGGCTGCAAACCCTACATGGCACCGGAGAGAATTGACCCACGTGGCAATCCCGCCCAATATGACATCCGCAGTGATGTGTGGTCGTTAGGCATAGCTATGATTGAATTAGCGACTGGAAAGTTTCCCTATCAAAACTGGCCCACACCTTTTGAACAACTGAAACAGGTAGTCACAGATGACCCTCCGAGATTGCCTCCTGGTCAGTTTTCTCCCGATTTTGAAGATTTTATAGTACAATGTTTACAGAAAGATTACAACCGAAGACCGAATTATAATGCTCTGCTATCACACAAGTTTTGCTTAGAACATGATAGTACTAAAGAGATAGATGTTGCCTCTTTTGTCCACGAAATACTAGACTTACCAGATGAATCCTAGTGACGGGAAGAATGTGTTTAACTGTGACTAACAATAGGCTAAGAACTGTTAATAACATATTAATTTATGTAAATCTAGTGATGAAGTGTAGTAGATATTGTATCATATCTAGGAAGAAATCTGAACGTTAGATATATGGAGAAATCTACATTTACAGTTATTGTTTAACCATATTTTTATTATGTTATTTTTGTTATTATTTTTTATAATAACCAATGCAAATTAAGGATCATACGTATGTCAATTATACAGGGCATGTTTGTGTAGAATGCTGATGTCGGCATTGAAGTCTGAATTTGTCGCGTAAAATGTATAATACATCACAACTAATCGGTCTTAATAAAACAATTGTTTAAATGTTCTATTTTATTTCATAACACTGATGAACGGATAAACATTGTAACAAATTGGGTAAAAGAAAACAGGTTGTAGAAATGTAATATTTATTGGAGACCATGATATTCTCATAAACAGATTTTATGAAATAAAGGTAAGTACAAAATAGCACATTAAGGTACTGTCATAAGTACATTTGTCACATTTATTCTTAAACATAAATAGTCGTTTTGGCTTCGTCAATACTTAAAAAATTGTCTAAAAATGTTTTAAAAACTACTAAAGCGTAATTGACTAGAGGTGGGCGCGATGTGTTTAAAACGGCGAATTCATTCCCAGTTTCGTTCCGAAGTCCAGCCGCGCTCGCCGCTGGTTGCGGCCGTCAACCCTGCAATTACATGAATGCTTGGAAAAATATGCTACAATCGCATATTTATACAGTGGTGTGAAAGTACGACATCTGCAGCATTAGTATGGCACTTCATGATACAATCTAATCAGCAATACTGAAGCCTTCTACAGATACATGCAATACAATAAATATCCCCGGTGATATGTGTACCACATTGACCCATTGCGTGCCGAGCGGTTTGATCGAACCATGCGCGTTGTGGCAACGGGTATATAACGGCGTTTGACGGATTAATGCCATTTCTTTTATAAAATGGAGGCGCAATTACTCTATTTCTAGAGTGAATAAAAAGCAATAAAAGAACTCCAAAACTATAGAAGATACGGAAATAAAAATATATTCAAAAAAAGCCATGTCTTTATGTCAGTACGAAAATTTGTATTTTAGGTTGTATGAAACAATGCTATTAATTATAAATACTATATACTAATTATAAAATAAAATATTAGGCCCTTGCCTATGAAATTGTTTATTTAAATACTGCCTAGTGTGAATTTTTTCATTCCGCTTAGGATTCCAAATTCAAATTAAATTTATAATGTTAGCTATATTATAAAAATAATTTAAATTTGAATATATATATTTACTATCTGATCATCTATACCACAAGTGAACATGTTTCTGGTTTGATTGTTTCCGTTCTGGAAATTTTGAAATTCAACAATAAGTAGTTGACTAGAGACGAAAGTCGATCACGGAAACCATAGTGGAACCACGTTCATTCATCATCCAAACTACGTCAGAATTTGCAGCAAGCCCTCGAACGTAAGTGGGCACTGTATGATATCACAAAACAGCAACTGCAAAATTTTGTCAACGCTTGCTTTTTGACTTGTTGAATAATCACACAAATGACAAATTCTTAATCCGATTATCACTAATGTCAGTTGCGACATTAAGAAAATGTTAAATTTTAGGTATTACAAAAACATATTTTCACCATGGCTGGTTGCAACCTACTCAACATCAGTACAAATGTTAACGAACTTGATCTCCTGCCATTTGATGAGCTCGTTGAGCGCGAACACGAGCAGAGGCGAGGCGCCGTAGCCGGCGGCCAGCGTCCACGGCACGCGGTACTGCAACGAGCACACTGCCCACTCCTCGCAGTACCCGTACCGGTGGCTCAGCATGACGACGCTGAAGATGCTTTGAAGAATTATTCTGAAATAAATATAAGGAGTAAAGTATCGTTAGACATTGGGATTCGAATTGGCATTTTTATCGCAATCGCCATGGAGCTGCACCCAGTAGTAGAAGTAAGATAAATAACAAGCACAATGTCACAAATGTATTCTCTTCTTCTTCTTAGCGTTATCCCGTTCCCTAATCCATAAGGATTGGTTACAGCTACCTAAGCCTAAGGGTTTGGCAAAGATATTGATTTTTACATGGAGAGCGCCTGCCGTCAGACCACTACGGTCAATACGACAAACCAGACCTTTGTTAAGTTAGGTTATATAATTTCTTGGACGTTGGACGTGCGGCTTTCCTCACGATGTCTTCCTTCACCGTCGAACATGTAATAGTTACAAATATGTACATAAATCCCAAACACGAGTTTAGTGATACATGCCAGGATTGGAACCGGGGACCAGTCGGTCAATAAGTCTGTTCTTTATGCACTGGGCTATCACTGCTTTTAATGTAATAAGTGTGTTATATGAACTGCACTAAATAAATTTACCCGTGCACCACAGATGAGCTATATCTTAGAATAAATTAAAATGTAGCAACCATTTTAGGCGGCATGCACGCAAACTTTTATGTACTTATGTTTTGTACTAAAACAAAACTAGAATGAACGCAAGAATTATGATTGATGATGTAGTGTTGGAACAAGCGAATGATATATAGTGTATTCTTGTAGGCTTTTTCAGCAAGCATGGAAGGTACAAGAACAGACAAGTCAGTGGAAATAGTCTGAATGAAGTGTTGGAAGTCTTCTAGGCAATAAAGTCGTGAACCAAAAGTCGCGATACATGTTGTAAATGATATACACAACTCGGAGCTGGTTCTTATATAATATACCAAACTCATAGAACTGTGTTGGTTTCAAAGCTATATCTTTATTTATAATAAGCGGGTACGCATATTGCCTTCAGCAGAATATGATGTTACACCTATAGGCACATCGACGCCATCGAGCTCCTCAAATATTAATATGTAAATATGCGAGTGTCAGTAGGTAAAGGACACGAACAAATAACTAATGGAGAACTGATAAAACGATTTTGAATTAAAATTCAATTGAGCGCTACGGGTCGGGGGGGAGGGGTGAAATAGAACGCGCTGCTCTTATTGACTAGTTGACGGATTAACATAGTGTCCGTCACTTATCGCCTGTTGGTTAAAGTGTGCTGCAGTGAACCGTAGGCTCGAATGTATGAAATCTTTAGGCGCCGAAACAGTAAGTTGTAATATCTGATTTATATAATGCACATTGTCTTCAAGCCACACTCATCATCAGGATTCGGGTTCCTTTTGAAACAGAGTCATCCTTCGAACACTATCATACTGCTTTGGAGGAGCTAGTGTTTATAAGAGAGGTAGGGCGCATCAAAGCAGTCCGTCTAGGGAAGTACTTCTACCTCACAGAAAACCGCAGCCAAATAACAACTCCTTAGAGGATTGTTGTGTTCCTGCGTGTGAGTGAGGTCACCAGTAAGTTCCCAAGGAGTTGCTGTATAAGCAGCAGAGGAGGCATCTCGCGTGTGATACTTAATATGTCGCAAGCGTTAATAGGCTACGGTACCCGCTTTACATCTGGTGGGCCGTATGCTTGTACGCCTCCCGACATAGTATATAAAAAAAAATAGTGCTTTCAAGCCGCCTAAAAGCTACTAACTTAGCTTAACGACTTGGCGCTTGAGACAAATAAATCCATGCATACTGGTAGACAAGCTGCGGTCGGACAGCCCGCGTGTTCAATTATACCGACACGGGCAATGTCACCGAGCTTCTTTATATTACATTATAGTTTATGTGATTGTTGCTAGTTATTAAGACAATGTTTACTTACAAAACTAGAACACTCCCCGACCACACTTTGTTTGACCAACAGCTCCTCTGCCATATGGAAGATTGTCGATGTACAAAAGACAAAGATATCACAACTGTGAACAAAACATAATCCAATGTATATAAATATTGTCGGACAAATTACACAGCGCCATCTAGCCCCAAAGTAAACGAAGCTTGTGTTATGGGTACTAGACAACTGATAAACATACGTAAATACATTTTTTTTTGTAAATACATACTTACTATACATAGAAAATACCCAGACCAAGACAAACAGACATGTTCATGCACACAAATGTTTGTACTGTGTGGGAATCGAACCCACGAGCGTTGGTGTCAAAGTAGCGTAACAGCGCGTTTCACCACTGCGCCACCGAGCTCGTCGAAACTATAATATATACTTATAACGATACTTAAATATCAATACTCAATGAATATAATAAACATTTTAAGAGAAAGAGGCGCATCTCAACCTCACAGAAAATCGCAGTCAAATAACTCTGGTGAGTTGTGTACTATCGAGCGAGGTTACCGGTAAGCTCCTAAGGAGTTTCTGTGTTAGCAGCAGAGGTGGCATCGCACGAGTTATGCTTAATGTATTGCAAGCGTGTATAGACTACGGCAATTGCTTTACATCAGGCGGACTGTATGCTTACATCTCGACGTTGTATAAAACAATAGAATGTAATTTTTGGTCACCTTATATTTTAGCAGAGCGCTGTAATCTAGCCTCAGTCCGGTCACGATAGTCAGCACTGCACCGTTTGCACTTATATATTATAGAGAAATATTATTTTATTAGATACTTGTAGGTACTATTCGTACCTTGATTAAGAGAAAACTTTACTAAATTTTGAGTGTCTTTGACCTGAACGATGAACACACCCTTTCATGCGAGGACACAAATGATTAGGTTGGCGACTATAGACTGACTTTGGATTTAATGTGTACATAACACAATTCGTGTTAATTTTTATGTCATTCTATATATATCTTGCACGCCAAGTCCCTTGCGGGATGCAGGGAAAACCAAGCGCCACATGACACAAGTCCGTACACACCTTAGTCGCTTCTTTAACATTCATAGCTCTTTTCGTGCACGCGGTTCCTAGGACTCCTGACATTACCTTAGGATAACACACGATCAATGTTGTGGAAACAACATTAGTCTAACAAAGTTCATCAACAAGCAACCTATCTCATTCTGTTGGCCCATAATCACACGTCACGTTTAAATGGAAGATGCTACCGTTTGCGACACAAGAAGTTGCTGTTCCACTGCCGATGCAGCATCTTGGGTGATTTTGCAAGAACAACGAACTTACTTAAATGCAAGGTTACAAGAGCCAACACGATGTGCTGGGCGACGTAGAACCCGTCGTAGAAGTGGTCGCCCCAGCCGTGGCAGCTGGCCAGGGCGAGGTCGCGGCTGGGTGGCGGCGCGGGGCCGTCGGCGGGCCCGTTGGTCGGGTACACCGCCCAGCAGGACGTTGCGTTGGTGGCCTCTGCGATCTGTTCGCAGAAGCTGCGCAGCGTGAGGCCGTATAGCGCCAGGATCGACACCGCCGACGGCAGGAACTTGCACGCGTAGCACCAGAACACGAATACTGCCATCTGTCAACCATTGAACATTCATCGCTAATATCTTAAGAATGCATTGCCAGAGTAAGGAATGGAACTTCAAACAAAAAGCCCTTGCAGATGCATGCCATTTTTTATTTATGGCGGCGCGTCGGTAGCTATTTTGTACCACAGAGGTGAACATCAAGCATACGGCCAGCTTAATGGTGAAATTAGCTCCGTGAGTTCTGGACCTGGAGTGTACTTTATAGTCTTCTGCCTAGCGTTGTCCCGTTTCATAATCCATTAGGATTGGCGGCGTCCGCTACCTACTACTAAGGGTTTAAGCGAAGGTACGATTTTTACTTAGAGCTACTGCCATCAGACTTCCACAACGTAGAGGGAAAATCAGACCTTTCTTAGGTTAGGTTACAAGTCTTTCGAAATATAATTTCTTAGGCATTCGTACAAATATGTACATAAATCAGGAAACACAATTTTCAAATCAAATATTTATTATCTGACTAGGGCGTATCCTGCTGTGGTCGGCTCTTTAAAGCGTAATAGGAAAACTGAACTTTCACAAAGTATGTATTACTATGGCGACTATAACAACAAATATTAAAAATACTATGATGTTAAAAATGTAAAATTAAAGTATTTTTTTCTAAACGGTGGTATGAAACCACCGGATCTTTCAGAGTAAAATATCATGAGCGTATTCATAGTTTATGTGGCTCATTTTTTTTATACAACGTCGATAGGCGTAAAAGCATACGACCCACCTGATGGAAAGGGGCTACCGTAGCCTATGAATGCTCGCAATACATTATCACTCGCGCGACGCTACCTCTACTGCTAGCACAGCAACTCCTTAGGAGCTTACTGGTGGCCTCACTCACACGCAGAAACACAACAACAAAGTTGTTATTTGGCTCAGAGGGGCTGCTTTGAGATGCGCCCTACCTCTTTTCACCCAGATGATAAAAATTGTTTACACGTTTCAAAACTTGAAATGATGCCAAAGTCACAATAAATTATTTTCCAAAATAATTTATTGTGACTTTAGCATACAACAATGTGGAATGAACTATAACGAGTAAACCCGACATGCTATTATTGATGAAACAGAAAAAAATGTTAGTTAACCGTTAGTGTCAATAGAATCAATAGAATGGAAAGGTGGAATCCATATTCCTTAACTGTTATAATAACAATTAAACGGAAACTATTCCTTAATAGTTTAGAATTAAAAAGAGCAGTGATAGCCTAGTGGATAACGAACCAATCTACTGGATAGTCAGCGGTTCGAATTTTGGTGTGAGCATGTACCACTGAGTTAATGTTTTCGGACTTGTGTACATACCACTGAAGGAATACATTGTCTCATCTTGAAGACGAAACCCGCTGGTCAATGAATTAAAGCCAGTTCGTGCAAAAACAATAGCGTCCTTGTAAGAATTGGCAGAGAACGTAAGGGCAGTATCATCTGCATAAGAAATGAAGTTGCAATTGATCTCAAGGTAGAGTAATTTATTAATCTAGGCTAAAAATAGAGCAGAGTCTAACATGCTGCCTTAAGGAACGCCGTATTCTATGGACTGATAGGAGCTAATGTAATCATCCATCACAACACTTAGGCTGTGTTTACTGAGATAGCTCTTTAAAAAAAAGAGAGATGAAGTCTTCGGACGCCCAAACACTCCTTCAATAAAAGAGGCGAAACCGTGCCGAAGGCGTTAACGATATCTAGCAAGATAGCCAAACACTTTCTACCATTATCCAAGTTTCTTTACATGTATTGGATATTGATCGTGTGTCATTGCTTTAATGTAGATGGAAAACCTTGTCTATGCACGATATGTGAGTCTATGATTTAGTATATCCGATGGACTCTCTCTTGTGTGCTGTCTTGTAAGAGAAACAGCTATGTAGGCTTAGGCAAACTATTAATGTAAAACTAATGCTAGTAAATAAACGTCTAATCTGCTTTACTTGGGCTATTTTCATTTATCTTTCCATTAGGTTATGGGCCCAGAGCTCATAGTAAGTCAGATTGACACAGTATAGCTTAGGAGTGCTAAAAAACGGCAACCATTGAAAAAGGTCACGCCGATGTCACTTGGGGTAGGTTTCTATTTTCAGCTTGATAGACAATAAAAACAAAATGGAAATAAACACATTAGCACCAAATATATATAAAATTCCGTCATTGGAAAAAGGTAACTTTGGAAACTGGCTGTTTAGACTTGAGATGAACCTGGATGAAAAAGGCTGTAAAGGGGTTATAAAAGAAAGACCACCGGCCGTAATGAGCGCTGAAATAAAAGCACAAGATGCAAAAGCAAGAAACTTAATCGTACAGGCGCTGACAGATAATCACCTGGAATATGTGAAAAGTGCCAAAAATGCCTACGAAATGGTCGAGAAACTTAGAACTGTATTTGAGAGAAAAAGCACTATGACAAATTTGTATCTAAAAAGACAGCTAATGAGTCTTAAATGTAGTAAACGTGAAAACATAGAGGAACATTTTATGCGATTTGACAAAATAATTCAAGAAATTGAAGCAAATGGAGCCAAAATGGAAGAGAAAGACAAGGTATGTCAACTCTTATTAAGCGTAGAAGATGCTTATCAGCGTGTGGTAACTGCACTTGAGACGGCAAACATAGAATTGACCATAGATTTTGTGAAAAGTAAGCTGTTGGATGCAGAACTTAAAGAAAAGAGTAACAACTATCCGAGTACTTCAAATAGCGAGTATGTATTCCAAAGCAGCACTTTAAAATGTTTTGCATGTGGCAAACCAAACCATTTTGCCAGAAACTGTCCTAATCGTTCATCAAATCAGCGTCATAGAGGAAATCAACGTGGAAAAGGTAATCAAAGAAATTTTAGAGGTGTGCAAAATAATCGAAGGCACATTGCGAATATTAGTGAAGACAAAGAACAAGTAAACTTTGTAGCGGCACAGGCATATACATCAATAAGCCACGAGAACGAAATAGAATTTGTTATCGACTCGGGAGCATCATACCATATGATAAATAAAAAATATGAAAAGTATATGACCGATGTCGAAGAAATTCAAGAGATCAAAATTCAAGTAGCGAACAAGAATATGATATCAAGTAATAAGAAAGGAAAGTTAGTAGCATTTTGGAAAAATAAGCAAATAACTATAGAAGACTGTCTTATTATGGATAAATTGTCACACAATCTTATTTCAGTTATGAAATTAAATGAAAAAGGTCTGACAGTAACATTTGGTAGAAATTTGGTTATTATCAGTAACAAGAAAACAAATGTAACAGGGCAAAGTAATGGTAAACTGTACATAACAAAAATGAGTATTGTAGAAAAAGCTTTAGCCACTGAAAATAAGGATACAACCTTATGGCATAGAAGGATGGGTCATTTGAACTATGGTGGAATGAAAATACTAGGTCTACCACTATCTAACGAGCGGTGTACAATTTGCATGGAAGCAAAAGGAACGCGTTGTCCATTCAAACAAATTCTAACACCTAGGACAAAACATATTGGTGAATTAATATACTGCGACATTGGAGGACCTGTATCACCTACATCAAGAAATGGAGAAAAATATTATTTAACAATAATAGACGATTACTCACATTTTACTGAAGTTTATTTATTGCAATCAAAAAATGAAGCAAAAGAATATATCATGAAATATATAAAGAGAATGCAAAATAATGGAACAAATGTAAAGAGAATTAGAACTGATAGAGGAACAGAATTTCTAAATCAAACACTTAAGAAATTTTATGATGAAAATGGTATCAGACAAGAAACAACATGTAGCTATACTCCACAACAAAATTCTATTTGTGAAAGAATGAATCGTACACTGATTGACAAAGTAAGAGCATTATTATTAGAGACAAACTTACCTAAATACTTATGGGGAGAAGCAATCAGATGTGCAGCATATACAATAAATAGGTCGCCCACAAAAGCATTAAAAGGTGAAACGCCATCAATGATATGGTATGGTAAGAATGAGTTGGACAAACTGCGAGTCTTTGGATCAAAAACATGGTGTGTCATATTACCCAAAAAAAGTAAACTGGATGCTAGAGCAAAACCTTTAATTATGATTGGATATTGTGGATCAGGATACAGATTATGGGATCCAAAAACGAATGAAATTATAGAATCAAGAGATGTTCGATTTGATGAGACCAAATACAAATATCAAGATGACAAAGAATGTAATAATTATTACATATCCTATGAACAAGAATATAAACCAAGCATACAACACAAAGATAGAGCAAAGATAGAAAGTCAAGTAAGAAATGAAAAATCGAAAGAAAACCAAGACATAGAGGCCCCGCTAAACAATGATGGAATAGCGGAATATGAAACTTATATGACAGGCGATGAAGAAGTGTCAGAAGAAGAAACATGTCAAAAGAAAACTAAAAGGTCACGAAATCCCCCGAAAAGATTTCAAGAGTTTGATATGTCACATATAGCTTATGCTTTGATGTCAGAAGATCCGACTTGCTATACAGAAGCAATTGAACAGGGGGAATGGTTAGAGGTCATAGAGAAGCTAAAAGCAGAATTTCAGGCAAAAGATTTGGGAAATATAAGTAAATTTCTTGGTATGGAAATAACTTGTTCTAAAAGGACGCTGGAAATAAAACAAACACAGATAATTGAAAAGATTTTATTAAAATTTAATATGCAAGATTGCAAGGACATAAATACACCAATGGAAGTTGGATTGAACATAGATGAAAATGAAGATATTTTGACAAACGTCCCATACAGAGAACTCGTTGGTTCACTAATGTACTTGGCGACAGTTAGCAGACCAGACATTGCATATGCTACTGGTTTCCTTAGCAGATATATGCATCGTCCAACATCCACTCTTTGGAAGGCAGGGAAAAGAATCCTCAGATACCTGAAACATACAAAAGAAAATGGATTAGTATACAAGAAAGAAGATAATAATAATTTATTAGCTTTTTCAGATTCCGACTTTGGTTCAGAGAAAATAGACCGGAAAAGTGTGAGCGGAGTCGCTATTTTTTATCAAGGCAACTTGATAAGTTGGAGTTCGAAGAAGCAGTCTACAGTGGCACTCTCAACAGCAGAAGCTGAGTATGTTGCTGCAGCCTTAACTGTAAGTGAAACAGTGTTCATCATTGGAGTTTTAAAAGACTTACAGTGTAGTAATAACTTAAAATGTTTTTTGTTAATTGATAATCAGAGTACATTAAAAATGATAGAAAGTTATGAAAATAGTAAAAGAACGAAACACATAGATATTAAAGTACATTTTATTAAAGATAGTATAAATAAAGGATTGTTAACATTACAATATGTACAAAGTTCAGAAAATAGAGCAGACATACTTACCAAATCATTGTCGAAAGTGAGGCACAATTATTTGTGCAATTTAATTGGATTAGTAAGTAACTAAGTTATTACAGTAATTTCATGTTTCCTGTATGTAATTGTTATCAATGTAAACTCGTTGTTTCATAACCGTACTATAGACACAGAATATATAAATGTCACTTGTGTTTTGAGTAATAAATAAGTACTTTATTTTGTAAATTGTATGTTTCCTTGGTTAGCAAAAATAATTATGTTAAATGTTTGGAGGTTATGTTTATAAATTTATATGTCATCGACAGTGTTGCCAGGAAATTAATAATAGTACCATTTTGTAGATTTATGTTGCAAGTTCAAGTTTATTTTGATTTGTATAATTTTAAAATGGAACTTGATCTTGAGCCGGGGTATTGGATATTGATCGTGTGTCATTGCTTTAATGTAGATGGAAAACCTTGTCTATGCACGATATGTGAGTCTATGATTTAGTATATCCGATGGACTCTCTCTTGTGTGCTGTCTTGTAAGAGAAACAGCTATGTAGGCTTAGGCAAACTATTAATGTAAAACTAATGCTAGTAAATAAACGTCTAATCTGCTTTACTTGGGCTATTTTCATTTATCTTTCCATTAACATGATCTTGTGAACTGCATCGGCTACAGATGGACCAAACTGGTTAGGAGAAATTGAAAAATTTATTGTCCAGAAAGCTCCTTAGCCTTTTATTTATTATGAGCCCCAAAGTTTTAGGTAATCTGGAAAGAATGGAGATATAACAATAAACATCACACTTTACAGATCACAAGCTTTGTTAAATCGCCCTTTTAAAAGCAGAGGGAAAACACCGGATGATATATTTATGTTACTGTAGTATTTATGACGATATGGCTGGATTATGCAAGTGCAGCGTTTTCGACGCACGGGAATAGCAACCAGTCGCTCCACTTGGCCCGTCCCGTTCAAGTGTTTATTAATTGTTATTTGTTAACTTTGAAGAAATAACTAAGCCAGTGCAAAGTGACTTTATTAATCCTTTACAGACGAACTAAAGATACGCACTCTTGAAGTTACATTTATGTCTTATAGGATTTATCGGAACATCAACGTTATTCCTCGAAAGCCTTGATGAAATATCGTCCCAGCCTGCGGTAGAACTTTATTATTATTTTGACTTCAGTACCAGAATTTCCGGTAAATACGATAGGAATAAATAAGATAGGAAAGTTTTAGCAATTCTAAGATAATGTGCATGACAATGATAAACGCAAAAGTTAGTTTTCATGTACCGCTTGTTTTCCCCGCGGCCCGTGATCGTGTGTTACCTGCGCGGACAAGTGCAGATGTGGTCTTGTGGCGGCGCGCTGCATGACGCCGGCGTCGAGCGGCGCGAACGCGAGCGCGGCGGCCAGTAGCGGCACGCTCACCACGCTGCTCCACGCCGCGCCGCCTACGTTCAGCGCCAGCGGCAGCAACGTACACAGGGACCCCACCTGACAAACATTCCCTACAATTATTATCGTTATACAAACTGGTTTTCAATAGAATTTCCTCGTTCCTCTTAGAAAAGTTACTGCCATCGTGCACTTAAAGTTGTACGGTGGCTTCTATAGAAAAAAAACCGAAACCATTACGAGGTCAGTCACGCGAAATTATCCACAATGTTTATAAATATTTTGTAACCGAAGCCGACAGATTAAAAAAAATGTGGATGACAATGTAAGTAATTATTTTAAGACGGTTCAAGAGAGAGTTGCAAATGCCACTGGATTTTCAAGAAGAACTTTGAACAAAATATTAACCGAAGTTAGTACTGAAACACATTCCAGTGCAATTAAGTTCAGCTTTTCAATAATTTCGTTTTAATATGGACGATTTTGATTGTGATGTTGTTCGAAGAACAGCGCGTTTCACCACTGCGCCACCGACCTCGTTTAAAGTTGAAAATGAAATTAAGATAATGTTAACCTCCCGGCTTATAAATCGATTCATAAAATGACAGTTGTTGTTTTACCACTTATTGACAAAAAAGATAGTGATGGGCACAAGTGAACGAATTTAGAGTCACCTGTAGCAATGCGATGAAGCACACGCTGCACATCCAGAATTGCGTGCTATTCCACAGGCAGGCCATATAGTGGCGGGACATCGTCATCAGCGTGAACAGCGACATATCCGCTTCGCGGCTCACCTGTACGATGATACAATACATCAGATAAAATTATGTTAAAGCAAACCTCAACACAAAGTTCAAAATAACACAGCGATATTTCGTCGTGATGTGTCAATGTAAACACGCTCGATATAATCGTGTATCTACATTGCGACCACGCCGAGGCCCTGTACGAGCATCGAACATCCGAAGTGTATGTAGGATTACTCTGAAAACCAATTCCTATAGATCGAAATTGAAAGTAGACTCACAAATCATGACAATAGCGCCAGATTGCTTTGATCCGGATGGTCGATTGTCTAATTTGACACTGAGATGCAATCTCATGTTTGGTTGAGTTTGTGGCGGCAAATATCTATTAGCTCTTATATATATTAAAATCAGCAGTGATAATAAAGAGCCTATAAACCGACGCTCCTTGGTTTGAATCCTGACGAGGGCATATACCGCTAATTTATATACATATTTGTAATTATCACGTGCTCGGCGATGAAAACATCGTGAGGAAACCCGCACGTACAAGAAATTATATTTCAAAGACGTGCGGCCTAGCCTAATATCTGTTCCCTCTAGGTTGTGAAGGTCTGGCGGCAGTCACTCGAAGTTTTTTTTATTTTATTCTATTCGTGCACCCCTGCCATGGGCAAGGCTCTTGTTGTTACATATTAATTATTATTATACGGTTTGTTAAAATTATTACATTATAAATAAACACATTCATACATCACACTTTCTCTCATTCCACAATTCGATCTTTCTTCATCATCTTTCAGTTTTATTTTCCAAAAATATATTTTTGCCCATTTTTGAACGCCGGTGAAACTACAACTGTTTCCAAACTTCCCTCACCATACTGCGTCAGTCCAGCCACGGGCGACAGCGAGCTTCGCAGCTCCACCTAGCCACCGCGATCCCGTCGGTTATACACAGTATAGCCGAAGTATACAGCATTATTACTAGGTGGAGCTGCTTCGCTTATTACGATCTATGACAGACATGGCTAGACTGACGCAGTATTTTAAAAATTTCGATCTATTCTGCCCCATCACTATTTCGGAGACTGCTTTTTCGGTGACCCGCATTCCCAACTCCTGCTCCAAGTCAAACCTCTGCTTCGAGAATGCGGGACACCGAAACAATATATGGTGCAGTCACTCGAAGTTGTAAGTAAGAATATTCGGCAAAACCTTAGACTTAGATAGCGGGCCCTGCCAAACCTAACGGACGGAATCCGCTAATCAAACGGAATAATGCTAAAAATAAGAGGAAACCCTATAAAGGGAAAGGGAATATAATAAAACTCACCTTCTTACTGCAGTAGTTAGTAAACGGCTGGTTTTGCCATTTGTTCTGTAGCTTCAAGAGCAGCGTGCGAAACATTCGGCAGTAAATATATTGTTTATAAGGGTGCAAGAGAAGGAATTACAAACGAGTGATCATGTACAAATCCGAGACTGCAGTACCTAAATATATTAACATATAAGGCGAATAAATTGTATATAACATTTGCCTTTTCTTATTTATATTAATAATAGATAATAAAGAAATATAACCTTGAAGACAGTAATTAATAATAAGCAATTATTGCGATGATACACAGATGTCTCGTTTATAACTTGAATAGTGCAGGCCAAGGAGACAACGACGTACATCAAACGTTTATCAATTTTAAATAACAAATTATTGTGGCATACTGTAAAATCCTTTTTTAATACCACTGCGGCAAACAAGCATACGGAATGTCTGATTGTAAGCAGTTAACGTACGTAAGTTAAAACACCAGGGGTGTCACTCGTGCCGTTGAGTAGGAGTGAGTGCGTTGCTGACTCTATTTCAAGGAGTTAATAAATATAGTAAAATATTGGCCCTATCTCCGAAGTTTCTAAGAGTTATTTAATTATATCCTATGTTATCTGTATAGGGACCCCATGCCTGTTATTTATTAATCTCTGATCTTTTGATTATCATGAAATCAGCCATAATACCTAACACATTATCTGCGAAAATGTTAACTTGCTAATAAGAATGATAGAGCAGCCCTCTTAAGGTAGAACAGACGGACGTACGGACAAAGTAGATGAAGCAATAAGGTCCCGTAGATACCCTTTGTGCATGGAATCGCAAAATTTAATAAATGTCCATATTCTGTTGTAAATGTCCTGTGCTGTTATTGAGATACTCACCGATAATGAGCACGGTATGGAGTTGAGAGTGCGCGCCAAGTCGATAGGGCCTATGCAGCTGTCAGGTATCTGATACGGTGGCATTTTTTGACACAACACTGGATACAGGGGCTCCACTGCGACACTGAAAAAAATCATTGCACAGCGGCGCGTGATATGTAACATGAAAAAAAAAAACATAATCTCTTTGATTTGAAACGGTTGCGGTAACCTGCAGGACTGCCTTATGAGCTGCTATTCCCGCTGTTAAGCAAAGTCCTTATGATATCAAAGTCACTCGCAAGTACACAAGAAGTATCTAGGGGAATGTTATTTGCTTGCAAGCGTCTATAATATGGATACGTCTCCAAATTTTTATTGTGGGCGAAATAAGAATGACACAAAGTACAAACTGTTGAGTGTGGCGTGTTCTTACTGTAGAACACAGGTCTAGAACTAATAGGCAGATCTATTGGGACAATTCTCGTTGTTAATTCTATTCTAATTCTAAGAGAAAACGTAGAAAATGAACTTAAAAGCAACAATAATTGTATTCTAATGTATGGTGTCAATAAAATTAGAAATAAATATTTTATATTGACAATTTTTTTATAACAAAATACCTAGTCTTGCCATAAATACTGAAACAAAGAAAAAAAATATTTTCTATTGCAAATACTTTTACAGTGTGTTAGGATAATACATAAATAAAAAACAATTTAAAATATAAAAAACTTATTCGAAGTGGTCTCCATTGGCTGCCATACAGTCCTTTAAACGTTGCGGCCAGTTATCAATAGAAGCACGCACTCTTTCCATGGGAAAATTCTTCACTGCCAATCGTACGGATTGTTTTAGGGACTCCAAATTATCATGGCGTTTAGAGCAAGCCGTACTCTCTAAAACTGACCATAAATCATAATCCAGCGGATTAAAATCGGGACTAGACGACGGCCAGTCTTAAGCTCTGATGAAGTCCGAAACGTTCGTTTCAAACCAAGACTGCGTAGACCGTCTCTTTATAACCCGCTCCATTTTAATATCGTAAAATATTATACAATGTATTGGCGCCAAAATTAGAAATCCCAATGAACAATCATATAAAAATGACAGATTCCAAATTCAAATGTAATATTTTGTTATATTTTTAATTGTAACAGTATTTATGGCCAGACTAATTATATAAATAAAAAAGCTATTACACCCGTGGGCGTTATTATTCACGAGCACGTGTGATGAAAAATATAGAACGTAGTCGACACAACCTACCTAGCATCGGCCTGCATAAATATTTCCATGTTCAGACAGTTGGCCGCGGAGCCCATCACACAAACCACCTCGCCGTAATCCTAGGAACATAATTTATTATATATATATAGTTGTCGTAGCCTATGAACGCTAAGTAATTCTCGCGCGATGCCACCTCTGCTGCTACACAGCAACTCCTTAGGAGCTTACTGGTGACCTCACTCACACGCAGGAACACAACAACCCTCTGGGGAGGTGTTATTTAGCTGCGGTTTTCTGTGAGGTGGAGGTTACTTCCCCAGACGGGCTGCTTTGATGCGCCCTACCTCTTATATCCTTTATTGCACATATAAATAAAAAGTCAATACTTAATATACGTAATTCGTCAAAGAGATATATCTAAAAGAATTCTCTACCAGCCAATAGTCCGCAATTATGGTCAGGTATTAAATGTAGGTAAACAGTCTGATATTTGAATTAATAGCGGTAATTTGGATATATTAACCCTTCGAAACCCGGGTGGTCGTATACGACCGCGAAATGTATGGGAAAACGTATATAACGGGTTCTGACTGCTCAATAAACATACAGCAATTAATTTTTCCCAATAGCAGATTTAAAGAACTTAAAAATTTATTAAAACGATAACGGTTTAATGCAGTTTTGTTTATAAATTCGACGGTATGGCTACTAAAAATCGTAAGAAATAATTTTAGGGCAAATTTTAATGACATTGTAATGAAAAATCCATCAATAGGTAGATACATACATCTAGATATAATCTAGACTGATAGTTAGCCGCCTTTTAGTCATCAAAATTTATTTTCATTTTCATCTGCTGTTAACTTCATCTTAACTTAGTAGGGTTTATAGCAAACTATATGTGAAAAATACGTTTAAAGTTTGATTTTCATTAGTAGAAAAATTAAAGACACAATAGAAAAGCGGTGTTAAAAATTAAAAATTTTATTCGAAATTTAAAATCAATCTACTTCCTTTATTCGAAATCATCTCCTTTTTAATAAACTTAATCCTATTTGTATCTTTGAAGGTTTCACTTGAGTAGAATTATCATCGGTTCATAGGGTTGTTAGGTATAATGTACCTGCATGATCTTGGTCATGAGTTGCACGGAGCGCGCGGTGCAGTCCGTGAACAAGGAGACCAGCAGCGGCACGTTATCCACCTGCTCAATGTGCGGCCGGATATTCTCTATACCGCGGGGCAGCTTCGCCTGTCGGTAAACACAAAACATGACCTAAAACTTCACTACAATAATATCTTTATGCCAGGTCCAGGTGTAGAGGTCGGTTCCAGAAGCGTACGCGTCGTGGCCGTGCCAATCTAGCAAAGCAGTGGATTGCGATTCTGGACCAAAACCGCATTGAAGAGCGGATTAAGGCATCCCCTGTAGGCGACGTGGATCGATCCGCTCGCTACCGTGGAATGCGAATCTAGGTGCTTGCAGCGGTGGAGGCCGCCGCTCACTATGCAATGCTCAACCGGCATAGAGGAGAGCCAAGTGCTGTATAGGCACATGAAATGTGAGAAGTGGATTGAAAGACATGATAAATGAGCTGATGATTTAATGAACGAGAGTTGCCTACATCGCGTTAAGGCGACACCTCGATCGTGAAGCTTTAAAATGGCTCCGCCCAATCACCCCGCGCCCCTCAATTGACACTCGACGCTCGATTTGTAAAATTTGAAATTAGCGCCTAATAGGTAACCTGGGGTCAACGTATAGTCAATGCAAACGAACAGAAAAGCTACAGAGTCGCGTCACACTTAAATAAAATTTATAATATCAATATTTAATAAAAAATATTGATTTAATTATTATTTAGCTTTATACATACTGAACCAAACATATTTATTTAAGCTAGACGGAAAACAATAGTAATAAAAAACTACAGAAACGTATTCACTTTTAAAAGTTTATTGAAAGAGAAATCAATGACATCGTTTTATGTTTATATCTCTACAAGTTAACATGTCTTGGTATCTATGTTGTTCTTACTTAGGTCTCGTCCAGTGGCGCCCTCATTGAATAAAAAAACATATTATAGCATAGAAGATAAACATTATGAAATCTTATGTTGCATTTATTACGAAGATAGTAAAGTATTTTTACGTCATTAAACCAACACTCAAAATATTCCACTATCGTTGTTATAAGCAAAAGTGCTAAAAGAGGCCGTTTTTTGGCAATTATGCCTATAACAACGAAAGCAAAACATTTCAATTGTTGGTTTAATTACGTAAAAGTACGTTATTGTATTTGTAACACACGCAACACATGACTTTATAATGTTTATCTTCCACGCTAAGATACGATATTTTATTCCTTGAGGCGCCACTGGACGGCATGTATCCCCCTTAAGAAGAATGAAATACCAGCTACATAATACAACATTGTTTATCGAGAGGCTACAGCGGGCCATTTGTTGATTCGGACACATATGTTTAGTTAGCAGATACACCGCAGATGTGGAAAGAGGAGTGAGTGCTGGGAATAGTGTGAATGGAGCGTTGGGAAAACTTCTTGGCAGTAAAATCCTGAGCCAGAAGGCACAACTCGCTATACACAATGCAGTGTTGGTCCCAACGCTAACTTATGGAAGCGAGAGTTGGGTATGGCAGAAAGAGCATGAAAGTAGAATAAACGCGGTTGAAATGCGAGCGCTGCGCAAAATTTGTGGCGTAAGGCTTGTAGACCGTATTCGTAATGATGATGTTAGAAATAGAGTTGGTCTGAAAGAGAGCGTCGGTGTTAAAATAAGAAGAGGCATGCTCCGATGGTTCGGGCATGTAGAAAGAATGCAAGATGAAAGAATGACGAAGCAGATATACAATGCAAAAGTGGAAGGATTTAGGAGCCGGCGAAGGCCAAGACTTACCTACCATGACCAAATTGGTCATGTTCTATCAGAAGGTGATGTCAGGAGCCCTAGAAACCGGCGTGCGTGCATGAGAAGAGCAATGAATGTTAAAGAAGCGAGTGAGATATGTAAGGATCGAGTCACGTGGCGCTCGGCTCTCTCTGCCTACCCCGCAAGGGATTTGGCTTGAAGTTATAGATGTTCGAGTGTCATAATGGCTGATAGCGCCGAGTAAACACAGGATTTTTTTATTTCGAATAAATAAGAGAAATAAAATCATCAGATTGAATTAGATTGAAATTGAAATAGAAAATTGGAATTTTTTTGCAACTCCCTCCTGGTGAAGATTCACAAGTTATTTTACACAGGTATAGCTCTGGTAGGGATCCTAGCTTTTTCCCTAAATATAATACACTCTCGAATGACTAGGTATGCGCTTTCACTAACAGTCAATTTAACTTCGCGAATTTTATAAAAAAGTACAGGAAGAACTTGACGGTTAAACGGTAATTTTGCGCCTATTATTTGATAATTTACGTCTCCAACTAAGAAAATACTTGATTTATTGCTTCTCAATTCCACTGCCATCTTATAAAAGTTAAAACATTACGTATTAATCACGAGAATAACAGACATTCAAAATTAATAGACGGTTAGGTAATTATGACGAAGTTAACGATAAATCTCTCTAAAGTTATTCATTGGTTTAGTGTTAATAATCTGCTTTTAAATGATAAAAAGACTAAAGTAATTAAGTTCTCAACACCTAATGTAAGGCAGGTGGCTACCAATGTACATGTTAATGGAACTAATTTAGCCTCTGTGGTGACAACTGTGTTCTTGGGTATAACAATTGACTCCAGACTACAAAGGGGCCCACAAATTGAAAAATTATCAGGAAAACTAAGTTCTGCAGCCTATGCAGTGAAAACTATTAGACGGCTCACTGATATTGATACGGCTAGAATAGTTTATTTCAGCTACTTTCATAGTATTAATTCATATGGAATTCTTCTTTGGGGTAACTCCGCGGATATTAACACCATCTTTTTATTGCAAAAGAGAGCCATAAGAGCTATCTACAAACTTGGTCCCCGGGAGAGCCTTAGAGAAAAATTCAAAGAAATAAATATTTTAACAGTCGCATCGCAATATATCTATGAAAATCTTTTGTATGTCCATAAAAACATAGACTCATTTTGTAAAAAGAGTGATACTCATAGCATAAATACTAGATATAAGCATAATCTTGTGTTATATGCAAGCCGTCTAAACAAGTAATTATTTTATGGGGCAATGTATACGGTTCTATAACAAACTTCCCAGCAATATAAGAGATTTGTCAATAAACAAATTTAAAACTACTATTAAAGCCAAATTGTGTAGCAGGGCATATTATAAAGTATCTGACTATATTAATGATAAAAATGCCTGGGAGTGAGTCGATCCAATTATAATGTAATTAACAAAATATGTAAATTTGTTTGGATACCAAAAGAGGGATGCCTGAGTTTTTTGGCAGTATTTTTATCAGTGCTCACCTAGTCATAAACTGCACGGTAGGGAAAAAAAATGTGACGATTCCAAACAAATGTAGCCATTTTTACGGAATAAAAAGATTTTGACTTTGAATTTGAACAAATGAATACCGCGAGTACGTGCGGCACTGCCGCGCAACTTGTATGAACATGTTTCGATGTAATTCGGCACGGATTATCGTTTTCCAAATAAGTTAAAAATTAATTTCCGAGTGTTTTAAATGCAAATGAACAAAACTAAGACATATGCGTTAGAAAATAAAAACTTTGAAAAATAAGGGACACCCTAATATACATATATACAAATAGATTTTATAATCTATTCATATTAACTTTAACTTCAGTATAATGACATTTATTGTATTTTACTTATGTATACTCTGTGTTTTGTATTGTTGTACGTTTCCTTGTTATTTATTAAACTCTCAAGAAGAAAGAACCAGGACCATCTCTGATGTTGCAAAATAAATCTAATCCGTACAATAGTTCAATACTAACCACAATGTATAGAATAGATGATTTTTTTGTGTTTTCAGTGTTGGTTCATAGTAAATATTATTTGTTTTCACGAGTACCATGGGTATAAGTATACTATCTATCTATATCTTCACGCTAAATCCCTCGTGAGCGCCACATGACTCGGTACTTACACACCTCGCTCGCTTCTTTAACATGAAACATACCGAGTTTTTTTAAAAACTATCAGAATATACTATTTTACTAGTAATTATTTTGTTAATAGATTCAGGCGTTATTTTGCGAAAGTCAAACTTACATGCAATTTGATCCAACCTGCTTTGTGTGCTTCCGCCACCAATTAGTTCCTGCGGCCTAGCGCCGGCCGGCACCCACCCACTACTGTTAGTGCGTGCATCATGCCGACGCTGCCATGGCTGCTCCGGTAGTCTCTGCCTCGGCTGCTGCGGTCGTCCGCCATCTGGAACAGAATCCGCATGCCCCCTCCACCACCGTCGTTGCCACGACTGGCCTGGTCGTCGCTGCGACACGTGTTTCGCCTCTCCACGAGGCATCATCAGGCGTTGTAGACGTTAATCGTAAGAATAACATGCTACAAGTGACAAATCCATCGCAGTGCCGTCCCTTATATTGAATTGAGGGTGGGGGTGGATGGTGTGAGCGAAAAGATATTTAATAGTGGGGAATGGTTTACGTCAGTCTGTTTGTTCATGAGAGTAATTTTAGAATTTTTATGTTTATTAATTTCTAATTGTTCCCTAATATTTAGTTTTAAACCTTTGTCTATGGTGTGTAAAATTTGATATGTATTAGTGGGGGATAAGTTATGTCCTTTGTCTATGAGATGCTCAGCGAAGTGTGACCTTTCTGGGCGATTGTTTTTATACGCCGACACGTGTTCGTGAAATCGTGTTATAAAGTTACGTCCCGTTTGACCGATATAAACGTGTTTACATTCATCGCAAAACAGCTTATAGACGCCGGATTTTTTATTGGGCGGGATTTTATCTTTAGTGTTACAAAGTGACTTGAGTGTATTATATATATTTAGAAAAAATAACATACATGTTGCTCTCAAAACCCATAATACACTCAAGTCACTTTGTAACACTAAAGATAAAATCCCGCCCAATAAAAAATCCGGCGTCTATAAGCTGTTCTGCGATGAATGTGAACACGTTTATATCGGTCAAACGGGACGTAACTTTATAACACGATTTCACGAACACGTGTCGGCGTATAAAAACAATCGCCCAGAAAGGTCACACTTCGCTGAGCATCTCATAGACAAAGGACATAACTTATCCCCCACTAATACATATCAAATTTTACACACCATAGACAAAGGTTTAAAACTAAATATTAGGGAACAATTAGAAATTAATAAACATAAAAATTCTAAAATTACTCTCATGAACAAACAGACTGACGTAAACCATTCCCCACTATTAAATATCTTTTCGCTCACACCATCCACCCCCACCCTCAATTCAATATAAGGGACGGCACTGCGATGGATTTGTCACTTGTAGCATGTTATTCTTACGATTAACGTCTACAACGCCTGATGATGCCTCGTGGAGAGGCGAAACACGTGTCGCAGCGACGACCAGGCCAGTCGTGGTAACGACGGTGGTGGAGGGGGCATGCGGATTCTGTTCCAGATGGCGGACGACCGCAGCAGCCGAGGCAGAGACTACCGGAGCAGCCATGGCAGCGTCGGCATGATGCACGCACTAACAGTAGTGGGTGGGTGCCGGCCAGCGCTAGGCCGCATGAACTAATTGGTGGCGGAAGCACACAAAGCAGGTTGGATCAAATTGCAAGTAATTATTTTAATACAAAAAAAAAAAAAACCACTGGTTTTCTATCTTCTGATTGGATAAATTTCCAACGTAAACTAACCTTCACCTACGTACAATGTCTAAGTCGGAGTTCGGTGAGCTTATAATGGTTACTATGAGTTTGTCGTCCCGTATGACACTTACGTTAAAGTAGCATATAAATCGAGTAGTGATTCTTCTAGTGGAATATGTTTATTTAGTAAGTTTCTCCTAAAAAACAAAACAGCAAAAATATTCTATTTTATAAGTTTTTATTTTAATACAAAGAAATAAAGAGTCTCCACTGGTTGCTATGTGCTGAGAGCGCGAATCTTATTGGTATAAATTTCCAACGTAACCTGACCTCCACCGACGTACAACTTCTAAGTCGGAGTTCGGTCAGATTATAATGGATATAATAGGAGTTTGACGTCCTATATAGGTACGCGGTCAGCCTGTGGATAATGTATACCAATTATCAAATGTTACTGTTTATTCCTGCAAAAAATAACTCTTATTTAATTAATGCAGTTTTATATAGAGTTATTAAGTAAGCAAAATTAAAAAAAAGTTTGAAGAGGAATTAAATAGCTTGGGCCAACCATACCTAGGAACTGTTCTAAAAACTAGAAATATGTCTACACAATGTTATTATAATATGTTTAATGAATATAATAATTAAAAAAAAAATACCTTGTCTTGTTCGCCTCCGTCATTCTACGAACATTTTCTTTGTATTTTTATTCTATATATTTTCTTTTTAGTGTTCCCCATTATTACAACAGTATAATAAATATATATAAACCTATAATATTATTTACTACTTATATCTAATAATAATACACTTACGCTAAATACTATAATATTGAATATTTACAACTATTAATTATAAAAACTTCGGTGTCGCGATGTAAATGGAGCGAGCTCGAGCAGACAGTCGACATAGGTCTTACCTCGAAGCGGGCTGCAGCCGGACTGGCTGGATGTAGTTAGTCAACGCGTTTATAATCCTCATTACCGCACAATAAGGTCGAAAACACGTAGCACCCAAGACGAATGTGATCGCTTAGAAATTGTCAGAAACTTAAAATATTTTTAAAAAATTTCATGTTTCACTTATCAAAATATGCAGCAACCATATTATAAACATAGATATTACTAATAGATTTAAGTAATTTTGAAGCGTATAAACAGAACAACTTCGTTGTAATTTCAAAAATAATGAATTTCAGGAGGTGTTTTCGAAAGTAATTATTATCGAATCAATTTTACACAATCGCGTATTTGAGCAAGCAAATTCAAGATAAAGAAATGAAGTTATTTATATTAAAATCTTAGATCCGTCAGTTTAGTCGTTAGCCTATACTATTCGATGAAAGTTGGTCTAATTATTCGATGTGTCGCCTTAATGTTAATACTTGCACTTGTACAAGTATTAACATTCACGCGATGTCTTCAAAATTCCACCAAGCGCCTACAATCAACAGTATCAACATAAGTTGTCTACATGCTTTGCGTGTGACAGAGACTAAGCGGAAGGGAAGCGACAGCTGAGATCTTCCCGGTGGCATGTTGACCCTGTGGTTCCGAGGTGAACCAATATCATCATGCCAGTGCTGACTTAGGTATCAAAGACTCATTTCACATCTGGTGGTGGGAGATTACAGTTTATTAGGGCAGTCTACACATTACGAATGAGAGCCGATATTTTTTAATCGACTTCAAAAAAAGGACAAAGTCACAATTTGGTTATATTCCTTTTTTAATAAAATACTGTTTAAAAGTAGTATATGAACTATTTTTAAACCGTATGAGATGTTGTTGAGAGTGTACTGACCCGGTTGCTCATGTCGAAGTTGACGGGCGCGGAGTGGTCGGTGGAGTCGGTGAGGCAGGAGAGCGAGCGGCACGCGTCCACGGGCGACTCACCGCCCGAGTCGTGGTCGTCGCCGTGCGACGCTCCCAGCAGCGAGTCCGTCGAAGGATGCGATGCCGGTATACTACCACGCTGTACCTGCACCATACATAAATTATTTATTTCATTACACTCATATACTAATTGCAACATTCATAATAGTTTTGAAATTGTCTCACAACTTATGACTTAAATTTATATTTTGCTTTAATAGGTTATTCTCTATAGCTTGCTTTAGTATACTCAACGGATATCAAGTGTTAAAATGTGGTTGCCTATGCAACTAACGAATATTATTGAATATTAAG
Organism: Pyralis farinalis; assembly: GCA_947507595.1. Classification (NCBI taxonomy): domain Eukaryota; kingdom Metazoa; phylum Arthropoda; class Insecta; order Lepidoptera; family Pyralidae; genus Pyralis; species Pyralis farinalis. Next base: position 6,941,791 of record OX382269.1, on the reverse strand, counting down.
ACTACAACATGCCGTTTTAGAAAGAGTATTTTTGACGTGCCTCTTGGAGATATTGTCGGAAAAGAACTATTTCAGACAATTTATTATAGAATCAAGTAATCATAATCTACAAAAGATTGTCACTGAATTTTGTAATTGACACCATTATTTTTCAAGGACACGTTATGTTTTCATAAGTGTGCGAGAGATAACGGTGAGAATATTTATTCATTTGATCAGTTCCCTATGTGATTCGCTGGCTCATTCGGTGACGCGATATCAGACAGTCCAACCGCATAGTCATATACCATATTGTGATGCGGGATTGGTCAACACTATGTACTATCACTGTGAACATGTTGAACTATGATATAACTAAGATTCCACAGAGTCCTACCTTCAATCCCGTAGTTATAGAATGCCTCGCTTTCTTGATTTCATTGTCGAACTTCACAGTGGTATGTTCTAGGTTGATGGCGCCCGGAGCCGACATGGACAGCGCTTTCGATGACGCCATGTTGTGGCTAATTGGAATTACATGTGAATTATTGAAATAATGTTGATGTTATTGGTATTATTATACTAGTGTTATGTAAAGTGGGTCAATTACAAACAAACACACACTTTACACGGGTGGAAACAGTATCCTTCTGCGAAAGAAATCTATGAAAGCGAGCAAGATCATGACGATTTATATACAGTTGTATAGGACAAAATAAATGTACTTGTTCCACTATGTTGTACTACCATTGATATTTATCTAACCTTTTTTAACAATACTGGTTGCGTGTTTGTTATATATAAAACTCATAATTATTTATTAATTACAAAAACACCTGTAATGCAAAAAGTATTTTATTCTATATAACTTCATCATGGAGTTCCATCAATCACGATCAGTCAATTGATTTATTGTGATAATATATTGTGTCCGGTTGTTGTACATACCTGCCAAAATTACGGGAATGAAAATTCGCAGTGAAGAGGTACAATACTCCTTTCAGTATATTACGTCTGGTTTTGTGGTAATATAAAGAGCTATTTGATTACACGACGAAGTTTCGATCGCAAAATTTCGGTACATGAGTCTTTATATCATTTTTTGGTAGATGTCGCTCTGTGTCATTAATGGTAGCAACACAGCAGCTTTAATTTGCATAGTTTTGACGTAATGTCCGGATATTTCGTTCTTAAGTAGGTAATATAGTGGTGTTTATTTATTTAAATAGCGGTAATTTTAGACAATCTCCTTATATGAATTACTAGGTCCGTGATTAGCCATCGTACAGTTGACAGTATTTCTTTACACCACATATGTAACAAAATTAGAAATAGGACTGCAATATTTAGGCTAGATGTGATATTTATTGTACAATGATTCAGATTATACTTCTCAATAAATTAAATAATAATGTGAGTACAACTTTAATACAAAATTACTGTTTGATAGATGTAAAAGTGACTAATTTGGCTGAGGTGTCAATCGTCTTAAATAGTTACATTACACACGTGGCCCGAATTAATGGCTTTGTTAGGTCCTGATATTTAAAATTACCGCTCTAGTCTACTTTATACGTACAAATTATTAGTAAAGATGGTGCTTTCCAAACCCGTGCGTGGTGTGGTCATTGTGTTTCTGTGAGTATCGTGGGGGGTTCCAACCATAGAACACAGGAATAATAGTTAATAATAGCTAACGCCACGATGGTGGGACTCGCTTGGCTCTTTGTATGTCTTGTGCAAAGGTTTCAATACATTTTTCTACTATTTAATACCGTCATACAAACATACAATCAACATACTCGTATTTAGAGATATTTAGCCAAATCGCTAATTGTTATTCATAACTACATAGTGCGACATTATAATGAAAACTAATAAACGTGGCAAATACACGTTCCACGTTTATTGCGTGTGTATACAAATGCCCAAACCAGCGACGCCATACGTTCGCGCTCACGTACACATACAAACCGAAACAAAATAAGAAAAATCTTATATCACTTCATTTATTTTAGAAATATCTGAGGGACTATTCTAACTACTACTCCTGAGTTCTGTGGTTCGAAGTATTCTCAGGGTCTATCGTGTATGACTGAAAGCATGATTATCTTTTCAAACTAGACGAGGCAGCATTTTTACATCTATTTGCAAGCTATGAAAATCTCACATTTTAAAAGGTATAAGAATTGTCTATTTTATTATTAAAAAGGTGCTTAGCTGATTAAGTCGAAAATCTTGTCACGGCTAAGGTACGTCATACACCTCATTTCATCTATCATTCCGTAAAGTATGTGCCGCGTTGTACTGGTGTACTGTGGACATTAGCTGGTGTGCCGCAGAAAAATGGTCATTTGTCAAAAAGTTAAGGAGATAATACCTACACATAGATGAAGCTTATCAATGACTGATACAAAATTTTTATCGCATATGCTCAGTTAAGCAAACTTACATTTTGAATTAAACAATTTTTAACGGAAGTATCGCGTGTTTTATTTATGTTGTGTCTAAGTAGCTAGTCTGCCTGCGACCACGGACGCTGCAAAGCGTTCGAAACGTCAGGTTCAACAACATAAATAAAACACGCGATACTTCCGTTAAAAAATTGTTTAATTCAATGTGTAATAATCGCGAAAACCTAAGACAATACTAAACTTACATTTCTTTTTCGATGATTTGGTACGTTTACATTGAACACAAAAAAGATAAATATTCTATGCCAATAATATCCCCTAAAATAGAAGGTTTACAACTTCCCATTTTAGGGGATATTAATGTAATTGGTTCGAATTAGAATTTAAACTTTGTTGATATTTTCAAAGTAATCTGATTTGGTTGACGAATAGGAAATTTATGCATCTCTTAATGTAAGTAGTCATTACAGCTTGCTAATAGGCTAAATACCACAGTGACTCGTTATATTGTCGTTAGTCACACACGATAGACACGAAAACATGCAGAGAAGTCGGCTACTCAAATTAAAACTCAACTACACCTCAGCGCTAAAACCCAGGTTCTAAATACTTGATACAACTTGCGCGTTGCTAACCATGCAAAAAGCCTCTTCACGTTCTTTTTTGAAAAACTCCATGATCTATTCTTATGGAACATCCTCGACAATGAGTTCATGCCACAAGTTTACTGAAGAAAATCGCCCTGGATCCGCACAATTTGATATATCTCCGTGGTCTGATGGGATTTCACTGTAATCTAGCTTATTGTGTCATGTCTATCAAAAGATCAAATCACTCCACGTAAAAACTCAACATACTCTACCAAATAGAAACTGGCTTTTAACACAATTCTATAGTAACTAAATCTAGGAAGAAGTACTTATGTATAACATTAAGATCATGTTAAAAAAATATATGTAATGCAGAATCTGTTCGTATTGAATTTAAACTTCACTCAAGCTCTTGTAACGTGCAACCTTAATTGTTTAAAAATTATTATTAATTATTTTTTCTGTGTGAAACAGCCTTGAGAGCTCTTTAAAATCAATACTTATAAAGAATTGAAATTTCTGCCACTAAACGTTATGTCACTAAGATTTAAATAAGAAAAAATAACTAATACTAAGTATCCAAAAATTACCTTCGTGCAACATGAAATAGAACGTACATACAGTGATGTGAATTGTGATTGTGACGTGGTTTTAATCAAGTTTGAGAATTTCGGAATTTGACGAAGTATATTACAACATTTGTTATAAAATATTTGTTAAAAGGAAATAAAAATTGTTTGCGCGTTTGCTTTTTTAAGTTGTCATGTGTATTACAAATCGCATGCAAAATAGCGTAGGTATGACATGACACTAACAAACCGTGCAGGTGAAAAAGAAACCATGTGACACTATGGTGAAAGATTAGATTTACTGGGGTTCCATTGTTAGACACAGGTGCTATGTGGTAGTAGCTCGTGAACGAAGGTGGCTAATGAGGAAGAGTCATAACTTGTGTGTAGATGGCGCCACTACTGAATGTGTCAAAATATGTGATATCTACGATTTAGAGGGCTCGTTTATTTTAGTGGTCTACTGGTGACATTTATTTACATTATTTCATGTGTGGCAAAAAATAACAGCCATTAGGAGAACGGGGTATCATGAATTAAACAAATAAAAATAAAGCTACTGTATCATAATAAATTTAACAATTTACGAGAACATTAACGTTTACTGAACAAAAAAATCAGCAATCCATCTGAAGCGACGTAGTGTGTGATCCGACGTCACTACAGAATCATATAACATGCTATACGAATAATGAGTACGCCAGATAACGCGCGACGCACCTCACATTTTCTAACATTTCAATATGAATTGATGTAACATAACGTTCAGCGGCAGATAGAGCGAGACAAACCTATGACAAAAGCTGAGTGCGGGGACGCCGTGGTCGATAGCCCTAGAGAGACGCGACGGGACGGTAGAGCGCTCCTTGCCATGCGGCAGAGTTTGCGACGACAATGGCGAGCCGCTCTTGCTGTCGACAATACGCGACGTCGTCAGTGTGACAGCGGACAATTGTACCATACATGGTACATGGTGTAGACAGATATGTTTGTGTAAAAATATGCGCCAGGATTAGATAATGAAAAAAATGATTAGTGTCGTAAAATGTACAATATATCTAGTTTGGCCATAAATACTATGTAAGAAAAACTATAACACTATATTGGAATTTGGAAGTTGTCACACTCATATAAACATTTATTGTATCATTTAAATTGTAAAATACAGCGGGGTGATAAAGAGAATCAAATTGTTGAGACATCATTATATGGAGCCAAATACAATTTTCAAAAATCTCCATCCGTTTGGTATTTATCGAATAGCTTGAAAATGCTCACAGCTTAGATAAGCGTTTGAATTAATCAGTAGGGTACAACGTGGACATTAGCGTGGCTAGTGATGGGTTGACAGTATGTTAACTATCAAGTTAACTATAAGTGATTAAAACACATTAAGTGCAAAAGATTTATAAATAACCAAGAATTAATTTTAATTTAAGTAAAACTGTATTCTCTAAACGGCATAATTTTGTATTCCTAAAACTAGTAAATTGTTTATGAATTTTATGCTATCTAGTACCTCGCATTTTAAATTAGTATTTCGACTTAAGATAGAGATAGATTTTAATCAGATTTAAAACTTCATGTTGTTTCGTGACATATGAATTATCTTCCATGGGTTCCGTACTATTTTTTGAAATACGAATTTTAAAAGACATTGTTTTCTTTGTGAAAATATTTAGGGCCACACTAGATTTTATAAAATTGTAAAATATATGAATATTACATTACACAAGTTCTGTTTAAAAAATCTTGGCTTAGAATGAATCGGTAAATTTTACTTTAAGCTTAAGGGATAAAAATGTGTTGTTAATATGTATACAGTATTTCCGAGATGAAACTATCGATTATTGAGCCGTCAGAACCCGTTATATACGTTTTCCCATACATTTCGCGGTCGTATACGACCACCCGGGTTTCGAAGGGTTAAGGGGCATATAATTTCATCGACAACACTACTTTTGGGTTCCAGAGCCATTATTTATTATTATGAATTACTTAAAAAAATTAAAGGATATCTTAAATGATTAGACAAATAGATTGAACAACATTTTATAGATAATCCCAAAAAAACATTAACGAGCCAGTTTTACGATAACACAAAATCACGTGAATTTAGGCAATATTTTTTGTTCCTAAAATCACAAAAATTATATTTTGACGTTCGTTTATTTTAGACGACATTTAACTTTTAACTTCCAATTAACTTTTTTTGTATCTATAGAACTTCTATACTTAAAAAAAAGTACATTTGCTAGAAATATCATTAAAAAAATAATCTTTGCCTACTTCGCAAGGGACCTGGCGTGAAGATATACATATCATTAAAAAAAAAACATTAAATGTGCCATTAAAGTAAAGGAATATGGTCCTCCAAGGGAATGTTTTTGTCGATGAAATTTAATGTACCTTACGACCTTAAATTATCGCTAGTTCCATTTCACACACACTCTATTTCTCCACTTGTAGACACAGTTTCTGCTTCTTTTTTCTACTATATTCAAGAGCTAACATCTATTGCTCTCACCTCTGTATTCTACCACTGGCGGACATCAAATTATTTTATTGCTCATTTGGTCACTGCCTTTATTGCACTAGGTATAGAAGTACAAGTAGCTGTCATTTTGCAAGTAAATCCAATCCATTGATAATTAGAGGTCAGGGCATTTATAGAAAATAATGTACTGAAACGCAACGATAAGCACGTTTAAAGGAAATGCAAAAAATACTGCCCTATATTTCACTAATAAATTATTAACAATCATCATTAAATTACTTACAATTCAAACCAAATGTCAACCAAAATTAAACAAAATTCAAATGGTAAAGCCAATTAGCACACAAGCTACTCAAGTAGGCTGAGTTTGAGAAGTTCAATAGTTTTACAACAGGTTCTGCACGGCTTAAGGTTAACAGTACAGCAATTGCACAGCTATTGAGCTGCAGAAAGCCAACTTGTGAAGTTTGTGTGCAAGTTGGGAAATAAAACAACGTTTCTTTTAAAACATTATAAGTATTGCGTTTCAGTGACAAAAAAAACAGCATTAGATCAATAGATAGATCTATAAACATCAAATCTATAAACAATGAGATACACACCGATAGACCAAACTTAGAGGGGTTAAAAATAAATAGTAGCCATGTTCCATATGTGTGGGTGTGAGTTTATTGACAATTTTAGTAGTGAGAGAGAATGTTAGTCAATGGCAAGCTGTTTAGGCACGGTGTTTACTAATAGTCAATAATAAATACCGTGGGCCAAATCTGCGATCTTGTTAGGTGGATTAAGATATGTTTACATAAGGTATAATTTCTAACATTTTTTATATATACTATCAATCATGATTGAGTACAAGTTTCTGATTGTTTTGTGATAATCAATATCAGAATAGATTTTGAATGAAATGTTGTCCTTCTTACTATTATTGATGGCAATCAGCTCACACTTAAGAGACTATTGACGCCATTAGATACCAAGAGTGTCTGAGTTAACAAACAACTCATGGCACTTTATAAAAGTACAAATTACACAATTCGCGGTGCTACTTTCTTTTGTAATAAATTATAAATGAATCTCTTTGTAAATACGTTTTAATAAATTGTGATGATGCTGGTGGAAAATATATTGCATAGAATGTATAGAGAAAATGGTTTATTATATATTATTTTTATATTTATTATTATTTCTGTTTCATTATTATTTATATTAGAGTGACATCCATTTGACATCACACTTTTTTTGCGATTCATACAGTTATTAATGATGTAGTTTAAGAATATGAAGATTGGTCCAAATTTTCTCAAAACTCATAGACTGTTTATTTATTTGACCCACCGTACATGGATGATCGTTACTAAAATAATATTTGTTTGATTTGTTATGTTTGTTAGTTGATTTTTTCTGTACCCCATACACAATTTTAACAAACATGTATGTACATAATCGAATCATGTGTGTTAACCAAACTGATACAATTACGTATATTTAGGAGTTACGCAATACATAAATGACATATCAGATTTGTAATATCTGTGCAGTGCTTATTAAGCACAGCTATGAAATTCCAAGATATGTGAACCTACTTTTGAGCTACATCCTACACCTTACCTGACGTTGTCCTCGCTCATGAGCGATATATGACAGTTCCACCCGGACTCCAAGCCCATCTTCTCGCTAAACACGCGCGAACGCAGTTCGTTCTCTTTACTGAAGTGAACGAAGCGAATACATGCACGTTCGAGGCGCTCGATCAATTCCACCATATCGCTCTGTGCCTGATACTGCATTGTCACCATACCTATGAATACCTGAAAGAGATTGTACCTATATGTTGAAAGAAAATCTATATTGACGGTAATTATGATGACGACAGCTGTGCAGTCCACCGTAGACCTTAAGACCTTCGGATCAAAATTGTAAAATCATAATAGTGACATCTTTGCAGTGTTGCAGTTACATCTTTGAACGATAACTTATAATAACATTGAAGAGGGATGAGGCGATAAAGCCTGAACTGTGATGGGTCCAAGTGGCCAAGGTAAACGTAAGCATTATTTAACGAAAACGAGTCTTGCATGGCGAATACAAGAGTGTGAAAAGTTCTATTAAAAGGATATACTTAAAGCAAAATTTTTTACATGTTACATAAAACTCACGTAATTCAGTTCGGTTAAGCAACTAGTAGTGCAAGTCAATACAGCATAACATTATTAGACTTAGACATAGTCTCCAAATAAAATGATTGATTACGGTCAAAAAATACGAGTACTTCGATGTGTATTTTTTATATCATACAGTTTCGACAAGCAAAACTCAGCTCCGGATCATAAAGCTTAATCTACACAAGCACGCATGGAAATAAAAGTTTCTAGCCTCATTAGATCTGAATCTCTTGCCGTCATCTAGTCCCATTCTTCTCCACTCGATAGTGGTTTATGGCCTCTTTTGACATGGAGCGACTGCCGTCAGACCTTCACAGCTCAGAGGCAGAATCAGTTTTTCTTAGGTTAGGTCACACCGCTTTTGAAATATAATTTCTTGAACGTACGGGATTCGGAAGCAAGTGATAATTAGCCGTCGTAATCTTGGTCTTTATTCACAGGGCTATCACAGCTATCTACATGGGCGGTAAAAGACCATAGACGAAAAATTAATTGGCAGCTTCGACATATCCAAAATTCCTGAGGTATTAAGTTTTGAATGACAGTTGTATTGGGACGAGTATACTGTATCTTAAAGTTAGACTTGGATATTCGTATGATAATCTAACAATTTCTAAAAGCGGTAGGACCCAGCGTATCATACCGCGCCTCGCTTATTTCTAAGCTTACACGGCATTGAGCTGAGTTTAATGAGGGACTTTACCTCTTTGTGTGTTCTACCGATTGTACTAATGGGTTACATTCTGATAAGTTGTGGGATATGATGCCAACAGCTTCTTACTACAATTCTACCGCGCACCGACGACTAAGAATTTATCCTCACCCACTGAAACCGCAATAGTCGCTTACTCAATGCGGCTGTATAAATTCAAGGTATCCTCATTGGGACGGGTCTGGTTTGACATGAGAGGCGAGAGCGTACCTGATTGCACTGCATATCGAAGTATCCCTCGACATCGTTCACATCTTCATCGGTCACCTCGTTGAATAACAGCGAATCTGTAATATTATCAATAAACATTTTATGACTACGCTAACTACTACTTTGTTACAGTTAACTATTACTACACTACTAAATGTGTCATGTACCTAATTTAGACACGCATAATCACAGGATTTGTAGATTCTATTGAAGTTTAATTAATTTTCGAGCAAATACTCGACCGCGTAAATATTACTTGACCTGTCAAATGTGACGAATTTATATGCAGGCATGATCCCCGTAAATTAATTTTCATGTAACACAACTAGTGACTGTTACGCAGCCTTTTTGCTTGCGAGAAAAAAGAACGGTGATACTTATAGCTTGATTTGTATTTTTTCTATTTATTTATTCATTATTTATTTCCTCTCGCACATAATATACAGCATTATTTAGGTAAAATTACTATATGTGCAACTACTTGTGAGAAGCAGGTGTGTGAAATAGCTGCAAGTTTTTAGTAGAATTGGCATCCAAGTCGCCAGGTTCTCACCCGCGGCCGCTGCCGGCAGATTGCTACAAACAGATTGTTAGCTACATTAAATATTAATAGCTATTCTAGATCCTCATTCAGTGCTGAAAATTAGAATAATACATGACAAGTTTTTAAACTTTTACAAGAGTCATTTCTACATGAATCATCATACATGGAAGCTGTTTATATACGAGTAACAGTGTCTTTTAAGTATGATAATGGTGGTTTTGAAAAAAAGCCTTTTTAGTTAAAGCAGTATGTGTGGCATGCGTTCTTTAGTCTTGATAAATGGTTGGTTACTTTGAAAAATATTTCGAACCCTGCTAGTAAAAAATCAAATTGATAAGTTAACAAAAGTAACGATGACTAAAAAAAACGACCATCTACGACCACTATGACGACCTAGGACTTATTTATATTCTAAAGCAATTCGTCTGTTCTTTTTAACAAAAAAAGATAAAACACTGTTGTAAAAATAGTTTTGAAAACAAAGCTTCCTTCAACAGTAAATAATCTGTTAGACAACAGTTTCATTAATTAATACCATAACGAACCAACGAACTACTATACGACGGTCGGCACAACACAAATTAAAACAACTCACTCACCGCACTTCAGCACTAAAAACAAATAAAACTCGACAAGAAACTGTCAAAAAACAAATCTAAAGAAACTTTACGCAGTACGCACTATCCGCCATGTATAAAATCCGGGCAAATAAAATGTATTACGCGCCTGTCACGATTTTATGCCGCTAAAATCATTCTTAATTTAGAATCATTACAATAAATCCTGCCAAATAAAATATATTACTATCCAGTAACTACATTCATTCATAATTTAGAATCTTTACAGGTAAATGATCTTTCTCGCTTACACTTGCACGTTGCTAATTTAATTACCTTACTCTTGTCACAAGCCGGTATTCACCGAGTTATTTCGTGTATTGTTTTCGCGTGCTAAAACGAGACGGAACGAGTAGCAGTAATAGGAGTCAGTTCATAGAAACGAAAAGGATAGATGCTTTGTATGAGATATTTTAGTATGAAAAAGTAACCCGGTATTTTTCGGCTTGCAATTTGACAATTGCTATTTAAATTTTTTAAGGCGTTTATTCAATTCAAACTATTCAAAGTGAGTGAATAATATAACAAACTAAAAATGTCGTTGGCCCATAGATTAGATTTTTCGTAAGGGAAGCCGATGGGAATCGGGTTATATGGACTCTTCGCCACTGATGTATATATTGTTTACTCAATGATAAATTTAAATATTTACCACTAAAACAGTTTGATGTAATGAAACTTAGAAAAGGTGGGCGTGTTTACCATTTTTATCTCGTCTCGTTGAATGTACTTTAGAATATGCTTTATTTGCACAATACGAGGTAAGAAATACAAGCACAGTGATTGATTACAAACTTGTATGTATACAACACGACAGCTTTACGCTCATAATTAATCTTTTCTAGACAGTCTTATGTTTATTTGTGTATAGAGCGAAAGATCGAGCGTATGATGATCATAGATTGCTGAAATAAACACATGCATATTTTTTGGACTTTAATCCTCTTCGAAAGTAGAATGTCAGTACGTCATAAATATTTCTTTCTTTCTTCATTGCTTTCATTCAAATATGAGAACAGAGCAGTAGCCGCGGCAGCGACGCAATGCATCTAGCGAACCTTAGTGGCGAAAGCACACAAAGCCCGTTATGTAAATATAAGAACGATAAAGTAGTATGGACATCAATTATTACGTGCTGTTTCAAGTAACATTATAAAATAACTACATTTTCACCCTCACACGTTGGAACCGCAATGGTCGCGTACTGCGCCGTTCCAGAGAAGATTTCTTCCGAGAACTCGTAAGTTGTGGAATGAAAGCCGAGGTTTTCCCAATGGGTACAGTATGGGGTTCTTCAAGAAAGACGTGAAGAGGATTTTAAAGGGGCGGCAATGCAAGGGTGACACCCTTGGTGTTGCAAATGTCCATAGGTTGAGGTAACTGCATACCATCAGGCAGGCCGTATGCTTGTTTGCCACCTTAGTGGTATAAAAAAACTACAGCCAATACTTGTGTGTAAGCCAACACCATGTGCAGATCTATGCTTGTGACGTTTATGTGGAAAAAAGACCTCTCTCTTTTCCAATCCCTTTTGTTCTATTGTTTATAACTACCTGTATTATCTATATTATTTGATTTTAAAATGCATCTTGTACCTGTGGAGTGAAAGTGCAGTGCCTGCGTGTCCGCCCAGGGCTCCGAGTGGGGCACGTACAATTGTCGGTTATCCGCGGGCAGTTCCAGGTAAAGGTGCGAGAGAGACGGAGAAATGTTGCGGGCCAGAGGTCTAAGAAACATACAAATGTTATATGAGTTGACCGCCTTTAAACGACTCAGTTTGGCCACAGTAGGACAACTTAAAATATAATCGAAGTGGCGACCGCTGCCGGCGGGAGGCAGACGATGATTGTGTAACTGCATAATTAGTGAATAGGTATCACCTTAGTAAGAGTCTTGACGATCTTAGGAAATTGAACTTACTCGCAGAAGAAAACACGTGACGTGAAACGTCGTTGTTAGCTGCAGACTGCAGCGGTGTGTAGCGGTGTCGCAGCTATGCACTTGAATGCATAGTTAATGTTTGTGAAACTATACAAACATTACCTAAGCAAATGTCTGCAACCACTACATCCTAATAGATACAACCTCGTTATCAAAACGTGGAGACGGTACAACAAAGTTTATTGTCAACAAACAGGTCTATATTTTTCAAGATAGTAGATTAGAAAGAAAAACAACTATGAGAATTAAACTTATTCAATCTTAATACTACGCTTACACGGCGCTGAAGGAAAAAGAAAAACCGACACGTCCACGAAAATTGGTTTCATATACTGGTACATTGACGTTAATATATTTTTTTATACAATCTCGGAAGGCACACAAGCATACGGCCCACTGCCATAGTTTACTGTAAATACCACGAGTCATGGTGTCCACAGCATTGCTAATCATTCCGCCACGGGGCTGGCCAAAATGGTATCGAAAACTACACCAAAATGACATACTTGTAAGCGAACGCGGTGCAATAAGCTGTGAGAGAATTCCGTTGGTAGAAGTCGATGATCTTCTTGCGGTCGGCAGGCGTGATGGGCGTCAGATCGCGTCCATTCCAGTAGTCCACGCAAGAGTCCAGGACTATGTCTGCTGTACCCTGAATCACAGAACCAAATAATTAATACCCACATTCAAAAGGAACATACATAAACAACACCTACTGCTATTGAAGCGAGTAGTGTAAGGACCGCGTCTTATGGCCGTCGGTGCTCTCTGCCTACTCCGCAAGGGAACTGGCGTGAAGATACATACATACAAAACGCCACCGCGACCAAATTGATTATGTATCATTAGGTGGTGTCAGGACTAAATGGTTTGTTAACGTCGTCAGTTAAAGTCGATCTCGCCTGCATCTGGTGCACCGCTGCAATAATAAACGAGTCTCTGGCGCTCGAGAGGATGGGCTCATCAAAGCATAGGATTGCTTTGCACCACCTTACAGAATATCACTGACAAATAAAAATTTCCTGGAGCGTTGTTGTGTTACTGCTAGAGAGGTTACCAACAAGGTCATGAGGAGTTGCTACATTAGCAGCGGGGATTTAGGTGCGCGAGCGATACCACAACTGTTAAGGGGAAGTGGTAATAACGGGTAGTTTCTCGTTGGACGGTGATATATTGAACTTGCCTATAAGCAATGTTTTATATAATATTAATTTGCAAAAGGACACATGGGTAAAAATGTGTTCTCAAGGTAACAATGTTACAGTCACTTTCCATTGATCTAATATATTTATTTCAAACACTGGTCACAACGATGAAAGACGAATGTATGGAGAAAGGCTTACTACTGAATGCGAAGAAAACAAAGATAATGGTATTTGAAAGAGAAGAATCCAAAACTAATGTAAGGGTTACAGTTGATGATGAAGTGTTGGAACAAGTGGATGAGATTGTATATCTTGGATGCGCTTTCAGCAGGGATCGAAGTTACACCGCATGCTCCGTTGGTTCGGACATGTAGAAAGAATGCAGGATAAAAGAATGACGAAGCAGATATACAATGCAAAAGTGGAAGGATGTAGGAGCCGAGAAAGACTTACCTACCATGATCAAATTTGTCGTGTTTTATCAGAAGGTGATGTCAGGAGCCCTAGAAACCGGCGAGCGTGCATGAGAAGAGCAATGAATGTTAAAGAAGCGAATGAGATATGTAAGGACCGAGACACAAGGCGATCGGTTCTCTCTGCCTACCGCTCAAGGGATTTGGCGTGAAGTTATAGATAGATTATAGATAGATATTTATTTATTTATTAAAGGAGTGTATTAATGTAAAGATGATTCTATATCACACAGCGTGGTAAACGTCAGCGAATGCACGGACCGCATCGTATGCGCTTGTTACCTGAGACAGCATCTGCAGCTGGCCGGCGCGGTCGCGCACCAGCACGGCGAGCATGTGCGGCAGCGGCACCTTGACGCGCGTGCTCAGCGCCAGCGACCGCACGAACCGCGTCTCGCGCCTGATCGTGTCGGCTTGCTAACACATATTAAGGCGATTAGTCCTGATTGATTAGACCTGAAACTGGTGCTCCGTCGAAAAAATTCAAAGCTCGCAAACAAAAATTAAAATTAATTCCCAAATAAAGTATGTTATATCACTTATTAAATATTTAAATGATATTCAACATTTAAATAACATAGAAAAAGTTAAGTGAAACCAGGTATTTTTTATGATACAACCCTACATACAACCCTAAATATTTTTCCCTGACGTGTGGTGAACCTTAGGACTAAGTCCAACCGGATATCCATGGACAAATTAAGTACATGGTGATCTCCATAGAGTGTTGTAGGAAAAATCGGTGTGAAATGAAGTGTTATGAGAGGCGCATGTGTTTGTATGGTGAGAGAATGAAGAACAGAGATCACGTACTGTGGCCCTGTATCAGGTATTCAGATCTGCGCGATAGAATAAGCAAGAAGAAGCGCAGCAAGAAGGTAACGGGACCTATATCGGTACCTTGCAACCGATGTAGGCCATTACTGTCTTTATATAGATTTGCTTGTTGTCACCAGCAGGGAACTTCGCGGTTTTTCACGAGTGGTTGATCCGAAGGAATACAGAAAAGTATCGAACCGAGTATAAACGTGGAAGAGGGAAAGCGCATCGAAAGACGACGACTATAATAATACTTAACGAAAGCCTTACGATAGCATAGAAATTTACCATGTATGCTCCGTCTGTAGCGGCACATGAGCATTGCCGCTACAGAGGCGGGGAATGCGCACCGAAATATTACGAAAAAAAAAAAATGTACCATGTATTACATGTAACACGCGTATATTTCGAAAGACATGTGACCTAACCTAAGAAAGATCTGGTTTTCCATCTGGGTTGTGGAGGTCTGAAGGCAGTCGCTCCATGTAAAATCAGTGTCTTTGCCAAATCCTTAGACTTAGGCAGCGGACCCTGACAATCCTAATGGATTAGAAAACGGAATAACGCGAAGAAGAAGAAGAGTGTCAACTGTGGCGACCCTACTAGCAAAAATTGTCACAGATTAAACAGCGTTGTGGATCTCAATGTAGGAGCGCTCGATCTGTTTGCACGACCTTTTTGACTATACATGTGTACTGTTACAAACTCAGAACATGCAGATAGGCACATTAAGGCTACATTTACAAGGGTGGATTCCTGATATTAACGCGATATGTGGTTCATGAGAGAAGAAGGATCAATTTTTCCATTCGCTATCTTCCTCAAATAGCAGATATCAATTGAATTGTAAAAAGGAATTGTAAGTTTAAGTGACAGACAGTTTGTACATCTGTGGTCGTAATCAGGTAATCGTATTTGTGCTTTAAAATCTAGATACTGAAGGATTTTTTAGGGATTCTTTCCAAACGCCGTTATATACCTGTTGCCACAACACGCATGGTTCGATCAAACCGCTCAGCACGCAATGGGTCAAAGGATATCACCATTCGTGTATACATTTTTAAGCTAAATTTCAAAGTGCCATCCAAACAAAAAATGGGTGCGTGTACTTATGCACGCGCGTGAGAAGTTATTCTTCTTAGGCATCATTAAATAAAGAAGTTACCTCTTATAAATTTTCATTTTAAAGCAAGCATTTCCAATTTCCTCCAAGGGTTTCCATGTGTAGCGCGTAAGTAAAGCGCCATCTGTTACAAAACTTTCAGCTACTTAACGATCACATCTGCTACCTACAAACTTAAAGCACAACAATGCAAAAGCATGCTTCGCTATAGTGCTTGAAGAGCGGTTTAGCGGGCAGCTTCAACCTGTTACTTTTATGTTACAGTGATGCGCGCGCATCTTAAAATTTCACTCTCATCATTTTTTCATAACGCACCTAAAGAAGTATAATTTCAACAATAAAAATTTGATAACATAAGACAGTTTAACAAAACAATCATTTTTAATTTTTTTCTTTGTTGGCTATGGAAACTATGCTTAAGATATGTTTATCAAACATAAGTCAGTCGTCATACATGTCATGAACGGTATTAAACCAACGTACGTTTCGATTACATAGTGTATATTTAAAGTGCATGATTATGCTTTTTCTTGTATATATAACATAAGAACACTTGGTAATATTGATATCAACCTTATTTGTTACAGAGTATTGTGAATCTAAATCTGACAGTATATCGCGTCCGTCTAATGTAAAGCATTATTAACAACTTTTAAGATTTTCATGGCATCAGTAATGTTTTAGAATTTAAAAATCATTTATTAGTTTCGTTAATAGCAGTAAGTAAATTATAAGGGAGGGAATAATAACCGAGTGCCCTGTAGCACTCTAGATAATATGTGTATCGTACCAGTCAGACGTGTTCCATAGCTCGAGTATGATTTAGAATATGTCATGTGAACCACAGATACAAATCTCTGTGAATACCGCCAACCACTAGCTTGGATAGCAGAACACTGCGATTTACTTACGGTCACACGTATGAATGTGGATGTAACAAGAGTTATTATTATCGACGAGAAAAATAATAAAAATAATCTTACGTTTATATATAGACTTTACTTTCCAAGGAAACTATTATGTATGAACTGAATGATGATGATGAAATAATAAAATAATAATATATGAAGTTATTAATAAATTAGAGAGTACTTAAAAAAATATTATAATTTTATTTTATTTTTAAATTATTTTACTGTTCATCGTGAAATTTCCAGAAAATCATCCCTATATTTTTATTATTACTTATATTGTTTATACTACAGCAGTGGTAACAAATGCTCATAGCAAATGTTGTGTTTCGATTAGAGATTTTTGTTATTAATTGCTAAAAGGAGTAAAATAATTAAATTTAATAAAATGGTTAATCTGATGTTATTATGAGAAATTTGACAATTCTTGAAAAAAATTAACCATTAAAGTATCTTAATTACACCCTACGATATTACAGTTTTTGGTTTATTTTGATATATTTGAAACAATTTTGTTTTAAGATAACACACCACTTAATATATGTTATAACGTGTTATTTACGTGTATGTAAAAAGAAAAAACAAGCAAATATTTTTTACTATTTTTTTCCATCAATAAAAATGACTCTTATTTCATCAATATTCATACGAGCACTTTATGAAATACTCACAGTATATATCTTACCAATCGTCTAAATATCGGCAGGCATTCCTGGACGGTATACGCGTCGGCAACGGCGTCGGAGAAGCCGATCTGCTTAGCCAACTCGCACAAACACCTCCGGTTCGTCACGGGAACCAGGTCCTCGCTGCAAAACATCATCAATCAAATCTTTCTTTATACACTAGCAGCCTGTGGACTGACTATACGAGAAAATTTTCCAGCGGCCTACGTGTCTAGTACGATAGCACGCGATCAAAATATTTTTTTTATATAGCGATCTTGTGCTTACTACCATTAGTATGTAAGTCACTTTTGTATGACTAACAAATATGAAATTTGTTATCCGAATTCAATTATATTCCACAGGTTATCCGACAATATTTCAAAAAATGATTTAAATTAACCATAATGGATATTTAAATATTGTCCAATCACCTATTCAAATAAAAGTGAATAAATTCTATACATGTGCATGCACAATAGTGCTCAAAATCATAACCTTCACAAAGTTATATCGCACATAAATTAAGCTGTGGATGACAGCTAGTCCTCAGTAGTTCATCTTCCCGTCATTTCATTACGGTCTCTTAGTTATACTGATTCATTTTGGGTCATATAATTTGAGCTGGAAGAGACTTTCGAACATCATTAGAGCTAAAACCAACCTCACTTGGAACCTCCCATCTAGCAAGCGACGCTTTGGCGAACACAAGGCAAGTCACAGGAATATGCAATAGGCTACTCCTTAGAGTGAGTTGTTATGCTTATTATACATACATATCATCACGCCTGTCTCCCATTGGGGTAGGCAGAGACTATAGAACGCCAGGTGCACCGATCCAAACATACCGCTCTCGCTTTTTCCACATTAATCAACCTCTTCATCACGCTCTTCGGTTTTGGATGCTTTTGATTTGGCCCTTTTTCAACACATTACCAATTTGATCTATATGTGTGCGTCTAGGGCGGCCCCTCCCGACACCACCATTCACTCTTGCTTGATACACTTCTTTCGTAACTCTTTTGTCATTCATTCTTTCTAAATGACCAAACCATCTCAGCATACCTTTTTCAATTTTTGTCACTATATCAACTTTCATTCCACAAAGATCTCGTATCGTGCTATTTTTTATTCTATCAACCATTCTCATGCTTATTATATTGTTATTATATAAGCTTATTCGTATCACTGCAGGAATACGATCTCTCGTATCTCCCTCGCTCCTCAACTGCCGATTGGTGGCGCCCAGTGTTTCTAGCCACCCGAAGGCCTAGAACTTAGCTTAACGATTGTCTGTTATCGAAAATAAACCAGGATTAATGTGTCCTCCGAGCACGGAAAAGATCGAGATAGATAACCCCATCCATAAACAGGTTTCGGTCGACGTTGCTTAATCTGCGTGCTCGCTTAGAATGACACACGCAACGAAATCATCGAGCTCTCAAGTAAGCCCACGCCAGTAAGATAATATTGCGTTAACAGCAAGCATGGCCATGCGCGAATGTGTTTTAAGTGTATTACAAGCCATTTAGTCTACGATGAACGGTTCCGATCAGACGAGCTAATATCGTCTCACTTCCCAGAAATATTAGCGGAATGTCACCTGTGCTGGGCCTCGCAAGTGAGATGTGCACAGAAGTGCGCGTATGTGTGCCGGGGTGCGGGCGCGCATGTGTTGAGTAGCGCAGCTAGCCCGAGCGGCTTGAGCCGCGCCAGGTGCTGCCGCCAGCGCGCGTCGTCCCACTCCACACAAAATGGCGCATTCTGGTCGTGGGTCAGGTCCAGAACCTGCAAACGAGACCATTCGTATAGTACAACCCCATTTCAATTCAATTCAATATTTATTGCATTCCATAATGCTACAAATGTTTATATAATTATTTTCCTAAGACATATTTAGTGTGCATGAAAAGAACAATGAGGGAATGCGAGTTTGAATGAGTGTAGTGGAGCTCGCTTTTCACTGTCTACTGCAGAGGAACTTGGCGTGCCCGATATCAAAATCTCAAATAAAAGTACCTCAACTATGGTGGAAGGATCATTGTGTTTCCCCTCGGGCGGCGGCTCCGACGCGGTTTGACTCTGGTGGCCCATGGAGCCCACTAGACTGGTCTTGCTCGAGTTGTTGGACGCTGGGCTCGAGTTGCGTAGAAAGAATACCTTCTCGGCAGTAGGGTTGGGCCAAGACAATATGCCTTTTTTGTCCACACAACAAAGAGCCTGAAAACAATATAATAATACTGTGTTGTAGTTCAGTTTTATAAGTTTTATCTCGTATAATATTATATAGATACTTAATTGTCTCAGATTTCATGGTGACACAGTTAGAACTCGTTAAAATGCAGTTTCTTAGATTTATTACATTGTACATATGAATCGAATTAACATTTTGACATTGTTTTTTTTAAACATGCTTTTAACATTGTAGCGACTTCCCGCGCGTTTTTTAAGGATAAAAAATATTCATTTACTCTTAAATATGCCTTATATTTTGTACGTGCCTGAAGTCTATATTGATATTTGCCGAGACATGTATATCGATTCCGATTCTAAAGTTAGGAATGCTGTTGACGACACATAACCCTTCCCGATCACCGTCGGGGTCCACCAGGGTCTGTCCGTAGTCCGTTTCTGTTCAGCGTAATATTAGATGTAGTGTCGGAAAGCATCAGAGATGCACATGAGCAGCCTCCGTGGCTACTCATGTATGCTGATGATATTACGCTGAACGAGGCGCCTGGTGCGGGGCGTGAATACTTGGAGAGGGTCGCTTGAGAACGGTGGTCTGAAACTAAATGTGGCGAAGACCGAGTACTTGGTCTGCAATAGTGCCGATTCTTCACCCATCCGCATTGGCGAAGACACGGTAGAGCGCACGGATCGGTATAAATATTTGGGATATATCCACCAAGCATCCGGTGACATCGATTGCGACGTCAAGGCACGTATTTCAGCCGCATGGGTTAAATAGCGTGAGATGGCTGGTGTCATCCGTGACACAAAAATGCCGGTTAAGCTGAAAGGCCAGGTTTATAAATTCATTATTAGACCTGTCCTTTTATATGGCAGCGAAGTGTGGCCTGTACTTGAGCGGCACAAGCATGAGATGCATGTCATGGAGATGAATATACTGCGCTGGATGTGCGGAGTGACGCGGAAGGATCACGTGAAGAATTCCCGCATTCGCGGTAGCCTTCATGTCCTTGACATAGTAGACAAATTGCAAGAGCGTCGCCTACACTGGTACGGCCACGTCTTAAGAAAACCGGCAAGTTACGTGGGGAACAAATGTCTGGCCATACCACCTCCGCCGGGTCTCGGTAGACTTGACGTCGTAAGGGGTGGCATGCGTGCCAATGGTTTCACAGTAAGGGATGGCGAAGACCGCGCGAATTGGACAAGCAGAAGCTGGAAAGCGGACCCCGTGCTCCGAAGCTAGAGAGCTTAGGACGAGACCGGGGCTAACGCTCGGATGATGACGATGATGTCTTACATTTTCAAATATTTTTTTCTTGTATATTATTCCAAAATGTTATTGTAGACTATAATATCATTTCTCTTAATATTTTAATCTACCAGCATTTCGGAAACGACTAGCGCTAGTTCTTCTTCGCTAGTTCGCTCGTAATTTCGTCTAGTGCCGTTGCTTAAACGATAATTGCGATAGCTCGCATGTATTAAATAGATTTAAAAAAAATTAAGTGAAACAGTGAACTCATTAAACTAAATATATTTTACCGACAAGGATCCCAACACATGAACGATGTTGGCAGTTCTCGAGACCATGTCCTCTCTGCCGGTCAGGATATTGAGGAACGTCTTCCCCAAGGACGTGAAGCTTTCAGGCTTCAGGTTGGATTCGCTCAGCGCCTGAATGAGCGGATCGCTCGCGTCCTCCGATATCGAACACGACTTCGGACGGATATACTTTTGACGTATTTCAGATAGGAGTTTGAACCTGTAGGAATATAACAACGGGTGCTATAGTAAATCTTACCAATAAAGGTAAAAAACCGTAAAAAAAATCGGCAGAGTGCGAGTTGGACTCGCGCACGAAGGGTTTATTTCTATAAAAACGGCAAAAAAATCACGTTTGTTGTATGGGAGCCCCCCTTAAATATTTGTTTTATTTTAATTTAATCATCTATTCTTAAAGTGAATATATAACTAAATATTCTGTGAATATTTCAAGCGTCTACCTGTTGCCGTTATCAATATCGAGCATAAACGAGCAAAAAAAATCACGTTTGTTGTATGGGAGCCCCCTTAAATATTTATTTTATTCTATTTTTTAGTATTTGTTGTTATAGCGGCAACAGAAATACACCATCTGTGAAAATTTCAACTGCCTAACTATCACGGTTCATGAGATACAGCCTAGTGACAGACGGACGGACAGCGGTGTCTCAGTAATAGGGTTTTGTTTTACCCTTTGGGTACGGAACCCTAAAAACTAGTATGTCAAAAAATATCCAATGAATATAAAAATCAAAATAGTAGTAGTACATAGTAGAGAAGTACTAGTAATAGTAGTAGTAGTTATAGTATATCTTCACGCCAGGTCCCTTGCGGGGTAGGAAAATAATAATAAAAATCAAAATAATAGTAAAATTTCTATCTGCGGACATCTCCGGTACTGGAACATTCTCGCCCCGATTGCCCGTCAAGTAGATGATGATTAATAAAGCTATGTTAATATTATCTGAGTGAATAATTGAAGTGTGTATACCCTTGAATGTTTGTTTACATTTTTTATCTCGGCTACCTGAACGTAATATCTCTTAAGCACACCACTGAAGCGCCTACGGATAAAAACGAATAAAATGGGGATTGTTACCAATACTACGTCAGGTGACAAACAAGCTCATTTGATCAGTAACTTAGCCTATCTATCTCCACTACCCTAGTTTGACTGGAAGAGATTCTCGATAAGGCCGCCGTTATACTGTTAGGTAATTTCTGGTTTTTGTTTATTTCATGTATCCTTGTTTTAGTTCAATAAAGTGTATTGTATTGCACAAGGAATACTCTACGCTAGGGCGTCGCCCCTCTCGCTGCTTGTGTGGTAACTCCTAACCAGCTTCCGGCGGAGTAGGTTAACTCGCCGGTCCGAAAGTTGGTTAAACGGGTATTTGTTATTTGAATACGATTTTCTGGTATGGCCTGCCTCTCTTTCGCCAAAGCCTTGTTTGCTGAAACTGTGAGATTGCGCAAGAAGTCACGAGCTCCAAAAAATATGCAAATCATGCTAGCGATATGCATAGTTTTCTAGATCCTTCGCAGGTTCAGGACGTGGTTAGCATGCGAGTCTGGAAAGGGTTATATAAATACCTAGCAAGCCCGTAGCAGTTGAGCGAGACCCAGGCGACAGGGAAGATGATCTGCAGCAGCGGCAGTGAGGCCGCGATTGTCTGTAGGAAGTACACCTCGGTCCAGTGCGAGGCGCCGGGCAGCTGGTACACGTGACGCACGAAACTCGTCACCACCACCAACGATATCACCAGGGGGAGCACTATGCCTTCCATTATTTTTACGGTACACTGGAAAATATATTATGGTTCTGAAAGCTGATTTTTCAATTGGCTAGTAGCTAAAAAGGAATGTAATACGAAATAGCTTTATACGAGTATATATGACCACTACAGCGCCTGATGCCACGTGTAGAGGCGAAACACGTGTCGCAGAAACGACCATCGCAGCCAGGTCAGCAACGGAAGCGGGTCCATGCGGTTCATGTTTTAGATGGCGGGTAATCGCAGAGACAGCCTCCGTAGCCGAAGCAGAGATGACAAGAGAAGCCATATCAGCAATTGCATCTATCTACTAACGGTAGTGGAGTTTAGATCACATTGCCTACTTCTTCTTTTCAATATGAAACAGTTCCACGCCAGCAAACAAAAGCAACGATGGTTGAACTTTCGTCTGATTTCGGCGATCACATTTATTCAAAGTTATAGCCCGTCTAAAGGACTAGCCCGATATATGGTAACAGGACAGGTTCATATGCACGATACGCACTTTGTTGCAGTGACGCCGTGCGAAATTTTAATAGAATTGGTATCAGTACCAGTATTAGTACCCACTACACTGCACCTCCACGACTCTATTGGCGAGCGTAAACGTGCAGCTGCAGTTTTTAGTAGAATTGTCTTAAGAGTATGTATAAACGACTAATTTTTGTACACAACACAACTATTATTAAAATGTGGCGACACAGCATAAACCCTTCCAACTAATTCTGTGATTTAGAATTGGAAAAGTTATAATATTTAGAATTACTTTACGAGGCTCCAAAGAAGTGATCCAAACAAAAATGTATTGTTTCAGTGTTAGAATAAATCCCAGCTGTTAATTCATTGCTTTTATTGAAAAAAAAATATTGAAAAATAGCCAATTTTGAAAAGATATATCAATCAAACTTAGTTTAACAATCAAGCAAAAGTTGAGAAAAATGCTTTTCCTACTTAAATTAACTAAAAATGAGTAATAAACAGTAAAATCTGAAAAAAATAATTGTTATTACAAATTCATCATTTGATTACTGTCATGTTTTTTTATCATTCGCGAGTATTTAGAGTTCAAAGATATTGAGAAAGTCCCAGATTAATATCATTATCACTAGTTTGGCGAATAGATAATTTCAAGAGTTTAGGGTTCCCAACTCTACTGTTAAAACAGTATTCTACTATTTTTCACTATATTATATATATTACTGTTAAACAAAATTGAAGTATAAAAAATACTGTTTTATCTATAGATTAATTTCCAAAGATGACACTAAATTGAAATATTGTATGAGACACACTATGTAAGTACTTAAAACATTAAAAAAACAAAATGCTACCCATTAATTCTTCTAAAATGCTGTTTATTTAAATTCTCCACTGGTAGTTACTTTATTTCTTGTAAAAAAATTTACAACCCTAGTTGTAATAAGTGAGAATCGCCCAGGAAATAAGTTTCGACAGTTACATTGATGAATGAGTTAATTCGTTCAATTAACTCTCACGTTATAAGTAGAATAATTGTCAAATTCTTAGTGTTAATTGAACAAATTAATACGCCAGAAGAAATGCAAGTGCCTACCATACGACTGCTATTTTAAACACAACATTCATTTATTATTGACTGTTACGGTGGGTGTGTGGTTAACAATGCTACTTTAACTACAACACACAAGGTTCGTGTGTTCGATTCCCACACAAGTCAAATAAAGTTTAGGTGTTTTAAGAAAGATTGCATGTATCAAAGCGACCCGCTGTGTACCTCCACCTTACAGTAAACCGCAGCCAAATAACCTCCGGGAAAGTTGTTGTGTCCCTGTGAGTGAATGAGGTTAAGGTTGCTAAGGAGATGTTGCGTTAGCATCAAAAGTGGTAGCGTGCGAGTGATACTTCCTGTACTAAAAGTGTTTACACGCTTTCAATAAGTTCAATTCAGTTCATTACTTACACACAAAATCAGGTGGGCCGTATGCTTGTATTCCTCGTGTATAAAAAAAGGATTAGCTATATCACTTACCAAATACCTTTGCTTCTCAAACACAGTGACCGGTCTGGTGGTGGCTTGCCCAAGCGCCAGTTTTAAGTTCTTGAGGTACGGCGTCTCACACATTCGGTAGGCCCTATTCTGGTGGGGCGTGCGTATCCGCGGTGTGCTGGAGACGTCCTTGCGCTGCAAACAATAATGCCAATCACTAACATAATAATATTTAACATTTTATAAAGGCGAAGTTTTGGGTAAAGTGCGATATTAAAACTATCGTATCGTACGGCTTACAGCTAATGCAGATTGACGCTATCCTCCGACGCTGTATTTATCAGCCTGTCCCAAGATGCACCTCTCCATACATTTACCTTAACCCAGTGGTTCTTTATGGTGGTCCCTGGAAGAATCTGAAGTAGTCCGCGAAGCCATTCTTTTTTCGTATGTTTGGATTTGTCTGGCACTGAACCAAGGATTTAATAGTTAGTAAAGAGTTTGCAATCGCAAAAATCGTCTTAAAATAATATATTTTCTTTGTAATGTTTATTTTTTGTAAAAAAATTAAAATACTGTTGGCATTGAATATTATTATGAGTGTTTTTTTTATTTGTTATTTTTATTTAACGACAGCTGATCGGTGATATTATTTAAGTCCTGGGGTGTCACTCTTGCGTTGCCGACCCTGTAAAAACCTCTTCACTCCTTTCTTGAAGAACCCCATACTGTAGTCTCTAGTAAAAACCTCGGCAGGGAGCTCATTCCACAACTTTAAAGTTCTCAGAGGTGCACTCCGGTCTCCTTCCCTGGCACGATCACTGCTACAGAAACTTTGCGCAGGTTAGTGGTTCAGCCTCCCGGGGCAGAGATTACGTGATCCCCGGGTTCGGGACCCTACCGACCTGCGGGCGGCCAGCGGTCAACCGTTTCACAGGGTCTCCCTGACCGCCGTGCCAGCCGTCTACAATGTTCGTGGCGGTTCGATGTCCACCGGTCTCTCCGCTGCCGGCACAACCACTTCTAAAATAACTGGCAACCTTATATTTCTTCCGGGAGCACAGAGTTCGAGACTACCAAAGCGCACTTTTCAAGAAGCAGTGTCCATAGCTCCCTCGGGAGTTCATCGCGCTTGTTAGATGGTGCGGTAGCGGGGGAGGACGCTGCCTTCTTTACAGTTTGCATTGACGTTGTTAAGTTGCGCACAGTCGCGTCGATCTCGTCGATAGTGATCCTCCTAGGCAAACGTCTCGGTTAGTGACCAATACGCACGCCAGTCGATTCTGGTCTGTAGTATATAACACATCTACCGACATATACTGATCAAGGACTTAACAAGTGCAATATCCACCGAGTGTTTAGTTTTCATGGATATGTATGTATGTGGGGAAGGGCGGGCGGGTGGACGGGACGTTTGGTGTTAAGATAATATGCATTTGTAGGAAATGGTTGAGTAAATGGGGAATTATTGAATAGTGACCAAAATTTATCCTACTAATATTATAAATGAGAAAGTTTGTATGTATGGATGGATGTTTGTTTTTCACGCCTAAACGGCTGAACGGATTTGAAAGAAATTTGGCAAGTAGATTAGGCTACGTTATTTGACTCCACGCGGGCGGAGCCGCGGGCAGTAGCTAGTTGTAAATAATACAGATTTATGATGTGTTTAACGAGTATAGTTTTTTATAAATCATCAATTTCACCACAAATAAAACTGAACTACAAGGACGAAGGAAAGTAGGTACGGAGCCCTCAGCACGAGGGCTCTCACACTTGATCGACTTTATTTATTTTATTTGTGACTAACTGCTGCTCTCGGTTCTCCTCGCATATTGTTTAAGCAGATATTTTAACTATTGATTTGCTTTCTGTACTGACAATAGAGTGCAGCTGCATTACTATTTGAAAAAGGATTAAGTACATTTAATTAATCAATATACTAAACCTAACTTAACCTACGAAAATACCATGTTCACGTGTAAAAATACTGAAATACAAATTAAATCAATAATCTGATGTGTATTTTAATATCTTAGATGAACAGTTAGTATTTCTTGTTGCTCAACTTATTATATTCCATTAAAAATATATTCCATGTACAAACTCGACGCTGCTATGCTTTTAATGTACTTAGATAAGATATTATTAATTCATTTGTCAATATCGCTATTATAAGATCCTTATCACTTCCTATCGTGATAATGAAATTATTTTTTAATTGTAGATGAAGTCATGTGCCCTAGAACTGGCGCGAATGCTTGAATGAAGAATGTTAAAGAAGCTAGTGAGGTATGTAAAGACCTAGTCATGTGGCTTTCGGTTTCCTCACCCCGTAAGGGAGTTAGTATGTGATGATGATATAGATAAAAATAAGAACCTGAGCGCTGGGCTGAAAGATTTGCCCGAAGAATAATTCCGGATCCTCAGGCTGCAGTCCTTGACAGTGGCCCGGCACCTCCTGGCCGGGACGCAGCACTATGACGTCCCCTTCCACAAGCAGCGCCCATGGCAGGTTCACTATCGTGGCTGCATTATAGATATTACATTACAATATGCAGTAGCTTACAGTGCTTGCTAAGTCCAGGTCGTTGAATGAAAACGAAGTGTAAACACAATGAATGACGCGTGCCCGTATGTGCCCAATGGAAAGTATAGAACTTTTGTCCTTCTTATAATACAACGTCGGAAGACATAAAAATACACGGCCCGATGGTTACTATAGCCTACAAACGCATACAATACAGGAAGTATCGCTCGTGCGCTGGCACACCTACTGCTAACACAGCAACTCCATAGGGTCTTCCTCGTACCCAACATACTCGCAGGAATACAACAACTCTCTAGGGAGTTGTAACTTGATAATGTTTTTCTCTGAGGTAAGGGTACTCACTCATATGGGCTACTTTGATGCACCCTAAGTACTAAGTACTAAGGCAAACCGATTATGTTCATGCCCATAAATTATTATCCTGTGTGGGATTTGACCGCAAGATACATAGTGAAGCAGCGTTATCAACCACTCTGCCGCCGAACTCGTCATTTTACATGTACAAAATCTTACAAGAACCTTATACTTATAAAGTTCCATATAAAGTTTTAGCTCCTGCCCGTGACTTCGCCCGCGAGAAGGGCACGTTATTGCTAACAATTGTGTACCATTCATATCCCAAAGTACGTCGGTATCAAATTTCAATACAATCCTTTCAGCGCTTTCCGTCAAAGCATAGTATAATCAAACAAGTAGGCCGACTCGAGCCCCGATCAAAGGATAATAGCCTAAACACGTAGGGATGTCGCTTATAGTTTATACAATCGTCAATAATGCATAGTCTATCTATATACAAAACAATTTTCCCCTGTAGGTGAATCATCAGGGATCTTTAATACAAAGTTTTTCTTAATTATTTTTTGTATATAGACCAGGAGCTGACTATTGTATTGAAGTTATATACTCCTTTAGGCGCGTTATGAAAAAATGATAAGTGAAATTTTAAGATACTGTAACACAAAAGTAACAGGTTAAAGCTGCCCGCTAAACCGCTCATTAAGTCACGAAAAATATGCTCAAAACTGCAGCCAAATAACAATTCCCTGGAGGGCTATTTCATGCAAGTGAGTGACGTTATTACGGAAAAACTAAAAACAAACGTCATGTAACGTCACTCATGAACACAACAACCGTCCAGGGAATTGTTATTTGGCTGCAGATTTCTGCGAGATGTTAACGTCACTTAGCCGCATGAACACAACAATCCTCCAGGGAATTGTTATTTGGCTGCAGTTTTGAGCATATTTCTCGTGAGGTAGTAACGTCACTCACTCGCATGAACACAACAACCGTCCAGGGAATTGTTATTTGGCTGCAGTTTTCCGTGAGGTAGTAACGTCACTCACTCGCCTGAACACAACAACCGTCCAGGGAATTGTTATTTGACTGCAGTTGCCTGTGAGGTGGTAACGTCACTCACTCGCATGGACACAACATCCCTCCAGGGATTTGTTATTTAATGATGCCAGAGAAGTATAACTTCTCACGCGCGCACACATACAAACCGAACGCGGTGCGTATCTATGAAGATAACCTACTTGTTTGATTATACTATGGTCAAAGCAAGCAGAGTCAGACAAGGCAACTTTCATATTTATTTATAAAACAATATATTTAATAAATGTCAAAGTTACCTTATAAAATTAATGTGCATAAATATAATATTCTGTATGAAATATAATCGATTTTTAATGAAATTTGGATGCAAGTAAATGTACACTATAAAATTTCAAGTATTATAATTTAACTGAATATGACCACATCTTGCTGAAGAATTCTTAAATAATATATATACAATGAATGTTGTTAAGTGTCCACTGCACGTTATCTCCTCAACTTTAGGTAACATTGCACCCGAATTCCACTAATGATTTGTTACCGTCTCGATATGTCCACTGCAGAATCACACAAGGCGAAAATGGCGCACACAAGTGGGGATAATGTTCCTCCTGCCATCTTGACTTCTCTATTGCTTTATCCAACGTCTCTGTCAAATAAATAGATCTAATTAAACAATTTTTTTTATACAATGACGGGTGGCTTACTACACGAAGGAAATAACGTATGGAGAGCCGATGAGCTCGATATTACGTAGTAACTCAATTCACCGCTACGGGTAGGAGGAAGTAAATTTTTTATTGGGTAAATTAAAAATTTAAATTTCAGATAACATAGATTCTTGATGCAAACATCGACTGAAAACTTCAAACACGCGAGTTTCGAGACACAAAAATAAACAATGGTGCGGACAAATCTATTACGGCTATATATATATACATATACGGCTGGTCATTTATTATGTAATGTATGACATATAATCTAAACAATATAATAATGTAGTTTTTTCGAATTTATTGATTTCCTTTACACTTTGTGCCGCTCCGCTGTTACACTTTGTTCCAGCGAAACCATTAGAATTGACGGGATCCGTCACACAAGCCTTGACGAAGATACTGATTTTGATATGGTGTGAGTGTCGTCAGTCCTCCTCGGCTCAGAGGGAAAACCAGACCTTTCTTAAGATTCACACGTTTTTCAAAATATAATTTCTTGGACGTGTGGTTTTCTCACGATGTGTTCGTTCACGGTCGAATCGAATAGAAAATAACAATTACAAATCTATATATATAAAAGGAGAAGCTGACTGACTGACATATCAACGCAGGGCCTAAACTATAAGGGTTAGAAACTTGAAATTTTGCGCAGGGGTTCCTTTTATAACGGAGGGGAGCACTAAGAAAGGATTTTTGGAAATTCATCCCCTAAGGGGGTAAAACGGGGGTGCAAATTTAGTATGAAACTTTGCCATTTTTGAAGTTATTCAGCATGAAGGTTCTCTACTGATAGGCATGAAACATGAGTAAAATATTTTTTTCAAAATTCATCCCTTAGGGGGTTAAACGGGGCGCAAAGTTAGTATGAAACTTTGCCGTTTTTGAAGTTATTCGAATGAAATTCAGCATGAAGGTTCTTTATTCAAAGGCATGAAACACGAGTAAAATATTTGTCTCAAAAATCAACCCTCAAGGGCGGTAAAACGGGGATGCAAAGTTTAAGGGGAAATATCTTCCCCTTGGGGGACTTTGCCATTATATTTTTATTATTTTCATGGAATACTTATTTTTTGTAACATAAAATAACTACCTACGCATTTTTTATGTAATATAAATAAAATACATATACGTTGCCTCCTGTAAAGGTCAATAGATGGTGCTGTACGAAAATTGAATCGCTCTATGGTTGCATCTACGACCCTGAACTTTGTTTTTTTTTTAAACATAAACAATTTCATGTCTACAGAGAAATAAAGGCTACAAAAAGCCCAAATCTCATGCGTGCGAAGCCGCGGGCTTCTGCTAGTATGTACATAAATGCGAACACCCGTATTCAGTGGTACATACCCAAACCACGATTCGAACCTGTGCCCACTCGGTTAATAGGCTAGTTCTTTATCCACCAGGCTGTCACTGCTCTATGTGTTGAAATAATAATAATAACCTTTATTCATCTCTCCAAAGGTTTGCTCTTACAATTTAATCCTACTTAAAGTAAAAAACCTTTTTGGGAGAGATCTGGCGCCTGATATAGGTAAGATAATTCTTACCTGTACTAAAGGTCACCAGGCCTCGTTTTGAATTGTTAAACTACTTATAAGTCAGCAGATAAATACGAAGATCATATTGGTAAAATAACAAAAAAAAATTAAGAAAATCAATAGAAACTGGAATGGTACATTCCCAGTCCAATTTTTATACGTGGGTACTCTATTTACACTGATTAGCAATTATTTCATGTACAGTTTTTAATAATGTTGTTTGGAGAACAGACTGTAAACACATTATGTAATATATATTATAGGTACATAATGTGTTTACAGTCTGTATGAAAAAAATATTAGTTTTAATTCTAGTTTGATGAAGAGCGTATGTGCGCGTGTATTTCCTTGCATGATACTTACAATTAAATATATGCTGGGAAATTAAACGTTTGTTTGTTTGTAGAACTTTATTGCATAAATGTTTTTTTACATTGGTAATATAAGAATTTGTTTTTGCGAAGATGGGCTTATTCCTTCGAGGAGTCTCTTCCAGCCAACCATTGCTTTTAAGTTGCTGACTGTTTGTCTTGGTATGGAAGTTTTAAGAGACGTAGGCCTCACAGAAAACCGCAGCCAAATAACAACTAAGAGGGTTGTTGTGTTCCTGTGTGTGAGTGAGGTCACCAGTAAGCTCCTAAGGAATTGCTATGTTAGCAGCAGAGGAGGCATCGCGCGAGTGATACTTCATCACAAGCGTTCATAGGCTTCGGTAACCTCTTTACATCAGGTGAGACGTATGCTTGAATACCTGCCGACGTTGTATATAAAAAAATGTAAGGTAAATGTCTCGCAGAAGTACTAAAAAGGTTTTTAAGATGTTTTTTGAAAGAACTTATGTAGGCGGAGCACTGATCTCGAGCGGAAGTGCGTTCCAATGTATAAGAATTCCGGAAAGCGTTGGTCAGGGAGGCAGGGACCTTCCAGATGGAGTCTACTTGTGTGTGTACATCGTACTATCGACAGATATACGAGTACCAACACTTCCTCTGTTGAAGATCATAAAAGATCGGGGCGACCGAGTGCTGTTAGAACTACAAAGGCGGTTAATGCCAAAATTCGCCGAAACCCCATTAGGAAACAAATCTTATCGCGTGAAATTAAGATTTCCTCTAGTACTCTGTCTAGAGGTATAATAAAAGTAGGTATAATAAAACAGGACATGAAGCTCGGCGTTAATCGTCGATACAGGGCATGCCCTAAATCAATCCCTATAGTTAAAGAGAGCGGATCGATCAAAACGCCTTCTGTCCCGATACGCAGGTGAAAGGAACAGAAATATCCTCTTAACTGATGAAAATATTTGCCGATTGGACAGCACTACATCAAGCAAAATGACATCGTGTATGAGTTATCCAGCTGAGTCAATTATAAAGGCTGTGAAGTGTAAAAGGAGATCTACTAACGTAAATTTAACAAGCCTGCACTTGTCAACAAAACAAAAACTGTAACCAGTAATTCCCCAGGCAATCCAAACATGGTATATGATCGGACCTCACAATCAAAAAATTATTACAATAAAATTAACTCTGACCAACCAATTATATATGCAAACATCGTCAAAAATGACTTTCATGACTCAACTTACCAACAGCATCCAATCGAATCTATTTTAGTAAAACAGTCTGAAAAGATTGATTCCCTCTTACAACATATAAGTTGCTATAAGCCCTACTAGAGAGTAGGGCTTATAGCAATTCTAGTTGACAAACTGACAAAATGACTTGCTTGAACATTGCAACCTGAAACATTAATGGGTTACCACCAAACAAAAACGAGCTTCAGCTATTGATTAATTGTCATAATTTAGATGTAGTTCTGATCTCGGAAACTCATTTCACGGAAAGGAGTAGTGTAAAAATACCTGGATTTTATGGATACCTTACAAATCACCCAGACGGCACTGCTCATGGTGGGACTGCAATATTCATAAGGAAGTTCAATAAACAGCATGAAGATCTCTCTTTTAAAACAGAACATATCCAAGCCACAACTATAACAATAGAAGATAAAAATGGAAACTTCGAAATGTCTTCAGTTTACTGCCACCAAGACACAAAAGTGATGAAGCAAAATTTAATGTATACCTTTCCTCACTTGGTCCCCGTTTTATTGCTGGTGGAGATTGCAATGCGAAACACACCCACTGGGGCTCACGGCTCACATCCACAAGGGGTAGAGGACTTAAGCTGAGCTAATTCACACTAATTTAATAATAATTCGAAAATATGTATATTCATAAATAGTAATGATAATATAATAAATATATTCAATACACCTTTAGACGTAAGCTTTAGATCACAAATGAAAGAAATATACAGCTCTTAAGCGGTCCCTAGACGATAATTCGGCATAATATGCTTTATTACGTGCTGTCATACATGCATGACCGTTTAATTGTATTGGATGATGCGAATGACATGCAAACTACATGCGTTGATTGACAATTCCTTTATTCATTTCATTATGCAAGCTATGACTGTCATGCACGCACAGATCAGATTGGCATGTCATGCAACACCTCAGTTTGCTTCGAAACGGCGTCAATAAGATCCATGCCCGATATGAAATGCATATCTTAATGTCACACTAAGTCTTCTGTCGCATTACAGTATCCTGTTTCCATCGAGTATATAACCTAATAGAGCCGTAATGCGGGCTGTCCAAATCCGAAACTGATCAGTGATTTTACACTTATAAACATCAACGCTCGCTCGCAGTGCCTCGCACTAAAACAGTACATAACCAACAAGTGACCTGTGTGTACTTTGTCGTATATTCCGAGATATTGAGATTATTTATAAACTAATTTTACAATGGCGTCATTTGCTATTCGGTGGTGTGGGAAAAATAGTAATAAATCGAACTACAAACCAGATGGAATCACATTTCACAGTTAAGTAATGGTATATACAGTGGCGTAACTATACCATCTGAGGCCCGTGGCAAATTCTTCGGATGGGGCCCTCCGGCGTCCCAGTAAAAATAGTCACGTTAGAATTTAATTTTAATAAACCAATTATGTAACTAAGTAGTTACCAAAAACTATTTATAAGTTTTATTTTCAAGAGTATAGATTTATACAAATATTTATAATGATTAATGAACTAACAATTTACTTTTAATAAGATTTTTATTAATAAAATTCTTTTCTCCGAGCTTTCTGTTCCGCAAAAGTATCTATAACATCATCAAAGTTTAAAGATCGGGCCATAGAATTTTCAATAGACAGAATAGCCAAGTTACGTAGCCTGTCTTGTGGCATAGACTTTCTTATTTAGGTTTTTATTAATTTTTGTTTGTAGTGTAGTCACAGGAATTGTAACAAATAACATTAATGCGGTACATATTTCAGGAAAGCTGCACGACATAAATGATTCTTTATTATTAATAAATCAGCAAGTTCTCTAATACACGCACGAAGACTTTTTATTTCGTCTCTGAAAGTGGACCGAAAACTGAGAATTTCCCTGGCAAATGATTTAGATATGTCTTTTTTATATATATTAACAAATTCAAGAGCTTTTTTAAATAAATTAGTGTCGTTTAAAAATAAAATGTATTATAAAAAAGCAAAAATGATTTACTTTACCGCGGTTTTTGATGAATTTTGGTGCATTCAATAGAAAAATTCGTGATTTAAGAGAAAAAAATTTTTACCCCCTATCACACCGTTCAAATAGGTACGTACGTTATATCCTTCCGGCCAAATGAAGTTTGTCAGCAAAATTTTCGGTTAAATCGCGAAATTTCCTATCGTATGCACTAAAATTCATCAAAACCTCGATAATCAGAAATATTCATTTTTGCTTTTTTATAATAATAAATTTTATTAAACATAATTTAATTTTATTTAACATAACATTATTAAGTCAACGCGTACCAAGTTGATTTTATTCGTATAATTGTTAACTATTGATTTACATATAATTTTTTCAAATCCGCGGTGACGGGACTTTTAGTGACACCGGCTCCTAGCCTATTTGGTTAACAAAATGAGGGAATTCTTCGACCGGCTCGCCCGCGTCACCAATGTACCGCGACAAAAAATGAAGCAACCAATGGATGCGTTCTGAAATTCGTCAACTTTTAGTTTTGAATGTGTTGAAATTTTAATGATTAGTTTGAATTTGTATATAGTCTTTAGTTGTGCCCCACTTTGATTGATTTTAAATACTTAAAAAAATATAATTTTTAAGTACTTAGGCACAAAATTTTGTTAAAAATGTTAGGTTATTTCTGAGCTCGCGGCCTCTTGGGACTTGGGCCGGGGCCCTCTTGGTTCGGGGGCCCGTGGCATTTTGCCAGCCCTGCCACCCTATAGTTACGCCCCTGGGTATATAATAAATTTGTACAATTTACGTCCATGTTGACGCGGTTCAAGTTAAATTGGTCAAGAGAAATAAAACAATTGATGCGTCATCTATGCGTCCTCTTTTATCTTAGGCGCAACCCATTACGTTATCTCATTCTTTTTTATTCATCATATCATTATTACACTTGTCACTAGTGCTGTACTGCTGCAATTTAATTACGTATCGATATTTGCGAGTAAAGTGTATTATTGCGTAACTATTTTATTAAATTTTAATTGGTATAAATATTAGATACACACTACAATTATAGTATTTTTTATGCAACAGCGGGAGACATTACGACCCACTTGATGTAAAGCGATTACCATAGCTTATGAACGCTTGCAATACATGAAGTATCGCTAGCGCGTTGGCACCCCTGCTGATAACACAGCAACTTCTTAGGAGCTCACTGGTAACCTCACTCACTCGTAAGAACACAACAACCCTACATGGAGTTGTTACTTGGCTACGGTTTTCTGTGACGTGGCGGTATTTTCCTATTCGGACTGCTTTGATGTGCTCTTACTATCTTGATCTGAGTATTGTTTTATCTAGGTCAATGTAAATGTATAAAAATACATTTAATCTATTAATTAATAAAAATTAATTCAGTACATAATAATTACGTATTAAATTTGACTAAATAGTATTTTTTATGCAACGGCGGTAGCCATGCAAGCATATGACCAACCTGATGTAAAGCGGTTACCCTATCCTATGAACTCTTGGAATACGTAAAAACTGTTTCATTATAACGTTTATTATTACATATTTGCACTTATTACCATAGCAAAACAAATATTTTAGTATTAATAATATTAATATACTATCGCATGCCCATACACCCTGTCTATTTACCGATATCGATAATAATATTCTCGTGCCCAACTTTAGGGTGACGTATGACCTAGCGTCGGCCAATCGGAGCACAGCGGTCACCACAATGATTTGGCGGAATTATTGTCAAACAAAATAAGCAACATTTCCTCTCTATTAGGTTACATACTCGATGCCTGTTTCTCAATTCTAGGTTTAATTAAATTTAATAAATTTTCATAGGCGCTTTCGTCCATCCTTAAGATTTTTTTAAAATTGTCAGGCTTCTGTATCAGCAAGCATTCTTTGTAAACGTTCATGCTTAAATCGGTGTCTCAATAAGTACCACTGTTTTGACCCCTGTCACTCTTGTTTTTCCTGCGTAGCATAGAAGTGAGTACTTAATAAAGTAAAAAATCTGCTTTTGACAATTCCATAATAAATAAATAACAGCACAGCAGAAGACCTCTTCGCTATACTATTCAGGCTGAATAAATGATTAATGTGCGAAAATAGAGTCCATCATCATGCAGCATGATAATTCACGTAAATGCATGTCATGCTGATCATCTAGGGACCCCATCATACTTTTATCAATAAAATTTCATGACAAGAAAAGCTTTTGGTGGCAGTCACCAGAACCCTATATGCAAATAGAGACAAAAATCTCATGCTCTGTCTTGCTCACACATACGTGTTTCACGATAATGCCGTCTCTCTTCACGGAGGTATTATTCACATTTCTAACCTCAAATGAACAAATAAAATAGAATCGTACTAAAATGAAATGGTATATTATCAAATGATTTTTTACTAACTTTTGGTTTGAATCGGTAAATTGTGTTTTTTCTAAAGCAAAGGTTGTGCACACATATTGAACATTTCACTGGAGCCTGCACTTTGATCATTATTAACTTTTGTTTATTTTTGATCCCTTGATCGTCACTGTCACACAATTTTTTTGAGTCATTAGAAAATAATAACAATAATATCATTATATAGTTTGAAATATATTTCGTTGATGACTAAAGATATTGTAAAACTAATTTTACAATATTTTTAGTTGTAAGTTTTTAAACATGAACACTGTTGTATTTCTGAAATGAAACGATAACGACAACTCATTTGGATTTGAATAATAAAAATGTTATTCTTTGAATATTAAAATGTTATTATTTGAATAATAAAATTCCGACGGCGGGGAGTTCACCCTCACACGCTTGAACCGCTATGGTCGCGTACGGTGCGGTTCCAGAGAAGTTTTCTTCCGAGAACACTCAAGCTGTGGAATGAGCTCCCAGCCGAGGTTTTTCCAAGGAACTACAGCATGGAGTTCTTCAAGAAATGCGTGAAGAGGTTTTTAGAGGGTCGGCAACGCATGAGTGACGCCCCTGGTGTTGCAAATGTCCATAGGCTACGGTGACTGTTTAACATCAGGCAGGCCGTATGCTTGATTGCCACCTTAGTGGTATAAAAAAAAAAATGTCGATAATTTCCTTTTTATGTAATAATGTTTTCTAGGGTACAAAAAACATTTTAGTTGTGTACTCATTTGTAATATATCATTTAAAAAATTTACCTACTATTTCGTAAATATACAATCAGGGATTAATAAATCCCAAAGTTAATCAATCTCCTTGAACGCATGACGACATGAGAGATTTCCGACATGCCAACTTCCGTCACAGCATACGGTTTACAGGCAAGGGGCGCCAATAGATGTTTCACATCAAAAAAACTGCATATTCAACTGTAACAGAACTTATGGGCGGACTAGGTACATAGATAAAAATAATAAATGTAGCATACCTTACCTAAAACCTTTTTAACTCTATGTGGTATTTCATTTCTGTACAAATATTCTTCATTGAAAGCAATCACGAAGTTTATTGCCAATATAACTAATAGGAACAATGCTTCCCAAAGCAAATATTCATGTGCTTGAACAGATTCTCCGAATAAATAAGTGAGTACCAGGAATGCTGAATAAATTAGAGTAATTGTGTATGCTACTCCAGACAACAGCACCTTTTCTGAAGAAAAGGATATTATATTTCGTATAAGCCAGTATCTGAAAACAGAATAAACAACTACATTGAGACTGTAATCATAATAAGCCAAAACATGAATATGCATTTATATGTTCGCCCGCCTTGTAGGGTAGGCATAAATAACCAAGGCCTGCATGACTCGGTGCTTATACAGCACATTTGCTTGTTTCATAATCTTAACTGTTTTCATACACATCCTCTAGTTATCGGGGGGTTATAGTTTAAATGTGTATTTCTCATAATTTGTAAAAAAAACCTAGTGGTTGTTTATCTTTTCTTTTATGTATATGCAACAATAATAAGAAATAATTCCTATTTACTTTTATTCAGTCATTTGGGTACCATCAATGATATTATAGTAAGTAAAGATACGTTATATGCTTACAAAATAACCTAAATAAATGATGCAACATAGCTGCGGCTCGCACATTTACATATTTCTTATTTTACACATATTGCCAAATGAAGTAAAAACAGAGTAAAAGAGATAGCGTAATAAAAACAACAAGAACAAAATAGACAGCTAGCGTTTGTCATTTGCACTTAAATTGATGCAAACGCCACTCTGATCACCAAACACTGCACATTTGACATAGACTAACAAAAATAATGAGACAGAAGGTACAAAGTTCTCGGTTCCTAAACGCTTGTTGTCTCCTAGAGACTCCTATATCCATCGGATGCTCACAGAGCAATACGGACTGGAGTAGCTTTGCACTGGTGTTCCCCTCTGCCTTGGTTGTTGTCCACATGGTCATATGCATTATATAAACTAGTTCGAATAGATTTCTCAGTAGATTAAAACCATCGAGTACGTAACCTAATAGAGATGAAATGTTGCTTATTTTGTTTGACAATAATTCCGCCAAATCATTGTGGTGACCGCTGTGCTCCGATTGGCCGACGCTGGATCATACGCCACCCTAAAGTTGGGCACGAGAATATTATTATCGATATCGGTAAATAGACAGGGTATATGGGCAAGCGATAGTATATTCATACTAAAATATTTGTATTGCTATAGTAATAAGTGTAAACATGTAATAATAAACGTTATAACTGAAACAGTTTTTACGTATTGCAAGAGTTCCTAGGATGCGGTAACCGCTTTACATCAGGTTGGTGATATGCTTGCATGCCTAGATTCATTTAATCTATTAACGTCACAGAAAACCGTAGCCAAATAACAACTCCATGTAGGGTTGTTGTGTTCTTACCAGTGAGCTCCTAAGAAATTGCTGTGTTATCAGCAGGGGTGCCAACGCGCTAGTGATACTTCATGTATTGCAAGTGTTCATAAGCTATTGTAACCGCTTTACATCAAGTGGGTGTGCATGCCTCCCGCCGTTGCATAAAAAATACTATAACTGAAGTGTGTATCTAATATTTATTAATTATATTATATACCAATTAAAATTTAATAAAATAATTATGCAATAATACACTTTACTCGTAAATATCGATACGTAATTAAATTGCAGCAGTACAGCACTAGGGATAAGTGTAATAAAATAGAATGATATAACGTAATAGGTTGCGCCTAAGATAAAAGAGGACGCATAGATGACGCATCAATTGTTTCATTTCTCTTGACCAATTTAACTTGAACCGCATCAATATGGACGTAAATTGTACAAATTTATTATATACCATTACTTAACAGTGAAATGTGATTCCATCTGCTTTATAGTTCGATTTATTACTATTTTTCCCACACCACCGAATAGCAAATAACGCCATTGTAAAATTAGTTTATAAATAATCTCAATATCTCGGAATATACAACAAAGTACACACAGGTCACTTGTTGGTGATGTACTGTTTTAGTGCGAGCGAGCGTTGATGTTTATAAGTGCAAAATCACTGATCAGTTTCGGATTTGGACGGCCCGCATTACGGCTCTATTGGTTATATACTCGATGATTAAAACTGACTATGTGCGATGATTGCAGTGACGAAATTCCTTATTGCGCAGTTTTATGTTGCAAGAAAAAGTCTGGTTATCGATTCAATGATGCAGTATCCAACTTACCTTGTATAGGTATTTTTGACATACATGACAATTAAGAAAAAACAGTTTTTGCTATTTATCTTGGGAATCCTTTGGATAAATTTAGGTATAAAATTGTTAAATCAAATTGATATAATACTTTTAAGAAATAGATGTAAGTAACATTTATTTCTTAAAAGTATTATTATATCATTAAATTAATATCCTACTCTTCAAAAACTAACTACTTTCAAACAACTTCAGGACCCCATTATTAACTTCAATCACAATGTCACTTCAATCACAATGTCCCTTCTGTTAGTTTGTTATGGTGATTTATGTTAGTGTGCTATGTGTCCTTGTTGCTACAGTTGTGGATGGAGGACCACAACATGGCATTATATTTGTTTTACAAGAGATTAAAAAACAATAATATATAATAATTTTGGTTTAATTACTTGTGGTATGTGATTCCGTGGAGTTTGTTTATTTTACTGCCGTAATTAGTACATTTGCTTAGTACATTTGCGCATAACACAACGGCATTGACAATTACACCAAAATATAAACTCGACTATCGTGAATTGGCAAGCAGTCCGCACGGTCGAGAGCGACTGAGGCCAGAGGCAACAATTGTCTCCTTTCGTACGCTTCATTCTTGGCTCTCTAGTAACTTATCTTCCTTTTTTTATAACATCATTGGGTACCATTACCAACCCCATGGTATCAGCAATGTAAAAATTCTAATGATAAGATAATTCTCAAATTCTATTCAGGTTGAAACTCACATATAAGCACACACCTGGAAAAATTGCAGGTCTATTTCCGACAGTCGTTTATAAATACTACAAAATACACAACTAAATATATTACTGCAGAATTAAAAAATATTGTGGTTCCGAAAGCAAAAGAAATCGAGTCGGAGCAAGGATATATAATAGAAAATTGCTTGGCCCCCTGCGGGAATATCTGTGTTATCATAAATCGCTTGAAATTAAAGAATTCAATACGGTTTTCATTCAATTCAGAGACACTCACCCAAGTGGATTATTCTGTTTATGTTCCATTATCACAGCAAGAATATCATTGCGTAATTTTATCAATGCGGCCTTAGTAGAGTAACCTAGTATTTGTTGATTATCATCCATGTTTATTCTGAATTTTTACATTGCATTTCAGAATTCAGAACACTCTAATTACCTATAAATAAACAAAAATTAAATGACAAGTATCAGCAACAAAATCAGTGGGTGGTGTGAAGTCGTCACTTCACTGTGAAGTCTGTCAAAGAAACAACTCACTGTCATGTCAAGAACATCAAGATACTTCTTTTTTTTTGGTTATTTTTATCCCTGAGGGGGAAAGCAAAGGGATCTAGTCCATACAGCCAAGTCTTCAGTTTAGAACCATTTGAAAATCTTAATTCTATGTTCCAGCATCAGGAACTATGCTGAAAAAATACTTGGGAAGGGTACATAGACCCAATAAACTCAGTTTGAATACCACCCGTAAAACGATAGTGGCTTTTACAAGGTTATCTTGATGAACTTATTCACGTCTTCCAAAAAGTGCATACACGTGTTGTATTTGAGTTTTTTTATTACTGCACAATTTCACTAGCACTAATGTTACAAAATATCATCGAAAACGTCACATAAAACTAATTTTATACTCAATTGTAAAAATTTCAAGTATAACAACAATGTCACTCGTCAAAAGCGCGGGAAGAAGTCCTAGTATATACCTAGAGGTGACAAGCAAATAATAATACCAAGATAGAGCGTGATAATAAATATATACAGTTCTTGATAAGAAGGAAAGAGACAGATAAAATATTTTTTTGTCCCTGTCCTAGAATCACTATTTTGTGTTTGCCACAAAAACAAATTCGTGGCAAACAATCATTTCGCTCCTTGTAGTACAACAAATTGTTTGCATAAATTACTAAATATAAGCGAAATATTAGTGCATATTTGTGTTCCTTTGCTTGTTTGGGACATAGACGTAATAAAAAAGTCAGACGGAATGTCGCTAAGAAACTCAGAGGAAAGATACCCAGAGGTGACAAGCAAATAATAATACCAAGATAGAACGTGATAGATGTATACAGTTCCTCATAAGAAGGAAAGAGACAGATAAAATATTTTTTGTCCCTGTCATAGTTTCACTATTTTATGTTTGCCACAAAAACAAATTCGTGGCAAACAATAATTTCGTTCCTTGTAGTACAACAAATTTTTTTGCATAAATTACTAAATATAAGGCAAATATTAGTGCATATTTATGTTCTTTTGCTTGTTTGGGATTGTCTTTTTACATTAACAATGTACGTTGCTGTGTAAAAGGCTGCAAAAGCCTCAGTTAGTAAAAATACGAAAACATAACCTTTCATACGTAAGTATAAAGTTTTAACAGTTGTTATCAAATATTTTGCGAAAATTAGATACACATGTAGTTTTTAAATAAATTGTTTGTATAATAACGTAAAAACAATGAAAATATCGGTTTAATTTACAAAAAGTATTTCTAGTAAAAACCGCCTAAATCTTGAAGGTTGTCTGTGGGTAATGCGTCAGTCATTTTCTGTTGTATTTTCAATTTATCGGTATAATGAGCGTTTTAGGGTTACCAGTATGTAGTATGGGAAAACACCCCGAAATTATGGGTAAATTATATGGGTACAGACACCTTTTTTTTAATTATTCGCTATGTCTCGCAACAAACTAAGTCCTCGCTCGTAGTACTCTTTTTCGAGTGTCTCGACATGATGGCAGCAGTTTTTCCATGTTTCAGGTGTGATGCTGCTGAAGGCCTCTTCAGGAAGTTGCATTACATCACGTAATCCAACATTTTGTGCTGCTACTTTTTCTTTTAGGTTAGCCCAAA
Organism: Pyralis farinalis; assembly: GCA_947507595.1. NCBI lineage: Eukaryota > Metazoa > Arthropoda > Insecta > Lepidoptera > Pyralidae > Pyralis > Pyralis farinalis. Next base: position 6,898,691 of record OX382269.1, on the reverse strand, counting down.
TGAGGTCAGTAGGATTCAAATCACCACTGTGTGCCCGTATTCTCCTAAAAGTTCATCAATGGCAGAAATGGGGCGGGGTTTGTTTTTTTTTACTAAACTCATTAAATTTGGCTTCCTGAGCGTGTGATCAAAATCAATATTATTCTCTAATAGGCAAAATTTTATCTCGTCCACGCGGGAACTAGAGATGGGCGTCATATTTGTCAGGACGGAGTGGTATGGCGCGTTATCCATAACTATGATTGAAGGATCGTGAAGATTTGGAATAAGCTTTTCTTTAACCCACTTGGTAAATTTATGCGCATTCATTTCTGAGTGGTAGTCTTCTAGTATATTTCTACCAGAAAATATGAAGAGGCAGTTTGGCACAAACCCCTTTTCACTTCCAGCATGGACTATGATGCATAACGCTTTCCTTTGGATATGTCTTTTGTGACACCTTCGATGTTCGGAGATTGCCAACATTTTGTGACCTGGTGGGAAAATTGGTTCTTATTTATTGTGAACTAGCATTCACCCACGGCTTGGTCATGTATTTGAGCCAAGTATTTCATGTTATGTTGGATAAAAAGTAGCTTAATGTCCGTGTCCCAGTTACCCTCTCATATGCTAAATTTTACGTAAATCAATGTCGTAATTTTTTATTTATAAAGTAACAAATAGACAGAGAGAAAACCTGCACATTTATAATACTAAGCAGGATAGGATATATAATGTGAGAAAAAAAATTTTATACAACAAATATTATAGGTACGTACACAATAAGAACAAAGACTTTACCTTATATGAAGAGTGAATGTAGCTCTCATCGAGATAAATTATGTTTTAAATAAACAATAATAAAAAATAATTCTTCTGGCAAATCTCGATTTTTTTTATGATGGCTAAGTATTTTCTCGCGTTGCAACAATATGTTATTGTTCGATTAAAGCTTTTCTAATATTTTGACATTTCTTATAGGTAAGTCCTATTACTTTTAAAATTTTACGGAGCACTTCAAGACTACAATCAAAATCCAAGTCAGTTCTGGCGATCACCTGCAATTCTCTGAGAGTTGGTACCTGAAATATCAAAGGATTCCGTTGATTGTGCATTGTGAAAAATGACCTCCCACACATATACGCTAATTTGGAAATGTGAGTTATGGCAACACCGGTCGATTTATTGTTTTCAAAAATTAATTTAAGTGAAAACGATTAGTTAATCAGAAAAATTACTTGCTTACCTATGAAAAGTTATCCCTTGACTTTTTTAATTGTACCACTATGGTTCCGACTGCTCTTCACTACGCACGACGGTATTATTATTATTTTACGACAAGGTTATCACGCGGCGAGGTGTCGGTGCATAATGGCGGGCGGTAGACTTACTATGGTGTGAATGTGTGCGTGTCCGCTCGTATGTATAGCGACTGACTTACTATGGAGGTGCTTCAGTGTTTAGTTCGGGAGACGGTGTCTGCTTTTTTTATTACGTCTATGGTCGTACTATAATGTGACCTCAGAGAAAGGATACCTAGAGGTGAAAGCAAATAATAATACCAAGATAGAACGTGATAGATGTATACAGTTCCTCATAAGAAGGAAAGAGACAGATAATATATTTTTTGTCCCTGTCATAGTTTCACTATTTTGTGTTTGCCACAAAAACAAATTCGTGGCAAACAATAATTTTGTTCCTTGTAGTACAACAAATTGTTTGGATAAATTACTAAATATAAGCGAAATATTAGTGCATATTTGTGTTCTTTTGCTTGTTTGGGACTGTCTTTTTACTTTAACAATGGTACGTTGCTGTGTAAAAGGCTGCAAAAGCCTCAGTTAGCAAAAATACGAAAACCTAACCTTTCATACGTAAGTATAAATTTTTAATAGTTGTTATCAAATATTTTGCGAAAATTAGATACACATGTAGTTTTTAAATAAATTATTTGTATAATAACGTAAAAACAATGAAAATATCGGTTTATTTAAGTAATTTACAAAAAGTATTTCTAGTAAAACCGCCTAAATCTTGAAGGTTGTCTGTGGGTAATGCGTCAGCCATTTTCTGTCGTATTTTCATTTTATCGGTATAATGAGCGTTTTAGGGTTACCAGTATGTAGTATGGGAAAACACGCCGAAATTATGGGTAAAGTATATGGGTACAGACACCTTTTTTTTTAACTTCTTACTTTTTGTATACTTCTTTGTTTATAATTTTTCGTCAAAATGTATTTATTTATTTTTAAGTTAAAAATGTTAACATGTTTAATCTTAGATGTATGTTTATTTCTTAGATTTCCTACAGTCGTCAGTGTGCGTAATGCATGGATTTTTGCTACTGGACGACAGAATTGGGAGCCGAGTACAGTCGCATATGTTCCAAACATTTTAAAGACCACTGCTTTCGGAAGAAGTTTATTTGGATAAGTCGTCAGTTTCAACATCCACCATACACGTAGGTTAACATTTGTTGACCTGGTTTGTCAACATTTGATTTGTTGACGAACCAGGTGTTCCTCTGGCAATGCAAGCTTGCGCATTCTCAACTGATTTATATTGTTTTTATTTATTTACACGATACAGTTACATAGTACAAATTATTATGTTCGCCAAACTGTTATAACAGTTTGTTGGCGAGTATATATGATGATAGGTATTAAAAAAAATAAGGAACTAAATTAGATGATTTACATGCCTGTCTATTCGTCTGCTAGTCTGTCTTAGAAAGTTTCACGTACAGACTTGAAATTTGATGAAATTTTACATAGTTACATTTTAGTCGCAGAAGCGTATAATTGAAGCACAAAAACATATGAAAATATTCCAACGACTCCGACAATCCGTAATTGAGTAGTTTCGGGACATATCTTATAAGGTCTTTTGGTTGAAATAAGAACCCGTACTCCAGTAATGAAGTGAATATGGATTGATATGATGTTGATGGGTTGATTATATTTATACAGGTAATTGTGAAAGATACGATGGGTAGTCGTGTAGATTATTCTATACCAATTATTTATACCACATTAATCAAGTTAATCACACACACACACATGCTTATGTGTCAACACATAAATGTTAATCAAGCATTTTATATTGTCTGAATTTGTAAACTTTTAAATGTGTAAAGCTCAATTAAATTATAGTATTGACAAAAGTTTTAATATAATGTTAGTACTAGGCTGTCGATATTACATGCTAATAATGCATTACAAAATTAAAATTGACCTATTTTCCAGACCGAATATCCAGGGCTTCCAATAGCGACGGACACTACATTAAGACCATGAAAATTGAAGCTTACTTTTAAATTGAGACTAAAAACATTACTGGCTGAGTCACGCAAGAAGAAATTAGCTATATTAAGGTCAAAAACTAAACGACTTGAAATAAAAATGCTGAACTATCTGTCATTATACAGAATTTTAATGTAATCGATGTATAGATACAACCTTCAAGATTTTGGCGGTTTTTACTAGACATACTTTTTGTAAATTAAACCGATATTTTCATTATTTTTACGTTATTATACAAACAATTTATTTAAAAACAACATGTGTATCTAATTTTCGCAAAATATTTGATAACAACTATTAAAATTTTATACTTACGTATGAAAGGTTATGTTTTCGTATTTTTGCTAACTGAGGCTTTTGCAGCCTTTTACACAGCAACGTACCATTGTTAAAGTAAAAAGACAATCCCAAACAAGCAAAAGAACACAAATATGCACTAATATTTCGCTTATATTTAGTAATTTATGCAAACAATTTGTTGTACTACAAGGAACGAAATAATTGTTTGCCACGAATTTGTTTTTGTGGCAAACACAAAATAGTGAAACTATGACAGGGACAAAAAATATTTTATCTGTCTCTTTCCTTCTTATGAGGAACTGTATACATCTATCACGTTCTATCTTGGTATTATTATTTGCTTGTCACCTCTAGGTATCCTTCCTCTGAGATAAGAAGTGATGAAATTACCATACCAATCAGAATTTTCTTAGTTTGTGAAATTTTAAACCACATTTTTATTTACTGTACATTTCAATCGTTTAAAATATTGGATAATCCATTAAAAGCGCGCTATTTAAGTAATGTTTTCAATCAAGTTTTAAATCAAAAGGTCAGTGGCAGTGTTTACATTGGTCGGTCCTTCCCTATCTTTGTTATGTATGAAAACACTGCGTAATTATCCTGCGGTTGTGGTATTATGACTATAGTTGTAAAGCAACGGTTAACAACGGATATTTATCCAAAGTAGACGTTAATAACGTATAAAAAACGGTTGAAAATTGTCTATTCTATCAATTAGCTAGGAGGAAAAACTGATACCATTTAAAAAAATATGTTCTTACCCGTTTCAAGCCATTTAAAACCATTGACAACGGTTAAAAACAAAAACAACCGTTTTCAACCGCTCGGTTGAAATCGTTAACAACCAGCTTTGCATCTATAATTATGACATTATTTATCTAATTTATTTGTCGATAAAACAAAAATAAATGTCAATTTATAGCACATAAAGTGACTTATGTACCTAAAAGTGTTTTATAATTATGGCGTATTCGCCACTCAATTCCATAAAATCGCTATTTATTTTAATTTTTTTTTAAATCCGTGATGTAACTTTTTGAGGAAACGAAGTGTAAATTACGAGGGCATTCGAGATTCCTGGCAACATTGGTAAGTTCCTACTTTAGTCTATGCGTAATACAATAAATTTTCTTAGTATTACTTGTTCTTCTCTATCGTGTTCATCTTATTAGTAATAACACTACCTATATTAAGATTGCGGTATAAAATTTAGAACTATAATAAATAAATACACGTAATTTGTTAACAGTGCTATTCAGTCAGTCAAGTTGTGTCATCGTGTTGTGACTGCCGTGCCATCGCATCGCCATTGCACCTACAATATATCTTGTAAATAAAATACGAAATGTGTTGATTGACTGTTTATAGTTCTAGTGCATTCATCGATATGGTTTAAAAAATGAAACATTCAGTGAACATGGCGAACCCGGGCTCACGAAAACGGACGATCCAAAGAAGTGTTTATAAAAAAAGGCCGTGTTTTGAAATATGGATTTGGTGTACAATATTAATGTGTTTGATTCAGATGCCGTGCATATTAACGCGATGCAATCCCGAAGGAAACGTGTACATTCCGTATGGAAAGCCGCTGGAGTTGTTGTGTATAGCAAACAATCCCTATGATTCCGATTACAATCCGGATAACCTGAAGTTCCTACTTAACAATACAGTGGTCAAGGATACAGAGCTTGTCAATCGGACCACAAGAAGATTATTTATCCAAAACCCTGAGAAAGCTGTTACAACATATCAGTGTCGAAATGGCAGGGAAAAATGTGTGGTCCGGTTTGTTGTTGATTCTCCTCCCATGAATGTAACAGACTTTCATTGTGTGTCCTATAACCTAAAATACTTAAGGTGTAATTGGACCGTTCCGCCAAATTTTTCCGTGATAGGGTACTTGTTAAGTGTCAAATTTAATGGTCGTACAATTGGACCAAGTGCGGCCGAGTCTAAAGGCAAAGTAGCCCAATGGATATGGGGAGATACTGACCGAAATTTGACATATAGGCAGCAGGAAGAGACATTTGTAATTACATTGAATGGTACTAATAAGTTTGGAAGCAACATTCAGCATTTCACTATAGACCATTTTGCTGTTGTTAAGCCCGACCCGCCCACCAACTTGCAAGTACTAGTTAACAAAAGCCACCAAGTGCAGTTACGATGGGACATCCCTAACACCATGGTCGATCTCCTCAGCTGTGGTGTTGAACATAGAATTGAATATCAAATTGCAAAAGTTGATCGTAATACATATTTTCGTAGTGTGAATGCAACAATGTTGCCAAAAAATAATAAAACATACACATTCTGGCTGAAAAATCTTCCATATGCACACATGAGATATGATGTAAGGATATACATTAAATCAAAAAGAGCTAACAGGGAAGAGTTCTTGTCTAACTTTACATATATAGTGTTCACAACGGCTAGTGAACGCCCAAAACGCCCCCCAGAGACAATTGCTGGGGCATTCAGTGAAACCTATGAATATACAGCAACTGGTGCACAAAGTGATAACAGAAAGGTTTTGCTTTACTGGAAACAACTGGAAGAATATGAAGAATCTGGTGCTAATTTTACCTATATGGTTAATATTACACAAAACAATAGAACAGTTACTAAATATCCATACAAAAATACAAGTATGAGTTATGTCATACTTAATGATGTCCCTTGGGGTCCTATGTATGTAACTGTGGCCTCTGTCAATGAGAAAGGTCCATCTGTGAATAGTAGCTACATGTATGTTCCGGCTAAAACTGACAAGAGTCTGAGAGTAACTATGTTTAGTCAGATTGCCTATGATGGCAACATGTATAAGCTTTCATGGGTTGGAAAGGAAAACATTGATAACTACACATTGTTCTGGTGCCAGCACAATGTAACCAGAATATGCAATGGACGTTTGAATTTTATAGTTCTTCAGCCTACGAGGAATAACCATGAGATAAAACTACCAAGAGGTGAAAGGTACCAGTTTGCAATTTCAGTAAATAAAGGTATTGAAACTAGTGGCATTATTTGGGCGACTTGTGACATTTCTAATGATACACTCCTAATGTATGGCTTTCCAGTGAAAGTTGAAAAGGAAGGTTTTCAAGGCAAGACATATGTCAATATTAAATGGTCATTAACATGTCTACATTTGGAAGCAAATGAAACCACTATCAAAGGATACAATATTACATACTGTGTTGTCCTTAACACGAGCAGTGAATGTGATCCAATATATGAAAAGAAAGAAATTCACATACCTAATCCCCGGCAGATGCAAAAAAACATTACTGGCTTACTACCCCATAAAACTTATTTATTCACACTTAAATTAGAAACAATTCATGGGTGGAGATATTTAGAAAATGCTTCTACTGAAACGACTACATTAGAAGACACACCAACCAGGCCACGAAATGTTAGCATATCTGATATTAAACATGACTCTATGATAATATCATTTGACCCGCCTGACCCCAGAAATGGCATTATTGGTAACTATAAAATTTACAACTTCTCCACTTTATACAAAACAGTTGATGTGATAGAAGACAACACAGATGTGTATAGAAGACATGTCACACTGCCAAATCTCAATGGATTTACTGAGTATGGCTGGACTGTGATTGCTTGTAATACTGGACTAAACAGTTGCTCTGAGCCGAGTCCTGATAAACCTATCATAATTAAAACAAAAATTGGTCCTCCAAGTAAAATCAAGGCTCCTCAAATTTCTCAAAAGCCTGACCAAGTCCTATGGGAAAGACCAGAGATATTAGGGGGTAATGATACTTTCTATGAAATCAGACTAATCAAAGATGGGAATGTGAAAGGTGCTAAAATATATACTCCACTCAATGACACTGCTTTATTAATACCACAATGTGTTGATGTTCCCGTGGCTGAAAAATATCAAGTGAGGGCTGTTAACAGAGATGGGGATCGGATTTTTGAAGGAGAGTGGAGTGACCCCAGTTCAAACACTTGCAAGTTTAATGACAATCTCACTATGGTTCCTGTTTTCGTATGTTTGTTTACTTTCATAGCCATTGGATATGGCTTTCTGAAACTTTACAACAAGTATAAGAAAATGGATATCAAACCGGTGATGCCTGATGGTCTTTGTTTACCAGAACCGGAAAAGTATACCTTTGGTTGGAATACTTCACTTAAAGACAATAAATTATTGGCAGATGAAACATTACCTTTAACCACTAAAAATGTTGTGTCATCATCGGAAGTGAAGCAAAAGGACAACAGTAATTGTGGTTCTAGTGATCACACGGACAGCACTGCCCTGTCAGATACGTCACGGGGTCAAATAGACAGGCACCCGTCTACTTCAGATGATGATTCAAATTCATCTTTAAATTTAGAAGTGGATGCTGCTAAAGCTCACAACAGAATTCTAGCACAAGATGAAGAATATTCTTTTAGCAATTCGGACAACCAGAGCTTCCGTGATGCATTCAATGACAAACCATTTAAGACTATCCTTGCACCATCTGTGAATCCTACCACTGGCTATGTTCAGTCAGTACCAATTCCACTCAAGAGTGTTCCAGTGAAAGTTCCATCAGAAACTGCCAGCTCAAGCTATGTAAAGGCTGGTCTCTCACCATCGATATTCACCACTGGTGTAGTTCCGCCTGCTGTGAGAAGTCACCCACCTACCTCATCGGGATATGTAGCTCGTGAGGATGCACATGCCAATTCCCTCATTAATTTACCTAATTTACGGCCACCACTTAGTGCACAGTACGGACCGGATAGCTTGCCAACTATGCCTACCTTGCCCCAGCCGACAAAACACGGCGCAGACAGCAGTTACATACAGCTGCAGTCATTAGACTCCTTGCCTAGCCTAAAGCCGGCTGACCCCAACATTGTGCCATCGCTCAAGCCAGCAGCGCCTAGCAATAGCCCTGGAGATGGCGTTATAAATAAGCACTTAACTAATATGTTGTCTGCAAGACATATGGCTGATGAGCCCGCTATTCTAGATCCTAAGATGTCACCAGATGCATATTGCCGGTTCTCGTGGAGCACAGACCCCGCTAATGACAATCTACAGTCATTGTACTCACCCAATATTAACTCATTTAAAAATTGAGTAGACTGGACCATGCATTGTATATAATTCAAAGACTAAACTGTAAATAATGAAAACATTTAGTGAGAAGTGATATAAAATAGACTCCATTTTATACAAGATGTGAATGATTTGCCTAGTGATAATTCTTGTGCCTTATTAATTTATTTTAGGTGATTTTAAAGAAGCTAAGTAGGTAAGAATTTTATACCTTGTATTATTTTTTCAATATTATAGTAGTAGAACTTGAGTTACTAATGATCCACTTGAGGCACCATTGATCCACAAGCTGAAATAGCTGGTCACAGAGCTTGAAGAACCAATGGCCACAGAGGCTGAAAGATTCTCGCATGGCTGTCTAAAACCGGAAAACACAAAGTAAGAGGAGCACTTAAGTGATGAACTGATGATCTGGTGAAGATTAAGTAATTTGGTGGCTTATGTTCAGCGGTGGACATCCTTCAACTAAAGTGATGATGATGATTATTTTTCAGAATCATGAAGGTCTTGTCTGATTAAACTTTTATGCTGTTACCGAATTAGTATGGTCGATAGGTTGAACTTATCGTTATATGAATTCACATACAATCTGAATGAACCCTAACCACTACCCCCATGTTATTCAGATATTCTTTCAGTACCTTCTCATACATTTATGGTTATATGTGCATTGATTTTTTGTTTGTTGCTGTTCTGCCATTGTGGTTTATCTACCATTGCAAAATTAACCATAGTTTGTGCCTTTTAAAGGGCTTCAATCGCAGATCTTTTATGCAAGCCTCTTAAACATTTTTCGCAAGATCAGAAAGTCTACTGTTAGTAAGGTGTACACTATACAGGATAGATAACTGTAGTTCTGCACTAGTAAAGATTATATAAAAAGATGTTATCTCCTTCCCAAACTCGGATTAATCTCACATAATAAAATTACCACATGTCTGGAGCAGGCTTGATTTACTTCTGCAACATGGACTATGTGTGGACATGTGCCATATATCCTGAGCAGCATACCTTTATTTCTGATAACCATGAGTGTTGGCCTCAGTTATGCCACTTGTATGTTTGAATCCAGTGTTATTGATAGATCTTTAAGAGGTAATAAAAGAAGGACAATTAATAGTAATTTATTATTATTAGGGGTTAAATTATGAAACTGCCGATTTGTACTGAAAAATTAACTCGTTTTTTTTCTAAAAACACCTTTTTTTTAATCAAAATATTAGGTGTTAAAGTATGAAATGTTGGTTTGTACTGAAAAATTAAAACTTGTTTTTTTCTAAGATGTAACATATTTATTTATTTAAAATATCTACCCTCATTATCTATGCATTGCTGCTATCGAATCGGAAGTTTATTTATGCCTTTGCGATAGAACTCTGGGGATATAGATTCTACAAAGTGTGTCATAGCGTTTTTATTTTGCATTTTACCCTGTAGAAAATTGTAACTAAAATTCGGCACAGTAAACATCTTGTTTGGTGGCTCAGTCGTGAATGACGACTTTGACACCAACGCTCGTGGGTTCAATTTCCACACAAGGCAAACATTTGTGTGCATGAACATGTCTGTTTGTCTTGGTCTGGATGTTTTAAGAGAGGTAGACGCATCAAAGCAGCCCGTTTGGGGAAGTACCTCCACCTCACAGAAAACCGCAGCCAAATAACAACTCCCTAGAGGGTTGTTGTTTTCCTGCGTGTGCGTGTGGTCACCAGTAAACTCCCAAGGAGTTGCTGTGTAAACAGCAGAGGAGGCATCACGCGAGATACTTGAGCAGTCAGAACCCGTTATATACGTTTTCTCATACATTTCGCGGTCGTATTCGACCACCCGGGTTTCGAAGGGTTAATATGTCGTCAGCGTTTATAGGCTACGGTACCCGCTTTACATCAGGTGGGTCATATGCTTATATGCCTCCCGACGTAGTATAAAAAAACGTCCAAATCACGAAAAAAATGGTAGTCAGTTGGAGCAACTATACAATGACGTAACGGTTCTAACTGTAAATCCTGTAGAGTTGCAACGGTTACTCGTGTAGTGTGAGGGTTTTCTGTTATCATGGAGAAATAATGGTAAAGATCGATTCATGAGTCGGGACTGTTTCACTGACAGTTTCGCCATCATTGTTCGAAATTCGGCACAGTAAACATCTGCTGTTATTGCTCGACTATACCTGAGGAAGCTATAGTGAATAACGCCATGAAGAGACCACCAGACAGTTACCATTACCTTTTTATTGGTAGGCTTTAGGGCACTGTTGCGGCGTTTGACCTGAGGTCAGCTATTGCATTATTCGCTTACGGTTATCGTAAAGAATCCACTTTATGTCACATGCTACAATTCGATCCAATATTCCTTCATTTTTGCACCGATTTAACAAGGCAACACAAGTTTCAACACGCGTTGCTTTCTGCAGATCAGTCAAATCGTGAGGCACCCATTTTTATATATATTTCAATATTGTAGGGAAGGTAACATGAAACTATGCTGCTAATTCCTTGGTAGTTTGATTCAGATCGGCGTTATTCACCTGCCTTTCACTTTTGTCTTCCACGTGGTTCTTTCTTCATGTCGATTAAAAAAAGCGTTTAAACCAAAAACGCACGATGCGTTCATTAGTAGTCTCCTCTCCAAATGCAGTATTGATTTACGAGCCGTTTCTGCCGCATTAGTTCCACGTCGGAAGTCGTATTCAAAAGTTACTCGGATTTTCGAAGTATCCATCTTTCCCGTCTAAGCTGAATAAAAAAAACAATTTCATTTCTAAAATCAAATGTTACATATTTTTTTTAAAGAAAAACCTAATTGGTATCATATAAAAAAGTTTCTCGTTCACTCGAAATTCTCACACCATGAAGGTTTAATGTAAATTCAAAGCATCTATTACTATAAAACGGCAATTTCATACTTTGACCCCTATTATATTGACTAATTATTATATAGACTAATTGAGCTATTCTAAACCTATGCTAAACCTAATTTGAGTACAAAAGTGAGTTTGCACATTGAATGCGAGTAGTGATATCTGTTGGCAATGATTATGAGCTGGAAAACAGTGATAACTTTAAGTCTATGTGTATATAATAGACTGCGAAAACATAAAAATAGGTTGGTTGTAGCTTGGTGTAACAAAGTTGTGCATTTCCCACAGTGAGTAATTTGTTGCATATATGCCACTTACGGACTATAAAGTTTTTGTGCTGATCTCGTAAATTCACTTCCTCTGGAATGCTCAATAGCACATTCTTCGAAAGGTCTCTTTTTTAAGCTAATTTAACCTGGATGTCTTGTGAAACTAGGGTTTGTGTAAGAAAACATTAAAATGTCAAATAATTCAAAGGCTTATTAGGAAATGAAAACCTAAATAAAAACAAACAGATCTTGTAATTTGTCTCATTTTCCAATTAACTTATTACAGTGAATAATTACTTAAATTCAATGTATTAACTGTAAATTATGTTGTTACAGTCTTTGTTCTGCACACAACGTGTATCATACATAATGGATGGTATTTATAAATTGAAACTGGTGCCCAGCGATCTAAGCACCGAGGAAACTGTTTTACAAGTTGCAGAGACCCTCGATAACCTCAATGGTATTGTGGACGATGTATTTGCTCGCCTAATGAACAGAATCCAGCAGAATATGGACAAGACCATTAAACTGAAGAATAGAATCGATGTCTCAAGGACAAAAGTGGAACAACTGACTGGAATGCAAAAAGCCATCAAAGTGTTCTCTAGCGCCAAATACCCGGCGTCTATCGTCCATGAACATTACCAGTCTGTATTCGGCTGGGACGGGTATCAGCACCAGTCCAAGAAAGTAACCCTGAGCGGCAAGAATCAGGGCCAAGCCAGCGGCAAGGACATACAGGTGAAAATGCATAGCATAGTTTAAATTACTGTTTATTTTGTCATAAATGTTTAGCTAATACTATATGTATAGTTGTTGACTATTGATATTCCCGCCCACAAGCTGCCATGACTATATGGTTATCTTACAAATGATATCTCATTCCTAATCGTCACTTGTTGCAAATAATGAAGACAGAGGAACAGATTTAATGCATCAGCATCTATATATAATGTCTGTTTGATTCTGATAAGAAAAATGAAAATAATTTGTTTCTTTACAGGAAAAACTTCATTTTTATCACGTAAAAGTAGCTGAACCCAAAATTGCGCTTAAAAAAGACTTCGATCTTAGTACTGTAGTGGATAATGTGAAAACAGTTGGCGAATTGTTAATTTTCAATACTGACGAGAGCCCATACCTTGCCACTCCAAGTAAACCAGCTTACGTACCAAAAGTCAGCTCCAGCGTTCAAGGAAAGAGTCTTTTGGAAGATGCACCGTCTTCCATTGCGAGACGAGAAATTTTGAAGAGAGAAGCCGACGAATACATGTATGCACCAGGCATCGGAGTGGTAAGACGTTTACAATAATATATGTCGATAATTTTATTTTAGCATAGTAGCAGAGGTCTCATATAGTAAACCTCTGTCCATGACGTGCGCGCAAGTGCCAAAATCATATCATACCTTTTATATTAGTAACACGAGACGTGTAATATTGAGAAGATGAATATGAGAAATTCTAAAACTATAAGAATAAAGTTTCTTATCTTTAAATTTGGCTAGGTTCTATAGAAAATATTTATCTATCTCTTGACGATAGCGTTCGCAATGATAATGTTAGAAACAGAGTTGGTCTGTAAGAGTGTGCTGGTGTCAAAATAAGAAGTATGCTCTGTTGTCCGTGTCTGTCACTCTGTTGGACATGTAAAACAACTGTATGAGGAACGGATGCCAAAAAATATAGCTCCATGCGAATGTAGAAGATTTCTAGTTGTTGACATTTGCGAACCTTAATTGATTGGCGACGGCCAGAAACATAATTGTATTCCTCAAAATATAAGTCTTTTATACAAAACAATTGACATTTAAAAGGGCACTGATTTAAAGAGGCAGTTGTATATTGTAGTTTTGATGAGATAAAAATTACAAAAAGGATATTTATTAACAAGTTTAGCAAATAAAATTTAGCAGTAAAGTAAACAAAACTGAGTCATAAAAAATGAAATGGGTAATTAAATAATTATAGAGCAGTAAAATAGCAAAACGGGCAGTTACGTGTGGGCAGTTAACAAATTGGAATTAATCGGTAAGAAATCTCATTCTAAGCAGTTCTATAAACAATGAGGGGATAAAATGTATTCCACGTATATTCCAGAGCGTAACGTAAAAGAGGAAAAATATTTAAGTGTGGTTTTATGATTTATTCGTTTTTTTCAGTAAATTTAAGTTCTGAAAAAGAAAATGACTTTCGCTTTGATTGATGGAATTAAATAAAACAAATTAAACGGCCTGTCAATGATAGGTACTTTTAATATGGTAGGATTGGTACATGTAAAAATAATAGTGAAACGAAATTTGTTAGAGGCTAAAATGAACTTATTGTAGATATAATAAGAGCGAGTTTGGCGTTCGATGGCCTGCCTCTCTTCCTTTTTTGTCCGAGGGAAATGTTCTTGGCTTCAACCGGAGGCACGGCGTACTTCAAGCGTATGGACAGGCCAATTATATGTTTACATAATATACTTCATATAAAAGTTTGGGCAAGTATATGTTCCTTGAGTCCACTCCTCTTTATGTTGCGTCAATATAACATCCCATTTATTGAAAAACTGCTCTTTTAACAACTCATCATAGTTTTCAGGTGAGTTTTAAAATACTGTGCATTTCTTCTCCCGCCCCCTCTAACAAAAGTTTACCTCTCATTTCAAGGTGACGTTCGGGTGTCTCCGCTCCCTGTGAACTGCCGAACTATTTATCGAACTGCCCATTCCAACATTTTTACCGTTTTTCCATTTATTTATTAGACTGCTTACGTAGTATTTGTACTGAAATTGTTGGATGAAATAACCGGCCAATTGTTTTTTTATTACTGTTCATGCTTTACTCTCGCACTAATTTATCAACCGCCAAAAAATTAAATAACTGCCCATTATTTTTTTTTAACTGATCATGATCATATATTATGATGTTATTACCTCTCGAATGTTTAAATAACAGTTTAAAAAATTACTACCAATTTTAAAGGAAACTCGGAAATTAAAAAAATAATTTCATCAACAGGTGCCAGAATTAGAAATGCCGCTCGATTTGCCCCACCTGCCGGGCATAGCGGGAGACGTGCAGTTTTCGATGGCAACAGGAGGTTCGATCGCTCCATCAGTCGTGACATCGCCTGTAGTTTCTCTCCCGGAGTCGGAATTACCGGAACTGCCTGATCTGAAGGAGTTGCCGGAACTGCCTGATCTAAAGGAGTTGCCACAGACGCCGTTGCCGGATGTACCCGATGCTCCGCCGGTGCCTGCTCCGCCGCCAGTAGTCGCTTTGCCACCACCACCTCCGCCACCGCCGCCGCCGCCATCACCTCCGCTGGAGATCTCTGTGCCTACCATTGTTACGAGGTAAGATTTTTTTGTTTAGACTTTATAGGACAGCTAAGAGCATATCACGCTCAACGGTCGAAGTGCGATTGTAACTCTTATTATGTGTAACATAAAAACGGTACAAATGTCAAGTGTAAAGCTTGAAGTTTTTTAAGTTTTTTTGTGAAATATCTTGTCGTTTTCAAGAAGTAGGTGCGTAGGGTGTCCTTTAGCTGTACACATCGTGCCACACTA
The DNA here is from genome assembly GCA_947507595.1 of Pyralis farinalis. Classification (NCBI taxonomy): domain Eukaryota; kingdom Metazoa; phylum Arthropoda; class Insecta; order Lepidoptera; family Pyralidae; genus Pyralis; species Pyralis farinalis. Next base: position 6,883,325 of record OX382269.1, on the reverse strand, counting down.
AGTGATATGTAGGTCATTGTGCCGCGGCACACTGATGTGCCGTAGTCATCAAAAATAGTGCTAGTTTTATTACTATCCTCTTCACATAAGTGAGAATCGATGAGAACAGTCTTATAAATCATTGTTTCAAATTTTGATCGCTTGTATGCTTGTATGCAATCTATGCAGGCTCACATTTCTCATTAAACATCTTTTCATATTACATGGCTTTTAATAACAAAACAAAATATTAAACAAACATTAGGTTTTGCTGAGGTGTACAACCAAATTTTTTTGATTTGGTATGTTGTACACTTGTGTAGGCCACTTCGTACTTTCGGTCTGTTTGATATAGGTTTTATTTGTTAACCCATGGGTTCCCAAACTTTTTCAGTTCGCGGCCCACTTACAGGTTTAATATTATGTCTCGGCGCACTGTAGTCGTGAATACTCGAAGGAAGGTACAAAGCTACTAGGTAGATAGGCACAAACATTAAAACATCCAAAATATGAAGCTGAGTTTTTACATTTTCATTATAATTTCAGAAAAATAGGATATAAAATGCAATGACACTCCACACATTTTTTCAAAGCGCGTGATAAAGATTGCCCCTCTTATAAATAGGATGTTGGAAGGAAATGAGCATTCTTAATGCTTTTGTACTTAAAGTTGGGTATTCATTTTGGATCGATATACAAAACTCTACACGTGAATCTTTTTTTTTACGCTGCTGTCGCAAGAGAGTTCAATAATCTCTTCTTCTTACGAAGGGAATTCTGGTGGTGCTTGTGCCTGGAAACCATCTCGGATCCACGTATATTTTTCTTGTTTGATTAAATTGGATTTGAATTATTTATTTTGTAGGCGCGAATACCTAAACTTCGTTTCCTGGCAATGGTAAACAAGAGCGTCTCACAGCGCGCCCCTCTATACTCACTACGGCGCACACTTTGGAAACCGCTGTTTAACCGATTTAAATGACTCATATAAACTTGACGTTAGCTCAGGCTTATCTCAGTGGGTGCGTACCGTTTGTTATAAAAACATGCAAACTATTACGCGCAATAAATTTCGGATCAATATAATATGTATTTGCCTTATTCTAGTACAGTAGGTATAATTTCGATGGGTTTTTAGATATATTTTTCATTGCTGTAATGTTTAATTGATATAGCAATATATATTTTATTCAAATAATGTTGTATGCATTACAATAGTAACCTTGTCTTAAACTAAAAATATTAACTAAAAATTTAAATTTTATCTATCTATAGCTTCACACCAAGGCCCTCGTGGTTCAATCGAACCGATCGGTTCTGTTCTATTATCTGAATTACGAAAGAAGGGTATCAGGCAAGAGTGAATGGCGATGTCGGGAGGGCCCGCCCTAGACGCACACATATAGATCAAATTGGAGATGCGTTGAAAAAGGTCCAAATTAAAAGCACCCAAAATCGAAGAGCATGAATGAGGACGATGAAGAGTGTGAGGAAGAAGCGAGAGAAGTATGTTTCGATCGGTGCACCTGGCGTTCCATAGTCTCTGCCTACGTAAATGGGAGACAGGCGTGACGATGTGTGCATGTCACATTTTACATTAAGAGATTATTGTTATTCTCGTTCGTTCCTTCGTGTATTATAAAAACTAAAACCATTTCGCTTCAAAATGGCACATGTTTATCCTTTTCTGATAGTCGGGTCGGGCTGCCTTCCTTTCTAAACCATTTTTTTGCCCGCCAAGGGGTGGACGGGCAAAAAAATTGTGGCCGTTTACGGCAGACATGAAGACTTCATCAAAGAATAAGTAATTACTTCGTTCAAATAAATAGATCGTACTTCTCTATTGCGTTTTAAATATTCCGAATTTATTACACTATGTATTTGTTATTATTTGACGAGCTCGGTGGTTCAATCGTGAATGATGCGACTTTGACACCAACGCTCGTGGGTTCGATTCCCACACAAGACAAAAATTTGTGTGCATGAACATGTGTGTTTGTCTTGGTCTGAATGTTTAAGAGAGGTAGGGCGCAAAAAAGCAGCCCGTCTGGGGAAGTACCTCCACCTCACAGAAAACCGTAGCCAAATAACAACTTCCGAAAGGGTTATTATGTTCCTGCGTGTGAGTGAGGTCACCAGTAAGCTTCTAATGAGTTGCTGTGTAAGTAGCAGAGGAGGCATCACGCGAGTAGTACTTAATACATTACAAGCGTTAATAGGCTACCGTAACTGCTTTACATCAGGTGGGCTGTATGCTTGCATGCCTCCCGACGTAGTATAAAAAAGGTGCATAATGCACTATATATGTTAGAGTACAATGACATCATAATGTTATTAATTACATTCCGTATCATTATTATATTAAAGGGTCCAAGGGCCGTGCAGCCACTCTCGTAATAATCGATGTCACTTTAAATGAAGAGTGTATTTATGGCAATATCGATTAGGCTATTCTTGTGTTTGCGTTAGAAATGTGAGACTCGAGGAGGAAATGGGTTTTTTGATGGATATTTTCAGCGCAAAATATTTTCTTCCGCTTAATGGCGCTCGTTGCTGAATTATATTCGTAAAATTAGAGATGACAAATAGGTACAGTCGATTTATCTAATACACTAGATTTTAACGTATTTTATTTTAGTATTTATAGATACCGTCTTGGTCTAACGTTCTGCTAACACGACTTTTATTTGTAAATTAATTTAAAATTATTTCATTTATAGATAAATGTTTTGTTAGTAGAACGCTGAATAAAGATAAATACTAGGGTAAATCAGATAAAGGTGAAGCCAAGGTATAGTCGGATTCGGTTTCACAGTATTTTACGTAAATGTACTCGTTTTATAGATTATATATTTTATAGATTTGAATAGCCGTCCACTTCTTAATTAATGACTTCCCCATTTTTATATAAGTTTTACAAAATCTATGCTAAAGTTATGAACTCTCCGTTATTCTCAAACCAACGTAAAATAATCCGTACTTGAAAGAATGCAGGCCGAAGGAATGGCAAAATAGACTTGAAAGGAAGTGTGATCGAGCTACCACAATGTGCTTTATCAGAAGGTGATGTGAGAAGTTCTAGAAACCGGTGAGCGTGCATCAAAAGAAGATTGAATGTTAAAGAAGTGAGTGAGGTTTTTCAGCGGCGAGTCATATGGCACTCGCTTCTCTCACATACCCCGCAACGGACTTGCGTAAAGCCAGATAGATAGAATATGAAATATATATTTTTTTTACTTTTGGACTATATATCAAATTTTGGCCAAATTCTGTCTTCATTCAGCTTAAACTATCCAAACTCGTTAAATGTTTCCGAGATATTAGTATACATAAACATACTTGTTTATTTCTTTCTTTTTGAAGTCGGTTAAGTGTCAAAACAGTGTCAAACGCGACCACCGCACGGAACGCACCATCACCGGAATCCACGCAGTGGAGCTTTTAACTATAATACCATCATTTCCAAAAGCAATATTACTTCTTCCCGCTGTCTACGTCTTTCCCACCACGTTACTGAGAAGCGCTACATCCGTTGAATCCTAAACAGATGTATAATGGGCACAGTACACCTTAATAGAAAGGAATTTCCGAGAATAATGTAAATCGCCACATTTTCCTGCGGCTGTTGGTGTAGTTATGGTCCATTTGACCTCTGTGCGGCCCTCTAGGAATATTAATGTGTTAAACGCTTGTTAAACGTCAAATAAACATGTTAAAGTGAGCTTTCAAGTGTGGACGCCTTTGTAATAGCTTTTTATTAGGTGCTAATGTTGGTTGGCACGGGTCTACATTAGGCACCTGTCCTGGATATGACGAAAAATGAGTAATTATGGCAGTGAACTATACGGTGGAATGTTCATGTAAACATTCACAATTGAACGCACACAACGTCGCAGTTTTCGTTTTGTTACTCACTGTTAACAATCGAAGCCAGTTTCACCTGCACGTGGTCTTACCCTGCTAATTATATAACGAGGCTCTAGTAATGCTTTGATCGGGCTGCGTTGATGCCTTACCTAGCGAGGTTTAAACCAGCCTGAAGTACCGCAGCTAAATAACAACTCTTCGTTCTTGTGTTCATGAGGTTGTTGTGTTAGCAGCGTGGACGGCAACGCGTGAGCACACCTCTCTTAAAACATCCAGACCAAGACAAACAGACATGTTCATGCACACAAATGTTTGCCTTGTGTGGGAATCGAACGCACGTGCGTTGGTGTCAAAGTAAGGTTACTAACCACTGCGCCACCGAGCTCGTTAAAACTTCTGAATTCACGTTGTAGTAACAACATTTAAATATACAGGCTGTTTATAAACTGCACTCGTTCGCTTCCGCGTATCGCGTTCTTTACAAGAAACACGTTTTCAAAACATACGATATTCGCTGCTTCTAATGAATAACGCTGCATATATGCCACGTTTCAATAAACACTGAATATTTGGCAGCTGCGGGAGTATATGCCGTGGGCCTGTGCATGGCTATGGAAGAAATAGTCTACACGTACATTTTTTATACTACATCGGGAGGCATACGAGCATACGATTCACCTGATGTAAAGTGGCTATTATATCCCATGGACACTTGCTATACAGAATGAATTGTGCGCGCGTTTCCACGTCTGCTGCTAACACGCAGCGGGTTTCTGTGAGGTGTAGGTACTTCACCAGTGGAGCTGCTTTGCGCCCTGTCACTCTTAAAAATACCCAGACCCAAAACAAACGGACTTGTTCATAGGCACAAATGTTTGTCCTGGAATTTAACATACGAGCCTTGATGTTAAAGAACCATTGCTAACCACTCCGCCATCGGGCTCGTTAAAACAACGAAGAACTGGGGCTAAACTACAAAGTCAAAGTCAAAATCTTTTTATTCCGTAAAAATGGCTACATTTGTTTGGAATCGTCACAATTTTTTTCCCTACCGTGCAGTTCATGACTAGGTGAGCACTGATAAAAATACTGCCAAAAAACTCAGGCATCCCTCTTTTGGTATCCAAACAAATTTACATAATTTATTAATTACATTATAATTGGATCGACTCAATCCCAGGCATTTTTATCATTAATATAGTCAGATACTTTATAATATGCCCTGCTACACAATTTGGCTTTAATAGTAGTTTTAAATTTGTTTATTGACAATTCTCTTATATTGCTGGGAAGTTTGTTATAGAACCGTATACATTGCCCCATAAAAGAATTACTTTGTGGAGACGGCTTGCATGTAACACAAGATTATGCTTATATCTAGTATTTATGTTATGAGTATCACTCTTTTTACAAAATGAGTCTATGTTTTTATGGACATACAAAAGATTTTCATAGATATATTGCGACTGTTAGAATATTTATTTCTTAAAATTTTTCTCTAAGGCTCTCCCGGGGACCAAGTTTGTAGATAGCTCTTATGGCTCTCTTTATGCAAAAATTACCATAATGAAATTCTCTACAATGCAAAAATTACCATAATAAAATTCTCTTCCACTTTTCAACATGATTTCACGGACTTTGTGAATGTCCTTGATGAAATTTGCATTGTCTACATTTGAGATGGTAATGAATAGTTGTAACGGGTATCTAGACAGACTTTATACGCGATCTGTCAGTGTGACCTTGTACAGGCAATCAATCAACGTTAGTCTTGGCTCCAGGGCCTACAAGAAAAAAAAAACACTTTTTGCCCAAATCTCTGGGAACAAAGCCCGGAAACTCGCTTCGACACGGACATTTTGTCGGTGCATTGTGATTTATGGTTGCCTAGGCTGTGGGGTAAGCTCACGATTATGTTCGGAGCTGAAACCTAGACATGTTGTCACGCTCCAGTCTCACATTATTTTTACACTACAATGAGAGGACACTAATACCGCCCACCATAATTATGAACGCTTGTAATATAGGAAGTGTATATAGTTCACGCGGTGCCCGTACCTGTTGCCACCACTTGTCCTTAGAAACTTACTGGGAATCCCACTAACTCGCAGAAACACAACAACCCTTCAGGGAGTTGTTATTTGATCGCGGATTTTTATGAGGTGGGGTTGTACATTTTATAGCGCTAGTCTCTCAGATAAAACACTTATAAGGGTGTTTTCACATGTAACATTTTTGCTTTTTGTCCACACCTTTTGTTGTCGTACAACTAAAATTATGGAGTTGGATCCGATCAGTAGATCCACAGGATCAGATTGACCCCCAGTACTTAGGTATCTCATAAATAGCGCTCATCGTGATGATCGTGCGAACTATCTTTGAAGAGGAAGTCCAGTCCCAGGAATTCTATAGTTGTGTAGAATTCTCAGTAAGTAATGTTTGTGGGATTTCCACGTTCTCCCAGTGCGGTGGTAATACCGATGATTATCTTTATTGGTTTATTATTTTGACTGTTAAAATGACGTATATCAGTTCATTGGGAAGTAGGTACCTACACTTGGTCGGATTCCTAATGCCCATTGAAGTTAATGTAAATACAGATTTCATCCTTCTTAAAGTTTTAAGACTCCTTGGTAACAACTGCAGTACCATTTTCATTTTTTAAATTCTCTCTTCTTTTTGAGAAATGTACATAGTGTTGAATAAAACAATAATATTGAGAGGTCTTAGGAATTGACGTAAAGAAAATACATGCACAAGATTATGGCTATTCTGGGTATAGTAATATTTTGTGTAATTTAAGTCCCTTGAAAACCCTGGATCGTTTCAAATCTCGAAAACTGACTTGAACGATTGAAGTCTTCAAAGTGTCGACTTCGTACCATTTTCGTTGACAAAGTCTCTTGGAGACCAGTAATAATCGTGTAGGTAATTTTGTTCCCAACAAAAAGAGTTTCGTATGGAAAAAGGATTTTCAAACTCCGTTTTTTATTAGCTAACATATACATTATTTTGAAACAAAAAAATATACACACAAAAATACGAGTTAATTGAGACCCGGTTTTTTTTTTCACTAGGTTTCAATTATTTACTTTACGAACACACTTTAGTGAAAAACTGCAAAAAATAGTAAGTTGTAATGTGCAAACTTCCAAAACATGTCAAACCAATCATGGAAATCCTTGTTGCTATGTTTTGCTAACATCACACATGTATGTAGATGCACTGGAGATGTCCAATAATCACGATAAAAATCGGATAGCATCACACCTAAAGCAGGTTGGAGTCGTCCATTAATCGCGACACGATAACGGAATAGTATCGCATCTGCGCTATTGGAAACGTCCAATGATTACGACGAAACTATGAAATAGCGTCATTATCGGGTACGTCACGTCCAATTGACAAATGACGAAACTTGCTAAAATTAAAATAAACATGCGCTAAATATCACCCGAATTAAATATGAACTATTCAATACCAGAAGAATCGCTTGCTTGTTCCTAGCCCCATTGCTAAAGCTGCAACTCCTTGGAAGCTGCCTGCTTGATATTGATATATTTTTTTTGTTATTTACTTATTTACATATTATAATACACGTATACTGTCTGTATATGTTTATTTATAGGTACTCGTACTTTTGCTACTTACGGAGTGGGTATAGATAGAGCTTGGTCAAGTCTCTTACCCACTGCTAACCCAACACTTTATAACTTACGGCTGTCGTTGCCCACTAGCAGGGATACAATAGACTTCCAGGCGTCCGGATAAAGCCGGACACAGTTAGGCTTTTTGCATGCTTGTCCGGGCAAATTAGACAGTGTCCGGCCTTGTTCGGCTTTTGTTAGGGTTTTTACATTCGACCGTAGCATCCCTAGCGAGCACTTTGGCGGCGTGCCTCGGCCGAGCCAAAGGCCGAGCGTCCCGGTCGTTTGTAAGTAATGAAGGATTAAAGAAGGCTGATTAATTCAATGTCATTGTTATTTCATTAGAATTTAAAAAATCATTTTTTTTTTTAAATCACAACATGTATGTAAAACCAGATTTTTCGTTTGAAAGACCTGGTTTTACAAAAAATTCTTCATAGTTAAGCGTCTCTGGCCTTTTTACTCAAATGTCCGGCCAAACTGGTCGGTCTGTACGGCTATTCGGTTTTAAGACGCGGCAACGCTATCCAGGGAGCTGTTATTTGGCTACGACCTCCTGTAAGATTCTGTAAGGGGATCTTAGCGACGGAGGTGGAGATACTTATGTTTTAAAATTCATCAATGAGTACATATAAATAATAATAAGAAAATAAATTGAGAGGCTTAATTATTTCCGCCGTCTCCTTAAGTTAGATTTTTAAATCTAATGATCTATTCAGGTTTGCCAGTTTTAAAGAAATACATAAAAAGCAACTCTGATTTCAAACGTGTTTTTCTCGAAGTCTACTTTTGGATTACCCCGTTTTGTCGTCCGCGGCACAATACAAACATATGAGCAGTATGTCAACCAACGCACATAGGCCTTTTTTGACATAATAACCATTGCTCTGGTTAGAACGTTAGGAACGTCACTCTTCAATGTCGTAAAAAGTATGCGGGGCAGTACACAGAATCTAAACAGACGTTTCGTTTCAAATGATCAATCATTAGATTTGACTAGGAACTTAGCTTAGTGTCTGTATCGACGTTATGTATTCGTATACTGTTTGAAATTATCTACTATCTTTCTTTCTACCTTTGCGACATGTGCAGAGAGTACCGCCACAGGAGAAGGTCAAGATGGCATTTGAGAAACTTAGTCTGCTGATTAGAGTGAAGTAGTACTGACAGCTCAAGGCAAATAATCATGTTTTGCAAAACTCAAGTCAGATCGTGCATGAAGTCATCGCCTTTGTGCGGCAGCACATGGATGCCAGCTAGATTCTTGTGATTCGGTTCAGAGACGATCTGTATGAATTATCGACGATTCTAGGCTCAAAAATAGTATTGAACCTTTCAGTTCGAGGAGAAACTTTGCCTCTCTTATGTGTTTTACCGATTGTACAACAGGCTGTATTCCGGGAGTTGTTCAAATGATGTCAACTGCTTCCTTTTACAACCACACCTCTCGTCGAAGGCGGCAACGGGAATGATTCTTTAACACTGGAACTATAATGGTCGCGTACTGTGCAGTAGCACCAGAGATGTTTTGATGAAAACTTCCTCACGGTTTCCATTTGTACACCAATGTGGTTTTAATTCCTAGAAATAAACTAATCTGACTGTTCTCTCTGCCTACCCCGCAAGGGGTTTGGCGTAAAGTTATAGATAGAAATAAACTATTTCTTCTTTAAGTTGACATGAAATCCTAGCCAACATTTTCCCAAGAGACTACAGCATGAAGTTGTTCAAAAAAGACGTGAACAGGTTTCTACAGTGACGGACACGCGCGTATTAGTGAGTTAGGGCTCCAGATATCCCCTTCTGTTAAAACACGACTGTTGTGGTAAGATTGATCTATTGGCTCGACTCTTATAATTACGGCTTAAAAATTATTGGCCTCTTACAACCTTTCGTTTTCCCTATGTACTTATATATCTGTTTCGTCATTTTATCCTAACAAAGCATGTCTCTTTTTATCATAATACCGACACTCTCTTTCAGACCCAACTCTCTCTTTTACATCATTGCAAACGTTTGAAGTTATCCTACTACTTACATGTCAACTGTGCCTGCAGGCACTGGCTATGCACGAGTGAAGTGTGCGTCGTACCGCTACAGATGTGTAGATAGCCCGCTTTATATTTAGGCTCGCACATTAACTTCGCCATTCCAGTTACATGCCGAGGTTGATCTTGATTTCTAATGCGATAAGGGTATGGGTGCATACCCCGCGAGGTCGTTGCCGCAACCGGCTCTGCGGGCCGGTTCAGTCGCCTAGACCACAAACTAGGTCTGCAAAGTAGCCCCACAACTTTTCTCGTTTCAAAATTCAATATTTTATATGCGTCTCCGCGAAACATTCTTTAGTTTTTTCATGTTGGATTTAATGCTGTTTCTTTGAAACTTTGTAAGGAAAAATAATGCCATGTATAGAGTTCTCTATCCAATGGGCGCCAACCGTGAAGCAAATAACCTTGATTTTTTGGTTTGTGGTGTCAACTGATCCTTTTAGTAAGCCTACGTAGAACATCTGTCCATCTGTCTGTCCTTTTTATATTGAAGTATCTATCAACCATACCGCTTGCCTGATTGTGCGCAATTACGAGCTCGTTGGCTCAGTCGTGAATGACGCGACTTTGACACCAACGCTCGTGGGTTCGATTCCTACACAAGGCAAACATTTGTGTGCTTGAACATGTCTGTTTGTCTTGGTCTGGATGTTTTAAGAGAGGGAGGGCGCATCAAAGCAGCCCGTCTGGGGAAGTACTTCCACCTCACAGAAAACCACAGCCAAATAACAACTCCCTAGAGGGTTGTTGTATTCCTGCGTGTGAGTGTGGTCACCAGTAAGCACCCAAGGAGTTGCTGTTTAAGCAGCAGAGGAGGCATCGCGCGAGTTATAATTAATATATCGCAAGCTTTAATAGGCTACGGTACCCGCTTTACATCAGGTGGACCATATGCTTGTATGCCTCCCGACGTAGTATAAAAAAAAATTACGGTAGCATATGAACGCTTGCAACACCAGGAGCAACTCGTAAGAATCTTTTCAAACCATTGTTTAAAGAACTCTATTATAATCCTATTGTAACCGAAACGTGTTGTAACCGAAGAACTATATAAACTTATTTACGAAACGTCTAATGTTCTCTTGAAGTCTTTTTTTTAATTTCACACTCATGTAGTCGTCCTACTTATCATCATGTATACCATGAAACTGCATAATATGTCTTATAATCACACACGTCTTCGCTTTTTAAAATTTTTAATTTTACTCACTGTTAATTAACAGTGAGTAAAATTAAAATTTTTAAATAATGCATAAGCTTCGGTTACTGTTTACCACCAGGCGTACAGCATGCTGCTTGTCACTTTAGTGGTATAAAAAATGCAATTTTAAATGAGTACCTAACCAACATTATTGTGTCTTAATGTCTCTCGACTAATGCTTCCAGAAATTAGTACGTTCAAACAAATTCTGCTTTATTACATCAGTGTAGATGAAAATGGTATATCATTGATACATTGTTGAAATAATGTATCAGTCATATGAATAGATCCGTGAAAAAGTTAATCAGGTAGATAACATAGATAGCACAGATACCATCTAATTGCGAATAATCCTTATACGGCGTAAGTTTTTGTTGCACCTATTTAATTATGCTGTGGCACAGAGTCGCTAATTACGTAAATACGACTTGCGCTTGGCGGGTTTTTATTACGTTATTGTATAAATTAAAAATTCTACGTAGTTAAGAGTCATTATAGAGAGATGGTAACAATTTTAATTCGGAATTGTCCCCATACAGCTTCACGCCGTATAAGGCGGCAAGATAGTTAAAATTAGACTCGCTTCAATTGCAGCGTTAACGCTCGCATCACTGCAGGGCAGCATTTTAATAGTTTTATTACCACACTACGGCAAAGTTCACGCTTGCAGCGCGATAATAACATCTGTTACGTACGGCTTAAGTATGATACTAATATCAAATTGTCTAGCTTAAAGTGTATATGCATATATATATGAACAACACAGTCCAATAAACACATATTTATTGGTTTTTACAAACACACTGTCCGTTTGATGTGCTACGGATATCTACTATATACGCTTGCAAGTGAATATGTATAAGTATAGGTCATGTTGATTTCCCCGCTCCTGAGACACATCAATAAGAGCTTCTTCCGCTCGTTTCTTAATCTTCGTGCAGAAACAATTTGATTGGCATTTGATTGGGGTCATCTATAACGTGTATGAGCTTTTGCATTGGAACTTTCCTATGCTTCCTATTCCCTACCCTTGATTAGGTTGAGGTTTTGCTAAGATACGACAGCATGCGGTTGGCAAAGCAGGAGTGACACTCCTGATGGATTAGTGTTCATAGTCTTTACGAACTGTTTACTGTCAAGACAAGTATAAAAAATATAAATTACACCTTACTGGTATAAAAAAAAGTACAATGGAACTCTAGAATAACGACGTGACATCTTGCAAAAAAATGTCGCCTCAAAGCCCTGCCCCCCGTCTGGTTAACAATTTGCAGGTACTATTAGGTGAGATAAGAAAGGTGGTTTATAGCGTCTTTTAGGTACCTGGAATGCCGACCTGTTATTCGGCTCTCCTAGTAAACCTTTGAAGTACAAACTTACAGTCAGCTGGATAATTAGGAAGAATTATGTTAGTCTGTTTTATTATTTCGTTAACTAGATTTAAAACGCACTAGCACTTTTTTTTCTAGGTTTAAGGTAAACAGAATTCGGATATCCGATTGTACGCAGACACTATAGAATAGAGAAAAACAATTTGCTTTGTTCATATTTTAGAAGTGTTATTGGTTGCTCTTGTTTGTTGCCTACCTACCCCGCAAGGGACCTGATCTGGCGTGATCTTTAATGTACTCAAGCCAAATTAATACAAAGAGTGCTAGAGAAAACAATGTATGTATCTTTAGGAGAGATCGCTACTATTGATATAAAACGAAGAAGGGTATGTAATCCACCTACGTCGATTTAATGTATAGAGCCAAATACTTCTATACATAGAAGTCTTTGTATAGAGCCAATACCAAGGTCACCTGCATCCTTTCAGCTAGCAAAGGAGACTATGCCAAAGATATAATGATGTATTTTGTTAATCCGATTGGGGAAGGGACTCCTAAATCTCCCTCAAATAATCCCAAGTCAAATAACTCCCTCGAGCTTTGTATGGTTCTGTCTTAGGTACCAAATCAATACGCCTCGCATAGGCTACGAGAATCGCTTCACGACCGACTGGTCGTACGATTGTTGGCTAAAAGTACAGTAAGGACTGTAACGAAGATAAAAAAAACGCTATTAATAATTTGAATATGACAAATATCATGTTGTAATAAACCACATATTAATTAAGTTGATAAATATTTTTTTTCTAGTATCGCCCTAGGTTATGTTTAAAGTCAAGATACTTATTATTTCTATATATTTATATTACGCCGAGTCTCTTGCAGCGAGGGCAGAGAGAGCCACACGACTCTGTTCTTACGCACAAAACACCTCACCAGCTTCTTTTTCATTCAGCTCCGGACAGTTTTGAATCATTGGACATTTAGTCTTGGATCTTTCATTCCTCAGTTTCTACATCCTTCTACTTTCGTCTTGTGAATAGTCTTTCTACATGTCTGAACCAAGAGAGAAATCTTGTCTTAACAACGATACTCTGTTTCAAATTAGCTCTTTCGCAACACTTTGTTTATTCTACATTTAACATCCTGCCATCATTATCTTTCTATTTTTTTACGCCAAGTACCTTGTTACCTTCACCTTCTTAACATTCATGGCTTTTATACACGCTTCTGATAAAACATAACCAATTTGATAATGATAGGTTCTTCCTCGGTTCTTACATCCTTCCACTTTCCTTACTTCACAATCACTATGGTTTACATTAAACTATTCTCGCAGCCGTGTGGCGTCGCGTCTTGTTTGTTTTGTATATGTGCGTATCGTAAATCACGGCGGCGGGCCCGGGCGTATCGGCGAGCTTGCACGCGAATTAAATTATCGTCCACATGCAAATTGCGTTATTGTTCTACGAATATGTGTTTAGGTGCAACAACGGCATCTCTATTGATTTGCTGCTTAATATAGCCCGTTAATGGACCTGTTAAATATTAAACATGTCGCGTACAGGTCACAGGTACTACCGCCGGGATTCCCTACCTGCAATTTTTCGCGTCTTGTGTGTATAGCTTTAAACGTGTTTTTTTTTATACTACGTCGGGAGGCATACAAACATACGGACCCGATGTAAAGTGGGTACCGTAACCTATTAACGTTTGCGATGTATTAATTATCACTCGCGCGATGCCGCCTCTGCTGCTTACACAGCAACTCCATGGGAGCTTACTGGTCATCTCACTCACACGCAGAAACACAACAACCCTCTAGGGAGTTGTTATTTGGCTGCGGTTTTCTGAGAGGTGGAGGTACTTCCCCAGACGGGCTGCTTTGATGCGCCCTGCCTCTCTTAAAAGTTATGCCGGTAACATCGGCTTGCTAGTACTGGTATTGTTGTAAATTGTATTTGATTTTATAATAAGCTAGCGATCGGGCTTCGCACGGGTGATCCGATCGCTACCTAAATTCAAAGGATAACCCGCCGAGATAATCGGAAGATTGATTGAAATTTTCCTCAAAATCGGTCTAGCTTTTTGGAAACCACAGGAAAAGTACAATCGTAATATACACATTGAATTTTGTACATAATATTGCCTTTGCATAAATTCTGTCCTTTCGTCAATATCTTTAAAATGTACTTTTTTATGATACTAAATTGGCAAACAAGCATGCGGCCCGCATTACATGGGGATACCAATCTTGTGACCTAAAGATGTTTCATCACAGTACCCAGTAATTTCGCCACAATATCTCGCCCTTCAAACCGGAACACAGCTATATAAATATTGGCGGTAGAAATAGGTGAGACAGAGGTACCACGCAGACGACTTTTGTACGAAGTCATTATTTGGAAAAAGATCCATGTTGGATAAGTTTACAAAGTGCAACAATACCAACTGCTTGTAGATTAAAACAAGATAAATGTTAATTATTACAATTGAATAAATTGCAATAAGATTTTATTTTAAATTTAACAGACGAGGGCTACTGTACATTTAGAAACATTAAAAAAATATATTTTATTAAAATGCATGAAATATCCCTAATATAAATCACAGAAAAAATACCGCCGTTCGAAATATTCTCTTCTCTAGATAACCTACCAGGAAACTACAGGTATTAAAATTGCATTTAAAGCATCGACAAAAATTAGGCAGGTAGCTACTAACTATACGCCCATCAATCCAAATCGAATGACGAAGATCTAACGTATGGCATCCGAAAGTATTTAATCATACATCTTTGGATGTCCGAACGGGTTGAAATCCATGCATCGAATCCAAATGGACATCGTCCACGACCACATCAATAGCGAAATTGGCTTCCGCCATTTTGAAACCCCGCGTCCATTATTTCTTGACTTTGTATACTTTAACCGAGCAATTCTTGTGTATACAGTACAGAGTGTATCTCGGAAACTATTATAACGATTTGGTTTAAAGTTTGTATTTAGACAGGTTTTGCTCTTTTTAAGTTTACCTTTAAATTACGTTTTTTAATTAATATTACGTCTATTCTGAAATAACGCGATTACACAAAAACACATATAAAATAGCGAGCCAAGCTTCCGCCGCTTTATTTAATTCAAAACACATGTGTGAATAATAAACGCAACGTTGGAATTGACGGAGCTGATGTGTCCAAATCGAAATATGGTCTAGCTGACGTAATATGGAGTGTATCCATTTGGAAGTCTCCTAAATGGCTATCTTGTCGGTAGCTTCCTTTATACTCATATTAATGATTGGTCTACGTTACATTGTGTAGCGTAGACTAATCATTAGTCCAAGCCCCAGTGCAGACTTTCGTTAATGTTTATGCATTATAAATTTGCACTGCTTGTTAGCTAATCAGAAAACGGTCAATTTCTAACTCAAGCACGTAAACTTAACGTAAATCTACTAGAGAAAGACTAATTTGACAAGTCCGGTGGCGGAGTAGGTTACCAGTACCACTATAACAACAAAGTCCTTGGGGTCAATTACCATACGGGGCAAACATTTGTTTGCATGAACATGTCTTTTTACCTTAGCCGGGGTGTTTGTAAGAGAGATAGCATCAAAACAGCTCGACTTGGAAAGTATATCCACCTCACAGAAAACCGCAGCCAACCAGCACAACTCCCTGAACAAGTAAGTTTCTAAGGAGTTTCTGTGTCAACAGCGGGGGTGGCAACGCGCGGTCGATACTTAATGTATTGCAAGTGTTCATAGTTCATAGACTAGCAAATCCTGTACGTAACACAATTAGTTATTCTGTACCCAGGGATTTTGTGGTGGAAGTGGCTCGCATAGTATGATTTGTTATGATGTGAAATGAAATGCAGGAATTGCTTCTGCGGTCTCGCTGAAATACGATTAGCTAAGCCAGAAACAGTTTTGTGTATGAGGAGTTTAAATGCGTTTAGCTTAAACTTGGTTAAAACTTGTACTAAATGCATTTAACTAATATCGATCAAGTAATTAAACCAAACATTTCGCAAGCCGTCTTACATAATATTATGTGTATACGTCAGTGTTAATGTTCACTAAAACCCTTGTTAAATCGCGTGATACTCTTTCGTGTGCTTATATATACGTTTCTTCTACTCAATTAGTGTTAATTACATGAAATATCAGTTCTCATGATCGCGCAGGTTATATCATTAGCGGTTCAACTGACCGCTGTAGACGGACGAAACGTTTGTAACTAGCTTTTTCATTCGACTACGCCTGCGTAGAGTGACATTTACGATGATGATGGGATTATCAAAACAAAGTCCCACGCCGCGTCTGTCTGTCTGTTCGCGATAAACTCAAAAACAGACTGAACGGATTTTCATGTGGTTTTCACCAATAGACAGAGTGATTGTTGAGGAAGGTTATCAATAAAACCTTCACTTGCTCGACACTATCACTAGGAAACATTATGAGATATCGATGTTGTAGAATAGAATTTCCAAAACATACAATTTCCTTTTTTAAATCAATAGATATCGCTTCAACCGCGTGCCGGCACATTCACGAAACCGGTGTTACTAATTTAAAATATAAAAAAAATACCCTTATTAATGGTGAACAGTGCTGATAGCACGGTAAGTTCCTTGCGTTTGTTTATGTCGGTCATTGTTTGTTTACCCCAATAAATGGGGGGAAAACGATGTGTATTCCGAACTTACTAGCTTAATTTTACATTACGGCAAATATATTAACTTATAGTAAATGGATATTATTGACATTCGCTTTGTGAATATATTGGATATTATATAAGACATTGGAATATATCTTATTACGCAAAGTCCCTTGCGGTATGGGCATAGAATACCTACTGAAATCACTAACACACTGTTTGAAAATTTTCTGTTAGTTCGTTATTTCGTCCTTGTGTTCATACTGCGTGTGTATAATACGCTTACCTTGAAATATTCATTCAGGGTGAGCGAATGTACTATCGATATAGACGTCGATAATTTTTGAAACCTGATAAAAAAGAGAGTCATAGGGTTTTTACATCTGTTGTTTGGAATTAGACGACGATACGAATAGATACGTACGATATACGAATTTGCATGTTATGACTTTTCAATGTCTGATAAATAAAAAAATAAAAAAAATCTGTTAACAGACGTAGGAGAAAAAGGCACTAAACTGTCTTTGGCTATTTACATGTAGAGGATCTAGGCGACCGAGGTTCGCTCGGTGTTTTTTTTTTATGTTTCTTTGTGTAAAATCGTGTTTTGTTTTAGGGATATGTAATACCTCTATAGATCCATTTGGAAAACCAAACCTAATCTAAATACAAAATATGATCCAAATCGAATCGTTTCCGAGATAAACGAAATATAATTATACTAGGTGCAACCCGCGGCTTCGTCTGCGCGTATCCCATTTACTCGTTGGTACCGATTTTTCTTTCTTTTTTCTTGGCTTCCAATGATCGTGTTATGATCTTGAATACTCGATAACTTTCCTCAAGAATTGAGCTACCAATTGCAAAAAGAAGTTTTCAAACCCGACTTGTAGTCCCAGAGACTAACGCGTTCAAAGAAACTCTACCGTTTTATATTGTAGTATAGGTGTATATAAGAATACGAGTAGTTCGTGTAAGTAATAATTTGATCTTAGTCGGCTATTTAATTAGACAATGTTCAAATCTCTAGTTCCGATGGAGACATTTCATTCCGTGCACACGACGCGTGCGTTTACACAAGCACGCGTGAATGACTGACTCGCCATGAAGACTGATTTGATTTATCGCCGAGTTATTTCTGCGATATACGTCACATGTTATATTCGCCTTAATGTTTTTTCTTGGAAGCCGACGTCTGATCTCTAGTGTCATTTTAAAATCTTTTCAATGTGAAGGAAGTAACGTAAATATATTTTTTAATAAATAATTCACAAATGTCAATTACAGTTCAGTGAGCGCCCTTGGCCGGATTGAAAACACTGGCCTCAATAATTCGTAGTTGAGCAGCGGTTGAAGGGAGACCAGTATCCCTACAGTGGGATGAATAGGTTGGATGTCTGTACATAGGAGATATTTAAGAAAAGTTAATATGAAGGGTCTTTATAAGAGAAATACGAACCGAAACAACTTCGAATTGCATAAAAGTTTTCACTAGAATATACTACGTTCTGTATTAAAACGTAGGCAGCTTTTTATCCCGAATATATGTATTTGGATAGAGGTATTGATTTCTTGCGTGTCTAAATATGCGACATAAATGGGGATAAACGGTCGTATCTTTTGATTGCGTTGACTTAACAGTTTGATTTTTTCTCTGCTCCAAGGGGTTGCAGACTTGAGTATTTGATATTAATTTCAACTAGATACCTCCATACGTTCCTAAGAAAATGGATCCTGGTATTTCCTTTTGAAATACGGAACTCTAAAAAGAATATTTTTTAGATATAAAAATCCAGAATAAACTATTGTGTGCCCAAAGTTTATCCAAATCTCTGCAAGCGTTTTTGGGTGAAAGAGAACAAGAATTCGTACATCATAACAAACTTTCCATTTATAATATTAATAGGAAAAGTGGGTCCATTCGTCTAAAGGGAGACCTCCCTGCAGTGAATTGAATAAGGGTTGGCGTTGTGTATAGACATACTAAGCAATAATCTCATTATGTAAGTATAATTATTGTTATTTACGAGATGGGGCCAGTGATAGCTCAGTGGATAAAGGACCGGCCCATTGTCCGACGGTCTCGGGTTCGAATCCTCGTGCGTATACCATTATACCATAAAAAATATATTTCGAAAGACGTGTCCAAACCTAAGAAACATCTGGTTTTCCATCTGGGCTGTGGAGGTGTGACGGCAGTAGCTTTACGTAAACAAGTCTGAAAAACATTCAAAACACCTTCATTGATGCATTGGAACAGTTTTTATTGAATTAAAATCAGAAAAGTGTTGAGTATTAGTACGGACTGACTGCGTAATTGGCAGACTCGCGGATCGATAGACGGGCGGGCAAAGGTCATCAGCTATAATAGGACTGCGCTCTAGTTAGCTACCTACACGTCTCTTGGGCAGCTAGTGAGCTTCGTATAATTAAAAAAATGCATGACTATATATTTATAAGTATTACTGTGTAAAAGTATTAGTATTATAATTTAAATAGTTTAGGTTTTATTATACTTCCCGCTACATAAGCCTAAGCATTTGGCGAGAATTTTATATGGAACGACTGTTGTCAGATCGCCACAGCCCAGAAGTGAAACCAGATCTTTCTTAGGTAAGGTCACACGTCTTTTGAAATATAATTTCTTGGATATGCGAGAGACACTGATTTTTACCTGAAGCGATTGCCGTCAGAACTCTACAACCCGGATAGTTCGGGAGCTCGCAGCAAAATTGGACAATGATTTTGCAGAGAATGGCGTTTTGATATAAGTTAGATTACTATAATTAGAGCCGATTAAGGCTATTGGCCAGTTATAGTCTATTTAACTTTAAGTTTAATGAAAGTTTGAACTCGTCGATTTTTTTACCATAACAAAAGTAATCTTGCAGAGGATGGCGCTTGGTATATATGCAAATTATATTGTC
Source organism: Pyralis farinalis (assembly GCA_947507595.1). Lineage (NCBI taxonomy): Eukaryota > Metazoa > Arthropoda > Insecta > Lepidoptera > Pyralidae > Pyralis > Pyralis farinalis. The sequence goes on along the minus strand of OX382269.1, from coordinate 6,863,659 downwards.
CCCAATATAATTCCTGACCGCCATCTCATTTAGAGGTTAGGTTTGATTTTATGAATTTTTAAAAGTGTCGGCCCGAGTAACCAAGGCAAAGTAATGTTGCAGAGGAGGGGGTTTGGTATACTGGCGATTTTGATCACCAAGAACCTAAATTCAGCTGCCCATCTCATATGAAGTTTAACTTCCCAAGTGATTTTGCAGGAGATGGCATTTGAACCATAGGTTAGTTACAAATATGTACATAAATTAGAAAACATGAATTTACTGGTACAACACATAAATACCCAAACCAAACGTATTGAACCAACCGGCACTGTTCGAATCCCACACTTCTGAATAGTTTTAATTATCACCACATATTATAAAACAAACTCCCACGCCCCGTCTGTCTGTTTGTTCGCGATAAACTCAAAAACTACTGAATGGATTTTCATGCGGGTTTCACCTAAAGACAGAGTGATCTTTGAGGAAGGTTTAGGTGTATAATTTGTTAAGGTTTTGTGTAAATCAATTGAAATATAGCGATAATTGTTGAAAATGTCGGTAAAAGTCAAGCCGTCTGGGAGCTTTTATTGGATACTATACGGATATACGGTATTAATCCTTATCCACATATTCGACGCAACAAGCTGATGGCATCCAACGATAGAAAAAACATGTAGGCATAATATGCTCTACTACGGGTCGCTAGTGTATAATAAAATATACTTAATTTAATAGATACAATTATATTATAATACGCAAATTTTATTCTTTTCGTAATGGTCTTATATCAGGTTGATAATGAAATAAGATACTTTTACCTATATTGCGCATTTAAATGCTTCCAAAAAATACTGATGTCCTGTGTATTACAGGACATGTATTTACATCAAAAATTTAATACCTACGTTCAAGAGTCCTAAGAGCTATCGAAGGTAACCATTAAAACGAAAGCTGCTGACTTCAGGATTATTAAAAACCATTATGCGTTTAGATTGTCGCGTTAAGAATTGTATTAAGCTTAGCCAGTGAGTTTCCTACTTAAAATACTCTACTTAAATTACTTCTATCTATCTATCTATAAGTACACGCCAAATCCCTTACGGCAGGCTCCCTTGGGCAGATTGATTCCCTTGCAAGTGTCAAAATATGCGCATAAAAGAGGCATAAACAGCCGTATCTTGTGATTGCGTTGATTATCTAAATTAATTGTGCTATAATTATTAAACTGCGATGGAAATACTAACTTCCTACGTTACTAACAGTCAAGTTCGTAACTTCGTGCAAACGATACTGCAAGAAACTCTATATGCGTTTCTGGCAGTAATTCCCGAAATACAGCCAGCGTGCTCCTGAAATTTAATTAAACTCATTATAATGTCTAAAGTTAATCAAAACTGCGGGCTTCTTAAACTCTGGTCGAGAGAAGCCATAGGAAGTACATTCGTCGTTAATTATAAATTTTGGAATGGTTTTTTTAACCAGTCAAGTGCGTGTCGTACATGAATATCTTTTGAGCTTCGGTAACCTATCTCTTAAATAACTTTAAAATATCATAACCGATTTGTATTTGAAAGTTTTTATTGCTAACATATTTATTATGTTATTTAATTCATTTTACGTGAAGTTGCGGATTAAGTATTTTTTAATAAAAATAATTTCTCAAATTATTTTCGCAAAAAAGTTTTTTTTGTAATGTAACTACAAATTTACGGTTTCAGATTTTTCCCCTTTACTTATGCTACTTGTCATTGCTTCTTACCAAATTTCATGATTCTAGGTCAAAGGATAGAATCCTAAAGATTTTGATTCCCTTGCAAGTGTCAAAATATGCGCATAAACGAGGCATAAACAGCCGTATCTTGTGATTGCGTTGATTTAGAAGTTTGATTTGACCTGAGTATTTAGATAAAGATAAAAATCATTCATTTGCCATTGGGCCCTCACGGGCACTTAGACACGTCTTACATTATTTAAATCAAATCATATTATGTATTACTAATTTTTCATAGCTTTAATTTCTCTTTTTTAATTTACCAGCATTTCGAAATTAATTTCAGCTTGATAACTCTTGCATCTTGACAGACATTCCTTTTGAGGTACGGAACCCTAAGAAGAAGGCATAATATTTATTATATTATATTGACGAGCTCGGTGGCGCAGTAGTTTGTAACGCTGCTTTGACATCAACGCTCGTAGGTCGAACAAGAACAGAAAAGTGCATGAACATGTCTGTTTATCTTGGTCTGGATGTTTTCTATGTATCATAAGTATGTATTTCTAATAAAATGTATTTACTTATGTTTATCAGTTGTCTAGTACCCATAACACAAACTTACTTTGGGGCTAGACGGCGCTGTGTAATTTGTTCGACAATATTTATTTAGTTATATGTCTAACATTCATTAGGACACCCCGAAATTTCTGCTAAAATCTATTCAGCCCCGTTCAGATTCAGATTCGTTAATAGTTAGGGACAAACAAAAAATTTAAAACCTACTTTGGTATGAAGATATTTACTCATATTATTTGTATACATTCTGTGTACTAAGTATCGGGAATTTGTCAATAAAACAAAAAATACAAATTATTCATCTAAATTTATTTTATCGCCTTCAAAGTAGGCCCCATCGCTTGCAATACAACATCTCCACCGCTTCACCCAGTCTTCCATACATTTTTCATAGGCTATTTGCGGTATGGCCTTTAGCTCATTCAGCGAATTTTCTTTTATGGCTTCTATCGACTCAAAACGTTTTCCTCGAAGTGGTAATTTTAACTTGGGAAATAAAAAAAAGTCAGACGGAGCCATATCAGGTGAATACGGTGCTTGGTCGAGAACTTTTGTTGAATTTTTCGCTAAAAACTCTTTCACTATAATGGCTGTGTGTGATGGTGCATTATCATGGTGCAGCATCCATGAGTTGTGTTGCCACAAATCTGGACGTTTTCGGCGGATACTCTCACGCAAACGCTTCATGACGCCTAAATAATATTCTTTATTCACTGTTTCTCCCTCTGGAAGGAATTCGGAGTGAACCACACCACGGTAGTCAAAAAAAACTGTCAGCATCACCTTGATTTTGGAGCGACTTTGCCGCGGTTTTTTGGGTTTCGGCTCGTTTTCGAGACGCCATTCTGAAGACTGTTGGCTTGTTTGCATGTCGTACTCATAAACCCATGTCTCGTCGCCAGTTATTATACGTTTTATAAAGGTCGGATCCGTAGAAGCTCGGGAAACCATGTCTTCAGCGACATGCTTTCGCTGCGCTTTTTGAACAAAATTGAGCTCTTTTGGAACTAGTCGAGCGGCGACGCGTTTCATGCCTAAAATGTCAATGAGAATGTTGTGGACGGACTTAAAAGATATGTTCACCTCACTAGCCAACTCTCTCAGACTCATACGTCGATTTTCGAGCACTAGCTTCTTGATTCTGTCGATGTTTTCTCTGGTCGTAGCGGTTGAAGGTCTACCAGAACGAGGCAAGTCTACTACTACTTCTCGGCCTTCTTTAAAAGCCTTATACCATTCATAAGCCCTTGTTTTCGATATACACGATTCGCCGTAGGTATTTCGCAACATTTTTAGTGATTCACCACATGAAATATCATTTGAAACACAAAATTTAAGGCACACTCTTTGTTCAACAATATTTTCCATTGTAAAAATCGCCGAGGACTCAAAACTATGACCAACAAAAAGTGTAGTTTAAAACAAATTAAATGACAGATCCCGCTCAAATTTTGCGCGCTAAATCAGTACAGTGCTACCAACATGCAGTAAAAAAATTAGAACGACCTCTTTTACGCGGGTCTTTTTATTGACATATTCCCGATACTTTTTACACAGAGTAGTATGTATGAATATTATGTTTAATGTTTGTTTATAAGAATAGAATAATGTGCATCTCAATTATTATACTAACTTTATAAAAAATATGCCCACACAACCCAACCATTTATGTAGAATTAGTATCATATGTTACTGTGTAACTATCATTATGATAAATATATCATTAGTCATGATAAATTATGGGATTAAATTGCATACGAATCAATAAGGACCGCACCTCCTACATCCAAACAAGCTTTACCTCTTTATAATATTTTTATAGCATGTCCTTTTGGTTACATATGTTTTGGTCGTGGGCGATTTCGTGGTATTGGTATTCCTTTCAAATAAAGTGTGATTAAGTAACGTCGTCATTCGCTTGTGACTTTGCACTCAACACAACTACATAAAAAGTTTCACGTGTATGTAAGTAAACATTTCTGTATTTGCCCGAATTCAAATTTGGACTGCGAAACAATTTGTATGGCGCAATTTTTATTATTTATTCTTGCAATCAGATTTGCTAATATATTCTGAAGCTAGGACACAGATTTACAAAATAATATGAAAATCTGCATTGGTATGTTTACAATAATATAAACGAATCACGCAGAGCCATCTAAGCAACGCGTGTACTAGAATAACTGATAAACATGTGTTCCTTTTTTATTTTAGTTACTATACAATACAATACATTGCATACAAATTTTGTCTTTAGCGGCAATCAAATCCAAAACTTCAAATGGCCATAGTAGCTATTGGACAGCCGGGCACAAGTTAGTAATTTTGTGAAATGTTTATTACTCTCTGATATAGGCTAATTTAGTAGTCTTGATTGACAAACTAAATGTGATAAGTACTACTTGAGGCATGAGCAAACATTTTCACTGCCTTTGGTTCAATTTGTTTCTTATTTTATTCACTTACCTCATCTTTCGCTAGTGTACAGCCATCTTTAAGCATTCGTAACAACCCTGTACAGAAAATGTAGCAAGACGAATTATTCAGGTGTGCAACAAAAGCTTTTCCAAGAAACAGGGTTGCCATTTTATTTTGTTCGTGTCCGAATTTATTGGCGCCGTTGAATGTTGCTTTGAATCGATTGTTTATATCATTTTAAAACATGACGTGTCAAAAACACAGGGCATTATACGAGTACAAACATCTGGGAAGGCGTTTTGTTTTGGAGAGAAGTGTTACAACCACTCTGGCTATGGTTAATCAACAGCAAGCACCTGACCATTCGGTCAGTTATTTTTTTAAATCCATAGCTTTATGAAGAAAACTTAATTATGAAATCCATAAATTCTGGACTGGTGAAAAGGTGGGAACATTATCAAAGATTTTATCTGTATCCTGGAAGTCCCCTGCCTTACTTTAATTTGGGGATGTGTTATTTATATCAAATACCAATTAAACTCCAGTTTGGTTGAATTTAAAGTACATTTTGGTTTCGTGGCTAGTTTTTATTTGAGATGTTATAATATTAACACTGATTTTGTGAGTTCAAAAAGATGTTTTCGACTTTCTGTATTTTATTTTTGATATATTTTATTTGACGTTATATCTTCGACAATTGTAAAAAGATTTTGTAAATTCGTGGAAGTCGACAATGTCAATGGAAAGCTCTGCCTAATAGCAAACGAGTCTCTGGTAGAGAAGAGGTATGTAAGTAAGTACCTACGTCTTACAGAGGACCGCAACATAATATCATGCCTTTGGAAGATCACGTGCGCGAAAGGATACCACTAAGTTTGTAAAGATGTTGCTGCGTTGGCGACAAGGCTTGCAAAATGCGAGCAGGTCTATATAGGATACCGTTAATGGTTTCCCATCAGGATCCATCATAGTTACCCAACCCTGTATTGTTTAAAAAGAGTGTTGTTAATGAAGTTGTTATTCCGACAGGCCGGAGAAGTCGCCGCAAGCACCTCCGCCTCCGCCCCCGTCCGTTGGTGACGCACACTCCAATCTGATGGCAGCGATCCGGCAGGCGGGCGGAGCGGGTCGCGCCAAGCTGCGCCCGGCAGCCGATGCCGAGCCGATAAAGGTAAGACGAGACGTCACGGCGGCGGCGCACGCCCCTTGATTCACTCTACATCGTCACACTGTGTGTCATCAGTTCCAAGCAGTTGCATAACTTCAGACGAATGTTCGAAATCATCATGCAGATATGATCTTGTTTTCAAGCGACTGTAGCAGTCAAATCAGTCGCGCCTACTTCCACTTTACCTACTTAACTGTTGTTTACAAAAAGATGGTGCCCCAGCGCATATGGTATTTTTAAAAGGCCTAATTGCACTAGTTAACTATGTATCTGTAGATCTTTGTGCTGTATTGTCGATTCCCTAACACACATGTATGGACAAATCTTTGCTTTGCGCCAAAACGCGATGTCACACTAATCGTTTAGCAATAAATTTTTTGAAGTAAAAATTCTTTACGCACGCTTTACTTGGGGAGTAAGCTGGTGAATGCGTCACGAGAGCGTTACGAAAAGTGTGATTGGGCGAGGCGAACGGAAGTTGAGAGGGAGATATAAGTGAGTGAAGATAGAGAGAGAGTTACGTTTCGTACATTACTCTAGGGGCAAGAGAGAGGTGCGAGCACACATTTTCTTTCTCTCATAACGAGTTAAGTTTCGTATATCTAAGACGCAGTGCAGGCCTATTTATTGTCTGTATCAGTCGTGTGGTCTAAAGCACACGTCGTTTTTTTCTTAGAACGGTCCTTCAGCGCCAATCATACAAAAATATTTCGAACTACTGCAAAATTTGTTACAATCGATATACTTTCGTTGATATTTTGTCTTTACTGTACCATTAACATTGCCCCATCACTTTAACTGTCATTTACAGTTAAATACAGAAGCTGACATTGAAAAATTTATTTTTATTTATAAATCTGTGTCTGATATTAAGACTATGGCGATTTAAATTTTAATAATAATTAGAATTGCACGTTACGTACTGGACGAGTCATTTCCGCAGGTGTATTGAGCCATGAATAGTATTGAAATATTATATTTTTTATCTATTCTACTAATATTATAAATGTGAATGTCCGTTTGTTTGTTACGCTTTCACGCGAAAACTACTGAACCGATCATCATGAAACTTTGTACACATATTCTTGGAGGTATCAGAAGTAAAATAGGATACTTTTTGTTTAAAAAAAAATATATTTTTTATCAATGCGAGCGAAGCCGCGGGCATAAGCTAGTCTATCTATAACTTCACGTCAAATTCCTTGCGAATTAGGCACATCTAATCTCATCTCCTTACACACCTCACTCGCTTCTTTAGCATTCATATCTCTCATACACGCTCACCGGTTTCTAAGGCTGTTGAATTCAGACAAAACGATGAAACGACGATCAGAAGATGAGGAGTTGCGGTGTTGACAGCGGCGATGGCAACGCGCTAGCGACATTTTTTTTTGTTGCTAGCATTTATAAGCTGCGGTAACCGCTTGACATCAGGCGTACCGTATACATGTTTGCTATCCGTCATCAGTATCGAAAAAAAAATACATTTTGGACATGATAGCCTATGCCTATATTTTACTTTGTTTTCGATATTCATAATATTATGTTTAAATCACTACACATGCGTATTTTGTATGTGTTTGTATATATCAGCTTTAATTAACCGATTTTCAACACGAGGCTATCGATTGCGTTGGGTAGGACTGTAACAGCATAGGTATTAGTTTGAAAGTGCTATACAAACCGCTGGTAACGTACGCACACAAGTAATTCCTTGAAGTCCTTGGGATTCCGAGGTCTGCGCGTGGGCTGCACGGTCCGTCCACCGCGGCCCGAGGGCTATATATAGTAGTTGATTTCTTATTGCACGTATGCATACAGCGTTGTATCGACATTATTTAGCGGGGAATATTACATTTTTCATTTTATTGTGAACTTGAGTCTTTTTAACTCTTTTTCTTTAATATTTAAATACGGGTCCTTAATAGTAGAATACAATCCATCGGCAAATTTTCACTACAAATAGACGGTGAAACAACAACAACGAAAGGTAAAAAATCGGCCAAGTGCGAGTCGGACTCGTACACGAAGGGTTCCGTTCTTAGATAACAGAAACAACGGGAGATGTGACGAGGGGGCGTGGTTGGTGTCGCCGCAATATGCTCAAAACGAGAACATTGCCAAGAACAGTTAGTTAGTTGCAATCAAGTTCGATTGAGATACGTTGCTCCTTGTTTTAGGAAAATGCCAAGTTGTGCTGTTGCCTTTTTGCAAAAATAGAAGCGCAGTGGTTAACTTTAAATCAAATGGAATCACTTATCACCTATAAGTAGAAATAATATTACGTTTTATAAGCATACATACAGAATTAATTTCAAAAATTCTCTGACGCCATTTCTACCAGGGCCTTACCACGATACAAATTATAAATATCAAATTTCTCATTCTTAAATTATACATTGCTTTTCTACCATTACGCAGTCGCCGCCGCTCGTTTACCAACACGCAATATAAAGCGAGTAATATTATTCGTTCACTGTGTGTGCAGTTTCGAGATACGGCCGCTTGTTTCTGCCGCTTTATAAATGTAGTAGTGCGTGCTTACTTGGGTGTTGTTTAAATAAACATCCAATGACAGCGTCTTAACAAATGTGTGTCGTTGTACTTGTGTGCGTAGAATGTCATTTTTTTATTTATTTAAGTGTGTGAGTGTTTTATGGTAGGGTGAAATTCGGCGACAACCGTCCTGGTGTAAACTCGCGTGGTATGTCACATCTCCCGTTGTTTCTGTTATCTATGGTTCCGTACCATTATCTATAAAAACGGCAAAAAAACATGTTTGTTGTATGGGAGCCCCCCCCTTAAATATTTGTTTTATTTTAATTTAATTATTTATTCTTAAAGGCAATAAATAACTAAATATTCTGTGAATATTTCAAGCGTCTACCTGTTGCCGTTATCAATATCGAGCAAAAATGAGCAAAAATATCACGTTTGTTGTATGGGAGCCCCCCTTAAATATTTATTTTATTCTATTTTTTAGTATTTGTTGTTATAGCGGCAACAGAAATACATCGTCTGTGAAAATTTCAACAGTCTAACTATCACGGTTCATGAGATATACAGCCTGGTGACAGACGGACGGACGGACGGACGGACAGCGAAGCCTCAGTAATAGGGTTCCGTTTTACCCGTTGGGTACGGAACCCTAAAAATTAGTGAGGTGAAAAGAAACCTCCTAAGGAGTTGCTGTGTTAGCAGCAGATGTGGTATACAATGTCGGGTGGCATACAAGCATACGGTCCACCTGATGTAAAGTGGTTACCATAGCCTATGAACGCTTGCAATACATTAAGTATCACTCGCGCGATGCCACCTCTGCTGCTACCACAGCAACTCCTTAGGAGATTACCGGTGACCTCACACGTAGGAACACAACAACTCTCTAGCGAGTTGTTATTTGGCTGCGATTTTCTATGAGATACTTCACCAGACGAGCTGCTTTAATGCGCCCTACCTCTCTTAAAAACACTCTGACCAAGATAAACAGACATGTTCATTCACACAAATGTTTGACTTGTGTGGGAATCGAACCCACGAGCACGAGCGTTGGTGTCAAAGTAGCATACCAGCGCGTCTCACCACTGCGCCACCAAGCTCGTCAGAATGACATGGAATGGAGGCATGGTGCGAGCCACACTCCTCAACCTCAGCAAGCGTATAGGCTACGGCAACCGCTTTGCATTAGGTCGGCCGAATGCTTATATGCGCGCTGACATTGATTATTTAAAAAAATCTTTGGTATGTGTTTATAGGCATGTTGACGTCAAAATGTCATAAAATGCGTATTAGATAAGATTAGGTCCGGTGGTGTGCGTACTGACAGGGATGTCAGGCGGTTATCTAAGCGGTGCCGATTACACAATTCTGAAAAGTGATAATTCCGTGTCAAACGACCTTTAATAATTGTTAACATAATGTAATTGAAGTCCTATCTTTATCTTTAACATCATTACAACGCCTCTTTCATCCGTTCTTCGACGAATGGTCGCTTTTATAATTTTTACCGTGGCGATATTACCGTACACGTCCACGGCATAACTTCAACACACAAATGTGTGGGAAATACATTAAGACCCTTTAAAATTTCCATCTTAACATATAATTAATCCTCCTCTATAAAAATCCACCGGCTTTTGTAAATTATTTAAAGGAACAAACAAATTAATGTTCCTTTAAATATTTTACAAAAGCCGGAGCGAAGTACTTTATCTGGCTAAAAACAATTGACAATCGTAATCAATCGCTCACCGCCCGAACATTCAGTTAGCCACACGGTTCAAAATAGTATGTGACCAACGCGGCAGAAAGTGCAGACGGTACGTGTATAGCCGAGCCGATACACCTTCTAATATATAAATAACTAGCTGACCCGTCAGACGTTATTCTGGAACCTCAAACTGGAATACATATTTAAAATAATATATTTACATAAAAAATGTTGCTAGTTTTCCGACATGGGAACATGCGGTATACCATTGGCTGTTAAACGCGCAAATATAAAATAGTCGTCAAGTTTTCTGATATTCTTCAATTTTCTGCGCAATTTTCCTAATTTTTCATGCCGTAAGAACCTTCTACAAAGTATTAGGAAACAAACAAAAAAAAGATGAATGAAATCGGTTAAGTCGTTCTCAAGGTATGTCGTGGCCAAGGGAAATAGGGATTCATTTATATAATATATATATATATAATTAAATATTGTCGGACAAATCACACAGCGCCGTCTAGTCCCAAAGTAAGCGAAGCTTGTGTTATGGGTACTAGACAACTGATAAACATACTTATTTTACATAGAAAATACCCAGACCAAACAGATATTTTCATGTTTGTTCTGTGTAGGAATAGGACCCACGAGCGTTGGTGTCAAAGTAGCGTAACAGCGCGTTTCACCACTGCACCACGGAGCTCGTATGATAAAATTATGCGAATAAATATAAAATAACGCACTGACTTGTAGCGTTCGTGATTTATATACACAAATACAATTTAGACAATTTTATTTTTAATATTACTATTATCGACCAAGATAAATAGACGCATGTTTACATGACGCGTGGTATTCCGATATGGATTTAGATGTTTTATATCGAGACAAAACCTGTAGTTCCTTGTCCTATATGTAGTAAAGAAAGGACGTTATTATACTAAAAATACCATAACGTAGTTGAAATGTTTTTATTTCTTTTATCATGTCAAAGTTTTTATATATAATGCCCAGTAAATCCCAATATATTTTTTAATAAAGTTTGAATTATTTAAAATATCTTTTTAATTTTACATTACGGGCTCGGCGGTGCCGTGGTTAGTAACGCTACTCTGACACCTACCCTTGTGGGTTCGATTCCCACACAAGACAAATATTTGTGTATGAACATGTCGTTTGTCTTGGTTTTTTAGATAGATCGTCCCAGACTGACGAAATATAACAATAGTTGCCTAAATATGTGTATAAAATATATAATAGGATACCTAATGAATTTAAACTGTTAAACATAATATTATTTAAGAAACATTTGTATGATTGGCTAAACAGTAATAGCTTTTATGATCTAAAAAAAAATCTTAGATAGTAACCGTATGGGAGTAATAATGTTGTAGATGGATTAGTATTTTGTTATTGTTGAGGACATTTTGCAGTTTCACTTACTACTTATAAGTGTTGTTAAGTAACACCCGTATATTTGCCAGCGAAACACGACTGCACTACCTGAATTGTAACATCTTTCTATACCGTGGTTCATGCAAATAAAGATTTATGATAAAACATAATAAACCAAACACAGCTAACACACACCTTGTACGAAGAACCACATTTAAAAAAATGACAATGAAATCGGATCGATCGAAACCACATCGACTTATTTTTAGCTGTATTCGTTAAAAAAATAATCATCACTAATGGAGGATAAAAGGATTTGTCTTCGTTTTTGTAAATAGTTATTTTGTTTTTGAAAAGGAAAAGCTTCTTAACAGTAGAAGGTTCTTGTACATTCTAATTAGATAGCATGTTTTTTACAAAGCTGTTCACGTATAGAAAGGGTTTGAACATTTATTTTAGTGTTATGTTTATTACAATCTTCTATTTAATGGGAATTATGGGTTCTCTGCTTATTCCCGGCAAAAAGTTTGTAACTTTGATTGCACCTTGTACATAAATTCGTTAATGAAATGGTTTTATTGTATACGGCTTAACTTTTTTGTTTTAATTATATCACGTCCCGTTTTAGGGGAAGACAGTTATTGCTCAAAACTTAAGTGAAAGTCAAAGTATATGTGTGTGGGTTTGTGTGGTGCGCGATCGCGTATGTGTACACTACCCGAGTGCGAGTGTGTGTATTTGTGTTTGAGTGTGTATTTGTGTATGTAGTATGTGTATCCGTACGTACGTAAATAATTTGCGCTTAATTTTTATCCGAATTGTTGAGGCAATTTGCTGATTTTCTTTTTTAGCGCGCCCACTGTCATGTCCTGGCCTCAAATCTAACTTCACCCTGATTATTTTCCGCTAAACGGACTATATTTTGTCGTTACAACTTGCCAATAGGCAAAACACCAACGCGTCTATTTGTATTTGCTCCCGCGTTGCCATTATCGCTGCTCCCTTGATAAGTTTTCAAGCAACTCACAGAAACTCGTAACCCTTCAGAGAATTGTTATTTGAGTATGGTCCGGTAGACTAAAAGTACTATCCCAATAAGACCATTTATTAGATTCAGTAAAGCCCCTACCCCTCTTTCCTTAGAGCCTCATTTGCAAATCTACGGTGTGTGCACCACGTGCATCTGAGATTGGCTTTGTCTTTAAAAGACGATGGCATGGCACTATGTTTGTATGCCAATCGGTCATTCGCTAAATCGCTATTGATGTATTGTATTTTTTATATTTTGATGATTGATGTATATGTCTATGGATTTTCTCAGAAAATCACTTTCTACGCGGGTGAATGCCACGTGAACTTAGATAAGCGGAGTAACGATCGTGATATATATAGATAAACAATAAGTCACGTGACATTATTAAATGAATATCGTACCCGCGACACCCACGTGCCGTGTCTCATCCAGCATATACCGGGCAGCTCTTTTGAAGTCATCGGTCCACCTATATTCTATTCCAATTATGAAGTACCATTAATAACGAAACATTTATTTTGATTTGCTACAGTGAAATCAAACAAATTTCTTAAATTAAAATCCTCAGTAAATTATAAATGGAATCACCATTTAAATATATAACTTGCAGAAGTGATATTGCGTCTTTTCATTCAATTAAAATACAATTAGATGTGAGAGAAGGAATAAGTATATATAAATCGCAGAAGTGATATTGAATTGTCTTTTCATTCAATTAAAATACAATTAGAAGTGAGAGAAGGAATAAGTATCGTAAATGAAAAGACGCAATATCACGTCTGTGATTTAAAGAGAGAGATATATATAGCGCAATGGCTAATAAGACTACTTTGACGCCAACGCTCGTGGATTCGATTCCCACACAGAACAAACATTTGTGTGCATCTGATTGTATTGGTATGGCTGTTTTTTAAGAGAGGTAGGACGCATAAAAGCAGTCTTGGGAAGTACCACTACCTCACATTAAACCGCAGCCAAGCAGCAGAGGTGGCATCCCGTCATGTTAACCCGATCGATATATACACCTCTCTAGGGATATATGGTATAGATAATCGTAATAGTAAGATATTTTTTGGGTGCCTTCTGTAAGGTGGAGGTTCTTCCCAACTGCTCCATATTTGACATCACCGTACTCTACCTCTGTTTAATAATCTACCATCGTACCAAAAACATCTCCCAATAATTAGTAATATTCCAGGTTTCCGAGAGGTTTTCATCTACGAACCGATAAATTGTGGAATGAACCCACTTTTGAATGAACAATGAACAAGTCTTTCCCAAGTGATTACAACATGGGGTTCTTTAAAGACGTGAAGAGTTATTTACAAGATCGGTAATGTGTTTCTGATGCCCTTGGGGTTGTCAGCGTTCATAGACTACGGTGGTTATTAAAAAAAGTTGTCGAGTGTATTAGTGGTCCAATTAGCTTTAATTTGATTGCGATGTAAATGTGATTTTGTGCTATCAGATGTAGTCTTAATTCGACCTCCCAGATTCTCAGAAAGTGTCTTCATTTTAATGAGGGATTTTACAACCTCATCCTTCGACTTATATTTGTATATCAACTATCTTATTTCACGAGATCGGTGGCGCAGTGGTTAGTAACGCTACTTTGACACCAACGCCCGTTGGTTCGATTCCCACACAGGACAACCATTTGTGTGCATGAAGTGTTTCTCTTGGTCTGAGTGTTTCTTATGTAACATAAATATGTATTTAAGAAAACTGTATTTACGTATGTTTACCGGTTGTCTAGTAGTAGCCATAACATACGTTTACTTTGGGTCTGGATGCCGCTGTGTAATTTGTCCGACATTATTTATATTAGCTGATGCCGGTAGATGTTTTGTCCTGTGTGAGTACATTCAAACAAGAACATTCTTGATAAAAACAAGATTGATGTAAAAAATATAAGTATATAACTACAAATAATATATATACAAGTCCACCGTGATGAAGCACTTGGTCAGTACTCCGATATCTTGGCTTACTAGTGTTATGTTATGTATTATATTCGTAATTTATTGTGTGTATTATCTGCTGTTTCTTTTATATGTTTATTATACATTCTAAACTTGTATGTACGAGTTTTCATGTCTTTATACCTATTCCATCAATTTTAGTATCTACTCACGTCGTTCCTAAAACTCACGCCAAGCTTATAATCTCCTTTCGATTTTTCTATGGCCCACTGAAAGAGATCTCTAATGGGAAAAATCCACCATTGTACACTACTATTTCTCACCAAACCATGTGTAAGGGGCCAAATCCGCATTTGGGCAGCGTGGTGGAGTATGTTCTAAACTCCTTCGGTTGAAGGAAGACCCGTATCCCTGCAGTGGGATGAGTAAGTGTTGATGTAGTGGATGGGTGGATAAACGATTTGGCGAACCCACAACCCAGAGGGATAACCAGATCTTTCAACATATAGTTAGTTACTGTAAATTTATTTACAAAGACGTTCCTCTTGAAAGTACACCATTTTTGACACTTGTGTCAAATAATTTCTGAAGTTTTATATACATATTCTAGACAGACGTTGTGTTGCACCTGTCTGAACAGAAAAGAAATACTAATAAATACTTAATAAGGGAAATATTCCCATGAAAATGCATAAAAAATCTCTATACTGTTTCTTTGCGTTGTGTATATGTTGACGTTACGTTTTTTTAACTTACTCAAATCTGTAGTTTTTTGGTACCTTCTAATTTAAATAAAAGTTTAGTTGTAATTTAAAGAGATATATATATTATGTTTTTTTTAATTAGCCTATACATAACGTTATCAACGGCTAGCCTTGGCGCGTTTTATTATTTACTTTGTATATAATGTATACATATTTTATATCATCTCATCCGTTTTAATGCGAATGCGATTTTCTGCTATCAGAATGTAAAGTCTAAATCGACCTCCCGACTTCTCGGAACGCGACTTTATTTAATTAAGGATTTAACGACCTCGACCGTCGACTTATTAATATTTATATAGCTGCTGCAATAAATAACGAGTATTTCCCAAAATTGGTAAATATTTATGCTGTTCTGTGAAACCACTCTTTATATTTCGGTGTATCTATGTAGATATATCTTCACGCTAGCTCCCTTGCGGGGTAGGCAGAGGGTACCGGGCGCCATAAGACGCGATCCTTGCACACCTCGCTCGCTCCTTTGACGTTCGTAGCTCTTTTCATGCACGCTCGCCAGATTCTAGGGCTCCTGACATCACCTTCTGATAAGACGAACAATTTTGTCGTGGTATGTCTAGCATTGAATATCTATTTCGCCATTCTTTCATCATGCATTCTTTTTACATGTCCGAACCAACGGAATAATTTTATTGTGTGTCAATATTTACTTCATGTGTATAAACCCTTTATTACACCAACAAATATATAAAGTATATAAAGGAATAACGTTAAATTGAATGTGCAAATTAATTTAAAACTTACGCAAATGTTTTGCAATATGATATATAGAGGTACTTCCCCGGTCGATTTCGATATTATCGATACATTAGTAATGTATGCTGTGACTTTTTAGGTTTCGTAGAACTAATTTTAACATAATTGAAGACCGTAAATATGGGCAGTAAATAGGAAGTACCGTTATAGTATAATTAAATCGCTTATTATATACTGCCCGGCCCGTTATATACTGTTTGCCATAACGCGCATGCTTTGATCAAACCACGCGGACGTCAACGGGTTAATTGAGTAATATTTTTACCGCATTTCGAATAAGAACGGATGTTATATAATTAATATAATATTATAATAATATGATATTAATTATAATAATTATTTTGACGAGCTCGGTGGCTCAGTCGTGAAAGACGCGACTTTGACACCAACGCTCGTGGTGGAGGTACTTCCCCAGACCAGAGGGGAAGTACCTCGACCTCACAGAAAACGGCAGCCAAATAACAACTCCCTAGATGGTTGTGTTCCTGTGTGTGAGTGAGGTCACCAGTAAGCTCCCAAGGAGTTGCTGTGTAAGCAGCAGAGGAGGCATCACGTGAGTGATACTTAATATATTACAAGCGTTAATAGGCTACGGTACCCGCTTTACATCAGGTGGGCTGTATGCTTGTATGCCTCCCGAAGTCCCGACGTAGTATAAATAAAATATTTAAACAATGTTCGGAGATTTTTATTTATTGGTTTGAACTTTATTTAACTATACATCCAACATTCTCTACCAGACACCCTTTTGGAAGAGTAAATATACAGGAAATTGGTACACAAGAAAGAAAGCCACTTCCTCCGAGAGTATCGGGCAGCGCATTCCAGAACCGAGCAGCTTGTAATAGTTTTTGCAAGTTGTATGTGCTTCAAATTTCACAAGTGTATTTTGTAGCCCTGGCAGTAGACATCCTTTTGCCATTTGATACAACTTTAGTAACAATGCGACTGGTATGTGCAGCTGATCTGACGATGGGGCCGGGAGGTTTACACCTTGTATTGTGATATTGTTGGATTCGTTCTACTCGTTCATTTATATTTTAATAATGGAAGTTTTAGTTGTCTTAAAGAATCCGCAACAAGCATTCAACAAGTCGCAGGACGTTATTTCCTAGGACATACCATTGACGAATGACGAAAAGAGAATAGTTATTGACGAGCACGGTGGCGCAGTGGTGAAACGCGCTGTTACGCTACTTTGACACCAACGCTCGTGGGTTCGATTCCCACACAGGACAAACATTTGTGTGCATGAACATGTCTGTTTGTCTTGGTCTGGGTATTTTCTATGTATAATAAGTATGTATTTACAAAAAAAATGTATTTACGTATAGTTATCAGTTGTCTAATGCCCATAACATAAGCTTCGCTTACTTTGGGGCTAGATGGCGCTGTGTAATTTGTCCAACAATATTTATTTATTTATTTATTGAATTCTGCATCGCCATACGAAGTTGTATTAATGAATTAAGTTTCTTATGAACTTAATATGGAAACGAAAAGTCTTTTTCATAACGTAATCCCGGTTGAGAAATAATAAAATAAAAGATAACCTACAATTCGTTTTCTGAGTAATAATTAAACAATTTCTACTTGGTAGTTGATTAAATTAGGACTAGATAAATAAACAAAAGAGAGACTAATTCAGCAAATGGAAATAACAAACAATATTAATACGAAATCGGTGTCCAATTTTAAATAACCATCTGATCGGCTGAGTTCTACCGAGTTTTAAATCACTTTGCCTTCATTGCGATAACTTGACGATAGCGACCCGTTGACATTGACCAACCAATTCAGTGAAAAACATGTATATTCAACTTAAAATGTAACTTCTTGAACTTAAGTAGTTATTTTTTTAAGTTAAAAGTGCATTTACATGAGGCAAGTGGTTTATATTCGCAATATAACCTTAACCTTTTTTTAACTTTTAGAGAATATCTGAATAGTAAAATAGCAGGTAAACAAAAATGAAATTTGTGTTTATTGTTCTTCATCTTTAATATTGTTTGCGAGTACAGAGAACATAAAAGAGAAGTGGATTACGAACCGACCTATTTATCCGGCGGTGCCCGATTCGCATCTTAGTGTGGGCATGTACCGATAAATTCTTGATTTGGGATTTATTTATGTACATATTTGAAATTATTACTTGCTCAGCGGTGAAGGAAAACATCGTGTGGAAACCCATGTCCAAGAAATCTTCGAAAGACGTGTGATCTAATCTATCAAAGATCCTCCTGGCTGTGGAGGTTTGACGGCAGTCGGTCAAAATAAAAATCTGTATCTTCGCCAAATCTCTGGGCTTAGGTAGTGGACCCCGACAATACTAATGGATTCTGAAATGAGATAACCCTAGGTGACGACAACAGAGTTCGATATTCGTCCGTTTTGTATATGTTGTGTATATACAACATTAACAATTCTAGAAGTATTTTGACGGTTTTTGTGTCGTGACACCTGCGTATAATGTGAAATTTACGAGGGCCAAGCAGAGGACAGCAGCTATTAAGAAAAAAAAAATTATTAAAAATTGTATTGCGTAATATCATCCCGCGCTCGGTCCTCTGCTTAACCGACAGGGACTTGGTGTGAACATATAGATAGATTGCGTCAAATTGGGAACACGTCCTTTTTGTATTCGATTACTACTCCATTAGTAGCATGGTACGCGGTGTCCGCGACACCTCGATGACACAGTGATTACTGTAGTGATAATTCAGTGACGCATACGCTTGTTTACTATACTCGCATGTTTTACGCCATCTTCGGACGTAATTGACGTTTGGCCAAATAAAACACGACTCATCCCACCAATCCTGATACAACTGCGATTTGTTTCATATATAACAAGAAACAAACAGTGAACGTTGATCCGCGGCGTTTTAGGGTACGGTGTGAGTAAAAGGTAAAAATAATCCCTTATGGTGCTACTCGCTGTCTATCTGAGCGCATAAACAATTTTTTAGGGTTCTGTACTTTATACGAAATCCTTATAATACTATAAGGGTTCCGTTTTCTCGCTTCGCTGTCCCTCTATCAAGACCTTTTTCTCAGGGCCATGTGAAGATATCAAGTTGAAATGAATATCAAATACTCCAGCCTGTAATCCACTGGAGCATTAAAAAAATCAAACTTCTAAGCCAAAGTAAACAAAGGATACGGCAGTTTATGCCGCATATTTTGACACTAGCAAGGGAATTAAAACCTATAGGTATTTACTTTCCGTAGACCTAGAATCATTAAAGTTGGCAAGAAATAATATCATGTAGCACGAGTAAAGGGGTAAATCCGGAAAAAGTGTAACAATTGTATTTATGTATATATTTTAAAATTTGTTATCCGATTTAAGATGAACGCTCATGTCGATATTGTGAAAAATAGAGTTGTTTTTAGGGTTCCGTACCCAAAGGGTAAAACGGAACCCTATTACTGAGGCTCCGCTGTCCATCTGTCCGTCAGTCCGTCCGTCCGTCTGTCACCAGGCTGTATCTCACGAACCGTGATAGTTAGACAGTTGAAATTTTCACAGATGATGTATTTCTGTTGCCGCTATAACAACAAATACTAAAAAATAAAATAAAATTAATATTTAAGGAGGCTCCCATACAACAAGCATAATTTTTTTTGCTCATTTTTGCTCGATATTGATAACGGCAACAGGTAGACGCTTGAAATATTCACAGAATATTTAGTTATATATTCACTTTAAGAATAAATAATTAAATTAAAATAAAACAAATATTTAAGAGGGGCTCCCATACAACAGACGTGTTTTTTTTTGCCGCTTTTATAGATAATGGTAAGGAACCCTTCGTGCGCGAGTCCGACTCGCACTTGGCCGATTTTTAAAGAGTATCGGTGTTAAAACAAGAAGCTCCGATGGTTCGAACAAGTAGAAAGAATGCAGGGGGAAAGAATCACGAAACAGATATAAGTACATCGCGAAAGCAATAGAATGTTGGAGCCGAGAAACGCCAAAACTTACCACCTACTATAACCAAATTAGTCGTGTTTTATCAGAAGATGATGTCAGGAGCCCTTAAAACCGTCGAGCGTGCAAAAAAAGAGCTATGAATTTTAATGAGGCGAGTGAGGTAGGTGTGTAAGGACCGCGTCTTATCTCCTTCTGCCAATCCCGGAAGGGACTTGGCGTGTAAATATAGCAACCGTATAGTGGTTGTTTGTGTGTGTTGTTATTGTCATGGCGGGCCTATTTTCAGTTTGTAGATTGTATTGTATTGTTTATTTATATTGAAACCTAGTATAGTATTGTCAAACTCAACGCCGTACATTTAAATAAAAATGGTAATATGGGTATTCAATAAAGCTTCAATTCACTACGTCCACCGCTCGTTCACTATAGTAAAAGCTAGTAAAAAAACATAATTTTGTTAGGGGAAGTGAAGTGATGGATGTCAGGCATGCGCGGTATGGAGAATCTTCTCGACTATTGGCAATGTTGCGCCATTTCTCAGGATACTTTATTAAGTATTCTGAGAAATGCCACAACATTGTCGTTTGGAGTATTTCTATAAACTATGAACGGTGACAATGATCAGAGATACCCAGATCTGATCGATTTATGTATACTCAGAAATATTAATATGTGCGTAATCTATTTCGATATTTCTGTCACCTTCTAGGTTGTTATAATAGTCTAGCGCTCTCCTTATCTATTAAAAATAATCAATCGAATGATGATTGTACCGGTTTTATGTAGGTACTTAGAATGACTGGTAATTTATTTCAACAATCGACAATTTATTTATTAGTTTTTACTCGTTCTAACTCTAAAGGCGGTTTTAGGTAAGTAGTCTTTTTTTTATACAACGTCGGGAGGCATACAAGTATACGCCCCACCTGATGTAAAGCGATTACAGTAGCCTATGAACACTTGTAATACATTAAGTATCACTCGTGTGATGCCCACCTCCAACGCTAACACAGTGACTCCTTAGGAGCTTACTGATAACCCCACTCACACGCAGGAACACAAAAACATTACAGAAAGTTGTTATTTGGCTGCGGTTTTCTGTGTGGTTGAGGTACTTTCCCAGACGGGCTGCTTTATAAATAAATAAATATTGTCGGACAAATTACACAGCGCCACCTAGCCCCAAAGTAAGCGAAGCTTGTGTTATGGGTACTAGACAACTGATAAACATACGTAAATACATTTTATTTTTTGTAAATACATACTTATTTATACATAGAAAATACCCAGACCAAGACAAACAGACATGTTCATGCACACAAATGTTTGTACTGTGTGGGAATCGAACCCACGAGCGTTAGTGTCGAAAGTAGCGTAACAGCGGGTTTCACCACTGCGCCACCGAGCTCGTTAAAAAAAAGTGTCGTCGTGCTTTCATGCCCATGCTTCATGCACCTCTCATAAAAACACCCAGACCAAGATAAACAGACATGTTCATGCACACAAATGTTGGTCCTGTTTGGGAAGCGTACGTCAAATTAGCGTCACTAACCACTGCGCCACCGAGCTCCTCATAAGAGTGGTTGCATGGAAGGTTTCAGATCTTTAACATCACAACTTAGTTAGAAGTCGCTAGGAGGTCTTTATTTTCTGTTGTTGTTGTCTTTAGTCCCCGCCGCGCCGCGTCTGGCGTCTTAGTAACCCACATTTAAATACAAATACCAATCAATAATGTGTGTTTTCATTAGCCGTTTCACTGGAAATAAAGGCCTGTATGAACTCATTCAAATCACTAACTATATTATCGACATAAATTACTCGAAACAATTTATTATAACCGCGGGCACATTTTGAGAAATCTATTTCTTGTTGAATCGGCGCCTTTCAGTTAAACGCAACCAATACTTCTGTTGAATCTACCGTTTCTCATAATTCGGCTTTGTTGCCTTTACCGGGAACACTCGCGCCCTTGTTTTACATTCCGTTGTATGCATTTTGTTTCTTCGATACTGTATTGTCTTCGTCATCGTCAGCTTGCTACCCACTTTAGGTTCCTTTTCAAATACTTTCTGTCATATGCGGTCCTCTCTTCCCATTTCCTCCGGTCACCTTTTGAGATCTTCGATCCATGTCGAGGCGGAACGCCGAACGCTTCGGTTCTTTATACGCAACTTCAAATATTTCCGGTCTCTTTTTGAGATCTTCAGTTCATGTAGACGCGGAACGCCAAACGATTTCGTCCTATATACGCGACTGCCACTCTAGTACTGGAATCTATTCCTGCGAAACTGTCGCTAACTTTGAAAGATATTTTAGTCATACCGGTATATTGTATTATGGCAGATGCACGCGTAGGGAAGTAATCGTAGACTTTGATTTTCATTTGTTGGCATATATGCGTGATGAACATATGTCGATGATTCCCAAATGCAGCCCCTGAATCTTTCTATCTGGTATACAGCTCATTTGACGTGATACCCATAGTAATTCCAACTTACTGGTAACCTCATTCAATTGTTTGGCTACGGGTTTCTGTAAGGTGAAAGACACTTAAATGTTAAACTCCCTATGTTACTTATTTATATGAAACCAGCCACTGAGCGCAACTGCGCCCATATGCTTTTCAAATTTTACAAAGAAGTCCTATATACATACGATACTATAGCACTTGGTGATGTATAATGAAGCATCTTGGTGAAGAAAATGACAATAAAATTATGTCTAAGTTAGTGCATGGAGTGTAAAGTCGAATTATTTTCGATAAGTCATTTCCTGTCGTGTGAAAATTTGTAAGTTGACTGGAATGATTCTGAATAAAAAAAAAAATCTGCTATCCAATATGCTTAGAGAAAACTCGTCAGCTGATGCATTTAAATAGACAATAGAGCTCGATCGAAGCTCGAACCGAGGTACAGCCAGCTGACGTTTTTATTTATTCAAAATAGCATATGAACTATCATCTGATAAATTTTCGATTGAGATAAATCACTGAACATATATATCTTATATATAAAAAATCTCGTGTCACGGTGTTTGTGGTCGCACTCCGAAACAGCTCGACCGATTTTTTTTTGTGTATATTTGGTAGGTATGAGAAATAAGTCGTAAAGTTTGTTTCATAAAAAAATAAGAAATAATTTATATGGCAGAACAACGTTTGCCAGGTCATCTAGTATATATATATATATATATATATATATATTATATGTATGTATGTATATCTTCACGCCAGGTCCCTTGCCGGGTAGGCAGAGAGAACCGAGCGCCATAAGACGCGGTCCTTACACACTTCACTCGCTTCTTTCACATTCACAGCTCTTTTCATGCACGCTCGCCGGTTTCTAAGGCTCCTGACACGACCATATATATATTATATATATATATAGCAAGACTTACCTATCATGATCAGATTGGTCGTGTTTTATCAGAAGGTGATGTCAGGAGCCTTAGGAACCGGCGAGCGTGCATGAAAAGAGCTGTGAATGTGAAAGAAGCGAGTGAGGTATGTAAGGATTGAGTCGCGTGGCGCTCGGTTCTCTCTGCCTACCCCGTAAGGGATTTGGCGTGAAGTTATAGATAGATAGATATATATAGGCAGCAGATTTCTTTTTCCTCGAGATATTAGGTTAGCTATAAGATGATAAATTTTTTACCGGGAGGAAGTGAATCTAAACAACGTTTTTTCCCGCGAGCGCGGCCGTGGTACCACTGCTCGACCCACCCACGGAACCACAGCTGATGTTCACAAGGGTTCTCGATACAATTCCCTGAAGCATTTTATGAAAATCTGTTGCTGGCTTGCAGACTATTACCATGTTCTATCTACTGTTTGTGGTGTACAGCGATACTTAATATATTGCAAGTGTTCATATGCTACGGTAACTGCTTTACATCAGGTGGGCCGTATGCTTGTATGCCTCCCGCCGTTGTAAAAAGTTGTTATTTCGCGGCGTTTCTTATTACTAGCTTAATAGCACCGTGTTATTGTATTATCATCTAAAGGTCTGAGGATTTAAACTACAACTCTAAAGACTTGTGTGTGAGATTACCAGTAAGCAAGTTGCTGTGGAGGTGGTAACGCGCGAGCGATACTTAATGTATTGCTAACGCGCATAGGCTACGGTAACCAGTTTACGTCAGGTGTACCGTATTCATGTATGCATCCCAAGTTTGTATAAAAAAGTCCTATATTTAAAGTTATTTAAAATTGGGTTTAAGAAGTTTAATTCTATAATTACATGTATGTCGACCTAATAAAAGCTTATTATTTGTAACGTTATCCCGTTTCCTAAATCATTAGGAGTGCGCTACCTAATCCTAAGGATTTATTGTCGACGCTGATTTTGGCCATGGAGTGACTGCTGTCAGATCTCCACATCCCGGACGAAAGTTCAGCCCCTAGGATAGGGTGCACGTCTTTTGAAATGTATAATTTCACGTGCGGTGGTTACTCACGATTTTTTCCTTCAACGTCGAGCAAGTCATAATTATAATAATCCTTCATTTTTTTTCGTAATGAAGACGTGAGAGAAAGAGTTGGTCTAAAAGAGAGTGTCGGTGTTAAGATAGAAAGGGCATGCTCCGTTGGTTCGGACATTTAGAAAGAATGCGGGACGAAAGAATGACGAAACAGATGTACAATGCAAAAGTGGAAGGATGTAGGAGCCGAGGAAGACCGAGACTAACCTACCATGACCAAATTGGTCGTGTTTTATCAGAAGGTGATGTCAGAAGCCCCAGGAACCGGCGAGCGTGCATGAAAAGTGCTATGAATGTCACAGAAGCGAGTGAAGTATGCAAGGACCGCGTCTTATGGCGCTCGGTTCTCTCTGCCTACCCCGCAAGGGACTTGGCGTGAAAATATACATACATACTTTATTTTTTAATCTAAGGTTTTGAAAACATTGACAATTATATGTAATTATTATAAATACATATCATTCATTTATTTTATACCAATAAGGTGGAGATCAAGCGTACGGTCTGCCTGATGGTACACAGTTACCGTAACCTAATAACATTTGCAACACCAGGGGTATCACTCACCCTTGCTGACCCTGTAAAAAACCTTTTCACGCCTTTCTTGAAGAACCCGGTATATTACAATTACAAATAGGTACATAAATCCGTGTGGTACATGCCCACGCCCGGATTGGAACCTGGGACCGTCGGTTTATATGATGGTTATTTTACCCAGTGTACTATCACTGCTCATAAACCGAACTGTTCGATCTGATCGATCGAAACGATCTGATGAAAACATCTATACTCTATACAGATAAATAAAATTGGAGTGTCTGTTTGTAATGTTGAAATAGCCGCTTTTTACTAAATGCATATGTATACATGGTACATATACCAAAATGAATAATTTTACAATTTTTGTCTGTGTGTATGTTTGTTCCGGCTAATCTCTGTAACGGCTGGACCGATTTTGACGGGACTTTCACTGGCAGATAGCTGATGTAATAAGAAGTAACATAGGCTACTTTTATTTTAGAAAAATTATTTATTTTTATTAATATAAATAAATAATATTCCGAACTTACGAAGTCGCGGGCACAGCTAGTTTTATAATAATAATTCACTATGGCTGTAAGTCAAGGTACTGAACCAGCGAACAGAATGCAGCGACGATCTGTTCTTTGGTCGTGACTTGAGACGTCCAGTTCGCGATTTTTTTGTCACAATTTCCGACCACTTGATATTACTGTTGTTAACAATTGATGCGACACGATCGCAACTTCTCTGCACATGAAAGGGGATTCATTAAATTCAATTAAATCACATTTGTAGTATCCATTGTCAGATTCAATTGTGATGTAAAATTTTAAACATTATGTTTTAAGAGTAATTTGAAAGCAGGATAAACTCCGTGGAGATGCGACCGTTGCGCAAAGTCTGCGGCATAAGAGTAAAAGAAGCTGCTTGTAGAGAGTGTTCACAGTTGCAGGTGCAAGAAAGAGAGCTGTCTTGAAAGAGTATCGGTGTTACGATAAGAAAAGACATGTTCCGTTGGTTCGTACATGTAGAAGAATGCAATAGGAACAGAATAACAAAGCGAAAGTTGTTATTTGGCTGCAGTTTTCCGTGAGGTGGAAGGGCTTCGCAGGACAGGCTCCTTTGTTGAGACTTACCTCTCTTAAAACACCCAGACCAAGACAAACAGATATGTTGATAAACACAAAATGTTCCTTTGAATGGGAATCGAATCTATTAGCATTGGTGTCAAAGTAGCGTTATTAACCAGCCAGTATGTTGTGAGAAGGAGGAGGCATACAGGAGCCCGGCGGGCGTGCATGAAAAGAACCATAAATGTTAATAAAGTGAGGTGTTTAAGTACCGAGTTATGTGGAGCTCGGTTTTTTTTATACCACTAAGGTGGCAATCAAGCGTACTGTCTGCCTGATCGTAAGCAGTTACCGTAGCCTATGGCCATTTGCATCACCAGGGGTGTCACTCACGCGTTGTCGACTCTAATGGTTCTCTCTGCCTACCCCACAAGGGATTTGGCGTGAAGATAATAGATAAATTGGTTTTTGTAAAATGTAAAGCGCAATAATGAGGTTTTGTTTATAAAGCGAGTGTTTTACTGGTGTTATCACGGAACTGTTTCTGCGTCCAAAATAGAAACGCCTACATTTATACACGTAGTAAAATCGTAACAGAGCCGAGTTTATGCATGGAATATCATTTTGGTATGGTGTGCAGTCAGACTCTGCTGTCGATGCAGAAAGCAAAACTGCTTTCTGCTAAGCCAGTCGTGAAGTTTTGTTCTTTGTAAAAACCATGATTCAATAAACTGCTCGACGAATTTTAATGGATTTTATGGTGACAGCTTATACCTCGCATTAACGTTTTTCATATCTTTACGTCAGGTCCTTTGCGAGATAGGCAGAAATAACCGAGCGCCAGATGCGGTCCTTACACACCTCGCTTCATTCGTTACCATTCATAACTCTTTTAATGCTCTCTCTCTCTCTCGTCGGTTCCCTAGTACTCCCTAATACTAAGAAAAAAAAACCAATTTGGTTGTGGTAGGTAAGTCTTGCTTGACCTTAAGAGACGTAGGGCGCAACAAAGCAGCCCGTCTGGGGAAGTATCTCGACCTCACAGAAAACCGCAGCCAAATAACAACTTCGTAGGGGGTTGTTGTGTTCCTGCGTGTGAGTGAGGTCACCAGTAAGCTCCCAAGGAGTTGTGTAAGCAGCAGAGGAGGCACCGCGCGAGTGATACTTAATATATCGCAAGCGTTAATACTACGGTACCCGCTTTGCATCAGGTGGGCCGTATGCTTGTATACCTCCCGACGTAGTATGTAAAAAAAACCTTTCTCGATTCATGTATCCTACCACTCACTACATTTCATCTTCATTATTTCGTCATGTCCGAACCGACGGAGCATGCCTTTTATTATCTTAACAATCTCTTTCAGTCCTACTACCTTTTCTTACATCATTATTGCGAACGCGGTCATTAAACGAATGTGTAAAATTTTAAAAATAAAATTAATCCAGGTAAACCCTAGAGCAGCCACTATATCACTATCATTGTGATTATCTGGGGGCATATAAGCTGTGGTTCCGTAATTTCCGGGTGGTATTGGTTGGGTTGGGTATCGAATTCTACTATTATTCGACGATACCTTTACAAATACTGCGAAATTTGGTAATCTGTTTGTCGTGACCGGAGTCCTCTGCAAACAACGCTATTTGCTCTACAATATTCATCGTGTTAAGTGAATATATAAAAAAAACTCAATAATATAAATGTCCGTGAATATAAAAATAACAATATAACATTACGAACGTGCTAGTTAAATAGCTGTTCGGATAAAATGAATGAAAGTATATACTAGTAAATAACAGCAAGCTGTGTAGGCAGAGCTGATATTTATTAAATTTAAAAAATATTTAAATATTTTTTTTTTTATTTTTTTTTAAATATATGGAACCCTGTACGACATCTAGCGACGAGTGCTGTTACTTTTTCTGTTGATGGGAGTGCAGTGCAGACTCTGCACTGCAGAGTGGCCGGCCATACGTTTTCCCATATGTTTTTTTTTCTAATTGGAACGATTTTGGACCGTTCTTCCTCACCAACGAACATTTAAATTTCAAATTAAAGGATACAAAACTACAATATGTTAGCTATTAGTGTGTCGATTTTAGAGTTTCTCACTATTACCGTCTAAACGCTAGCTGGATGACATCAGTCTACCCCAAACGGCAATTTTGAGGGTAATGTGGCTCCGCTGGCTATCGCAGCTCTGCCAAAAATTCATTCAAAACTGACTGAATTTTTTTTGTACTAAACACTGTCACCTGTGACGATTGGTCGATACGTTCCACACCGAACGAAAACCAGTTGCCCTTACATAAGGAGTAGGTTTATAACTGTTCGACAAAAACAAGCCAACTTGTATATTTGTTCAAATAATAAAATCATTTCCCTTTAAACCTCAATAAGGCTTCGTTATGACTTCTTTTATGGCGCGGAGTCAAAGTTGTTTCGACAGTTTTAATTTTCCTCGAACACTAATATAGTATACTTTGTATTGTATGTTTACGTCACGTGACACACAACAAAACATCTAAATAGTTGTTATGACTTCAATAACTGTATTTCCTTATTTATGTCGAGTTCTAATCGCACTAATGCGTACTTACGTAGTTTCCTATTATCGTCAATTGTTTATTCTCAGTAACTTCAAAATATAACTCTAAAGTTTCTTTAATGCGCATTTCAAGTTATCGTTTAAGTATTTCTTATTCCCCGTATGCCCAAAATAATTGTGATACCTTTGATTGTGATACTCAATTTCTATGAAGTAGTTTCCCACAGCACGCACACGCCGGTTTCACGCTGGTCAGAGGTTCTCGGGTATCAATTATCATAGCTATTTTATCATAGGCATTTTTTCTATACACTCGTCTGATTCCAGCGAATGGTCGTTCGAAAACCATAGTTAATTTGATGCTGCGCCACAAAAAGTAGTCGCAGCGTCGCATCTCCATCTTGAGAATGAGTTGATTGAAATACGTTTCGCCGTAGGTGCTTCATTTGCGCTCAGATTGTAGAGGAGAATGTGCCGTGCACGTTTGCACAAAGGTCTACAATGGCACGCCTAAAACTTGTGACGAGATAAGAACCGTGCTGGCGATCGTACGTTTCATAGAATACATTTATTTCGTCTCTCCGAATTTTTCTGCGTAACATGTCTGTCTACCAGTTGCAAAGGTTCATGTTTAGTACACGACTAATTTAAAGACACACGTGCACCATGTAATGAACAAGCTTTATAAAAAGAGATTAAGCCTACATTCATCAACATATTAAAAAAACAGGATTGGCACAATTAAAGCATTGTCAAGGCGTGTCCGGATAAATCCTTCGCGTCGCGCCAAAGAGTATGTCGTTTGTCTCGTCTCTCAACCAGTAGTGGTAAAAGGGATACACGTACAATATTGAAACAGTATTTCTTTTTAAATGCTAGTGCCTCTTATTTGTTTACAAAGTAACTAAGTAAGTTATTTCATTTCGCCCTTGTATGTATAACCTTTTATGACAATGAATTTAATTAAAGTATGCTCAAAAAAATATGTGTGCAGTTCACACGCGATAGACGTAAAGCCTGCAAAATATACTAATACGAATATAGAATTTCAGGAGTAGGATAATTGTAGGGTTTATTTATGATGATATTGATACCAACTTTAAAATTATTATGCATTTGCACGAAATTCACGAACACGTTCCGTTGAACTTTTTGCGGTCTTTTTAGTCTTCTTTTCTTTTTTTCTGATAATTACGACAATATTCTGCATTCGTTTTCGGCATACTTGAAAAATGTTATTATTAAAATAATGAAATATTTTTGTAAACAATACACGTGTACGATACACCACGGTTGTTATGACGCCTTAACCCAAGCATCGTAATGTGCAGACGTGCACACACACATACTAACACACGTACAACACTCGGACCCTGTAATAAACACTGTATAATGCCTTCTATCTCATTCTCTCGCACGTTAAATCCTATAGATGCATGTGGTACTCTCTTTTTACTGTTGCTTTTTCGTTTCATCGTGTTTCAAATCACAACGTTGCTAAAGAAGTTTTCACTTTTAAAAACGAACACGAATGGTATGTATAGAAAGCTGTTAATGCATATCAACAATGTAGTTGCACAATAATACATTAGTTAAGTAATCAAGTTAGTACTCGTTAGCATAGCACATTTATTAACACAATACGGTACTTGTCGCATAGACTGTAATATTACGTGGATTAAAGTAATGTTTTTGGAAATTTCTGCAATATACTCAATATTCATTCTTGTATTGCACCATAATGAGACAGACAAACATTGCAACTGTTATTGCATAACAGCTTGTGACTAAAAAAAAATATTTTATCGTAAATTGAATACGTTTTTGTTTAAAAATTATACTATCTCTAGTTATAATTACTGCTTTATCTATTCAGATATGTGAAGCAGCTTTTCTGAGAAAACTTTCATATCAGGCCGTTTCGTTGACCTCTGATATCAATAAAACATGCCAAGTGAGAATCAGACTCGCATAGTAAGGGTTCCGTAACACCGTATAATAATTAAGACTACTTTTATTTTTTTTTAAACACGATATAAACTATTTGTACTCTACTTGATGCCACCTCATATGCTATCGTGAGAAAAATTTACTATCTCCTTTTTTTGTATAGAACCCCTGTAAAAATTATTAAATTGTTTTTTTTAAATAAATGTTAGGTTTGTGACCACAATATATCCAAATTCAGGTCTGTAACGCATTTCGTTATTCGAGTTATATACCAGTGACATATTGATCGACGGCCATGAGCTGGTGTGACGTAGAAAAATGGACAGTTTGTCAGAAAGTTGAGAAGATAATACCTACATAGTTGAGAGTAATGCGAGCTTATCTACAAATTTTGATCGTTTATCAGTGAAGCAAGTTCACATTTATCACATTTGTTATTATAACATCTTATCATATCATATTGATCGTAGTCTTCCTCTAATACATGTATTAAAATCCATTGCAGTACTTTATTCTCGCAAAGTCGATTATGGCTCTTCACATTATAGAGTTTATTTTTTGGTATGATGAAAACACATTACGAGAAGGTGTAGGAGAAAATAAAATGCAAGCGAAGTGGAACTGAGTCAGCTAGTAACAAATTATTATAAAACAAAAAAAAAATAGTTTTCCTATAGCGTATCTCCGAAATATGTTAATTTCATAGGTGTACCTTGAACACAAAAAGTTTACGGAACACGGACGTATGGTACGGTTCCCATTACGTACGGAATCCTAAGACTCGATATTAAATTTGATATGTTATTTATTTGTAAAACGCTGTAAATATCTTGATGACAATTAATGGCATAAAAGTTAAATTGTTTTGTTTAGTTATCTAAAAAACATAAAGTGATAGGCATATTTACAATATTATTAATGAACTCTCATTGTCGAATATTGCAGATAAATAATAACTTTACACTTTTATAAAATTTAGAACAGTACCTACATAACATGAAAGTACTTACTGGGTTTGATTCTTTGAAAGATGCGCACTTCTGATTACAAATTTGGATTTAAATAGTTATTCTACAGAATCTAATGCGAGAAGTTTCAAATAATTTTGTTAAATAATATGTAATTTGTTCATTAAGCGTTTTTCCTATGATTTCATATTCATAATTTTTTTTTTTTTAAAGTGATGTCGTTGACCGTCAAGCACAGCAAAAAGGAAATCTATGGCGTGTCTGGCTACACGCGTATACCTATGTAATAAAACTTCATGATGATATTGCATACAACTTTTGCAAAACATAAATTTAATTGATCTGTAAGTAGTTTGTTAGAGAAACAACAGAAGGAAAACATCGCGAGGAAACCGGCACATTTTCTATCGCAAGCGTTAATAGGCTACGGTACCCGCTTTACATCAGGTGGGTCGTATGCTTGTATGCCTCCCGACGTAGTATATAAAAAAAAACATCCAATAAATTATAATTCGAAAGACGTGTGAGCTAATGTAAGAAGTCTGATATTCTGTCTGGGTTGTGGAGGTCTGACTGCAGTCGCTCCAAGTAGAAATAGTAATATACGCCAAATCCTTAGTCTTAGGTAGTGGACCCTGCCAATCCTAATGGATTAGAAAACGGGATAACATTAAGAAGAATAAAAAGACTTACATAAGATTAGCTTTTACCCGCGACTACACTCGCTTTCGTCAGTTATTACGTAAAAAATGTGCCAACGAATACACATTTTCACATTTATAAAATTAGTGTGTATGATTCTTATGATTAATATATTAAAAAATCGGCCACGTTCGAATCGAACACGAAGGGCTTCGTGCCACTGTATAGGTAAAATTCCGAAAAAAAAAAAACACATTTCTTGTATGGGGACCTCCTTTATTATTATTATCTCTTGTTATAGATGCTACAGTAATACACGCTGTGAAGATTCCACTAGCCTACCTATTATGTTGCAAAAGATACAGGACAGACGGTGTAGTCTTATCAGGGTTCCATTGGTACCCTTTGAGCACGGAACCCTGAAAACCCGCGACACATAATTCCGAACACAAGACACCTGCAATATATATCACGTCAATACATTATGCAGCGTCTAAAATTACAGTCCGAGTCAATCAGATGTGTAAGTTAAATTTACAACTAAAGCATGGGTCACGTCACCAAAAATATGTATATAAAAACCTTTTCAATCAACTGATTTAATCTTTATCACACATAAGCATAACTAAAAAACCGCGTCTGAGTTGGGCCGTGCGTCGGGAGAAATACGAGACACAGACAGACAGAGAGGCGTCAAAATAGGCTAATGCCCCTCTTCTTTCTGTGTTGAGTGTTACAAAAGGAGGAAATTAATATGTAGTACTTTTAATTGTGATAGGAATATCTTCTTATTTGATTTTTTAGATGTTTAACTATATACGATACAAATTACTGTTAACGTGTTTCTTATAATGAACATCAGATTTAGGGAATTCCCGTCATCTGAGTTAGTCCAATCATGGTGAATAAATTTTTACTAGCTATATTGATATTGAAACAATCTATGCTTTCTTTTCTAAAAATCCAAGTTGTATTTATTTACTCAGCCTCCAATGTGCCGAAGACGAGCATTAAAAAAAAAGGATATTTCACGCACTATGTCAATAGTCCAACTTTGATTGTTTTCGCTGAAAACGTGTTATACTGTCTATTCTTATATATAGGCATTTACAGATTTATGTGTATCTTCACGCCAGGTCGCTTGCGGGGTGGGGTAGGCAGAGAAAACCGAGCGCCGTAAGACGCGGTCCTTCCACACTTCACTCGCTTCTTTCACATTCATAGCTTTAAAGATGTAATATTTTAATAATATTATTAATTAAAAAGAAATTATTTGATTAAAGCCTGTGCCATTTTTTTTATTGAAAAAGTGTAGGCACGGCCTAAACGGCTTCAAGTACATATGTTAAAGATTTGCGTATGTTGTGTATTAAAATATTTTAAATAAAAAAGGACATCGCCGCTAACTCCATCAAAACAGTTTCAACCTTAGCCAGTTACAATGACAACAATAATTGTTAATCTACCAATACAAATGTTATCAAATCACAGCGTGCCGTAGTCAGTAAACAACAACGTTACTTGTAACGCGCGGTGGTTGAGGAAAATTCTATTCTCAGACTTATTTGTTTTTCAGCCGCTGACTGAGAATCGCTGCATTTGTTTTGTGTTTGAAAAACATGGTGATCATTAGATTGAACTTGACTTAGTTGTTGTACTTAGTTTGGATTGATTGAAAATTGCGTTTTGTTTATATTCCCGCCCTGCGAAGTAGGCAGACGCGACATTGATGACATTTATTTATTTTTCATTTCTATTGTACCAATAGCTAATATGTGTTTATTTAATTACACATGCAAAACTATAGTGTTGAGAGATGATGCACAGACTAGACGTTTAGTGTGTCTGTGCATCGTCTCTCAACAGTGCCTGTAATCACATTGACTGACTCTGACATCTGACTGATATCGGACTCCTAGGTTTATCTAAAGAGGATTTTTAGAAATACTAATCGAATCTATGAAATATTTAGAAATATAATCGATATGAATCGGTCAGTATATTATAGTAATTATTTATAAATATGTTATAACTAGAATATCCTGACAGTGTAATGTCGAAACGTGACGAAGACTATGGTATTATTCGCGGACGACATCACTATCGTATTTGAATGCAATAATGTTAATACATTTAGATAGATAGATAAATGATTTATTTGTACTCACACTAACACACATGCTACAAAGATGTTTATTCATTTGAAAATGAAATAAACGAGACATTAAGTAGGTAATATAATTCAGTGGCTGCAAATAACAATTTAGTTATAGATCTTGACAAAACAAAATCAATTAATTTTATACAGACAAGAGACCACGCAAAAATGCAATCGGCATTGACATAAAATACTTGGGAAATTTAATTAATGAAACACACCTTACGAAATTTCTTGGAATACATATTGACAAAAACATGACATACGAGTAGCAATGTACAAAGATCAATCAATTCTCGTACGCTTTATATATGCTAGTGAGAGTAGCTAATCGAACTGCAGTTCTTACAGCATGTCATGGCTACGGTGCGTCCACTTTACAATATGATCTTATATTTTGGGGTAACGCGACGGGAAAAGAAAGAGTGTTCAAGGCGCAAAATAAAATGCATCAGGTCAATGTGTAGACTTCAGCGTACTGGATCTTGCGAGCATAATAATACTTCAAGAGCCGAACCGAATATTTCAAGAGCTTAAATTCTTACTTTTCCTGCAACGTATATATACGAATTATCAGTTTTTGTAAAGTCAAATTTAAACAAATTCGATTTTATAAGTTTCGCACGAAATAATCACAAAATTCGAATTCGATTGACGCACTACGCAAAACTATGTTTAGCGGGAGCGTATTTGGAATGGCTCCTTAAATATATCTATATATATAAAACAAAGTCGTGTTAGTTACACCATTTATACTCAAGAACGCCTGGACCGATTTTTATGATTTATGTGTTTTTGGATTTGTCTTCGTCCGGAATAGGATAATAAGTATTAAAATAATTTATACAATCTAATAAGTTAACACACCATTTATTGATCCTGAGGCGGTACGAAGTTCGCCGGGTCAGCTAATATATAATAAGTTACCAAAAAATAGCAAAGCATTGACTATAAGTGAATTTAAACAAAAAATGTACTTATTTTATTTAATCGTAGAAATGTTATTATTCAATTAATGACTATTTAAATGACATTATTTGATTTATATTGGACATTACGGACAAAATTACGAAAACTTTTGACTATTTTTATTGATATGAAACAATCTGATAATGTATTTTGTTTGCATTGTACAATGGAAGTATTTCCTAAGATATTTAAAGTATTAATTTTCCACGGAAATCTATGTGTATGTTTTTTTTATTACACGCCCTATTTGAACTTTAACGTAATTACAATGGTATATAGGTACATATAGGTACATCTTGATGATTTATTTTCATGGAACCTCTAAAATATAAAACGGCTTTTACTTTTACTTTTGAACTTGTGGTATCAAATTTTATAACATTCTGTTTTGTTTATATTTGTGTAAATAATGTAATTTATTTAAATTCTTAATGTTATTATTGAAATTTTATGAATTTAATTGAAGAAAGTGGGAAAACAATCGGAAATATAGTTTTTAATGATATTGGACGACGGGAAAACTTTTGCAACTTATTGAAGCCCAGCGTCAAATATTATTTTGAAGGTTATAACATAACAATTAGCCTAATAAATAATTAATGAACAAAAAACTCAATATATTATTTAACAAAATGAAATTCAATATGAAGTCGTAGTACATTATGTGTGCTATTAAAAGAGATCGATTTGTGACTTTCAGTAAAATGGAACCGTCCGTAACGTTATTGGAATGTAAATATTAGAAAAATAGAAAACTTATATATCTTTAAACGTTCATACTAAAAGTATATTTTTGAAACTAGGCTGTAATATGGAACCTATCGTTTACATTACGAGCTGTCTGTGAGAACCTTGTTAGTTTTGTTTCTTAGCAATCTGTAACTAGCATACATTTTCCACATCTCAACACTCACTGATCTTATAGAGTTGCACGACCATTCGTTTTAATTGCCTCAGAAAAATATGGCATGTATATATGACAGTATCTGTGTTCGATATGCTATGTGACACTTTTTATGGCATGTGGACTATGAGAACAAAGTACAAATATGAAAATTAATGCGAAGACCATAATGCAGCTATAAAACACGCGATTTTGTCGCCAATATGGAATGAAGCCACATTACTTCCATTGTGATAAGACGATCATAATTAATAATTCAAACCGCGTGCGAATTTAACTAGTTTTTGTAGCTCTTGTGTCTGCTCCTTCAGCTGGCGTCTAATTAAGAATATGCTCGATTGGAATGTCACAATTTCACTTTTATACATTAATACTAGCCGTGGCAGACGATTAGCAATTTATACAGAATCATTCATTATGTATGATTGGACATCAAATGTCTAATAATACCCTAGCAATTAAAACTTAAATTTTTTGTTTGGACTTCCATTTTAAAGTGCAAATAGGTCTACTAGCGTTTGTTAAAGGCAGCTCAGGATATCCTACGTAGATGATGAATTGGTTTGTGAATAAAAAAAAATCTGACTTAGGACGTAATATTGTTATCCATTGTTGGATTTCTAGCATACCAATAAAAATTAATCTTAGATATTGGCATTCTCCAAAAGTCAAACTTGCATAAGGATCAAACATGCATATGGTCAAACTCTATGGAAAAACAATGGCTAGTGAAACTTCCATCGGAAACTATTAGTTGCTCCGGAGCTGAACACCGGACTACTCTAATGTGTAACTACCAAAACGATCAAGCGTTGGCTTATTTATCTACATTATTTTAAAAGAGTCCAAGCATTGTGACTATATACTCAAAAACAGTTTTTTTTTACTCTTCCAAGAAAATCGACTAAACTCTGTTATAGCCTTTGACAAAACACTAGCAAAGTACACAACTAAATTAACAAATAACGAAATTACATCTATGCAATTTTTGGGAAAATTTGTGTATTTCAATGTTTTTCGAAAATAAATGGTATTGGTAAAATAAAAAAATAACGACTACGAGTCATTCTAAGTATTGATAAAAAACACTATGGTTCTATTGTATTTTTAATTTTCATGTTATTAACAATTATCATGTTAAGTAAAAATAAATACATATTTTTTTCTCTACTGGTATAAGTAATACAAAAAGGTATATAACTATATTCGTATTGTGATTAGTATTAAGAAAAAAAACTACCTAAATGTAAAGAGAAGTTTAAAAATTACAAAATTTCCATTACTAGTACTCAGTTAATCAGTTAATTTTTATTAAAAAATGTGTTTATCTTTGGCATAATAAGGTTTGACTTTATGCGAGTTTGACTTTGTGTCAGTTTGACTTTATGAGAGTTTGACCTTATGCATGTTTGACTTAATGAGAATTTGACCTTGTGCATGTTTGACTTTTTGAGAGTTTGACCTTATGCTAGAATTCGAATAGTTTTGATCATTCATGGAGAAAATTCTGTGATATATAATCCTTCGGAACAAATTAATTTTACGCGTAGGGAACCTTTGCCAGTTATGGTGAAAGATATGCGGGCATAAGAAAATTGACGGATCAGCGCATATGACTTGCGTCGCATAAAAAAACTGCGGTAATAAGTTCGTGGCGCTCAAAAGGATTCATTTATTACATGTATTCTGTATGTAATAAACGAATTTATATTTTTTACGTGTATTCTGGCGCTGATAGTTTTTTTTGTACTTAGGGCAGCAGCAATGCAACCGGTGGCAATTTGATGGCTGACCTTCACGCCAAGCTGTCGATGCGCCGCCGAGGCATCTCTGGCGCGGAACGGTTCACCGGCGGCTCTGTACTTCACACTCTAGCCAGCGTCATCCCCGAGCCGGACCTATCTTCGCAGCAGAATTCCTCTACCGACGAGGACTGGGAGTGAGATCACAAGTGAACAGTAGGGTGTGAGTTTTGCCTCTGCGTTTAGGGAATAATGTTAGGAACGCATCGAGCAATTAACGAAAATTCACATAAATCAAACTACACAGACGCAAAGCTCGTGTCCTACTGTGTGACCGTGTATACTTTATATTTCTGTCAAAAGTATCGCTTATCAACTAAATGATGCCAAAGTTAACTTTGATTCAACGTTCTTATCTTTCTATGATAGCAAAGAAGTATCGAAAGTAAAGCAAAATTCCTTTATAGTAACCTGGTTATAGGTATATATAATAATATAAATTATAAACCTGGTTATAGGTAGGCATATTCCAAACTTTTGTAAGGAAATATTTGAGAATATTGTCAAAATATGTGCATGAAACGAGCTATGAATGTCACAGAAGCGAGTGAAATATGCAAGGACCGCGTCTTATGGCGCTCGGTTCTCTCTGCCTACCCCGCAAGGGGCTTGGCGTGAAGATATACATTGTCAAAGTTACGATAATATTCAAGAATTGGAAATATTTTCTTGATTCACATTTTTAGATTCTTTTTCATTATCCGTACAAAAGTTATACTTCTTTTCAAGTTTTAAATTAACTTCGCTGGAATATGTAAATAGAACAGGCTAATCTTATAACATTTCTAATTTCGGACGCATTCTTACATTTCATCAAAGGTAGGTATTGTATTTCGCATGTGCTCAAAATGGACGATAACTAATTAGTAATAATTAGTTACTCAGTAGTAGCACAGTTTGTTTTGTCGAACGAGTTCATGTAACAAGAACAATGTGTTTGACCAGCAAATATCCAAAAACAAAGATATACTGTTTCATGAAAGCGGTCTGGTGGTAAAATTCTCATGTGATTTTTCGTCGTTACATCATTGATTTAATCATTTTGTTAGGTATTATATTAAAAGTTAACTTATTTCAGCTTTTACCTGCAATATCCTTACCGAAAACGTCTCAGTTAGTGTTAGACAATTTTATGACAACTAAATAAATATTACAGGACAAATTACACAGCGACTGGTCCCAAACTAAGCAAAGCTTATAGGGGTACTCGTTATCTGATAGAGGTTTATAGAATTCTGTTAAAGTTTCTATAGTAAGTCATTCATAAACGGTCGAGAATAAGTTCCATAATATGGCATCATTTGTGTGATATCTACTATACCTGTCAATAATACTTCAAAGGATGTGCAATTTGTCTAAATCTCGTATCAGATTTATTATATGTATATTATGTATTTATACGACCAAAAGACATTTGCCTAACGCAAGAGATAACTTAAATTTGTTCATACGAAGTCATAAATTAATGGTCACATATTTTACAATGATTTATTAATGTATTATTGACATTGTAATTGTCCAATTGTGGTAAACATAATATTTCTCCGTATATGTGTTGAGTAATTACGTAATGTTCTTGATCGATTCATTTCATTTTGTTATTTGTGATAGATTTTCTATTTCTTCTTTTATACTCAACTATACTATAGAGCGAAACAAGTAGGTACTTAGTGAAAAAAAAATAAAAAATCGTTCCTGAATAACCAAGATATGAACTACTAGTTAGTTAGAACAATGATAGATGACATCTAAAACTTTACGTAATTACCCTTTTGAATTTTAAATTATACAGTTATATGCAGCTAAGAGCACATCCATCTTCCAGCCATTGAAATCTTAAACCTTTGTGGACTTAAATGTTG
Source organism: Pyralis farinalis (assembly GCA_947507595.1). Classification (NCBI taxonomy): domain Eukaryota; kingdom Metazoa; phylum Arthropoda; class Insecta; order Lepidoptera; family Pyralidae; genus Pyralis; species Pyralis farinalis. Next base: position 6,823,897 of record OX382269.1, on the reverse strand, counting down.
AAAACAAAATCGATAACAGGAGAACGATTTATAGATTCTTGGAAGTCGTAAATAGATTCTTGCAATTCGTCCGAGTCGTGTAGCAGAGATAGTGCTTGTATCATTGTAACTCGCCAACTTTGCTGCAACACTTGAAATGTGACTCGTGGCTAATGTTCTAATTACGTACGTGTTACGCTGCTTTCCTTAATCATTCCGCCCAAAATCTAAATATTTCTCTTCAACATTCAAAGGTACATAATGATAACATTAACCATTTCTGCAACATCATCATTTCGAATACTAATACAAGGTAGGATATTCCGTTACGATAATATATCGCGACTATTCAAAATTAAAAAAAAGAAGTATTTCTCCTTTGCGTTCGAAATAGCGCAGTGGAAAGTTTATACGTAAACAATTCGTAATTAAAGCATTCAATCGCTGTTTATAGTCAACGACATGCGATTGTTACATTGAGTGAGACTTCGTCTCTTGTTATTAAAAAATAAATGTCAACTAGTAATTAACGTGTCAAGTGACACGCTTTGTTTATCGCACAGTCGCTTGCGCCAGAGTACCGCATGTGGTTCGTGTCGGCCATTGCCTGCGCCATGTGACGGCAGGACGGCGGTCGGCGCAGTTGGGGATGCATCACCTTTTTTTACAAGCGCACTACCAAACAGATCGGAAAAGGGCTCTCTCGTTCCGGGAGGTTATTACGATAATCGTATTTCTCGCTAGCGGCTATCTCGCTTTCGTTTCTAAGAAGGCGCGCGGGCGCATTAAGCCTTCCCCGCAAACTATCAACTGGTTGAACTAATCGCCCGATTTCCAGAATCGACTGACAGATAGAAGTATAATAAGCCCACGCTCACTTACGCGGAAGTCCGTAATATTGCGACGGTTTCTTCAAATAATTAGTATATTATACTCGTTAATTTCATTTATATCTATTATTATGTTATTCCTGTAAAGAAGATTGTAAATGCCTTCTGCGGATTCAGTAATGGACTGGACTCTGACTGGAGAACGAACAATAGATCAACGACTGTTCTTCTCTAATCGGTTTAAATGAATGAATTAAATATTTTTAAATAATTAATAATACTATTTTGATAGATCATTAGATATTATGTGGTAAATTAACATTAATTGCTTACTAGAAATGACATTTATTCATTAACTTAATGATAAAAATGTTGCGATTATTAAGGTTTGTAACAAAATTGTTGTAACATGTATGTTATATTAAATGTTTTAATCAATTGGAGATTGTTCGTTCCGTCGGCTATGAATGTTTATATAATTATAGGGCCGAGTGTAGTGACTGAGCCGTAGGATGCGTGCCTCCAGCGGGCCGCACCTGATTGATCTGCGTAGAGATATGATAGGTTGTAAGGACTTGTGATGTGCGTGCCTGTACTAGAGAGGTGCTAAGTGTAACGTTATGGTACTTTATTTTTACTCCCACTTGTCTTTGCATTTGCCGTCCCGTTATGAGTAATGTTACCTATTTCCATCCTATATAGAGATATTACATACAATGAATGATTAATTTTAAAGTATAGTCAGTACTACACTATCTAACTGTTATTACTATTCATAATGTTATTAGCAAAAATTCAAAATTACCGAAATATACTTATTGTTATAAAATATTGATGGAGTTAATCATGTCATTACGTATGCTCATTACATTGACTATTTTTCTATATTGCAATGTTATTTCTGAGAAACTGTGATCATGTCATGATGGGTCTTATATTGCATAAAAATATGCATATTATATTTAATATTAGTATATTTATAATGATGTATCGGCGGGGTTTAATAAAGTTCTCAGAAATAATGTAATTACCATTAACGTTTCATCTCTAAAGTGAACATTTCGTGTTTGTTGATGATATTTCATATATTTTGAAAATGAAGGGAATGTGAATGAGCTTATAATAATTAATAACATTTTACACGTATGACTCATCGCTTGACATTTAATTAACGATTGTCATAAATTAGAAGACATCTGCCGTATCGTAAACGCGGTGCAGATATGGGTCCGATGCAATCGATGGGCGCATCCTCTAGCTAGAGTTTCAACGCAAGAGTAATAACAATATATGATTTATAAAAGCGACTGCCGGCTCCGAGGTATCTACGCAGAGAAGCCCTACCTACTAAGCAAAAGATGATAAAACCAGTACTACAGTATTCGTATTTCGAAATTCAAAAATACTGGACGTTGCTGACTTCTCACCATCGAGATCAGAATACTTCGGAGTGGTTATGTAATTTATTTCGTATCTTGGTTCCGCCAAAAACAACGGCGCCTTTGGAGCACTATGCTACTGATGTGCTGACATTCCCTTCACTTTAATTGTATAATATTAAGGATAAATAAATAGCTGATATGCGCAGAAGCTGGATTGTCGTACATCACAATTCTACTGGTTCTGTCCTTGATGGCTCGCTCTCTACTCGTCTTAAATATATTATATATAGGTTGATACAATATGCAAGGGATCAAGTAAGTTTGTTGTAGGATGCGTACGGTCATTACGATGATAAGTAGCGATTTTAGTATACATCGACCAACTTTAGAACGGCGTCTTTTACGTGACGAGGATTTAGTATGGAAATATTAGGTAAATCATTGCGGTGCCTTTTTCACGTTACATTTGTATGCAACCTGCCGGGCCCGCGGTCCGAGCGCTCGACAGTTAAGTTCCGACGAAATAGTTATGTGGATTAATGCTGGACAACGCAGCTAACCCGTTTGTGGCTCCGCATAATGAATATGTTAGCGATGTAACGAAATACCTTTTATTACTAAACATGGCTCAGCATACATATAAGAGAGTGTTTTTATACATTTTGTGTCCTCCATGTTTTAAAGACTACGCAGGCTTGATGGCACAAGAAATATTACGTTCAGAACTTGTCATGCTACGGATATGGTTCACAATATTTAGTCATTTTACTTACTTCTAACCGCAGGCAGTATGTAGATAAAATAAATAAGAGCTACGAGTAATAACGATGCTGATTTCTTGAATTCCGTGATGCGGAGTTATAGAACATAATTATATTTACAATGTGGTTTGCTGATTTTACGTTAATCTCAAACTATACCTACATTATATCATGCGTTTCTTTATTTCTGCACATCGTTATGAATTATTTTATACATCGACTTTGAGTTGGAAGTACCTATTATATATTTCATTCTGTAAGCGGATGCACGCAGGATATCAATACGATTACAAAAAAAGATATGTATAAATATGTGCGAAGGATTTTTTACGTTTGCTTATATATGTACATAGATCGGTAACCTTTAGGACGTTTGTATATATTGGACCAATGATAATAGAATTCCATTAAAAATATCTATCTATACAAAAAAAATACGTCGGTTTCGCAGGTCTCAGCTTTTATAAACATTATTTTCAATTAATATTTTTTAAAATATGCTAAGCCTTAATTTTAAAATAATAATGATAGTAGCACGTGACACTTTTTTTTGGGTATTTTCGTTATAGTTTCTAAAGTCGATTTTTTTTTATTGGTTTCCAAAAACAACGTCAATAATTTGAATGTACAAATTTAAATTTTTTACCTTTCTTTTTTTAATAGAACTGTTTGCTCCGTAATTATTCAAATAAGTATATCAATTTTACCCGTTTATTGTCGACACTGAAAATAATACAAATGAAATACGCAATATAAGTGTAGAGACGGCCTAATATATTAAATGCACATTGTCATTGTAGACCTTTTGTTTACATTACGTGTTGAGTGAGCACGATATTTAATTTACATAAGTACAGTGTGACGTGGAGACGAAGGACGACCTACACGTGGCAACGAAATGACATCAGCGTAACTATACAGTTAGGTTTATTTTGCTTGGTACACTATATTGCATTCATTTAATATTGTTTCACACACAAGTTTATTAGGGGAACAACTCTGAACTCAAACGCAAATCCGCTATCCCTATACCTTTTGTAGGTAAAACGACGAAAACATTTTGTTTGGCCACTTAGTAAAAGTTGTTCAAATATACATACAGTTGTCCCTAAAAAAGAGAACACTCTGTTGCATAGGGGTTTTTATATGTTAAATTAGTATGGGTCGCCCTTCACGATCACTCTTAAACCAACAGCGATTTTCTCCCTACTTTCACAAAACTGATGTGTCATAGTGGGACCATAGATAACAGAGTGGGACGCTGTAGTTTAGTAGCCAGCTCTTGCCCAATATACAGACCTCAAACAATTAAAAACTACGTATCGTGACATTGTTCGTTTGTATTCACTGATAGTCTATTTTACTCGTACTATACTATTTGTAATTAGTCCCTTGCTAACGATGACTGTCGAGTTCCTATAAACAAGCGGCCTATCAATTTTTGTTCAGTTGATGAAATGTTATTATACTCTACTAGCTTTAGCGTACGATGAGAACAAATCATGTATAAATATTTTGGGAATATAAAATCCATTTTGGATGATGTCAATGAAATTTTCTTTTTACGACATAAATGCATCCGACGGGTGAATCTCTATCGCCCTGGTTCTTACTTTTATTACCACTCTGCAGGCATATTTACGCGCGTCGTGAATATAGTTTGTAAAATTATTAAGAAATAATTATAAAAAAAAAAATTTAGTAAATTAGCGTCTATAATATACAGAACGAAAACAAATAAACTGTCGTAAATAACCTTTATACAAATCAAAACCACGTTTGCCCAATATTTTACTATTTTCACGCTCAGAAAGATTTTTGGGGAAATCTCATAAAAAAAATGTACACCTTCCGATATTCAACATTGCTTGTATATTTTTATTAAATTACAGATAATTAATTAGTCAGATTATCTGTTTGTACTGTATAAACTACATTGTTGATTGCTTTGCTTTTAATAAATGTATTGGAGCATGAGTATGAGACATGTCAAAGTTTCGGATTTGTCTTATTTTGTTTTTCGTAAAATGCGAGTATTTATGCCATTTTAATTGATGAAATACACTCTATTATCAGTAACAATTTCCCGTTTTTTTATACGATAGGAATAATTATTACTTTTCATTCCACCTGTATATAAATCAGTAAGTCTCCATGAAGAGTTACTAACGAGCTATTAATAAGATTCCTATTCTTTTACGGTTTCTTGCTAATTATCATGCGATTGTTTATTATAATGCCATTGTTTTAGCTGATATGTATTTTAAAAGTTAAGTTTTAATCAATCGGGTGTATAGTTAATACTATCTAGTGTTAATGTTTACTCTTAAGCGTTTAGATTTTAATATTGTCTATTACAAATCGGATTAATGAAATCATTTTTTACACTTGTGTACAGCAAAGGAGATGTTTAATAGTGTTACTCGGACGTAACATTTATTCTAATAATACTTGCCTTCATTCATTATATTAAGTTTTTGACTGATTTTAATAATAATGTAATGTTATCGTTTATACACGTGCATTTTTTAAATCACAAAACGTTTTTAGTTATGTATGCGAAAAGTTTTTATACTATTTTAGGTACAACAAATCGTAGTCAACTATTGTTAAGATGGATTAGTGGATGTATTAATGGCCTATTTGCTGCGCACACAGTATAGCCACTCTTTATTTATTTGCAAATAGCTTTTCTCAATGCAACCTATATCGAGTCATCGTGTTTTATATTTATCTTTTATATAAAATGATGTGATGGTTACACTAATCCGTCTCGTGTGGTTAACGCTTGTAAATATTATGTGTATTCGTAATTAATATGTATCTGTCGATACGTGGGCCGCATCCGCCTCGCGCGATGCTGCGGTCTCTCTATGGGGCAAACGTTTATTGTGCGTATGATTTTAAACGTTACGACCTATTATTGTAATAATTATAACGAATTAAATATCTGAGTTTGCGTTTTTTTTACTACTCCTACTACTACATCGCCAGCGCGGCCTAAACATTCTATAGAGCGGAAAGTGTTTCTTGGTAAAACAAATAATTCCTTAATCGTGGGTCAGCGACTCTCTTTACGCATTCTGATTATTTATAACGGCGGAGGCACCTCGCTAGACAGCTACGTGTTTCGGGTTTTACACGGCATTGCCCCAGAATAACACCCGTCGACAATTCTCGGTAATAACGCGCCGGGTATATTTCGGAATCGGAAACAATTCCGGGAAATCACTGGCCTCACTCAGCGTGCGCCGCGTTGAGGACGCGAGCGGCGCGATCAGCCCGCGGCCGCCCGGTCAACGGACCGGGGCGCGCGGCGCGGCGGTGGCGGCGCGGCGAGGCCGTGGGCGAGAGCCTCGGGTGCCTTCTGCTACCGTCGCGACGCCTAGAGTGTATTCTAAGTACACCCTTTATTTAAAATGTATTAATGATGTATATTGATATTGGTGTTTGTTAGAAGCAGAGTACGTAGCACTATAGTAGTATGTCAATTGTCACCTAACTGATCGCATGGAACGAATCAAATCTAAACCGCTACAACTGTTTCCATTCGTATGAAACAGAGCTAAAGCTTATCTTGTTAATAAAACCACAATATTTTTCATATATTAAAGCTGACACGTTCTATGGTTCCGTGTCCGTGGTATCCGAATCCCGGGAGTCCATGCATCCAGAAGGATACATTGTAACTGGCTTTTCGGGACTACGAAGAGTGTAAGTAAATTTGTGCAATATTTCCTAAGAAATGTCTAAAGCTTTTTGAGCAATAGAATTTGACGATATCCTGAGTGACTCAATTCTTCTAAGTAGATATATAGACTTGGGAGTCGGTCAAAAATGTGTCAACCCATATTGGTTGTATAATTAACTCTACCAATCTGTATGGCGAAACAAAAAATATATAGAATAATTAATATAACAGAAATAGAACAGAGTCTTTATTAAATCTGATTTTAAGTGAAGGCCAAGCATTTTTTTTATACTACGTCGGGAGGTATAAGAGATTACGGCCCACCTAAAGCGGGTACCGTAGCCTAACGCTTGCGATATATTAATTATCACTTCGCGCGATGCCTCCTCTGCTGCTTACACAGCAACTCCTTAGGAGCTTACTGGTGACCTCACTCACACGCAGGAAAACAACAACCCTCTAGGGAGTTGTTAAATGGCTGCGGTTTTCTGTGAGGTGGAGGTACTTCCTCAGACGGGCTGCTTTGATGCGTCCTACCTCCCTTAAAACATCCAGACCAAGACAAACATGTTAATGCACACAAATGTTTGCCTTGTGTGGGAATCGAACCGACGAGCGTTGATGTCAAAGTCGCGTCATTCACGACTGAGCCTCCGAGCTCGCCAATGTTAATAACACGTATCTACCTGTCTGGCAAATACTGAAATTACCTACGTACCTTTTCGTTCATCATTATATTGCGCTCGGTTCTCTCTGCCTACGCCGCGAGGGACTTGGCGTGAAGATATACATACGTACATTATATTGTATGCAATAAGTCCATATATCTATATGGATTCAAACTGTTAATGATCAAGTATCCCTTTGGATATACTTAAAAATACAAACACGTGTCAGATTACAAAGAACAGTAATGAACAAAACAAATAGATCAGTTACAATTAATATTGAAGTGGACTTGAGGTGAAGATTTTCTCCTTTGATATGCTGGAGTAGGAAAATGCTAGATTCTAGAGGGCGTTATGTTCTCCAAAAGTCTAGATTCATAATCTACAGCTCGTGCACGTGGTGTGGTCACATACAACGTTGGGAGGTGTACAAGCTTAGGATCCCCTAATTTTCAGTGGTTACCCCGGCTGTTAAAACGGCAATTCCTCACGAGCTTACTAGTAACCTAACTCGTACTTAGAGAGCACTACAATCCTCCATGGAGTTATTTGGCTGCGGTTTTTTGTGGTGCAAAGGTAGCGGTTTTTTTGTGGGGCAAAGGTGTTCCTCCAAACGGACTGTTTATATACGCCCTTCTCTTAGATTAACGACTGTCAACTATCGAATATAGTTGGGACCGACTAGGCTTAATGTACCCTCCAAATGGATGAGTTAAGTCGTCTCATATACATACTTCCGTGCGTCACAGACATGAACAAATTAACCTATGGAAAGCTGAGACCAATATTACGTTGTAACTCAATTCATCGCAACGGGTCGGGGAGCAAAGTAGAACGCGCAGCTCTTATTGGTTTGTTTGTGAATCAGTGTAGCAGCACTTATCGGCTTATTAGTTAAAATATTCTCGCACTGCTCAGTAGCCTCGAATCACATATATTTAGGCGCTAAAACCCAACATTTTTGTGAGCGCGGGGTGCCTTAATGTGCAGCTAACTGGATTATTGGTTTGTTTTCACAAATAATGACAATAATTCAAGTTAGAAAATACATATGAAAATATACAACGTCTACACCGACACATGCAAAAATTTGCAATATACATTGATATCATTTTTCTCATTTCAAAAAATCACAAATTTCCTACAGAAAAAAGTACTTTTAATGCCTATCATTTTAGGCTACCGTAAAAATATTAAATTTCCGAATATAAAGATTATAATTTTGATAAGTAAATGAAAAAGTAAAATATAGTTTAGTGTAAAAAAAAATGGATGCGTGTGCTTATGTACGCGCGTGAGAAGTTATACTTCTCTGGCATCATTAAATAACAAATCTCTGGAGGGATGTGTGTTCATGCGAGTGAGTGACGTTACCACCTCACAGGCAACTGCAGCCAAATAACAATTCCCTGGAGGGATGTGTTCATGCGAGTGAGTGACATTAACACCTCACAGAAATACCTACTTTATGTATTAAAAACGAGTTTATGTATTAAAAACGAAATGCTTGGTGTTCAGGTCCGGGAGAGGTCCGGATAACATTCCAGTGTTGAAGTTTAACGGTGAGGACATCCGGATGGTTCAGCGTTTCAGTTATCTGGGCCATATTCTGACCCCGGAGCTTAAAGATGACTGACATTGAACGTGAACGTAGGACACTCGCTGTTAAATGCAATATGATTGCACGAAGATTCCAGGGATGTAACAGGGAGGTTAAGTTGACACTCTTTAAATGCATATTGTACACCTGTCACTTGTGGACTAAGTAGGTAGGTACGCCAAACGTGCATTTAATACTGTAAGGATACAAAATAACGACGCATTTCGTATCCTCATGTTGGTTTTTTCCAATCCGAAAGCGAAGCGATATTAACGGATCTTCACTGGTATAAACTTTTTTCAGGAATGGGTTGCAAACGGAAATGTAAGTCTATTAATAGTAAAACAAACGTCGACAACCTTGACCTAATCTGCAAAGGAAATTATTTTAAACATGGCTAACTAACTAGCTGTTCTGTTACCTGTGACTTCACCGCTACGATTAAACCGTTGCTCCGTTCTATCGTGAAAGAAGGACAAAGAAACACACTTTCACATTTATAAGCATGGAGGCATGGAGCTATCTCGGTAGGTTGGTTTTATCTCCACGTGCTGGTTGGTTTTATCAATAAAAACTATAGATACCCACTTACATCCTAATATACTATTTTTATACAAAATCGGGAGACACGAGGTTATGGTCCACCTCATGGGAAGCGGTTACCGTAGCCTATGAACACTTGCAATACATTAAGTATCACTCGCGCGATGCTACCCCTGCTGCTAACACAGCAATTCTTTAGGAGCTTACTGGTTATCTCTCTCACACGAAGAAACACACAACCCTCCACGGAGTTCTTATTTGGCCGCGGTTTTCTATGAGATGGAGGTACTTCGTATATTACGGTAGAAACCATATATGGAATTTGAACATTTAATGAGGCTAGACAAAAAATCCCTTATAATAAGGGAATGTTTTCATGTTGGCAACCCGAAATGTCATTGCGACGCCCTTGTACCTCAGAAGAAGTATATACCTAGAGTTGACAAACGCGTACACCCGTAAGCTCAGAGGAAGGATACCCAGAGGTGACAAGCAAATAATAATACCAAGATAGAACGTGATAGATGTATACAGTTCCTCATAAGAAGGAAAGAGACAGATAAATTATTTTTTGTCCCTGTCATAGTTTCACTATTTTGTGTTTGCCACAAAAACAAATTCGTGGTACGTTGTACGATGGTACGTTGCTGTGTAAAAGGCTGCAAAAGCCTCAGTTAGCAAAAATACGAAAACATAACCTTTCATACATAAGTATAAAGTTTTAATAGTTGTTATCAAATATTTTGCGAAAATTAGATACACATGTAGTTTTTAAATAAATTGTTTGTATAATAACGTAAAAACAATGAAAATATCGGTTTTATTTACAAAAAGTATTTCTAGTAAAAACCGCCTAAATCTTGAAGGTTGTCTGTGGGTAATGCGTCAGCCATTTTCTGTTGTATTTTCAATTTATCGACATAATGAGCGTTTTAGGGTTACCAGTATGTAGTATGGGAAAACACCCGGAAATTATGGGTAAATTATATGGGTACAGACACCTTTTTTTTAACTTCTTACTTTTTGTATACTTCTTTGTTTATAATTTTTCGTCAAAATGTATTTATTTATTTTTAAATTAAAAATGTTAACATGTTTAATCTTAGATGTATGTTTATTTTTTAGATTTTCTAAAGTCGTCAGTGTGCGTAATGCATGGATTTTTGCTACTGGACGACAGAATTGGGAGCCGAGTACAGTCGCATATGTTCCAAATATTTTAAAGACCACTGCTTTCGGAAGAAATTTATTTCGATAAGTCGTCAGTTTCAACATCCACTTGAGTAGTTTCGGGACATATCTTCTAAGGTCTTTTGTTTGAAATAAGAACCCATACTCCAGTAATGAAGGGAGTATGGGTTGATATGATGTTGATGGGTTGATTACATTTATACAGGTAATTGTGAAAGATACGGAGGGTAGTCGTGTAGATTATTCTATACCAATTATTTATACCACGTTAATCAAGTTAATCACACACATGCTTTTGTGTCAACAAATAAATGTTAATCAAGCATTTTATATTGTCTGAATTTGTAAACTTTTAAACATGTAAAGCTCAATTAAATTATAGTGTTGACAGTAGTTTTAATATGATGTTAGTACTAGGCTGTCGATATTACATGCTAATAATGCGTTACAAAATTAAAATTGTCCTATTTTCCATACCGATTATCCAGGGCTTCCAATAGCGACGGACACTACATTAACACCATGAAAATTAAAGCTTACTTTTGAATTGAGACTGAAAACATTACTGGCTGAGTCACGCAAGAAGAAATTAGCTATATTAAGGTCAAAAACTAAACGACTTGAAATAAAAATGCTGAACTATCTGTCATTATACAGAATTTTAATGTAATCGAAGTATAGATGATAGATATCATTATACAAGTTAGAGGAAAAGAGTTGTTGTTACTAACTTGTTATTGAATGTACTTTTGTTGCCGTCCCTTACGTGTACGCGTTTGTCAACTCTAGGTATATACTTTCTCTGAGCCCGTAAGGGACGGCAACAAAAGTACATTCAATAACAAGGTTACCAGACTGTGGAAAATTTACCCCACTACATAATGCGTTTGCGCAATTTGAAATTTACAATGTACCCAGATAACTATTTACCAGAAACTTGCATAGAATGTGTATTATGTGCTATAATAATATACTCATACGTAATACATTTTTTTTAAGATGAAAATGTACCTCGTGCTCTTGCTATAAAACATTGCCAGTCATTTAGCATAGTCAGGAATTTTACATTGAAATGTCAGACATTAGGTACCAACCGATCTGATTTCGGGGATCCAGTATTTTCTATTACATCCGCTGTAAATCCATTCTGATGGAACTAAGCTCAACGGTTTCAAATTAAATCGCTGAAGCGATTTCCAGCGCTTTACAAATTTGTGACCGCACAAAAATTAGACAATTGGCGAACTCACGCTATGGTGAAATTTGTTCAACATGGGCTTTAGATTAATGGAGATAACATCAATTCTAAATGTTACTGGGGTAAATAAAGTGTTTCACCTTAAAACGCCATAGGAGAATACTTGTTCCCAAACATAAAAATTGCCTATATCTATCATATAAATATCCTTGTGGCTGATGCTGTCGTTTTCGAACAATCAGTCTGTCTGACCAAAAAATTGGGCGGCAGTGTTAAGTTTAACTCCGCCAAAATGTAACGCTAAAAAATATTATGTATTTAAATATGTAGTTAAAATTTAACTTTCAGCTCAGACTCAGCAAATTTTTGTCCTCGAATTTGGATAATTTTATTGGAAATGTTGGGGAATTACATAAATTGGCATTGGCAACCCGTCTCTTCATCTGTTGTTTGTTGTCGACTTCTTCCCGCGCTTTTGACGAGTGACATTGTTGTTATACTTGAAATTTTTATAATTCAGTATAAAATTAGTTTTATGTGACAAATTGTATAGTATTTTGTAGCATAAGTGCTAGTGAAATTATACAGTAACGAAAATACTCAAATATGACATGTTTATACACTTTTTGGAAGGCGTGAATATGTTCATCAAGAAAACCTTGTAAAAATCACTATCGTTTTACGGGTGCTATTTAAACTGGGTTGATTGGGTCCAGGTACCCTTCCCAAGTATTTTTTTCAGCACAGTTTCTGAAGCTGGAACATAGGATTAAGATTTTCAAATGGTTCTAAACTGAAGACTTCGCTGTATGGGCTAGATCCCTTTGCCTTTCCCCTCGGGGATAAAAAGAACCAAAAAATCTGTTGTTGTCATCTGTTCTTGACGTTCTTATGTTGTTGTTGTGCTTCGTATATCATTTACTTTTAGTTTGTTTTTTCTGTAATGAACTTTTATTAATTATATATTGTAAGAGAATGAATATCTTAACATAATGGCTGCAGCATTCCAGCAACAAATATTTGCTCTTGATGCCCGCTTTAATGCATACAGAGCGCCTAACAATCCTAATTTCAGTAAGTTATTTTTACTTTTGTTATTGGCGTTGTACTCCTGTAAATTGATAATTAAAATGTTTATTATTCTTTGCAGAAACTTTGTATATACGACGGCGGAGTCAATTACTTAGAGAAAACGCGAAATTCAAGGTAACTATAAAACCTATCTACTGCGTGAATCAATGTTGTACTTACATTATTTAATTTGCAATATATGATTGTAGGACATAGAAACCATAAAAAAGTATATAAACATACGAAGTCAACTGCTGCAACGTCGCTATGGAGTCCAGGACAATATATCTATCAGCTCAACATCGTCCCGCCCGCGCTCAAGTAGCAAGGTACATTAATTAGAGACAAACATAGATAATACACGAACGATATAGGCGATTGAAATGCTACGTAATCCAATTGACAATATCATTATTGGTTTTATATATATTTGTAATAATTCAATTTTTTCTTTCTTTTAAGATTTCAACTGTTTTGTGTACTGTAGATAGTTGAGCCACTTTCCTTTACTCGGAAGAATGATGAGGAATGCATTTCGGTCTAAGCTCAAAATTTTCATGAAATAATACAATTTTTTTTCACAGAAATGACTTAGCACCCTTCCACATGCGGTTTTTGTTATCTTGTATTAATTACTCAGTAATTTTTTTTTTTAGAAACTAAATTAAAATATTTAAATTTCTTTTATCACTAAATCTTGCTCAGTCGATTGGCCTTTCAACCGTCAGTATGTATTTATAGTGTTGTAATCAGTTTCTACTTTATGTGAATTGCCTGTATATTCAAATAAAATAAAAATTATATTTTCAGGCGAACCTGGCATTTGAAGAGTGCCCTCCAAGTTCCAGCAAGAAAAAAAATGATATGACTATTTCAGAGAATTATGCATTTTCAGGAGTACACCATATATTTGATCAGGTATTTGAATTTGTCAATTTTTTCATTGAGTAGACAGTAGTATACATGTTCCTGGAATCTGTTAAATGGTATAATGTACATAATTAAAAATTATAGTGATTGAACAATTTTTAAATAGTGCTATTATTCTCTATTGACAATATACAGTAGTTGGTGAAAAAATTTTGTAAGTTTTCTGCTAGCTCATAACTAAGCCTAATTTTTTACACAACAAGAGCAAATACACCCAATGTAAAGTCCATTTTTCACTATGCAACTAAACCACGTCTATAAGTGTGTATGTATAGCACAATAAAACAAGCAGAAAAAATATTTTCTATAAACCCTCTAATTAGGTTTGAAGGTACTTTAGTGATAACTACTCTGAGCAATGATCTGTGACTTCATTTACATGGTACAAGTTCATTGTTATCTGCCACATTAACAATCGTAACTAAACTATAATATTACATAGATCAGCCAAGATCCTGGCGTGAGCATGTACCACTAAATTTGTGTTTATGGCTTTATGTACATATTTGTAATTATCACTTGCTTGTCAGTGGAGGAAAACATGAGGAGGAAACTTTCACACATTTCATTATAAATACCTCAGAAAATAAACGAAATAAGAGGTCTATTTACACAGACTATGTGGTATTTTTTACATTGTAAACTTCAAGGTTTACACTTAGACCATAGCACACGTTTTCTGTATGTAATTAAAGTTAAGAAAAAAGAGAGGTAGGGCGCATCAAAGCAACCCGTCTGGGGAAGTATCTCCACCTCACAGAAATCAGCAGCCAAATAAGAACTCCCTAGCATTGTTACGTTTCTGTGTGTGAGTGAGGTCACAAGTAATCTCCTAAGGAGTTGCCGTGTTAGTAGTAGAGGAGGCATCGTGCGAGTGGTGCTTTATGTATTACAAGCATTCATAGGCTAAGGTAACCGCTTTTCATCAGGTAGGCCATATGCTTGTATGACATTGTATAAAAAAAAGTTACTGTAAAGTGCCAAACTCAAAATAACTATTCAGTCAGTACACAATAATAAAGCAAATGAATGTTTTGCTTACAGTATAAATAGTAGGTAATGCCATTTTCATAGTAAGTAGTATTAACAACAACTTAATTGTATTCAATCTGCAAAACTTTTTGCAGCTATCACCTACATTAATTTTAGTACATGAGACTGAGTTTACTTACTTATTTGTTTATTGAGACACATCCAACGTCCCATTGGTTCCATATACATATGGTGAAGTTACCGGCCTATTGACCAACTGGGGGACCAGTAGCCCATCCATGAACTTATGTTTTGAACGACATATGGCCTTACCTATAAAGGTTTGGTTTTCCCTCTGGGTTATCAAATTTAAGCTACATATGTAAGATTCCATTATGTAAATTGAGACATAGACTGTGTAGTATTTTACATTGCATACACATTTAAATTAAAGCAATGGATGAGGAACATTGTACATATCTCTATACAACCCCTGTAGTCTATAAGTGCCAAATGTCAGGATAAATATAAAAAAAAATGAAATTTTATACAATTGATAAATAAATATACCTAGTCTGGTCGTAGGTTCTGTTGCAAATGAATATGCATTTTTTTTTTATGGAATAATGTAATGTTAAGACTTTTATGTACGTATTTATGGAAGTCTAAAAAAAATAACCTTAATAAAAGGCTTTGATACAGGCCTTTAATCTGTGTGGCCACGAATCTGGATTTACGCACTGTTTCTTTGGCAAATTTAGCCACTACTTGCTCCAGATATTTCTTAAGAGACACAATGTCGGCGTGTCGTTTCGAGCAGCCCATGTCCTCTAAAAATTACCATAATTTGTAGTCTAAGCTAAGGGGTTCAGATCTGGGCCTGGCGAGGGCCAGTCTTCAGCTTCTATAAAGTCCGAAACGTTGGTTTCAAGCCAGGCTTGGGTAGTTCGTGCGTTGTGACAAGGTGCAGAGTCCTGCTGGAAAGTCCACGGTACATTTTTAAAAAGTGTATTGCTGAGATGTTTCACAACACGATCCAACACAGTCTCTTCACGCACTTTGGCTGAAGTCTTCTCTCCTTTTACACAAAAATAAAGCTTTGTGACTCCTTGATAAGACAGCTCCCACTAAACCATTACAGATGGCAGATGATGACCACATTCTACCTTTCCGACCACTTAGACGGCTTCTTTAGAATTGTGTGCGTACACTTTGTCATTTTGCTTGTTGTAGCGCTCAACAATAGTGAACATTTTTTCATCAGTAAAGAGGAAATTTCTGTGCCTTTCACCTGCGTAGAACAGTTTCGGCACAGATGGCGTTTTGATCGATCCACTCTCTTCAACTGTAGGGATTGATTTAGGGCATGTCCTGTATAACGACGATAAGCGTCGAGCTTCAGGTCTTGTTTTATTATACGCGACAGTCCTAGCGGGAGTCTTCATTTCTCGTGATAAGATTTTTTGTTTCCTAATGCGATTTCGGCGAATACTGGCTTTAACGGCGGTAGCCCCGATTTTTTGTGGTCTTCAAAAGAGGAAGTGTTGGTATATCTATCAATAGTACGATATTCGTACATACGACTGATACTAAGCTTTTGAAGTGTCATGAATATGACCCGACGCACTGGGGCTATATGGAGGCAATATCCAAAATCACATTTCCTAAATGTGAGTAAATTAAACTAAAAATGACTTTAAATTGTTGTTTGGTAAATTTCATATCTTACAAAATCTCTTCTCTTCACAAAATATTAAAACAATGGCCCCGAAATAATTGACCGAACTTTATTGCCGATCGGTTAACTAAGTGGAGAAGTCCAGGAGTCCAAAAATAAAGATTTCAAGTCACACAGAGCATGTATTAGCCGAAAAACTTCTAGAACTAAAAATCTTGTGGACATCATAAATCGTTTATTTATATCATCAGACCCCATGATAACCTTGATGCGCAAACTACCGAAAATTAATAGAAAACCCTTCGATCCGGAGGTTATTAACATGTTAGAAGAGAAATAAAGGCTATTATTACAATAAATGTATTTTGGGTAATGCCTCCATACATCTCACCCCAATGTGCGACGGCTCCCTACCCACTTTGAGGAAGGCAATATGGAAAGCAAAATAGGCAATATGGAAAAAATGGAAGGCAAAAGAAAATAGGATTGCACTGCAATCCCATTTTCTTTAACACCTATTGTAATTTGATAATAAACACGAAAAAAATATGTAATACGGCGTGCAATCGAAAGAAGTTTTTAATATAATAAACGCGTTCCAAATTCAAAATAATTAAAGAGTTTAAAAAAATATAAGTTTGTATGTAACAGTATTTATGGCCAGACTAGTTACATATTTTATATTTGTATGCCAGCACACGGAAGAAGTGAGCGTAGTGAAGTTTGCGAACAACGACCGCTCCAAGCTGTGTTGTGCATCCAACGACGGCAGTGTGTCGATATGCGACGTCACGGCGTCCCCGCCGAGGGTCAGCTTCGTGCTCGAGGGGCACACCAAACCAGTCACTGGTTAGTACTAGTTACTTTTTTTTTTGTTAAATGTGTTGAATGGACAATAATATAAGCTTACCTATACTACATGGGCGACAGTATACTGATTATTGTAGAGGTAAGTAAAGTTATATTAGGAGTTCTAAGAACCAGTAAATATGGAAGAGCTATGTGTGATAAAGAAGCTGGTGAAGTGGTTTTTTTTATACCACTAAGGTGGCAATCAAACATACGGCCTGCCTGTTGGTAAACAGTCACCGTACCCTATGGACATTTGCAACACCAGGGGTGTCACCCATGCGTTCCGACCCTCCAAAAAAATGTGAAAGCTAAATTTCAAAAAAAAAATAACAAGTTCTCATACCCTCCAAGTGTGTGGGAACTTTACTCAGATTGATCCTTTTAGCCTATCAAGCAAAGAAGAAAGAAGTCTTTAAATATGTTAGCAGAATCACCACACGGATTGCAAATAATTGTCACAACGATGGTAGATGTCTGTATGCAGAAAGGCTGATAATTGTATGAGAAGAACAACAAGATAAGAGTATTTAAAAGAGAGGAAATCACATTTTTTTAATTTTATTGGTTAGCTTCGCCGTTATCAAGTTAAGGCTTACCTGGTGTAGAGCTCATTCTACTCCGTCTGCGACTACTCTAAATTGTAGTACGATTTAAAAGGCTATGTTTAACTGACGGTAGATTTCCAGATTTGTCTTGGAAACTTTCTTTGCTACTTTTTCTTCTAAATTATTAAATAGTTCATAGATTCAGGCGTTATTATGCGAAAGTCTGACTTACATACAATTTGATATAACAATATATACAATTAATTTGTTACCAAATATATTAGCGGTTAGAATAACATGCGTAGCTTATTGTTGTAAATAATTAATATCTACACGTCACGTCATTCTCATCAGGCATCCTCACCTTAACACCTGCTGTTGAGAATGCCTGATGAGAATGACGTGACGTGTATAGTCGAAACACTAGTCGCAAAACCGGTTAGGGCAGTGCGGTGCGGGTGTATGTGGTACCTGATCGAGATGGCGGGCAATTTTGGAGGCGTCTGCAGCAGCCATTGAGCAACGGCATGCATCTACGAACGGCAGTGGGATTGTAAAATTTATCGGCTACGCGATTGTTTTGCCACTCGAGTGATGTAAACGTGTTGCGTGTAGGGTGCGACTGGTCGGCGTCGAACGAGCTGCTGGTGACTTGCGGCGCGGACGGAGCGCTTTGCCTGTGGGACGTGGCGCGCCGCCGGCGGCTGCGACGCGTGCCCGACCAGCTCGGCGCGCCGCTGCTCTGCTGCGTGTTCCAGCCCGCCAACAACAACATGGTCATTGTATCCTTATATAGTACATGGCCACCGCATATAGTTACTCAGATAAGAGGGTTGTTATCAGACCCCGAAATTTATGACACCGTATAATACATTGGCGAAATTTTTCTGTGTACAAATAAAGTAACGAACGACGAATTCATAAAATATTTGATCTCGTATCGTGGGACAATAAACATTATGTTTCCATATAAACAAGCTGTTACTGAATATATATACTGGTGAGAGCGACGCGGCCAATTTATACAAATTTTGATCTATTTTGTTTAAACGTCAGCCTTGCCTCAATTTTGAGTGACTTCTTTACTAAGAATGCTGGTCTGCGTATCAAACATGTTTTTTATTACACAAAATGTTGAAAAAACTGAATTGTCAAACGCTCGAAGCTGCTTGCAGTTGCCGTTTGAATGATGACTGATGTAACATAACTTGCCAAAATCAAAAATTCTTCTATCTCGAAATATTCGATTGTCAAAACATTCGTATTGTAGAGGACTCCCCGGAATGAGGAGTCCCTGCTATAAAAAAAGTATACCAGCGTTAGTTCCATTCGTACTATCTAAATATTTTCTAGTAACTTCTAAAGAATTCATGTGTTCGTAACAACCGAGAAATGAATAATATCTTCATAAATCAAGTTTTTCTAAATTTTATATGTGCTCGGTGTAATGGCACTAACAACTTCACTTCGTTACATATTGAAATGGTAAATATTCGATTAGGGTTTTTTTTATTCAACGTCGAGAGGCATACAACCTAATTTAAAGTGGTTACCGTAAACTATGAGTGCTTGCAATACATTGAGTATCTCGCGATGCCAACTTTGTTACTAACATAGTAATTCTTTAGGACCTTACTGGTTCCCGCCCTCACTCACTCGCAGCAAGACAACCAGCGTCCATTATGGAGTTGTTATTTGACTGCGGTTTTCTGTGAGGTGGAAGTACCTCGTCTGGGCTGCTTTGCCGCCCCCTACTTTTCTTAACCTGTGACCTGTCAGAACCCGTTATATACGTTTTCCCATATATTTCCCTGAGGTAACACGCACCGCTTCGCCTCCATTGGTACAAAAACCTCTCACGCACGCGGCGATAGACCCGCCTAGCACACAATCTTAACCTTGCTGATCGAGCGTATCGAGCATATAGGGGTGTATAATATGCTAAATGTAAGTGTATAATATACTAATGAAAGATAGGATAAATGAACTGATACGTGTAACTAATGACGTAATGAGAGACGCATAAAATATTTGTGTGTACCAGAGACTAAGCAAAAGGGAATTGACATCGAAAATCTTAGCGGTGGCATGATGGCTATGTGGTTTGTGATGTACCGAGGCGATCGTGCCAGTGAGGGTTTCATATTCTCCTTCATCATCTCCGTATTCGTTAGCCTTCGGAGTGGAGATTACGGTTTAGTGGGTCCTGGATGCACATGAAGTTGTGGATCACTTGAACTTATATATAAAGTTTTTGAAGAGTCTAGTATAATGGCTGATAATATTGTAACTAATAACGAACCAACAGAGGTAGAGATAACTTTTCCTGAACAGACCAAAAGGCGGGTAACGCGCGCGGCATGGTGGAAGTGCTCAATGTTTCCACGGGGATTTATCCAAGAGGTGAGCTATATTACTTAATATACAGAACAACATATAATAAATACATAATAGCCTCATACGCACTTATATGTTTGATAACTCAGATAAAATACTTTAGATTCAATGTAACTTAGTTTGTCTTGCATTTATGTACCTACCATGAACACAACTAAATAATTGTTTATATTTATTAAATTACATATTGTGTCATTTGATTAATAATAGGCCTTTATGTTGATAGATCTCGAATCGATTATAAAAATGTCAACATCGGTTAATGATATGGTGCCTCTCGAGTGTCAACACATACGTATAAATTAACCGACGCAGGCGCACCATTTTCAACGGCAATTTTAGATCACGTAAATATTGTAATTAATTGGAAAATGCTATTAGTTAAAGGCTAATTAATGCTAGAGCGTCATTTCTGTCCTAAAAAGATATTTTTACATTTTTGCGATATTATGTTTTTATATCCTCACGCCGGGTCCCTTGTGTTATTAATAATAAATCTAGTTTCTGACAAATGACACAGCACCTTCTTCTTAGCGTTATTCCGTTTCCTTTTCTATTAGGATTAGCGGGGTCCGCTGTCTAAGCCTAAGGATTTGGCGAAAATGCTGATTTTCACATGGGGCAACTGCCGTCAGACCTCCGCAACCCAGAGGGAAAACTAGATCAGTCTTCGGTAAGGTCACATGTTTATCGAAATATAATTTCTTGGACGTGCGGGTTCCACACGATGTTTTCCTTCACCGCCGAGCAAGTGATAATTACAAATACATACTTACATATCCGAAAACATGAATTTAGGTACATGCCAGGATTCGAACCGGTTGGTCACAAGGCCAGTTTTTTATCCACTAGGCTATCACTGCTCAGTAAATTACACAGTTTGTATTATGGGTACTAGACGACTGATAAACATACGTAAATACATTTTTTTTTTGTAAATAAATACTTATGACATATAGAAAATACTCAAACCAAAACAAACAGACATATTCATGCACACAAAATGTTTGTCCTGTGTGGGAATCTAACCCACGTGCGTTGGTGTCAAAGTATCGTTACTAACCAGTGCACCACCGAGCTCGTCATTATTAATTATCTACAATGCTTCCTTTTTTGTTGCAGTCTATGGTTATTAAGGATTATTCTATTATCCTATAAGGGTTAGCAAAGACATGAGTCCACGCGGTGGGCATAACTCTTTTAATATATATTTTTTAAAGTAATATAAATTTTAGACTTACTCCGGGTATTATGTTAGACATACTTATTAACTTTGGCAACTTAGCAGCTTAACTTTGGCAGCAATAATAAATGAATTTACTTATTTTAGGTGGTAGCAGCATACTGGGCGGCAGAGTGTTGTCTATAGCTTGCGAGTCGAGCGGCAGGATGTTCTGGGCGGCTAACGACAAGGTACGAACTACCATGTAAATACCACGTACGGGTAGTCCGGAAACTCACTTGAGATTAACAGCGCCACCTAGGGAATTCTAACGAGGTTGTATCCATATAGTAGACAACACTAGCCCTATGATTACAACACTATCGGCGGTGGCGCGGGTAGCCGCCATTTTGTCAGCGCAACGGTTTCTTGTATCAGTACGCTTTTGAACTCCAGCACCATCAGTCACACTAATTTAAAATTAACGATAATAAGAAAGAAGAAAATAAATAGAATGTAAACAACAAATAATCAAGTGTCCTAAGTTGTTAAGGTCCTTGTTAAGGAAATCGCTTGAAATGGTGCAAAACATGTCGCTCAAAGCATGTGTTATCACATTCATCTCGATTGTCTATTTATCGTCTCACAATGAATGATATGAGAGCTCGATGTCGTCGTTGCGCGTGTCATTCTAACCGAACACGCAGGTTAGGCAACGTCGACCGCAGCCTGTCTATGGATGGGCTTATCTTTCTCGAGTTTCTCCGTGCTTCGGAGGGCACGTTAAGCCGTCGGTCCCGGCTGTTGTCGATAGATGGCAGTGGTTAAGCTAAGTCAGTAGCCCTCGGGCGGCCACACAAACACTGGCCTCCGCCAATCCGCATTTGAGCAGCGTGGTGGAGTATGCTCTAAACCCCTTCGGTTGAAGGGAGAGCCGTATCCCCAAGCAGTGGGATGAGTTTGGGTTGATGTGAAATGAATGATAATCTAACAAATTCGTGAAATCTGAGCACCTGAAATATGGGAACAATGATCAAACTCATGCGACATGTCTAATCACACTCACACGACATGTGACACCTATTAACGCGACGCGTAGTACCAACTCATGCTACGCGTAGTATTAGCTCGTGTGACGCGTAGCATCGACTCATGCAACACGTAGCACCAAGTCGTGTAGCACGCAAGGTCGAACCATGTTATAAATAATATATACGTTATAATATGTAACGTATTACTAACTACACGCTTGTAACTAAATGACATCAGTTCATGCATCAAGCAAAACACAATGAATGCAATACAACTCCAGCCTAGAATTGTGCATATATTAAACTCGTTTACTTTGCGACATAAACCATATGACAGACGAAACCAAAAGAGAAACCAATTACAGTTGAAACGTACAGAAGTGAGAACCAAGTCTCATCGACTCCAAAATAGTCAAAATCTACATAAAGTTCTGATACCACATCATGGAAAACGTACTGAATTTTCTATTCGAACATACTTAAGTAAGCCATCTGTAACTTCACAAAAAAGTTGTCATATCAAACTGAGAAACAGTCCTCACAAGAAGATCTTGATAGATCATATGACTCTATAGGTACCAGACAGGACGTAGTATAATGAAGACGAATGGCAAGCTCCAACTCCGCTCCGTATACTCCGTTCCGCGGGTCCATAAAGGTACCACTCACGAACAAAGTCTAAATATTACCACTGAAAAAAACTGCCTAACTTCAAAAAGAACTGGCCACTCTTAAGAGGAGCGAAAGATCTCCCTCAACTTTCATAGAATATAATCTTACCCCAACAACAAACGGGTCGGAGGCACAAATTGTGAAAGTGAATCCTGTTCTCTTCAATCTAGTCAATAAATGTCAAAGGTTCGGTTAACAAATACTTGGAAAAATATTAGATATGCCGAAGTGCAGAAATCTTTCAAGCGTACCCTGCATTTCGTGGCCGTGAAATGAACAGTCTTTTTGCCATAAATGCACCCAATTGGCAAACTTTTGCTCACCCACAGCAAACCGACTTAACTCTAGCGGCAATAATCTACGGCCTGAGCTTTTCAAGAGACCTTTAAATTTCCAAACACAGAGGTAAAAAATGATATAAGGAAAACCTTTTTCGGTGCCGATGTAAAATTAAATAAAAAAATAGTTTTTTCGGTTTCAGGCGATTTTCGGCTGAAACCTAAATAACCGTTTTTATCCCTTCGGAGGAAAAACGTTTTCATGCACACAAATGTTTGTCCTGTGTGGGAATCGAACCCACGAGCAATCGTTAGAATGTGTAATTTATTATATCTAAGCATTTAATATACACACATCAAAAGTGTCTAGGGATCAAGCATTTTTATGCGGATTTCTTGAGATTGAGATGTGGCTGTGTAATAAATTTATGATTTTATAAATTTATATGGATCCTTTTTGGTGCATTTCATAATTTGAAACAGGAACTGTCAATCAAATTCGAGTAAAAGATGAAAATCAGCTGTCAATATTTTCCCTATAAAAACATACAACGCATTGAAGACATTATTAGTGCTACTGTTTCCCTACTACTGATTAAAACCAACGTTATTATGGAGCGGCGACGTCATTTAAGCAGGGAAGAAATGCTCAGAGCCGTGGGAATGATAAAAGCTGGTTCCCGGCAACGTACTGTGGCTTTAGCTCTGAATACAAGTCAGAGTGTTATCAGTCGACTTTGGACACGTTACCGAAGCACTGGTACCGTGGCTGAGCGCCATGGAGGACGGTATCGCTGCACCACACGGAGACAAGACCGATACATTCAAATCACAACTCGAAGAGCTCCAACAATAACCGCCATGATGTTAGCCGTGACGCTTCATCACTCTTCAGGGAACTTAATTAGCGACCAAACAGTCAGAAACCGCTTGCATGAAGTGAACCTTCATTCCCGAAGACCGCTAAGGGTACCACCTATAGCAATGCACAATCGTAGGATTCGATATCAATGGGCTCTTGAACACAGAAATTGGGCAGAAGAACAATGGCGTTTCGTGTGCTTTTCTGATGAGTATCGTTTTGGTATGAGACCGGATACAAGACGTATACGACACTGGAGAACCCCTGGACGCCAACAGCGATTAAAATCCTGCCAGGAAGTCCATCCTTATAGTGGTGGAACCATCATGGTATGGGCGGGTATTTGGATCGGCGGAAGAACTGAGTTGATTTGGATCAGAGGCAACCTCAACGCTCAAATTTATGCTGAGACGATTGTATCAGACGTCATCGTTCCTCTACAAGTGCAAATCGGTCCCTTATTTCAGTTAATGCATGATAATGCACGACCGCACACCGCAAGAGTTGTAAGACAGACTCTCGCCGCAGCTAACATCAATGTCATGCCCTGGCCTGCTCAGTCGCCAGACTTGAACCCGATTGAGCATGCATGGGATATGCTACAGAGAAGAGCTCTGCCGAATATGGAGGGTATCCAGTCGCAAGAAGACCTTTTTTTGTTGTTGCAACGAACATGGGCGGCCATTCCACAGCGTGATTTGGATGAACTCATTTTGAGTATGCCAAACCGATGTTCTTGTGTTGTTAGTGTTCGCGGTAGAAACACGGATTATTAATTATTTAAGTTACCCAATAAAATTTTAAAGAAAACTGTTATTTCAGTCTTTTTTTCGAACTTTAATGTTAGTGGTTCAAATGTCAAAAATCCCTTTATTATGAAAATGGCAAATTTCTTTATTAATGCAAAGGTGACTTGGTTTATCGTTACTGTAGACAAACGAAAACACTTTATTTGATGAATCCTTAAAGAAAATTTTAATTAATATCAATCAGGAGAAAAGTTATTGCAAAAATATATGTTGATCCCTAGACACTTTTGATGTGTGTATAAAAATAAAAATTGTACTGTCATAAATGCGCCATCTGCCTTCTTTTTACATATGATTGTTTTGTTCGTGTCGTATGTTTGTCTGGAAGAGATCGCTTTAGAGATAAGACCGCCTATTATTCATTTATTTTCTATTTACGTGTGTTTTGTATGCATTTGTTATTGGTGCAATAAAGAGTATTCTATTCTAATTAGTTTAGAATAGAGGATTTTTTTAACACCGTGCATCCACATGTGTGAAAATCAGTTTAAGTTAAATACTCGGACAATTAATAAATATAAATAAATATTGTCAGACAAATTACACAGCGCCATCTAGCCCCAAAGTAAGCGAAGCTTGTGTTATGGGTACTCCGTTACTGATAAATATACGTAAATACATTCTTTTTTTTTGCCGGGGATCAATCTCCAAAGCCGCAGCTACAAATGAGGATCAGTTTTTCTGTGCTTACATATTCAAAATATTCATCTTAAATTATTCGATTAAATAACTAACTAACATAAGATTGTGCAGACTCTGACATAAATGGTATTTATTAAATCTAAAGAAATATGTTAAAAACAATGGGCCCGAGGTTACATTTTTGGTGCCTTATTTTTTTTAGCGTATTTAATTGTCCCGTCTTGGAGTGGAAACTGGTAAATACATATATTGTAATATCTCCTTTATTTATAAAAAAAAAACATTTCTTTGTGTGTTGGTAGGGCATAATAATAAGCTACCGCATGGAGGGCGCGGGCGGGTGTCTTAGCAAATTGCGCCGTTGCTGCGTGGGCGGCGCCGCCTCCTGCCTCAGCTGGAGCCCGTGGCTCGCAAGACACCCCGCGTTACTCGTCAGTGCTGCGGACAACTCACTCTATCTGTTCAGGTACCTATTGCGCATTGCGTGGGTGGGTGGCAAACACATGACGTTTGATTTTGCAGGTTTTACGCAGCTAAGTTAAATATTTCCATAATGAAAGATAACTATATAATGTAGGATATAAGGTATAAGGTTTAATTATATAATTCATCAAAATGCATTTGCGTGCTACATGTACAACAGTGAAAAAAAAAAAAAAAAATACTGTTTAGGCTATTTACGGCCAGTCAGATCCTATGTCTCTTGTTCATGCGGAAAGTGTGGAAGTTGCGTCTTCGCAAAAGAGTGAGAATAGTGCACCCCGAGTGTTTCGGCGCCAGTTCACTCGAACCAGCTGGTGACGAAAGCATACATAATAGTATAATAGTATACATGAAATTGCTTGAAACATTTTTATTACTCTCACTTTCGGCCTGCTATTGATTGAAATGTCTTTTATATAGCAAAATGAAATTTGGGATTCCTTGTTCTTGTCACTATTTACATTAAGAAAGTTCAAATTTTGTGTTTTGCTACGCCTTTAACAGCTGCATGAATACGATGCGAGTTATTGACAGAATAGAATTTGCTTGTACTGTTATAAAGATCCATTTAATCCATAACAGGAGATCCGAGCAAAAACCTTTGTATTGTACCGTTAGTAAAATTTTGGCTCCAGTGTGTAAACGTGTAGCGCTGCACATGTACTAAATAGAAATTTAGACCATCTATTCTACTCTAAAGGATAGCGGATCGTGAAGGCAGCCTCGTGTTAAAGAAGCGCTTCGAGATAATGCACAGTCAGCATAGCGTGAAGTCGACGTTCTGTCCCATCATGTCGTTTCGGCGCGGCGTGTGCGTGGTCACGGGCAGCGAGGACTCCTGCGTCTACTTCCTGGACATCGAGGGCCACGCAGATCAGCCTGTTGTCAATAAGCTACAAGGTAAGAGAAACACCTTTTTTTTTATTTATGGATTTTTAATCAAGAAAGGCTAAAAATGTATAAAAAGTTCGCAACAAAAAATTTTAAATAATGGAAGAAATAATAAATAAGTTATAGAAGAATTACTAATATAGATGTAAGGATCGAGTCGCGTGGCGCTCGGTTCTCTCTGCCTACCGCGCAAGGGATTTGTCGTGAAGTTATAGATAGATAGGTTATAGAGTATTTCATTACGTATATACAGTTAGGGTACCATTACGCAATTAACGCGAGTGACATGTGCCGGACAGTTGACACGCACGTCGTCGTACACGCTCAAAGCTCGCTAGGCGTAAGCATCAAGCCTTGTTCCTTACGAGTGCTCTTATACTTTTTGGTTTGCCTTAATTACACGCAAATAAGCAATAAGATGTTAAACCACAAAATTTGATAAATTACAGTTGTTACCGCGGAATTGATAACAATGTACTCAATCAACTTAAGTGAATTTCGTAACAAAGTGCCGGATCATCGAGTAAAGAAAAATATAATTAGAAAGTTGTCATAGTTAGAAATATTTTATACAAAACGATTTCATTATAGTTCACAAACTTCATTCTATGTTGATTGACATGTTATTGCTATTAGTGTCCAATTAAAAAAAATACAAGTTTATATCAGGTTTTGTTTTACAACGTCGGGACGCATACCAGCAAACAGCTCACGCGATTCAGTTGCCGTAACCTATGAACGCTTAGAATACAGAAAGTATCGCTAGCACGTTGCCACATCTGCTAACACCATTGCGACTTTCAGGAGCCTTATTGTATCATATTGTATTCGCTGGAACACAACAACCCCCTCGAAAGTTGTTATTTGCCGTTAGTTTTCTGTAGGGTAGGGTTTTCTGTAGATACTTCACTTCACCCAGTTGGCCTGCTTAGTTGCGCCCTACCTCTCTCCAATGACGATAATATCGTTTATTTCGAAGGTCACGCGTCTCCGGTACTCGGCGTGAGCTTCAGTTACGATGAGAGCTTGCTGGCAACTAGTGACGTCACAGGACTCGTCATCATCTGGCGCCGCAGCTGACGGCCGCCTGCGCTCGCCGAGCCTGCCGGTGATCAGTGAGATCATGGAAATCGTCATCTGGCGTCGCAGCTGACGGCCGCCTGCGCTCGCCGAGCCTGCCGGTGGTCAGTGAGATCATGGAAATCGTCATCTGGCGTCGCAGCTGACGGCCGCCTGCGCTCGCCGAGCCTGCCGGTGGTCAGTGAGATCATGGAAATCGTCATCTGGCGTCGCAGCTGACGGCCGCCTGCGCTCGCCGAGCCTGCCGGTGGTCAGTGAGATCATGGAAATCGTCATCTGGCGTCGCAGCTGACGGCCGCCTGCGCTCGCCGAGCCTGCCGGTGGTCAGTGAGATCATGGAAATCGTCATCTGGCGTCGCAGCTGACGGCCGCCTGCGCTCGCCGAGCCTGGCCGGTGGTCAGTGAGATCATGGAAATCGTCATCTGGCGTCGCAGCTGACGGCCGCCTGCGCTCGCCGAGCCTGCCGGTGATCAGTGAGATCATGGAAATCGTCATCTGGCGTCGCAGCTGACGGCCGCCTGCGCTCGCCGAGCCTGCCGGTGGTCAGTGAGATCATGGAAATCGTCATCTGGCGTCGCAGCTGACGGCCGCCTGCGCTCGCCGAGCCTGCCGGTGGTCAGTGAGATCATGGAAATCGTCATCTGGCGTCGCAGCTGACGGCCGCCTGCGCTCGCCGAGCCTGCCGGTGATCAGTGAGATCATGGAAATCGTCATCATCATTTGGCATCGCAGTTGACGCCCGCCTACGCTCGCCGGTGATCAGTGAGATCATAGAAACCGTCGTGGACAACGCTTCCCAACCTATAATGATTTCTTTCTTTGCTCAGTGTATATCTTGACGCCTTGAGGCCCGTTATTGTTGCCGTAACGCGCATGGCGGAATTCAACCATCTGGGCCTCAACGGGTTAATAGAGGAGAGCGAGCCCTCTTGAAGCGTTACCGCATACAAAAACGTCCACAGGGCAGTCCGAAGGCGCTAGTGTGTAATCTTACCATTGTACCGTTATTATCGTAATTGTAAAGATATTAATAAAGTTTGGTGAGCCCCTCAGACCGGGTTCATAATTAATCTGTCAAACTCTGATATTACGATGTAGCTTAATGTTACAAAACACAGAAAGGGATGGTAATATTGTACCTACATTAATGCATTACAGTATTATATTATGTGATGCGACACCGCTATAACTACTAAGAAAGGTAAAGTTGACTTAGAAATCTATGTAGTCAAGATATTCCATACATCTACCAGAGTTTAGTATAATATTAAGATAAATAATAGTAGGATAAAAACGATAATTAACTCTATTAATATTTTTCTTATTAGTTCTCTAGTAATCGAAATGCGATGATGATTATGAATGGATTGTAAATACTCCTTAGTTTTAATTTAATTGTATGTATATTGTATGTGTCCATGCAAAGTTCTTTATGGGCAGTGTGTCGAGTGCTACATGACTCTGACCTTCACAATTCACTTGCATTGTATAACTAATTAAATTTCAAAATAAAGCTTGTTGTTTAATTATGATATACATAACCTATAAATCTAACTACATACTTATAATCAGTTACAAAATTATTAGTTCAGGCAGTTGTTCAATAATTATTGCACAATTAATATTTTTGACAAGAGCTTTTTAAAAATGACGTACGTGTTATCTTGGTCGGCAACGCATGGGTGACACCCCTGGTGTTGCAAATGTCCATAGGCTACGGCAACTGCTTACCATCAAGCAGGCCGTACGCTTGATTGCCACCTTAGTAGTATAAAAAAAATTAAACACTATAACAAAGGCTTTAATACTCTTCTGTTCATAATTGACATCGAGTGACACGAGAGCCTTTATGGACCTCGGAATGGCTGGAATCAAACTCCTCTGGAGTGACGTGAAAAAAGCTCGTCAGCATCCAGAATGGATAAGGTATTGTCTGAAGCTGGTAGAATATTGCTAACACTCAAGAAGTGTTAGACCGGTGGAGTGAATATTTTGAAGAGTTTAAGATTATGCCCATGACGCTGAGTCTGTCAATCATTCATCAATCTATAGTCACAGAGATTGAACGGTCGGCGAAGTCGATAAGAAGATGGAAAGTCAGTGGAAATGAGGTCGTACCTATGTTCAGGACGCCTTCTGTCTTTTGAGCAAGTTTATGGGCACACGCTTGGACTGCGCTAACTGCAGGACCATCAGTTTGGTCAGCTTTGCTGTAAATTGTATGGAAAATATACAATTTGACCTTGCTTTGTATGTTTCCATCACTAATTAGTTCCTGCAAACTATGAATATGAATAAAAAAATATAATTAATAAATGTATTATTTGCGGAAAATATATTGAGAGGAGATTGAGGGTGAACTCCGATGAAATGCTTTGGGCAGTACAGTGTAGATTTCGTAATGGCAGGCCATGTACGGATCAACTTTATTCACTAAGCAGTATTGTGGAGAAGCTTTTGTCTACGGATCAGGTTTTCTGCAGTTTTGTGAATCTTGAGAAAAAATTTGATAAGGTCGTGCGGTTGCTGGGACATTTTGGCGAAATATGGGGTTGACGGAGACCCTGCTTCGTGCTGTGCAGACACTTACGAGGCATGTAGTAATTGTACAGCATGTAGACGTCAGCTTGTTACCCTGGTTCGGCATCAATATTATTATATTATATTGGGAGTTTTTAAGAGAGGTAGGGCACATCAAAGCAGACGGGGAAGTACCTCCATTTCACAGAAAACCGCAGCCAAATAACTCTCTGGAGGGTTGTTGTGTTCCTGCCTGGGAGTGAGATATGTCTACTTTGTAGTTTTATATACATTCTAATGTTTATACTAGACCTGCTTCTGGGCAACGGTGAAGTTCTGCGGCATCCAGCGTAAAACTATCCTCCTCACGCGAAGATGCAAGTCTAGATTCTCGTGAAGGCTTCCCGATCTAATCTGCAGTATGTGTTAATCTCCTGATATGTAACTCGCCTATTGTCTTGGATTAAATTTTTTCCGTAGCAGCCGTCGAAGAGCGACCACTTCTTTCTTCATCCCCCAAAGGAGTCGACCGAACATGTTGCTCTGCTCCCTTTTTAAATATCTATCTAAATATTTTATAGCTTGAAAAAAAGTACGTTTAAAGTCACGCAGAGACTAATGATCTCTCCATTAGTATCGGCGTGACTTTAAAAGTACAAATCTCAGTGGGATTGAAATCTCTTTGAGGGATTGAATCCACAATGTGGCAGAATGAAGATTATGAAGCGAGTTAGAGCAAATCAAACTGGGGAAGTATACCTTCACTTCACAGAAGGGTTATTGTGGTTGTGGGATTGAATTCGTTATACTAACGATACACGGTTGCCTTGGAAGGGCCTTCCTATCGTTCGATTCGTCCGGTTTCAGGCGATACTTGAATTCGTAAAATATCATAGCGCGAAAATGTTCCCGGCGCAGATACATTTTTCAATGAGACACGATAATACGTATCTATTTTTACTTATAAAGAATCATATTTTCAAAATAGATTATAACTGGCCAGTCTCTCATACATAAAAACTTTGTTTCGCAATACTTTACGAGTGGCCTGGTATTATTGTGCCGGAAAAAGAAGGAAAAATGATATTTTAGTTAACAATAAAATTGTAAAAAAAAGGTTCTATTTTCCCTTTTTCTGCTTACGTACACTCCTATCCTTTTAAGAATCTAACCCTTATGAGAAAAAAGGAACTTTTTCACACTTTTCGTAGTCAGTTATGCTCCTTAAGACACTCCTTGTTCTAACACCACTCCATGGGTTTTACGCCCATACATTCGTCACACTTTTGCACTACTATGATTTAGACTAAACCATTCATAAGTCTTCCACGGGTGATTCAGCAGTCAGAACCCGTTATACGTTTTCCCATACATCTCGCGGTCGTATACGACCACCCGGGTTTCGAAGGGTTAATGGTTGAAGCTCCTCGCTTCAGATGATATGGCCTGACTCGAGCGATGACAGTCATCGCTCGGGTCCGTCTTCTAGTGTTGACGTCCATGGGATCAGGGATTAGTTATACAGTATTTTACGGCAATTGTTTAAGGTAGTATAAGTATATCATTCATGGAAACAATTCCAATAAAAAACATGTTGAGTCACAAGTTTATTCATTATTTTATTTTTTCATAGAAATACTTTTAAAAGACTTTAATTGCGTTCACATTCACTAAACACTGCCGAGACAGTTCATACAAATCAATAACAACTTACAAACAAATAAATATAATAATATCGGACAATTCATTCAAAATAATTCCTAGTTTTGTATATAAAGACACTGATCATTTGGAGATTTCGAACGAAAAGTATTTTTTGTTTTATAATTTATTCCATTATATTATCATATATTTGCATAGCACGGTACACCTAAAACTCGTTACGTCCTTTAGGGGTGCCTGCACCATTCACCAACGACACGGAGGCGAGCGGATCCAACGATAACAATATGAGAGCTTCGTATTTTTTTTTACATGAGACTGCCTGATGGCAAGCGGTTATCATATCTTATGTCCTCATTGGCCATTCGTGACCCGTTCGTCTCGCCTCCGTCGTGGGAGTATGAGCGCGGTGGTCAGCCCCGCCTACACAATAACAAAACGAACATCTATCACGTATTTACATCTGTACATTAACGAAAACATTCTAAAACTGTAAAAAATAATGTTCAGAACAATAAACACGTAGTAATCGATACAATTAATAAATTTCAATATTCAAAGAATCCTCCCGCGACGACTTTAAATTATATATACAGCAGTAACTAAACAACTAAAACGCAATGATATGGAAATGAGAAGAATTGCACATTAGGTTCACACTTGGACGTATTGCATACTATGATGACGTATATTTAGTGGCACAGTTCGATGCACGCAGCAACGAGGCCGCGCTCGGCCGGTGTGCGGCGCGCGGCTCTGCGCGTGCTCGGCGTGCGGCTCTGCGCGTGCTCGCCGCGTCGCCCGCTGCCGAGTGCACGACACGCGGTGTCGATTATTTAACTCTACACTTACATAATATAACTTTTACTTACTAACAATTGGCTTTTAACCTCAAACGCATTGGCCGAAACGTTCACATATAGTTGGTTTCATATATTCGAGGCTTAAAGATGGAAGATGCGTACTCAGTTGTGCGTAGGTCTAGTTACAAATAACATAATTTAGACATTGATATGTTGCGCTCGAACA
This sequence comes from Pyralis farinalis, assembly GCA_947507595.1. NCBI lineage: Eukaryota > Metazoa > Arthropoda > Insecta > Lepidoptera > Pyralidae > Pyralis > Pyralis farinalis. The sequence continues at coordinate 6,790,487 of OX382269.1, read as the reverse complement.
CACACGTAGAAATACTCATTTACATGTTTACCGTTATAACTACAAAATATATTAATTGATACTGGGCTATGTTTTTCTATAATGTATTTCTTGTTTCTAACATGTGTATTCGATAGCAACAGCGTTATAATAATCTAGTCCACTACGACATTACGAAATAAGAGTAGATAGATTACGTATGAAAAATCTAGCAAATATAAGGAAGAGTGGCCAGTGGTACGCACTCGGCTGGGCTTGTGTTCCGCAGTAGTAACAACAAGATATAGACGCTATTGGTTGTATTCAATTTAAATACTTTTAACTGTTGACACCAAAATATCAGTACCAATGTCAGACACATTCGCGGCAACACTGTAATGTAACATTATTTAAAATTAGGCAGAGACTTCGCTTAATAATGTAAAATGTATCAAAGCACTTATTGTAATACATTCGCAGTAATGAAGGCGACACATTTATAAACAAACGTACGATAACTCACGACTATTTGTACCATTGTGTTTCGTTCCACATGTAATTCCTCGCGGCTCTGGCGGTTTGATCGACGGCTTCTGTTATATCTAGCTTTCAATATTATTATATAGTATTATGAAATGTTGACTTTCTGAACAAATCAAATATTCGGTAAGGTCGGCCGGTCGACTTACCTGAAATTATTGCAATATATTCCAAAGTGATTTTTATGTACGCGGCCGTGATTATCTTATGTTCCGATATGTATTAAACCACGATTAGAGAAGAGATTTTAAACTTAAAAATACCTAAATAATGAGGCTCCGTAATACTATGTATGTGTTGGCTATTGTAATGGCATTATCGATATCTTATATACGACGAGGCACGCTCGTGCGTGAGCACCGTCTGCGCGTCCACTTCCACCACCCGGAATTAGGCCGAATAGGAGACCTCTCTACTCTGTGTATATATTGTAGAGGAAGTCTATCGCTCCACCGATCGAACTTTATACAATAAAGTAACGCGAGGAAAAATCCAAGAGAAACGCTCTAACACTGACACTCGAGGCCAAATTCCGCTGAGAATGTTGTAATATCATTCGTCACGTCGGTGGTGAAGACATAATATCATTGACAGACCTGTTTATACAATAACAATTCTACTGCTAACATTTGTTCTAATTAGGAGACGTTCGGGGTACTCTTGTTCCGTTCGAGCGTCGCCTTGGCGCTGCTCTCGATGCCGGAGTCCTCGTCTCCGCTATCCAGCACCGTTCCCTCGCCCTTCACCGCTTCCACTACCTTCGGACTTTCCACCTTATTTTCGCTAGTCTCATCTTGGGCGTCATCTGTCAGTATGATCTTCTGTTTGGGCTCAGTAGCCTGCGCACATTTACCGAACGTCGAGAACGTCGGTTCGGGCAGCGGTAAGTCCTCACACTCTTGTAGAGGCAGCGAGGTGGTCACTATCGGCGTTTCGTCGGTCATCACAAGGGGCGTCGTGGTCTCCGTGGGCTCTTGTGATCTATGTCTCGGCTTGTCGAGTACGAAGTTGAAAACTCTGTTGTGCCTGGGTGAAGGTATGTGCGGGCTCGGGGGTAGGTCGAGTTTGAGTTTGTCGCGCGTGTGTCGGAGGCCGCCGAGGGCTTCCCCGCCGGGGGAGCTGGGGCTTAGTGATTCGCTGGAGCTGCCGCTATCAGCGCGCCAGCAGGGCAGCTCGGACAGCTTGGTCTTATACTCGTCGTCGGTGGTGGAGCCAGGTGTGATGTCTTCGACGCCGGAGTCGGGCGTGGTGAAGTCGAGCGAGGGTGTGGGGGTGTGCGCGAGTGGCAAGGGCGACGGCGGCGGCGGTAACTCCTCGTCGTCGTGCAGCTCGCGCGGCAGCAGCGCCGGCTTCACGTGCATACCCGGGAAGAACTGGCTTGTCGTCGATAAGATGCCCAGGCTCTCGAACGGCCGCGCCGACGACGATATGAAGAAATCTTCGTCATAATCTGGAGTTTATATGATACATATAATAAATAAAAGTTTGTTTTTTCATGGCTGGCAGAATGATGCTTTGGATAGACATTACGTGTAAAGTACAAAAAGATGCCCTTATTCAGGAGCCAGTTATGTAAAAAAATGCAATATAGTGCTAATGTTTGAATTAATATGTGCATATGTATTGAAAGTCGACATAAGTGTACTGAAAAGTTTCACCATTGTTAAAAATATGCACTTTAGTATTACCTGCACTGAAGGCAATGCCGCTGCGCAGCGGATACAGGTCGAGAGGATTGGGCGCTCCGAACAGCTGTCCGTAGCCGAGCTCCGCGTCTTCAGCGCTCGTCGGGTCCCATTCTGAAACAAGAAGGAACATTTTACATACGATACTATAATAATACGAGACCATAATATGACGAGCGCGGCGGCTCAGTCGTGAATGACGCGACTTCGACACCAACGCACGTGGGTTCGATTCCCACACAAAGCAAACATTTGTGTGCATGAACATTGGTCTGGATGTTTAAAGAGAGGTAGGGCGAATCAAAGCAGCCCGTCTAGGGAAGTACCTCCACCTCACAGAAAACCGCAACCAAATAACAACTCCCTAGAGGATTGTTGTGTTCCTTCGTGTGAGTGAAGTTACCAGTAAGCTCCTAAGGAGTTGCTGTGTAAGCAGCAGAGGAGGTATCGCGCGAGTGATACTTGTGGGCCGTATGCTTGAATATCTCCCCACGATGTATAAAAAAAAAAATTAGGGGTTAAATTATGAAATTGCCGATTTGCACTGAAAAATTAAATCTCGTTTCTTTCTAAGATGTAACATATTTATGTAATCAAAATATTTACTATCATTTAGATGATAGACAATGAGAGGAAGTTTATTTATGCCTTTGCGATAGAACTCTGGGGATCTAGATTCGACAAACCATGTGAAAGCATTTTGTACTGCCTCCTGGGAAAATTGTCCAAATTTGTGTGAGGTCTTGCGTTATCATGGAGCAATAATGATGAAGATCGATTCACGAGTCCAGGCTGTTTTACTGCCAGTTTCGCCATCTTTGTTCGAAGTTCGCCACAGTAAACATCTGCTCTTATTACCAGTCCTGAGAAAGCTATAGTGAATAACGCCAAGAGACCACCAAATATTTACCATTACCTTTTTATTGATAAGCTTTACTTTAGGGCACTGTTGCGGCGTTTAACCTGTTGTCAGCCATTGCATTTTTCGCTTCCGGTAGGGTAAATAATCAACTTTTCGTCACATATCACAATTCGATCCAATGTTCCTTCATTACTGTACCGATTCAACAAGGCAACACGCGTTTCTTTCTGCAGATCAGTCAAATCACGAGGCACCCATTTTTAACATTTTTTTTATCTTATTGATTTGGTGCAAATGAGTCCATTTTGTAGGTAAGGTAACGTTAAACCATGCACCTAATTCCTGGGTAGTTTGACTCGGATCGGCTTCCACCATCTCCTTCAATTGAGCGTTATTCACCTGTGTGGGCGCTCTTCCACATGATTCTTCAAGTCGAAGTTTCCATTACGAAAGCGTTTAAGCCAAAAACGCACGGTGCGTTCATTAGCAGTCTCCTCTCCAAACGCAGCATTGATATTGCGAGCCGTTTCTGCCGCGTTAGTTCCGCGTCGGAACTAGTATTCAAAATTACTCGGATTTACGAATTAATCCTTACCGTCTAAGCTGAATAAAAAAACAATTGAAATTCGAAAATCAAATGTTGCACATTTTTTAAAAGAGCCCCCCTCATAGGTATCATGTGAAAAAAGTTTCACTCAAAAATCTCACGCTATGAAGGTTTAATGTCAATTCAAAGTATCTATTACTATAAAACACCATAATTTCATTTACTTTAACCTCTATTATTACGTAGAGCAGTGATAGACCAGTGCATATAGAACCACCCTATTGACCAAAAGGTACCGGGCCGAATCCTGGCATGTACCACTAAAATTCGTGTTTTCGGATTTATGTCATCATCAATCAGTTCGGTCTGTATTCGTCCATTGCTGAACATAGGCCGCCTCTCCTAGAGTGCCACTCGTCTCGACACCTGCTTGTACTGCTGCTTGCTGATTTATGTACTTAGATATAACTAGTAAATAACAGCAAGCTGTGTAGGCAGAGCTGATATTTTTTAAATATAAAAAATATTTTATTTTTAATTTTTTAAAAATATATGGAACTCTGTACGACATCTAGCGACGAGTGCTGTTACTTTTTCTGTTGATGGGAGTGCAGTGCAGACTCTGCACTGCAGAGTGGCCGGCCATACGTTTTCCCATATGTTTTTTTTTCTAATTGGAACGATTTTGGACCGTTCTTCCTCACCAACGAACATTTAAATTTCAAATTAAAGGATACAAAACTACAATATTATGTTAGCTATTAGTGTGTCGATTTTGGAGTTTCTCACTATTACCGTCTAAACGCTAGCTGGATGACATCAGTCTACCCCAAACGACAATTTTGAGGGTAATGTGGCTCCGCTGGCTATCGCAGCTCTGCCAATTATCACTTGCTCAGCCGTGAAGGAAAACATCGTGAGAAAAACCGCACGTCAGAGAAATTATATTTTGAAAGACATGTGACCTTATCTAAGAAGATCTGGTTTTCCGTCGGGATTTTTTTTTTTTTTTTTTATATACTTGCACCCCTGCCATGGGCAAGGCTATTTTAACGCTATTTCATTAGCGAACTAATTATTAAAATTAAAACACATTCATACACAATACTCCCTTTCATTCCATAACTCATTCATACATTCATCAACTTTCAGTTTTATGCCCATTTTGGAACGCCGGTGAAACGATTTTAACTGTTTTAACTTCCCTCCCCATACTGCGTCAGTCCAGCCATGGGCGACAGAGAGCTTCACAGCTCCACCCAGCCACCGCGATCCCATCGGCTATACAAAATATAGCCGAGGTATATAGCATTAGTCCTAGGTGGAGCTGCTCAGCTTATTACGATCTATGACAGCCGTGGCTAGACTGACGCAGTATTTTAAAAATTTTGCCCGAGTTTTCCCTACCACTATTTCGGAGACCGTTTCTTCGGTGGCCCGCATTCCCAACTCCTGCTCCAAATCGTACCTCTGTTTGGAGAATGCGGGACACCGAAACAATATGTGCTGCATTCCGTCGGGATTGTGGAGGTCTGAGGTCAGTCGCTCAATGTAAAAATCAGCATCTTCATCGCTTCTTAGACTTAGGTAGCAGACCCCACCAATCCTAATGGATTAGGAAAATTTCTGGCGTGTATCATAAAAGTTCGTGTTATCGGATTTATGTGCTTAGGTTTAATAATCACTTGCTCGGTCGTGAAGGCAAACATCGTGAGGAAACCCGCACGTCAGAAATTATATTTTGAAAGATGTGTGACCTTACCTAAGAAAGGTCTGGTTTTCCCCCTGGGTTGTGGATGTCTGACGGCGTCGCCCCATGAAAAATTAGTATCTTTGTCAAATCCTTAGTGTTAGGTAGCGGACCCCGGCGATCCTTATGGATTAAGAAACGGGATAACGCTATGAAGAAGATTACAATGTTATTATGTATAGATAAATATATATTTACGACGTGGAACATTTAAGTAATGTAATCGTAATAAAACTTATATGTAGATACTTATTTATGGAAGTCTCAGCAAAAAATTAAAAAAGGGACACCATGTCGGCGTGTCGTTTCGGGCAGGCCATGTCCTCTAAAACTGACTATAATTTGTAGTCTAAGGGGTTCAAATCTGGGCTAGAGCTTATTGTAGTGCTCTTCAATTTATATTTATTTATATTTTTTTTTTTCACCAGTAAAGAGTATATTTCTGGGGCTTTCACCTGCGTATCGCCTTTTGTAGGGGGACAAAAAGCGTTTTGATCAATCTACTCTCTTCAACTGTAGGGATTGATTTAGGGCATGTCCTTTATATCGACGATAAGCGCCGAGCTTCAGATCTTGCTTTATTATACGCGACAGAGTCCTAGCAGGAGTCCAATCTTTTATGGCATTCAACAGCGGAAGTATTGGTATATCTGTCGACAGTACGATATACGAACATACGACTGATACTAAGTTTTTGAAACGTCTTAATATGACCGACGGCACTATACACACTTTGTGCAAGGCAATCACTGCGATCATATATTTTTTAACACCCCATTCCATATTGTAATTTGATAATAACACGATAAAGAAATGTTTCTGTGTAACAGTATTAATGGACAGACTAGTTAATTCACGCGTGAGCAACATCAACATAATATCGTTTGTTCTGACTAGAGTATGTTATGCAGCAGTACAGATATATCTGGGTTACATACATTGCGCTCGTGAGATATTTTTATAAATATTCTAATACGGTTCAAGTTAACAAGTAACATGTTTTGACGGGCTCGGTGGCGGAGCGGGGTTAGTAATGCTACATCGAGCACAGGGCTTGTGAGTTCGGTGTCCAGGACAAACATTTATGTATATGAGCAAATCTAATTGTCTTGATCTAGGTGTTTTTTTAGGGTTCCGTACCCAAAGGGTAAAACGGAACCCTATTACTGAGACTCCGCTGTCCGTCCGTCCGTCCGTCCGTCCGTCCGTCTGTCACCAGGCTGTATCTCATGAACCGTGATAGTTAGAGAGTTGAAATTTTCACAGATGATGTATTTCTGTTGCCGCTAAAACAACAAATACTAAAAAATAGAATAAAATAAATATTTAAGGGGGCTCCCATACAACAAACGTGATTTTTTTTGCATTTTTTATAGATAATGGTACGGAACCCTTCGTGCGCGAGTCCCACTCGCACTTGGCCGATTTTTTAAAGAAGTAGGATGCACCAAATTAGCTGCCTAAGGAAGCACCACCTCACAGAAAACCAAATAAAACATTGGTGGATTGTTGTGTTCGAGTTAGTAAGTTTACCAGTAAGCCCTAACGAGTTACTGTGTTAGCAGCAGAAGTGGTATCGCGTGTACGATATAATATTGGAAGAGTTCATAGGTTACGGTGACCACGTTACATCAGGAGGACCGTATGGACGTATACCTCTCGACGATGTATAAAAAAATTGAAAACAGGTCAGTCTGGTACACGGCGGGCGAGTTTGGGTTCACGTCGTTCAGACCGCGAGGGCATTTGTACTCGCAATGATAACTTATAATATACCTGTGCATGTCGGACCAGTTCGGGTTCACGCCGGTCACTTCTCAGGGGCAATCGTACACGCAGTACTAAATGTAAACATATCTGAGTATGTGGACAGGTCGGGCAGGTACACGGCGGGCGAAAGCGGGTCTACGTCACGTACGTACGGGCTACGTCGGTCACTACACGCGGGTACTCGTACACGCAATGGTAAATGTAAACATACCTGAGTATGTGGACAGGTCGGGCAGGTACACGGCGAGTGAGTGCGGGTCTACGTCGGTCACTTCACGCGGGTACTCGTACACGCAATGGTATATGTAAACATACCTGAGTATGTGGACAGGTCGGGCAGGTACGCGGCAGGTGAGTGCGGGTCTACGTCGGTCACTTCACGCGGGTACTCGTACACGCATTGGTATATGTAAACATACCTGAGTATGTGGACAGGTCGGGCAGGTACGCGGCAGGTGAGTGCGGGTCTACGTCGGTCACTTCACGCGGGTACTCGTACACGCAATGGTAAATGTAAACATACCTGAGTATGTGGACAGGTCGGGCAGGTACACGGCGGGTGAGTGCGGGTCTACGTCGGTCACTTCACGCGGGTACTCGTACACGCAATGGTATATGTAAACATACCTGAGTATGTGGACAGGTCGGGCAGGTACGCGGCGGGTGAGTGCGGGTCTACGTCGGTCACTTCACGCGGATACTCGTACACGCAATGGTACTTTTGAAGTTTGAACACCACGCGTTTCTTGTTGTCCTGTTCACAATACACTCATTTATTATTCGGCTGAGAGGAAACCAAATAATGTTAAATGAGGCCTGGTTGTGTTCTTTTTTTGAGTGAGTTTTTAAATGATCTATATAAGATATACATGGGAATGATTTTTCGTCGACAAAATGAAAATAAATATTGACAACAACTACAATATGATTCTGCCTATTTCAACAATCACAGTACTTATCAATATTGTGGTAGTTTTAAAGATGTGATTTCTGCTAAAGGCAGGCACTGCTAAAGTTAGTTCAAAACAGACTCGAAGACCAGCGTCATACAGAACACTTGAAATAGTGAAAATACTTTTATTAACTACTATTGATTTAAAACTAACCTATGTATCTATATTTTGGCATGTCTCACTCATTATCATCTTTAGCGTCAAAACGTCAAGCAACCTGCTAATTACTGACGAGGCTCTGGCAAAAGAGTGGTACGACCCATCAAAGTTGCCCGACTAGAGAAGTACCTCCATCTCACAGAACACTCCCGGGAGGATTGTTGTGTCTGTTTCTACTACTGAGGTTACCACTAAGTTTCTGAGGAGTTGCTGACAGGCGGCGAGGGTGGCCACACTTGAATGATACTCGATTTCCAAGAAAGTGAGAAAAGAAATATTTACGGGTGTTGGCGTCTCGTTGTGCAGGCTGCGCAGCGAGGACTTGCCGGGCTCGGCGCGGCAGTCCCACGAGGAAGGTACGAACTCCACCTCGTCGCCCTCCGAGCCCGAGCCGGAGTCGCCCGAGGCAGAGGACGCGCCCTCATGGGCGCGCCCCAACCCGCCCGCGCTTCCCGCCGGCGGTGATCCACTTCGCTGCTGTCGAATACACAATGAACATTAATTTAGGTGTTTGAGCCTTCAGACTTGTCTCACCTGAGATTATCATCATGAACATCAACGCCAGCTATAATTTCCTAATGTGGTTGGATTGAAAAATATAACACAACACTAGTCCTGTGGTTACAACACTATCGACGGTGGCGGGTGGAGCCGTTTTATCAGTACGAAGATGTCCTGTAATCTGCATTTAAAAACGTGCAGATTACAAGACACACAATGCGCGTTTTTTTACTTCATCATCGGTCACATATTTTAAAATTGACAAATAAAGAATAAAATAGGATACGTTATGCAATTTAATAATAATAATAATTCTTTATTGTACAAATTTGTTTTACAAAGTAATGTGCAGGTGCCTCCAGTTAAGTATAACAATACCTGTAGGAGGAGGCGCCGCTCTTCACTGATTAACATTTAAGTATAAAGAATTAGAGAAATACAAAAATACATGGGTGTTATTCATTGTGGAAGGAATCGCACAATCAAATGTACAAATAACAGATTTCATCTATACATAGTGTTAATAGAAGGAAAAAAGAAAAGGGATACAAAATATTGCAAGTTCAATAGTTTACTCGTGTATGTCTGTGTGTTTTGTATGTGTTTGAGGGTGTGTACGCGCATGCGAGTGGTGGTACTTGTGGGTGAATGAGGTGTTTATGTAATATTAAGACTGGATATGAAAATGTAGTACGAGTCTGTGTTTAGGAATTCGGAGTGTTTATATTAAATAATATGATCAACATTATTACAGGGAATATATTTTCCCTGCAAAATAGATTCCGTCTCATCATAGCACTTTGTCTGCAACCATGCGTTTACTGTTAATTTAGCTTTGTGTGTTGTCATAGGATAAATATTGGTGTGTTTATTGACCTCGTTATACAAGTATGCAGACTGGCAGGAGAATTGCCTTCTAAAAAATGTAGTTCTGAAGCTTCTAACCTGTGCTATTACGTAATTTCTTCTTCCGCTCAATTTTTGAGGATCGTATTTCAGGTTTTTATGAAGCTTTATGACAGACTGTAGAATATATAGTTTTCTCACGGAAAGAAGATTACACAATTTATAAAGCCTTACAGTAGAAAATGTGTAATGTTTAAAGTGCATAACTTTCAAAAGTGATCGTTGAGCCCTCTCCAACTCTAAACATTTAGTTTTATTAGCTCCGCCCCAAATGGGGATGCAATAAATTAATATGGATTGAGCTAGTGATACGTATATTTGTTTTAAAAGAGTTTTTGATGCGACATGCCTAAGCTGTTTGAATGTCCAAATAAGTTTTCGAATCCTGCCCATAACCAGTTCTATGTGAGCATGCCAGGAGAGACGCTGGTCGATAACAATGCCCAAATATTTAGTATAGCTTACTCTCGAAATAGGAATACAATTACAGTTGGTATTTTTATAGTCAGGTGTACAACAACAAATTTTAATCCCAAATTCATTTCCTGGTTGAGTTCTTGTATAATTTGTAAACGTTATATAGTTTGTTTTTGAGGTGTTCAAAGTTAATAGATTTGAGTTTAACCAGGTGGATATAGTTGCGAGTCCTTTCTCTGCCTGAGTACGCACAGTGTCCCAAGACGGACCAAAGAAGACAACCGCTGTGTCGTCCGCGTAAGAAAATACCTTGCCATTAGTGAGTTCCATGTTACAGAGGCTGTTAATGTAAATTAGAAAGAGTGTAGGGCCAAGCACGCTTCCCTGAGGAACCCCATAGGTTATGCTGGTCTCTTCACTAATATGGTTTCCCACGCGGACACACTGCATCCTGTTTCGTAAATAGTCCTCGAATAATCTAAGTGGTGTGCCTCTGATTCCAATGGCTTCAAGCCTGCGTAAAAGAATGGCAACAGAAACAGTGTCAAAGGCTTTTCTTATGTCTAAGAAAATTGCTGTGCATTTATTTCCTTTATCCACTTCATCAACTATAAGCGAGGATAATGCTGTAGCTGCATCTTCTGTTGATAGACCTTGTTTGAAGCCGTATTGAGATTTAGATATTATGTTAAACTTTACTAAGTATGAATTCAAACGGTTATTTAATATTTTTTCAAGAATTTTTGATATGACAGGGAGGACAGAGATTGGTCTATAATTTGACACGTCGCCTCTGTCGCCACTCTTAAACACAGGCGTAATTATCGCTCTTTTTAGAGCGGCAGGAAAAATACCAGATTGAAAGCAGAGGTTGACCAAATGTGTGATGATGGGTACAACTACTCCATGAGCCATTTTAAGAAATAGAGTAGGGACATTATCCCAGCCCGGAGCGCTATCAGACTTAAGCTGCATAAGGGTAGCATATACCTCATTAGGGTCAGTGTCACTGAGTACAAAAGATGTAAGTTGAGTACCGTCAGTAGGGTCCGTGACATGTGGCTGTTGGTAAAATGAGGCAGGTTTGATATTTTCTGCTAGACTTTTACCAATGTTAGCAAAGTAGTTGTTGGCAAAGTTAAGTGAAATTTTTGGGAGAGCTTTAATATGTAATAAGTCTGAATTTTGGTTTGTTTTATTGCGGTAGGTAATATTATTTATAGTTTTCCATAGATTTTTAGAATTACTTTTATATGCGATATGCGATGCAATTGATATGCGAAACAAACAAATACATGTTGTCTACAGCAAGTGTTCATTAGGCTCTTATGTATCTCTTAGTCTTCTCAACTCCAGACTCACGCAGATTAAATGAAACATAAATTAGAAATGCACATACTGGCAAACAAAGTTATCGAAGAACTAAAATAGTGATTACAAAACTTGGATCAGGCATCGGTCATAAAAACTGCCCTAGCGATAGATTTTTTGAGACCGGATGCATCAGACTCAGATTGGGAAGCAACCATAGAATACATGAAGCTATCTGGTATGTGGCAAAGCTTTCAAAACTCTTACGATTGCAATCAAAAGGAACTTATTCATTTCTCATCAAGTAATGCATGAACCTACGTTGTAGACTAATCTTTCACGCAGACGGCATTAGAACAGCCTCTTATGTAAGAAAACAAGGAAGAACGAAATGCAAAAAATTGCAAACAGCATTCTGAATTCTCAATATCGTTCATCAATATCAAAATACTATATCATCGTAAGTAATTTAGTACCGGCAGGTACAACGGACTAACCGACAGATTATCAAATCGCAACATGAATAACATGTAAGTTTACGTTCGCAACAGCTTCAAAAAGCTAGGCGAGACAGATATCGATATTTTTGAGTCGAACAAATCCGCTGTAGTGGCGAGATACGTCAGAGAAGAATCGACAAATTCACACAGGGAATATATGAGCATATGCAGCAAACATTGCCCGAATTTTGCCACCCCTAGCACTCATCCCTACATGGGTTCTACAACATCTCGAAACGTTACGTAGACGAAGTCTTCAAAAAAACAATTGGTGTAGAACTAAAACATATTTTACAAAGAGGTCAATTCAGTGAGTCACTAAATACTGAAATCACATTTATTCGTGCTAATTTAAATTAATTTCAAGTTAATTACGGTATTATAAGTTTGTGTCATATCTAATACTATGATGCAATATTAGAATTAGCGCTGGCCATTTAAAACCATTCAAGGGAGTCCTGAAGATTCGGAATACCTCAATATCCCCGTTATCCCGAAGGGATAAAAAAAGGTTATTTAGGTAAGGCGAAAGGTTTGACTCAAAAGTTTTAGGATCTGTTGGTTACAAGCCTACATTTCCATCCCTTTGTGGCTGATACAAAACACTTTCCGTGTTGATAAAATGGCGGCTCCCACCCCAGATAGTATTGTAACAACAGAACTAATGTTGTACTATATTTTGGATACAATCAACTTAGAAACCACTAGGTGGCGCTGACGTTAAAGATGTTAACCGCAAGTAGATTAAGCCTTTCGACTGAAACCTATATTATATTTAGTAAAAACAACACCCAGTACACATTACGCAAGCATTTTAGTCAAGGAGGTCGGGAATTTCTAAAAAATTAAGTATTTTGTAAATACGAAATGAAAATACTACAAGCTACAATTTACTAAATACTATAAAACATGTTTGAAAATGTATTACAGATTCTATTCTGATCTGATAAGGCGAGCGATCGCAGCGTCCTGTGATGTATGAGATACACTAGAAAATCACCATATTACACGAAGAGAAGGGAGATTATGTCAATAGGCCTGTAACTCAATGGGTCTGATCTATCGCCCTTTTTGGGCACCGGGTGCACATTGGCGATCTTCCATGAAGTCGGGTTAACCCAATGGAGTATGAAAACACAAAAGGCGCGTCAGTACAGAACACAACTCCCAGCTTCAGCATTACTGCCGGTATGCAATTTGGCCTACTCGACTTATGAATGTCGAGGGAGAGAAAAGCCCGCCGGACATCTCGCTGCGTAATTGAGATTTCCGGCATTGAGCTGCTGCACCTAGGAATGGTAGGTGGCACAGCACTCCTGTTATTCAAAGTCGAGTTAGGGGCACAGAGATTACCCAGTAAATCGGTCTTTATCACTATAGGCCAGACTGCCATCCAGTTTTTACAATGGTGGTCGCTTTTTAGCTCCTCCTGCAGCCAGTAAGCGATTGAGAACGTAGCATTCCATGTCACCCAATATCGCCACAGCGGTCGCACAGGACTCAAAGGCCTCTGTTTTGAACCGAAGGTTCCTCCACGGGTATGATGCGTAGAATTCACGCAACCCGTTCCAGTCTGCCTACTTATACCATACGCGACGCAATCCGGCAGGTAAGGTGTATCACGTCTGGTGTAGGGCATGTAGGGCGTCTTGGCTCCGGAAGAGATAGTGCTCCGATGAGCCAAGCGCCGCAGTCACTGTGATGCATTCAGACATGTAATCAGCAGAAGGTCCAGCAGAGAACTTGCATGGTTTGCAAATTCAACATGAAGTGCACCAAGTGCAAAGCCATTCAGTAAGATGGGCATTAAAGTCTCCCAAAATCACTAATTCCGCGGAGGGATACTGCTCGATGTCTGTGTCGGTCGTTATTTGCAGGTGCTCAAATATTCGAGCTGTGTATGTATCACCGCTATGAGATCTGTAAAGTTCGTTCGTCATACCGCTATATCACTCCAACAGTATCAGAAAATAGTTTACAGACAAGCTGTTATCCGTAAATAGAGCTAGGGGCTCTCTGTGTCATTATCGGGGTCACAGCTGAGTTAGAGAGTCCACAACTCTACTGGGTGGTAATACCACCCAGTAGAGTTGTGGATTGAATCCCTGCTCATATCAAATTTCAAAACGGTTTTTTTTAACATCTAATGTTTATGAATCTACAGTAATATTATAAATAGGTAAAGTTTGTTTGGGCGGAAGGTGTATCGGGAATTAGATCAGATCTTGGATATTATGTCTAAAGGAAACTACATTATCCCTGAATGTTATAGTATATAACACTAGAAAAGTTGGACTATTTTTTCCTCGTACTATATAAATTATTGTAAATAAATCTATTTCAGGACAGGAGACCTGAATAGCGTAACTCCTGTGTTACCATTGAATATAAGAGAATTGTCAATAAACAAATTTAAAACTACTATTAAAGCCAAATTGTGTAGCAGCGCATATTATAAAGTATCTGACTATATTAATGATAATGCCTGGGAGTGAGTCGATCTAATTATAATGTATGTATGTATCTTCACGCCAAGTCCCTTGCGGGGTAGGCAGAGAGAACCGAGCGCCATAAGACGCGGTCCTTGCATACTTCACTCGCTTCTGTGACATTCATAGCTCTTTTCATGCACGCTCGCCGGTTCCTGGGGCTTCTGACATCACCTTCTGATAAAACACGACCAATTTGGTCATGGTAGGTTAGTCTCGGCCTTCCTCGGCTCCTACATCCTTCCACTTTTGCATTGTATATCTGTTTCGTCATTCTTTCGTCCCGCATTCTTTCTACATGTCCGAACCAACGGAGCATGCCCTTTCTTATCTTAACACCGACACTCTCTTTTAGACCAACTCTTTCTCTCACGTCTTCATTACGAACGCGGTCAGCAAGCGTTACGCCACAAATTTTGCGCAATGCTCGCATCTCGACCGCATTTATTCTACTTTCATGCTCTCTCTGCCATACCCAGCTCTCACTTCCATAAGTTAGCGTTGGTATTAGCACCGCGTTGTGTACAGCGAGCTGTGCCTTCTGGCTTAGATTTCGGCAGCCTAGAAGTTTACCCAACGCTCCATTCACCCTATTCCCGGCACTCACTCGTCTCTCCACATCAGCGGTGTACCTTCCATTGCTGCTAAAAGCACTTCCAAGATATACAATCTCATTCACTTGCTCCAACACTACATCATCAACCATAATCCTAGTGTTCGTTCTGGTTGTCTCTCTTTCAAATACCATTATCTTGGTTTTCTTCGCATTCAATTGTAAGCCTTTCTTCATACAATCATCTTTCATTGTTGTAACTAGTGTTTGCAGTTCGGATGGTGATTCTGCTATTAATGCCGCATCGTCTGCATAAAGCAGGCAGTTGACCACTGAGTCACCCATTCGCATTCCCACATTCATATTTCTTATTCTCTGAAGACAACTGTCCAGATACAGGATGAACAGCCGAGCCGACAGCACGCATCCCTGTCTGACACCAATGTTGACATCAAACCAGGGCGACAAGCTGCCGTCCACCCACACACAACACACAATTATAATGTAATTAATAAATTATGTAAATTTGTTTGGATACCAAAAGAAGGATGCCTGAGTTTTTTGGCAGTATTTTTATCAGTGCTCACCTAGTCATAAACTGCACGGTAGGGAAAAAAATTGTGACGATTCCAAACATGTAATGTAGCCATTTTTACGGAATAAAAAGATTTTGACTTTAATGCTACTATTTTACAAGTTATTCATCATACATGTACGTACGACACTCGACTAAAATGCTGATGTAACATGAACCAGGGGTGAATCGCTTACACATATAAAACAATCATGCTTATGAAGATACCGAATGATGGAAGCTGAGCATACGAAGAAAGCAACTGAAAGATATGGTAATGAAACATTATTGAAAGGTAGCCATTTAAACACTAATGTCGACCAACGTGTAGATCGTGATGTGCAACTTTATGTTCAATGACGGCCGTGATAGTGAAATAACCAAAAGCAACGTAACGTTTATTTCCCATGGGATCTACTCTAAAATTAAAATTTCAAGTATCGACTGAAAAATACATTTGTTGTTACGAAAATATATAGATTTGGTCGATCGGGCGGTAAGAACGGTTTCGTTCGTCTGAAGCGTGTCTACGATACAATAGATTCAAACAATGCCAATTGTTGTGCCTGACATATTATCGCTATGTCAATTCGATGCCATTTTTCATATTTAGTGGGAAGCCATGTAAAAATAATATCTCACATGGTAGAACTAATTCCGTAATCCATAAGTCCGACCCGCATTTGACCGGATCTTTTAACAATACTGTGCAACCTTATTATTATATTTATAAGGGGTTTGCAGGTGACTCAGTATCGAGTCAAGTAGATGATGATGATGAAATATAATATTAACTATTTTACTTCTTCTTCTTAGCGTTATCCCGTTTCCTAATCCACTAGCATTGGCGGGATCCGCTACCTTAGCCTAAAGATTTGGTGAAGATCAGTTAGACTTCCTCAACCCAGAGGGAAAATCAGATTATTCTTAAGTAAGGTCACACGTCTTTAGAAATAAAATACATTCTTAGCAATTTAATATCCTATTTGTAAAGAAAATTGCAGCCTTGCTATAATTACATATTGTCTGGCGGTTCTCGAAGCTTAACACAGGGCTATATTGATCAATAGCTATCTCATCCCAAGTTTATTCTATTCGATCCATTTTTATGTCACAGGTGGCAAACAAGCGTACGGTCTGTCTGATTGTAAGCAGTTACTATCAGACACGTCGTACACTCAGTTAGCGGACACTTGCAACATATGGACATCACGCTTCCTTTGCCGATCACCCTCTTTTTGAAGCATCCCATATAATCTCTTAGGGAAAGTTCGGCTGTCATTCAACAAATAAAAGAAAACCCAAACTAATGTGAAGAACTATGGATTCTCTGAAACCGAGAGTATTCTTCGCCGATACTTGCGATTGTCATTCGAGAGTAGACAGTCCCACAGAGCGGTGTGGTGACCTTTCAACAATGTGCACAGGATAACCAACACAACAGTATATACGTATGTGATGAGTGGTGACTCGTGGTATACAATAATTATATATGTAGGCGACACTTACACTTACGTGGTCGAAGTGCGTGGAGGGGACGACCGCGGTCTCGTGGCCGTCTCCGTCCTACGCGTCACACAGACATGTTACACATGGACATGCAAGCACACCGACACCGATACGGGAACCTCCTTCTACATGTACAGTCTATGCCATCAAAAGTATTTACTCGTTGTTCATAAAATTGGACAATAAGCCCTTAAAATACAAGACATCTATGGCGGTATTTATATTTTTAAGTATATAAAATTCTGACTGTACATGTTTTATTGTGGGACTATACGATACATTATATAATAAGGTATATAAAGCGATTTATTTGGAATCACTAAGATTTAACTCATAATTTGACAGTCTCAAAATTCAAAACTTACTTTTTATTTATACTATTATAACTTCGCAAGCTCTTTTTGAAACTGGAAACCCTTTACAACGACATATGAATTCTTTACGTCCAAATATACCATATAAATATACCTTACGGGGTTGGGGAGGTCGGACGGCAGTCGCTCACATAAAAACCATAAGTTAAGTCCAATTTATAATGAAAAGTAGGAAAAGATCTTGTGCTACGGATAGGGCGCCGCAGCAAAACGCGCAGGAGCCTCCCCCGACCCCTGTGATAAGTGGACAAGGGCTACCGAGCAATGGGCGAGTACGGCTAAAGACGCGAGCCAACAGGAAGGTCCGTTCCGCGACCTGGAACATTGGCACGCTTACTGGACGCGCGAGGGAGCTGGCCGATGTACTACCGATGTACTATGTAGGCGTAAAGAGGCCGTGGCATTTTTGTAGGAGACTCGGTGGAAAGCAGCAGCAGATCCCGGTTTGCGTACGACGTATGCGTCAGTCAATCTAGCCATCCTGAATACGTACTTCAAAATGAAATCCGAACATTTAATCACCTACAGGAGCGGAAGGCATGCTACCCAAATTGATTTCTTACTCACCAGGAAACACCACATCAGCAAAATAGCCAACTGCAAGTACATATACGGCGAGAGTCTCACTGCACAACATCGTCTCCTTGTTATGGAGCACTGCAGACGCCAAATTATGTGGTGGCTGCATGATAAAGCCAAGTCCCAGGAGTTCGCCTCAGTTACCTGCGATATGTGCGCTGGTATCGACGGCGATCCCATCCAGCACCACTGGGATTGGATTCAGGCGGCCGTCACCGGCGCGGCCCAAGTGGTGTTTGGAAAAACCAAGGCTGGGCACAAGTGTAACAAGGAGACTTGTGCCGGAACAACGCAGTCCAGAGGAAGATTACGGCGAAGAAAGCCCTGTTTAAAAAGGGGTTAGCGTCCAGATCTACTGAAGACTATGACGCGTATAGGACTGCGATACATGTCACTAAAAGAGCTAGAGCCAGACGAGACTAGACTCCCGGATCCGAAAGAATGGAGAAAGCCTTCGACTGTGTTCCTCGTGCGATGATCTGGTGGACACTGAGGTCCAAACGGGAGCCTGAAGCTGATATTGACATTTGCCTGGGCATGTATCTCGATTCCTATTCCACAGTTATGACTGCCGTTGGCGATACACAACCCTTTCCGATCACCGTCGGGGTCCACCGTTTTGTTCAGCGTAAGACGTAGTCGTGACGTGTCGGACAGCATCAGAGATACACATGCGCAGCCTCCATGGTTGCTCATGTATGCTGACGATACTGCGCTGGCGGACGCGGAGAGGTAGTGAATGCTTCGAGAGTCGCTTGAGAACAGCGGTCTGAAACTGAATGTGGCGAAGACAGAGTGCTTGGCCTGCAATATATCAGATCCTACACCCATTCGCATTGGTGTAGACACGGTCGAGCGCACGGCCCGCTGTAGATATTGGGGATTTGTCCTTCATGCATCTGGAGACATCGATAACGACGTCAAGACGTGACATGACGTGAGATGGCTAGTGTCATTTGTGACCCTAGAAGTTAAAAGGACAGGTCTATAAATCCATCATTAGACCTGTCCTTTTATATGGCAGCGAAGCGTGGCCTGTACTTGAGCGTCACAAGCAGGAGCTGCATGTTACGGAGATGAATACGCTGCGCTGGTTGTGCGGAGTGACGTGAGAAGATCGTGTAAGGAATTGCAAGAGTGTCGCCTACAGTGGTACGGCCACGTTTTACGAAAACCGGCAAGTCACATGGGGAACAAATGTTTAGCTGTGCCACCTCCGCCGGGTCCCGGTAGAAGGGGTAGACCCAAGAAGTGCTGGTGTGATGTCGTGGGGGACGACATGCGTGCCAATGGTCGCTCTATAAGAGAGGCCGAAGACCGCGCGAAATGGAGGAATAAAAGCAGGAAAGCGGACCCTGGGCTCCGAAGCAAAACCGTAGGACGCGACCGGTATTAAAGCTCAGTCGATGATGATGATACCATATAGGTATATAAAATTATGTACATATTGTATATTTTGTACATATGTATTGAGTATCAAAGGTCTATACACAATAAACGAAAGGCTATTCAGAAGACTGACATCGAAAGCACATTTGAGTTTGTGATTCTTGTTACATCCCTCTTATAAATACACAATGTTGTTCATCACATTTCCGAGAAAATAAATACAAATATAAACTAAAAAAACCATCGCAAAACCCAGTTAAGTAACAAAGTGGTCGTACATCTATCGTTAAGACTTCGAAAGATTTATATTATTATTTTGAGAGCGACAATCTTACCGCACAAATAATGTAAATGTTTAGTTTCATAAGATGACAATTGAAACCCATTGTTTGTTACCTTTAAATATTTCCAAAAAATATTTCCAACACATACTTATTAAAGTAATTTCTCTATAGGCAGTTTGAAACGAAACATGTATTTTACTTGATTTAAACCTTACATGGAATTTAAAGTATGAGGAAGATGTTAATAGAATAAAAAAAACAGTTATTACAAAGAAGGCCTTACGACCGGCTTATCCTGAATTTACGAGCAAATCCGATAAAATTTTAATCAACGAGTGTTCATTTTGCGACTGCCAAATTTATAATTCCAATTATTTCATAGGGTTACTAATCTTTCAGAAATTCGGAAATAAGCAAGAAAGGGATAGATGCGGTCTACAGAAATCCACACCATAAGAGCTAATAAACCTTTTAGTTATCAACAACGCTACCCCACATAAACTTGTTTGACATTTCATTAAAATTTGTACTTTAAAAGGTGTTTATTTATTTGATATATTTATTGCCAAACATATCAATCAAAGTGAAGTATTTCAAGAGATGCTCTTACACCTGCACGATCGACATAGGTTAGATGGCACTGAATATCGATTTTACGGCATTTAATTGTAAACAATTAAGCGATTATTTTGTGCTTGTGCATACAATGTAAAGATCGGGGGTCTATGAAGCATCGACCCATGTCGCTGTATCGATATACACCCTGTCGGGCGCCGCAATTCTGAGAGGAGGACGATTTCTTTACTGTACTATATTTTTTTTATTAATTAAAGTCAGGCATTCATTTAATTGTAACTGTTGTATATGTCATTCTTTATCATATTGGATTATTATTGTTTCCTATAACTACAGTGGGCAATTAGCCCACTGTATAGTTATAATCACCTTGCTCTATTAATCGATTGAGTAATTCCGTTCTACAGTTATAAATGCTGGCAGATACTGATCTAATAATATTACATCTATCTACTAATCTGCAATCAAGTCGATCGTTAGTGACTTATTTCTGTCGATTGATTTATCAACTTTAATTGATAAACCGAACAAAGCTGCAAAGTGATTATTCAACAGATTAGTGCAAATTGATCAATCGGTATGTTTTACAAATCCCAGCTATCAATCATTCCGAGCTCACGAGTGGAGTGATCAACAGGAACGCGATAGTAGTTGAACAATGTATGATACGAGATCATTGCGTATAAATTGTGCAGGTGTAATAACAGCCAAAGAACTTCTTAACACGAGAATTTCATGAATTTTTACAATAAGAAAATGTGAACACGCCGTTACAAAATATGACTCACAAACAAGTTATTAAATCCACCCAATGGAAATGCTATAGACACCGAAACGCGCCACACGGACATACCTTCCAAATAAACTCTCCACTGGACGAGTTGCTTGAATGAGACTCGCTATCGCTGTCCCACTCTTTGAGTATGTCGGCGGCCGTATCTGGTTTGTTGTCTTGCTCACACTCCGGCGACGTCGGCTCCGTGGGAGAGTCTTGTGTGAATGACGTACTCATTATTTCTGCAGCGGGGCCTGCAGAATGTAATGATTAGATTAGATTGCGAACTTTGCAAGAAGTGATAATAAAACACGTCGATAACTAATAAACCCCATCGGCTTCAGCACCTCTACTTTTTTATATTATATATAGATTATAACTATGTGTTAGCACTAGAATGGCAAGGTTTGTAGCACTAGACACTATAAATCTTGAGGCTTAAAGTGGCTAGGCTGATGACGAGGCTTGCATAAAAAAATGAGACAATTCACCAAATCTTCCGATACAATATCGGCGCCGAAGACAGAGAACCGAGCGCCACATGACTCGGTCCTTACACACCTCGCTGGCTTCTTTAACATTTATATCTCTTTTCATGCACGGAAAAGAAATATTTTCATAAAAACGGATTTTCCTATACCGACAATGTTAACCGGTTTAAAGTAATTTTAAATCGTTCAACTATAACATTATTTTTTATAGTTTTTTGGGTTATTGATTTACTGACATAAAGCACAGGTCCAGACTTTATTTTTAAAGTTTGCATGGACTCTTAATGGGCCACAGGCATACGAATACATAGGACGAAGTCTCGAGAACGGTAAGAAGGATAAAGATATGCTGACATGGTTTGGAATGAATGGACGACAAAAGAGTTACGTAAGAAGTATATCGAGCAAGAGTGGAGATATCGAGAGAGGCCGCCTTAAACGCACACATACAGATCAAATAGCTAATTGCTGAAAAGGGCCAAATCAAAAGCCCAAACCCAAAACCGAAGAGCATGTGAGAAGAGGTTGACAAGTGTGGAAGAGGCTAGACTCTGGCTACCCCAATGGGAGACAGGCATGATTATATGTATATACGTATGTATGTAAGCCTCGAGAATTCCCACGTGATACGCGCGGACGAAACCGCGCCCGAAATCTAGAATACAATATACACAACTTTTGACTACAGCGTGCGATAAGGGAAACATGTTTTAACTTATAAAATAATAATGATTTTCGTCCTGTAGATTTACACACGTAGGATGTTTTTCAATACGTACATCTATCAGACAGTCAGTATGTACGTTCTTTGAAAACCGTATCACATTTCGGTCGTAATTAACGTGCCAACTATCGGCGGAATATTCAAAATTGGTAGGATTTAGAGGTTTATTATAGCTTCTGAGACTTATCGAATGGTTTTATTATATAATATATAGTTACATTGATATACTAAGTGGAAGGATGTAGGAGCCGAGGAAGACCAAGACTCACCTATATGACCAAATTGATCGTGCTTTATCAGAAGACGACGTCAGAAGCCATAGGAAGCGGCGAGCGTGTATTAGAAGAGCTATGAATATTAAAGAAACAAGTGAGATGTGTAAGGACCGCATCTTATGGCATTCGATTCTCTCTGCTTACCCGGTAAGGTACCTGGCGTGAAGATATACATATATACATTTTATTTACACAATTCGACTACATCAGTTATATTTCTGTCGCTATCAAGAAGATTGTTTAGCTATGAGCCAGATTTATAGAAGTGGCCAAAATTTGTGGTTGCAGTGATTGTAGGGTTGCAGTGCAAGCAAAACATCAATTAACTTAAATTGCTAGCCTTAAAATTGCGATAAACGATAAAATATTATGAGACACCTGAGTCACCAGGTCTTTATTTATCTTTTTAGGTATCGTCAAGATAACATTGGTGACAGTGAATCTGTTACCAATGTTATCTTTATGATACACTTGCTATATACAAGGTCAAATAATTTATGTATCTTCATTCATTCTCGGACTGAAATTTCGATTTTTCATACTTCAGTGTTGAAGTTGACTTCAGTCCAACCAGGCTGTGCGAATGGCAAAAAAATTATGTTCAAAAATTTAACAAAAGCACACTCACCGGTGAACCTAATATCACTTAATAGAGGATAATACGAATCCAATTGGCAGAAATTCTTTTCGTTTTGTAGAAAACTCTCTGTGACGATCGTCACTTTCTCATCTTTAACTCCGTTTGTATTCGGTTCATTACGCATATCTCGCATGCTTTCCACTAAAAAATCATTCACTGCTTCATTTGGAGTGATAGATATCTTCCCGTTGACAGGGCTCTCGACTTTTTTTTCATTGTTCATAAGTTGGGGTTTATCTGGACTAGCTGTTTGTTCATCTTTCTCGTTAATATTCAAATCTTTTCCGTCGTCGTCCACATTGCTCTCTATAAGCTCTTCGAACGTTTCATTTAAAAACTGAACAGTTGCATATTTCTCACTACCGCCATTACATTTAAGTTCATTGAGTTCCTCTGGTATTTTTTCATCTATTGCTGATCCATTGATATTGCTTTTGTGGTTTTGTAAAGGTGCAATATTATTTGTAACAGAGATAGGTTGCAAAAGTTGTACTAATTCCTCCGAAACCTCAGTCTCTGGAGATTTCTGCATGACTTCATTTGATTCGTGCGATTTTAGCTCCTTTTCTACATTTTCAGTGCCAACTTCATTATCTTTAAATTCAGTACAACCATTTACTTCACCAGATTCCCCAGTTTCGTCATTGTTTGATTCTTTAATCATGCCTGGTGTGAGATTCCTGTTCTGATGAGAATCATAAGTATTATTTAGATCTAAAAGCATTACACCCTCGTGCGAGTCGTACGTCCTGTTCGGACTATCTTTCGCCATATCTTTAGAACTCTTAGTGATAATTATTGAATGAGGCTGTTCAGTTTCTTCATCTACATTAAAATCTATCAGGAAATAATTAACGGGTACATCAATACAAATATCGTGAGATTCTATTAAATTCGTATCATTAGGCGGACTTAAATCTAAAGATTGTATTCCTTCGTTATCGTTCACTTGACTGTCGACGTGGCTTGTGTGATCGAATTCCATGACAGCCAAATCCGTCACCGCGAACTCACTTGCATGTCGCTCACTGTTCAATAGCAAAGAACTAGAACACATTACCGATGACAGGTCTTGCGGGCAATTTCTTACAGAAGTTTCAAATTGTCGAAAATCTTCCGAATTCACACCACTTTCTATACTTTGACTAGACTTATAATCGCTTAATTGCAGATTGCTCTGATTGCAGTCTTGTGGTTTCGATAACGCTGAATTTTCAAAATCAGAATAAGTAGGAGTACGTTCAGGGTTAACTGTGTTATCCCTGTTACTATTTCTACTTAAAGTGTTACTTTCTCCTTCTAATAATAATTCAGTATCTTGGCTACTGACATATTGACATTCATTGCTTGCGTTTGAAGTTAAATCTTGGGGGCGAATCTCGACGGATTGTAAGAAAGTTTGAAAGTTTGGTATGTTCACTGTAAACTCTGGAGTTCTCATTTGAAGTTCAGGTAGTTCCATCGGAATCGCTTCAGCATCATTGTTTCCCGTATCAGGTTCCGTTATCGGCGTACTTGTGACTGAAGGTTCCATATTTTTATAATTGGAGTTGGGGCTATCGTTTATTTCGATTACCAAACCCTGATTGTCAGAACTATCAGATTTATTTTTACTGTCTGATAATTCATCGTGCAAGCATGATATTTCGACGCTATCCATTTTCTTGATACAAGGTTCAGAAGCTAATTGAGGACTGTACTCAATACTAGTTTTCTCTTCAATGACTCTAGGAGGAGACATTTGCACGTCACTCACAGGTGATCTTCTTACCAACTCTGGTTGCCGAAGCTTCCAAATATCATCGGCACCAGATAAGATTTCAGTAGTGCAATTAGAGTAGGACGGTAGCCCGGACATTAGCGTTCCGTACGCTAGATCCTTGGTGTGACTCTTTGTGGAGTCCACCTCTGACTTGGTAATAATGGACGGCGTCGCTCCTAACGCTTCAGTTTTCGCTTTTGTATAAGTATTATTATCGTTCGCAGTAATGGAGTCGGGCGAAAAGGTCTCGCAGGCCTCTGATTTGCTCTCGTGTACAATGTACGTGGAACAATGACTAAGATCCTTTTCATCTTCGTTGTGAGTCAGCGTATTGCTGCTCTCGCTGTGTTCGTCCTCTTTGTTCGGCTCATAATCCAGGGGAACGTCGGAGTCCATCGCTAGATCGTCGAAATTCTCCTCGACATTGTAGAGGGTGTCATTCGAACACCAAGAGTCTATGCTGGTCGCTTTGGAGAGGCATTGTGTCTCCGATGGTTTAGAGGACTTGGCGTCGGTGGGTACTGTGGTCCTGGATAGTGTGGACACTCCAGTAGTATTGTCGGAAGCGTCAGGCGCAGAAGTCTCGGTCGTTGGACTCACTAGAAACGGCGATTCTTGTGATATCCTTTCACAGTGAGACTCTTTCTCGTCGTTTTTGTTGTAAGTTCTGTCGTCTACGGGTGAATCATTTTCGGTTGTAGGTTTTTTGTATGGGCTAGCGTTTAAGCTGTCCGCACTCATTGTTATTCTGAAAATAATACAAATATTTCACATTGCTGGTTTTTATTGTCATAAAAGAGAAGCATAAAACCACAATAAATCAAACAAACTACAGAATCATTAAGAGAGGATAAATCAGTACAAATACTACAATTTGAAATTTCCAATGTACATTCATAATAAGTGTGGTACTCGCTGATGACCCTGTGGATATGTGACTTACTCCTTGCTGGTGGTTATGTCCCTGTGTACGGTATATGTGTGATTCGGGGAGTGGTCGGGCGAGTGAATGGTGTAAGTGGAGTGATCCTGCGGCCCGCCGGTAGGCAACTCCGTAACTTCGTCTGTCGAGTTGTTGCACGGCTCTGGGTAACTTTCTGACGAGTCCGTACGGATCGAGGCGTTCCCTTAAAACAAAGTTACATGATCCAAATTTAAATAGCTTTCAATACAAGACAGGTAATAATTTTTTAAAGCAATATTTATGAAAAGTAGCGAGATAGACGGTATGTAAGAAGGCTTTATTATTATCCTGGTATCTGTCGGCTTTAACTTTTAGCAAATATATTGTAACAAGCCAAAAACTAAAAGAGGAACTTGAACTATAACGTCGTTATATAGAACAAGTTAAAAAAAAACATTAATATTTTCTTCCTGATGTATCAACGGAAATCCTTGGTGATGGCAAAAACTTTACTGACAAAAACGGAGCTCATCAAGAGATCGAAGGAAATAAAAAATGAAGCACTGTAGTCAAAAATAAACTTGAATATTGTGGTACAGTTGGGTAATGCTTCTAAACTTCTTTTCATTACAGGAAGGTCGCATCATCTAATGATAGGGAAACTTCGGTCAGTACCGGTCAATAGTACACTCACAGTTAGAGTCATTCTCGTAGGCTGACAGTTGCTGGCGAGTCTCCTCTGCGATAGGGCTGAGTGCGCCTGGGTACGCTAGTATGAGTTCTGGCGGGGGTGGCAGAGAAGTTGACCATGCGCCAGATCCCGCTACTTCTACCACTTCCATAATCTCAGCCTCATCGCCTAGAGACCCATCACACTGAGGCTCGATCGATGCCACCTAAACAGTTGTTGTAAAAATTATAAAGAATTACAGTATATTATTATTACATTGTTATTTTTATTATTACAAAGAGATAAGAATTGTATGTAGATGTAATCTCTGAAAGTATTGAACAGATTCCGATAATTATTTCACTTGCAGAAAGCTGTATTATATAATTATACCGTAGCGCTATAAGCTAGTTTTCCTTTACAGTTAGTACTTGTATATAAAACTTGAAATGTTAAGACTCCGCGCCAGCAGTAGGTAAATAAATGAAGATTATAATAATAACTTCGATATACATACGAGTATCATAAATAGCTACAGCTACGAAAAATCTCAAAAACAAGACAATTACATCTGTGCTGATGATTAAGAACTATTATTAGTTTTTTGTTGAGAGAATAAATCACACATTAAGTTTTGACACATACATAGAAGTTTCACTCACCTGTGCAAGAGGCAATTTCAACTCGAGCTCATTCCTCAATGCCTTCACACACTCTTCGTCTAGCGTGAGGGCTTCTCCTAAGTTTTCTAGGGAGCCACCGTTTCCCGCTAGGAGTGATTCCGGCATTGCCTCAGTGTCACGCAGCACTGTCGAATCTTCTGACACTACGCCTTCTACAGTCAGCGGGCCAGAATATTCTATATTCAAGTTGTTCTCATTCTCTGCCATTGCCAACTTTGTAGTTATCTGTAGTTCAATCTGATTTAGATCTATTTCCTTTTCTAACGAATCGGGTTCAATTGAAACAGGCTCGACTGTAGAATTTAAATCAATATTCACTAAGTATTTCTGCTGAGACGTTGAGGCCAGAAAGTATCCAGGGGAATTTGGCGGTGTAGATGGCGAGATGTGTTTCTCAGTTGCAGACTGCACTTCCGAGTCTTCCGTGTTATCAGTCGGGAGCTCTTTGTCTGGTCTAAGATCGCTGACTGAGTCTAAATCATCAAATTGGACATCGTCTTGGACGATATCTGGCACTTCGTTTAGAAAGTTACCGTCGCGTAGCGGTGACGGTGTTGCGAGATTCATCTCACTGAAATTTGACGAGAATGCTAACAATTCCTCTTTTGGCAAATCAACTAGTTCAGTAGGTTTAAAGCCTTTATATAAATCTACAGAGCAATTTTCAAAAGGTCCTAGTACAACCGAACTATTTTCTTCAAAAGTGTCTGTGTGATGACTTTTAGTAGGCGATTCAAATGGGCTCAAAGATTCTGGAACATTTTTTAGTTCTAGTTCCAATTTTGTAGCTGAAACTCCTGGGTGGTTCTGTCCCACTCTTGTCTCTGCATGGATATCGATCGCATTAGGTTTATTGGAATCTTCTAATATCTCATCTGTGGACATATCACCTTTGGGAGTACTAGAAACAATTGCTTCATTAAAATGTTTGTCTCGGCTACTAACTACTCTTTCCGAATGCAAAAAGGTGTCGATTTCTTTAATCGTGCTAGGCAGGTCTAAGTACAATGTAGAGTCATTTTTAACTAAAGAGTAAGCACATTCTTCACTTGATAAGGGCGGATATGATTGGAGAATTTCTTTTACACTATCATCTAAACTGTTACTTCTTACAATTTTTCTATTTGTATCATTAATGAGATCCATGTAAACAGTACTATCACTGGACTGTTCAGTTGTAGTTTTATACGCCTCTTCATTTAAATCAGATCTGGTCAATGTAATCGGTTTCTCTTCTTTATGAGATTCCAACTTCTCACCATCCATTTCACTTACAATAACTTCTTCCTTAGCAATATTTTGTACTATATCAGGTGGCAAAATAGGAGTTACAATAGGACCTCCAGATTCTAATCTGCTAAAATCTTCCTGATCTATGTCATGTGTGTTTTCGGCTACGATTTCACTGAGAATAATTTGTACTGGCTCAGGTGTTTGTACGGGTATAGTAACTATATGTTGATTGTTTTGAATTTCCTCCGATACAGAATTTTGTTTTTGAATTTCTTTGTTTATTACTTCAGTTACTGCTTTTTGATTTGGCTCAATTAAAGTTTCTATAGCATTGAGATCATTTGTTATTGTTTTGTCATTATCACTAATTACATTTTGAACATTTTCAGGAGTTTCTTGAGTTTGAGTGTCTTTCTCCATTTCACTCACTATGTCTTCTTCGATTATTTTACGATCAACTGCAATACTTACATTTTGTTTTTCTTCCTCATTCATTTGTGGAACTGCCATGTTTGTGTGCTCTGGCAAGAGACAATCTTGTACAATTAATTCTACTCCTTTATCACGTGGTGTTAAATCGGATTTATTTTTATATTTATGCGGTGTAGTATTTGTTCGTTCTATATCATCTACTGACTTAGTTTCAATTTCCTTATCAGTCCTTTCTTCTGTTATTTTATTATCACAAGGTGTTTCACAGTCTTGTTTTATTTTCAAAAGTACATTATTTGTTTCACTTAAACTAGGTATTGAAGCTACGCATAATTCCTTCAGCTTAGGTACTTTAATATCACTAATCACTATTTCCTTTTTTGGCAATTCAATATTTTGTGGTTGAGATTTAGCTTCTTCTGTAGCTGAATTATTCTCCAATTCTATATTTTCAATTCTACTTTCGATATTACAAACGGCATCAAGATCTTTTATTGGCGTAATTGGCGTAATATTTTCTAAGGTATGCTGACTGGCGGTATCGCTGTGACGCTCGAATGAGTGGCTGAGGGTTCCGATAGTATCGCGGTCGAGGTCGTCCTCTTCGCATGGCTCACTATCTAAACTGGATTTGAAACCAGCCGTAAAAATATTTTGGAAATTGCTAATACCGGGGGATTTAACCATACTTGATGGCATCGGATATTCCTTCTTGCAGTCTAAGCTTAGGTTATCTCTCGATGGACTAGCCTGGTGGCTGGATTCAGAGCTCGAAGTCTTCTCCGAGTTCAAGATATTGTCGAGATTCTTAATGACATCACTGACGTCTTTATAATAGCTGACATCGTCCTGACTGCCTGCGATTATATCCTTGAGCCAGGGATCAACAGAGCCGTCAGAGTGGTCATGGTCTTTCTCTCTGCCGTCGTCGAAACTAATGTTCCCTTGGTGGCACTCGAGGAGGGCCATCTCGTTGTGAGTCAAGTATATGTTGCGAACATCTTCGAGAGAGCCGTGCAGATTGGTGAGGCTCTCAGACTTGATGTGCACGGAGAGCGGGTCCCTGTCAGATGTGATACTGCTGGACCGGGAACCGACTGGCTCCAAGTGCACGCTGAGTGAATGAAGGGGTGCGGATGTGCTAGTTAAGTCCTGATCGGATCCTGTAAAACGTGATGCGAGGGAAGTGGATGGGGCATGCACGATGGCACGGTGTTCGTCCACGACGGGTATGGAGTTAGGTTTGAGCCGCTGCCAGCGCTCCTCAAAGTCAGCGCAGCAATCATCTTCTCTCGCCGCTCGCGCGTGGTTGCTGTGCAAGTGGTGCAGAAGCGCCTGCACCTGGGCCGCAGACGGTCGCGACAACGGAACTGCATTCCAACACAGCTGCATCACTTGGTACCTGTGCAGAGCAAAATAAACGGGATTTTCACATGGCATGACTATAAAATAGTGTTACCAAGATTATAAAGACTGATCTCTATAATGTCTAGAAGTGAAATATTGTTATTCAAATAGATACAGCTGCGTATTTTAACAATGGTTTGGAAATATGTTTGCAACCAAGCAATATTTAAGCAGAATGTCAACACCCTAATGGATGCAGACAATTTCATACAAAAAAAAAGAATAGATTTATTTTCGTCACTGACAATAATGTAACCAATCTAATAATATTCTTATATATTCCATTTGTTGAAAAATCCTTAAAATTGGTAATAAAGAATACCGCACCCCAAAATATATTCAAACATAAAATATTTAGAGTCTCATCGAACGTTAATAGTATATAATGTTGGTATTTGTATCAAACATTTATACTACAACGAGCCAACATTAATTGTTAATATTGTTCATAAATATGATTAAGTTTTAATATTTAGTATCACTCAGTATTTTGGACAGTATGGTATTTATATGATACTAGCTTCTGTATGCAACGTTCAGATCCCGTAATCGCTGTAATCGTCCATGTTCTTCTCCAGCTATGCAACTTCGCTACCAAATTGAATTATAATCCCTTCAACAGTTTAGTCGTGAAAAGTTCACAAACAGAAAGATACGTTGTCATTTATAATGCCAGTGATATTTGATTCCTAATCTCAAATAGAGGCTAAGATTTGGATTAGTTCGCCAGAATGAACATTTTGAAAATCTGGACCAAACTCTCTTTCATATAGTATCCTGGACATAGAGTAACGTTGGTCCCAGTGCATTATAGTAGCAGAAAATTATGCAAAAAAAAAATATGAATGCGGTATTCGTGTTTTCTTTAATGGCTCTTTCTAGGTACTTATTGATCTACCTTCGTATGTATAGTGTATACTCACAGATGGTTTCTGTAGGGGCAGGGGATGTCAGGCGGCGGCGGAGGTTGGTGCGGGGGTGTCCCGCCCCACGCACACACCGACCAGATGAGGGAACCGAGGGACCACACCTCGCTACTCGTCTGGCGACAACACAACACACAACCACTGTTATCAGGCCCGTTGCTATATACGTATACCTATGGCACAGACTTGCTGTTTATAGTACGTGTTATGTAGTGTGGAGAGAATATCACTAAATTTGATACGGATTTAATGTGGTAGCAACGGGAGTGGCAACGTGGAGCGATGACACCTCTATGTATAATTTTAAACTGTCATCATCATCATCGTATTCGCCCACTATTGAACATAGGCATACCTTCTAGAGTGCAATTTGTCTCAATCCTGTACCACCTGCATCCATCGACTCACTACAAACCTCTTGAGGTCGTCGCTCCATCTAATGGACCAATACGGTGACGCCATTCGAAAACCTTTCTTTCTTCCCCAGGGGTTGTCGGTTCTACGAACAATGTGGCCGGCCCACTACCACTTTAGCTTGCTTATCTTATGGGCTATATTGGTTACTTAATTTCTTCTACTGCGGGTATCCTCATTTCTGATTCTATCATGCAGAGAAACCCCGAGCATAGCTCTTTCCATATCACATTTTAAATTACCACGGTTGATATATCACTTTTATAGGTACGGAACTTAGCGCGATTTGTTTTTCTATTTTATATATTATTATCAGAAGCAATGGTCACGCAAGTGATCCCGAGTCAAATAAAAATGGATATCATAGTGATGACACCCTTTATTGTGCCCTACCTCTCTTAAAAGTATTAACTTTTAAGAGAGGTAGGGCACCTTAAAGCAGCCCGACTGGTGAATCTCCACCTCACAGTAAAAGCTAAGGAGTTGCTGTTTACAACAGCAGGTGTTACTTAATGTATTACAAGCGTTAACAGGCTACGGTAACCGCTTTATATCAGGTAGGCCGGTATGCAGCTAAGAGATGCTCTGCCTGCCTCCCGACGTAGTATAAAAAAACATATTAGTTTTAGCTTCTAGACACTCACATACGGACTGTTTTGATGTTATATCTTGTAAATAACAAAGTATTTGTTTTGGAGCAGTGACAGCCTATTAATCCATGTACCTAGTTCGAATTCCAGCATGAACATGCAACGTGAATAACTAAATTCGAGTTTATAGGTTTTTCTCACTTATATACTATTTGTAACTATCACTTGCTCGATGAAGGAAAATATCGCGAGGAAACCTTCACATCCAAAAAAATATATTTTTGAAGGCGTGTGACCTAATTTAAGAAATGGCAAGTTTTCACCATGGACTGTGGACACCTGGCAGCAGTCGCTCCTTGCTGCTGACTGTTAGTAAAATTGGCCTACAGTATCTTCGCCAAAACTTAGGTGTACTACGTAGCGGAGAAATGGGATATCGCTAGGAAGATAAATAAATAAATATTCAAGACAAATTACACAGCGCCACCTAGCCCCAAAGTAAGCGAAGCTTGTGTTATGGGTACTGGACCACTGATAAACATACTTAAACAGATTTATTTTTCTAAATACGTACTTATTATGCATAGAAAATACTCAGACCAAGACAAACAGACATGTTCATGCACACAAATGTTTATCCTGTGTGGGAATCGAACCCACGAGCGTTGGTGTCAAAGTAGCGTAACAGGGCGTTTTACCACTGCGCCACCGAGCTCGTCAAGATGAAAGAAGATAATGAAATGAAGTATTTATTTTGAAAAGAGTATTTCTCACCGTATATACGGCTGTGCTGCGTCTGGTCTCTGGAGCGCCGCAGTCGTGTGGCGGCTCTGAAGCACTGTATCGGCCAAGAACGGCGCGCGCGTTCTCCGTGGTGCCTCGCACTAACACCGCTCCACTCCATAGCTCACTGTAGTGAAATACATAATCTTAATAATTATCATAACACATACGGTATGCAGCTAAGACGGTATTGACTTTAAGGAGATATTGTTTCCCTTTGTGTATTCAAGCGATTGTACAATGGGTTTGATTGTACAATTTGACACCGCAGATGTGTATAGACAAGTGAGTGCTGGGAATAGTGTGAATGGAGCGCTGAAAAAACTTCTTGACAGTAAAAGCTTGAGTCAGAAGGAACAGCTCGCTATACACAATGCAGTGCTGGATCCAACGCTTACTTATGGAAGCGACAGCTGGGTATGGTAGAGAGAACATGAAAGTATGATAAACGCTTTTGAAATGCGAGCGCTGCACAAAATTTGTGGCGTAACGCTTTGTATTCGTAATGATGATGTTAGAAATAGAGTTGGTCTGGAAGAGAGTGTCGGTGTTAAAATAAGAAGAGGCGTGCTCCTTTGGTTCGGACATGCAGAAAGATTGCAGGATGAAAGAATTACGAAAAAGATATACAACGCAAAAATAGGATGTAGGAGCCGAAGAAGGCCAAGACTTACCTACCATGACCATAATGATCGTTTTTTATCAGAAGGTGATGTTAGGAGCGAAGCGAGTGAGGTTTGTATCGATCATGTGGATCGAGTCACGTGGGCTCGGTTCTATCTGCCTACCCCGCACGGGATTTGTCGCGAAGTTATAGATAGATATAGTACAATGGGTTATGTTCCGGGGAGGTGTTTGATATGATGTCTTGCTCGCTTTATAATCGCACAGCTCGCCGATGGCCGAGAATTAATTCTCACACACTGATATTGTACTGTACATTCTAAAGAAGTTTTCTACCAAGAACTTCCTGCCGAGGTTTTCCCAAGGGATTACAGCATGAGGTTCTCCAAGAAGAAAGAAAAAAAGGCAACGCACGACTGACGCCCCTGGTGTTGTAACTGTCCGTGGGCCACGGTAACTGCTTTTACGGAGGCAAAAGTCCTGTAGATGCTTATCAGAGGTTTCGATCAATTGACGATTTATACATACCCGTACAAGTAACCAATAGAATGTAAATGTGCAAGCGCTGAAGCCACGTCGCACATGAGCCTCAGGGGAACCCCTCCTTCGTTCAGGATCGCCATTTTCGGACGGTTCGTCGTCAGGTACTGCTGAAGATCCTGTTAATAAAAGAAAGGAAAGGTGTGTACCATTATGGTGGGTCATAAATTTTGACAAATCTTACTTATAAGTTAAGATGCGTCGCGAACGACAGGAACAACTACTTTGATATGCGCCGCGCATCGAAAACTCTGCGTATGCACAATTCACCTATGTCGTCACGACGTTTGCTTATCGGCAGTGTGAGATTGACACAAAAGAAGTGCTGACCAACTGACACTCGTGTATCATTGAAACCCAATCAATACAGCACCTCCAAACTTACAAAATTAATGAAAAAATCTTACCATAGAGCATAACTCAAATATCAAGATCCAAGGGTCCTCCTGCAGACACTTGGCGAGGAAGGCGAGCACGTTCTCGTGGCTCACATCGCGGTACATCTTGTTCTCGTCCAGGAACCGCGCCTTCTCCTCCAACGACGCGTTCTGGTTCAGTATCTTGACAGCTACCGTCGATGTGCTGCCAGACTCTTCTACTTCACCCTCCACCACCTGGTGCAACAGATATCATACGTGAAACAAATAATAACGGTGCCAGCTTCGGATCCGTCTCCAAAATTAAAACTGTCTCAACGAATATTTATTATTAATCTGGGAAAGTAGCTCCATCTCACAAAAAACTGCAGTCAAATAACAAACAAATAACAACTCCCTGGGGGCTGTTGTGTTCCTGCGAGTGAGTGAGGTTAATATTACTCTTAAGGAGTTGCTGTGTTAGCAGGACACTGCGGGTACCAGTACGGGGTCGCAATTTGAGAACCTTTGTTCTCTAGCGGTTGTGTATTCTACGAACTATGTGGTACTACCACTTCAGCCCGCTTATCATTTGGGCTTTGTCGGTTACCTTAGTTGCATTGCAGATATTCTCATTTCTGATTCTGTCCCGCAGACAAATCCCGAGAATAGTTATTTACATACCACGCTGCGCGACCTTGAACTTCCTCATACGGCCCACAGGTAAATATAGTATTAAGAACACTAATTACACATCGCCGTCTAGTTCCAAACTAAGCAAAGTTTGTACGTGGGTACAAGTAAGCTTTCTTTGAAAATACAAACTCATAATACATAGAAAACAACCAGATCAATACAAACAAGACATATTCATCCAAAATGACAAATATGTATATTGTGTGAAAATTCAACCCATGGTGCTTGTTAAATTAACTATTTGTAACGACTCGACCGCCGGGCTTACTAGAACATATAAATACATTACCCTGCCGAACCATCCCCGTCCGATTTCCCGGAGATACTGTAAACTGCTTCTTGGGAGATCTTCGCCGCCTGTAAAGAAATAAAAAAATATATAATCTTTATCTCTGATCTACTTACACATCATTTTGAATTTAAATTATTTCCTTGTGAATACTATGTGAAGTACCAGTTTTTAAGATCATAATTATCTATATATTTATTTATATATTATATAAAAAACTATAATTTATTTATATATATATGTATATTATAGTTTTTTCAAAGGTCTTCCTTCTTTTTCTTAGCGTTATGCCGTTTCCTAATTCATTAGGATTGTCAAGATCCGCCTACCTATCTATCTATAACTTCACGCCCAATCCCTTACGGAGTAGGCAGATAGAACCGAGCGCCACGCGACTTGATCCTTACATACCTCACTCGCTTCTTTAACATTCATTGCTCTTTTCATGCACGCTCGCCGGTTTCTAGAGCTCCTGACATCACCTTCTGATAGAACACGACCAATTTGATCCGCCTACCTAATGACTTATATAGATTATAATTGACTAATTAATACTAAATAATAAATTACGCTTAATAAACGCTGTTCGCAAAGTGATCAAGAATTTCCACGAAGTTTAAGAAGGTATTCGAACTAATTGACACATTTGTGTGCATGAACATGTCTGTATGTCTTGGTCTGGATGTTTTTAAGAGAGGTAGAGTGCATCAAAGCAGCCTGTCTGCGGAAGTACCTCCACCACACAAAAAATCGCAGCCAAATAACAACTCCCCAGAGGGTTGTTGTGTTCCTGCGTGTGAGTGAGGTAACCGGTAAGCTCCTAAGGACTAGTTGTGTTAGCAGCAGAGGACACATCGCGCGAATGATTCTTAATGTATTGCAAGAGTTTATAGGGTACGGTAACCGCTTAACACCAGGTGGGCCGTATGATTGTATGACACCCGACGTTGTATAAAAAAAGTGAACAAATCAATGTAGTGTTAAAGCGGATCAGCGCCACTGATCCCCATTGCCAGCCATACAAATTGGTGAGCATTAACTATGGTATTTAAATAAACTTACCAAACCAGTCAGCGACTGTAATCCCGTCGACAAAGAGTTAAACTCGCGGGCTAGAGCTATATAAACTCACAGAACCAATCAGCGCAGTGCCCGAGCGAATCAGCGACTCTGATACTCGTCAGCAGCAATTCAAACTCGCGGGCAAATAGACTAGTGCTACGCTATGTTAATAAACTCACCGAACCATTCAGCGCAGCGTTCGAGCGACTCTGATCCCCGTAGCCACTGGTTCAAATGTCTTCAGCGGTTCAAAATCAAGAACAAACAGTTATGCCATTAAGAAATATCACCGAATCAATCACAGTGTTTGAGTGGATCAGCGAATCTCTTCCCCGTCGGCAATAATCACAACTCGAAAGTAAAAAGCTAACACTATTTGGGTATCTCACCGAACCAATCAGCGCAGTGTTCGAGTGGGTCGGCGACTCTGATCCCCAGCGGCAGCGGTTCAAACTCGACGACGGACTCCCTACTGACTCTGTTCCTCTCCTCGTTTTCGCTGACAATGTACGCGGCTGCGTTGTTGTTGGCGATGTTCTGCATCTCCCGCAAGGATATCGGCCCGTTGTTATTATCCTCGCTAATATTGTTGTTGGCCGGCTCTGAGAACCCGGAGTCCGGTGGGTGGGGCAGTCGCACATCGTGCAGGTGGGTCGCGCTCGCTGCGAATAACTGTTGGACAAACACCACGCTCATTATAATTATTTCAATAAGACATGCAATGGTTTATAAAAAAGAAACCTACTCGTAGCTCCCCTCCAATGGGAAACGTGGCATCATAATATTGTATAAAATTTTATCTATAGCAACAAAGTTGGTCAAACAGATGACTTATTATTTAAATTGGAAAATTCGTAGAAGGGCAGAATAAACCGCTTCGTATTCGCGCGATAGGAGGGTTATGAGGTCGGTCGATTCCCATTGATTCTTTTTCGATTTTAGTTTTTAAACGGTGAAAAGATTCAGTTTGTGAATTACCCTGTTCTTTAGACATGGTCAGATGATGTGCAATATTTAGCATTCATTTGTAGGAGATTATCACGGAGTTGCTAATTTTTTCACCGTTGCAAAATATATACGAGACGATTTAGAAGCGATGGTCACAATGAAAGAAGTGGTTCTACTCGTTAATATAAAATGTAGTAGAATTCACTGCATTGAATGCAAGATTAACGCCCATCTTTGAGTCATTTAAATCTCGTTGCAATATATTGTTCAGTCTTTGTCTTTGCAGCGTTATCTCGTATTCTAATCAGCTAGGATTAGGGTACTTCGCTACCTATTGATTTGGCGAAGATACTGATTTCGACATTGAGCGACCTGCTGTCAGACCTCCACAAACCAGAAGGAAACCCAGACCTTTCTTAGGTCAGATCATACGTCTTTTGAAATATAATTTGTACAATAAAATAATTACAACAACAAATTACTACGAGACCAACTCGAAACTACGAAAAAAATTTCATCGTTCCGTACAATATGCTCGATTATGTGATCAATATACATACTTTTTTTAATACGGTGGCGGACCCATAATATAAGTTGTTGATATTAATGAGTAGAATCACTCTCTTTAATATTGACCATCGCTCGGAGACCGGCATATGAGTACAAACTACATCCAACACATAAAACATGACATTAAAAGATTAAATAGTAGTATGTTAATAATCTAGATTAAACTAAAATTCATAAAGTTAATAATATCCATAAAAATACCAACGACAAAAAATTACTGCATTAGAATTCAATTGCAAACACAACTTAAATTAAAATTAATGATTAACATAATATATAGTCTACAAACACAAAACAATCGAAACAATTTCTTTTATGACGTACTACAAATCATAAGTGAAAAGACAACACAGTGTTAGTGTTTCCAGCACCGAACACAACCATAACAACACAAGTAATCGATGTGAATGATTAACTACCTGATTATCTGCTCCCTCGTTTGGCTGGAGACAAGAGAAATACATTTGTGAGTCATTCAACTTCGCATAAACAATCATAACGAGGCCTTCAGGCTATGAGCTGAAGACGATTCAGATCGATTTTATTAATACAATGGGGAGGCAAACAACACTCTTTTATACAAGGCAAACTGTATCGCACGAGTACCTACCGTATCCTGTAAAAACCCTTGCAATTACCATTTGTTATAGCAACTGTTAGCATCCCCTCTGCTAACACAGCAACTAAGAGTTTACTGTTAACTTAGAACTTTAGATTTTTTTTTTCGACCTGTTTTCCACTTTCAATCTATAATACCAGGCCACTCAGAAAGTACTGCGAAAAAAGTTTCAAAGTATGATAAACTGGCCAGTTATAATCTATTTTGAAAATATGATTATTTATAAGTAAAAAATGTGAAGGGAAATTTTGAAATTGGAACGTACCTAACGTTCCAATTTCAAAATTTCCCTTCACATTTTTTGCGAGCTAATTTAAATTATCGTGTCAAATTAAAAATGGGTCAACGCCGGGAACTTTTTCGCGCTATGATGTTCTACTATTTCAAGTGTCGCCTTTCCCCTTTCAAGGCAACGGTGTATTAGTATAACAAATTCAAGATAAAGATAAAAAAGATAAAAATTCTTTATCGAAGTCGAAGTGCCCGCGAGGGTCCAATGGCAAGGCCCTCGCGGGCACTGCGACACGTCTTACATTTTTTTTTTTAAATATAAACTTATTGTAACTTGTTTAATTCTCTTATTTTACTTGTCATTTTTTTTTTAATCTACTAGCATTTCGGAAATGACCATTGGCGAAGAAGAAAGGCCAAAAGAAACTTGCCAATATAGGTCTCTTTTAAAATTGTCAATTAGATATTACAAAATAAAATTACATAAGCATATTGGTACAATAATGATATCAAATCGTAAAATTAAAGATTATTAAGGACAGATAGTCTGTTTTGAATTATTTCCAGACATCTTTGTCAGTTAAATATTCATCAATTCTATAATAAGCCCTTCTACAGAGAGTATTTTTAATGTGTTTTTTGAATACATTGTCAGGAAAGGACAGAACTGTTTCAGGCAATTTATTATAAAATCGAATACAATTTACAAGAAAAGATCTACCAGTCCTAGCAAGCCGATGTACCGGCATACACAACTTATTTCTACTTCTAAGTTTTTCACTGAAATTTGAAAACGACTAAATTTTTACGGGCATACATTATGTTTTCATAAATATATTGAGAAGTAACAGTGAGGATATTTATTTCTTTGAACAGTTCCCTGAGGGATTCTCTGGAGCCCATTTTATAAATAGAGCGAATGGCTCTTTTTTGTAAGATAAAAATTGTCTCAATGTCAGCCGCTGTTCCCCACAACAGTATACCATACGACATAATGCTATATATAAGCGCGTTCGACTAACTTTGGGGGATGAATAAAGAAGTGGTCGCCTTTTGACGGCTGTTACGGAAGAAAATGTTATAGCAGTGAAAAATTTAATCCAAGACAATAGGCGAGTTACGTGTCAGGAGATTCAGCACATACTGCAGATTGGATCGGGAAGCCTTCACGAGATTCTATACTTGCATCTTCGCGTGAGGAGGATAGTTTCACGCTAGGTACCGCACAACCTCACCGTTGCTCAGAAACAGGCCCGGGTGGAATGGTGCCGTGATATGAGAAACAAGCTTGAAGCAGACTCGTCTCGGCGTGTTTACAACATCATTACAGGTGATGAGTGCTGGATTTATAGATACGAACCAGAAACGAAGAGCCAGTCGACGGTTTGAGTGTTTCAAAACGAATCAACGCCTACCAAAGTGAAGCGATCTAGAAGCGGGGGGAAGATTTTGATCGCGAGCTTTTTCAATTTGAATGGCTACCTGGTGTCAATTCCTTTACAGAATCAAAGAAGTATCAACGCCAAATGGTATACTGCCAAATGCTTGGCACAAGTTTTCTCTGTTGTGAGGGACCATACACAGGGCTCCGCGGGCTACTGCTCCACCACGACAACGTGCCCGCGCACAAAACGAGGGACTTCCTGGACAGCACGCCGGTCTAACTCCTTACAGCCCTGACCTAGCACGTGTGACTTCTTTTTATTCCCTATAATAAAAAATCAACTCAAAGGGATACAATTTTATTTTCGTCGCCGGCAGATACGTTGTCAGCGTTCGAACAGGCTGTAAATGAGATGTGCGGCGGACTAGAAAAAGTGTTTCAAAACTGGGTCAGACGCATGAAACTTCGTATAAAGGCTGGTGGAGAGTACTTTAAAAAGATATAATAAAAAAATATTTACCTATAGAACTTTTTTCTTATTTTCGCAAAACTTTCTGAGTGCCCCACGTATAAATTTCGTGAAGGATCTGAGTAGATTTGATTGAAATATATCCCCAAATACCATATCGTCGATGAAGTGCCAATACCTCCTATCTGTCATTTTTGCTTAAATTTAGTTTTTGAGAATTGAGAGACTTAAGTGGTTTATTACTGTTATTAGTAATTTAATAACCATTCCACAAACTGTATAGAGCCTTTCTGGTAATGATTGATGATTAGGTGTAATTGCCACCGATGCAAATTCCAACTTTAAGCCTATTGTATTAAAAAACTCAATTTAATCAAAAATGTCACTTAGGAGGTATTGGCACTTCAACGACGATATAATCCTTTAAAAATTATATCCGCATAATTCGGATAGTTGCGTATTTTGTGGAATATAATTACGTAATAACAGGTACTTAATTAAATCGTCATTATCATTATGTTATTCGACGTTCATATATTCTTATTCTCTTTCATATTCTTCTTAGTTTATTTTATTGTCACAAGGTTCTCTTGAAGGGTTTTGTCATTATCAAGTTTGTAAAAATTTTCATGTGTTTTTGATTGTACACAAATGATAAGATGCTGCGTGAAAGACGGTATTAAAAAAAAATCTAGGACGATCCAGATTTTGGGGGCATTATCATATGGTCTTCTTACGAGTCTGACTACTAATTCCAACCACCGTGCACTGTGACTGATATTTGCTTTATATTAGACTAACAGTACTTTTTTCTTCTCATTTAACAGCTATGCAATGCAGCTCTCAAGCACTCTCTACTCTCCGCCAGCATTTGCCATTTTGCTTTTATCACAGACCTAGAAATTCGCGGTTGCTATTTTGCGGTTTTATTATCAATAATAAAACCGCAAAATATGAAGAAATAGAAAAATATTCAGTGTCACTAAACTGAAACTGTAGCCGTTCCCGCCATATCCCATTTATACAGAATTTCAGAAAGTATACACTTATTTTTTTCGACAGTTTTGTTGTCAAAATTAAAACCTTTTTGGCGATTTTTTTGGAGATTCAGACAATGCCAACTATCTATATTAAAAAAAAACACTACTGTTCTAAAACTGTTTCTCTATGTATGGCCTTAGAATTGTCTTTTTATTTAAACAGAATTGAAAAATAAACCTATTCAAAAGAAAACTTTAAATTGTTATGTTATATATAATTATACATATTGGAATAGATTTAAGATCCGAATGTTTTAGTTATGGACAGCGACATGTCGAGTTATCTAGAGACGGAACTCCAGAGAACCCTGTTGCTATCTCAAAGTAACAACAGTTTAAACGTTATATATACGAGCAGGGAAGATCTTTTCAAATAATTTTAAATTCAAGCTTAGCTTTCGGACAATTTAAATTCTTGCATA
Organism: Pyralis farinalis; assembly: GCA_947507595.1. NCBI lineage: Eukaryota > Metazoa > Arthropoda > Insecta > Lepidoptera > Pyralidae > Pyralis > Pyralis farinalis. The sequence goes on along the minus strand of OX382269.1, from coordinate 6,748,342 downwards.
TGAATTTGGCTTCCCCGAAAACAACGGTTAATATGTTAAGTACAGTCGAAACACGTGTCGTTAACAACGACAGTAGTAGTGACAGGAGATACAGTTGGTGGACATCGGTTTGGACCATCCGTAGTGCAGAGTATGAAAAACACATTTGTTAATAGATTCAGGCGTTGTTTTGCCAAAGTCAAATTTAACCTGCTTTGTGTGCTTCCGCCACCACACGGTGGGTTGGTGGCGGAAGCACACAAAGCAGGTTAGATCAAATTGCATGTAAACACATTTGTGTTCTTCCTCCGCAACCACACACAAAAATGTCATCAAAATCAATCCAGCTGTACAAACGTAAAGAAGAATTATACATATGTAAAGATACATGTATAATGCCTAAAACTGTGTGTATACACGTTGAACATGACCTGCCTGCATATTATCTCCGCGCCCACTAATTTAGAGAACATTCATGTTTATCGTGAGGTCACGAATGGGATTTATTCAATTCAATGTCACGCCATGTTATCAAACAACGTGAATCAAAGGCTAATTATAGGACACATTTTTGTTGAGGACCTTGGTCAACTTGATAACCGCCCGAAAGCACTACCCACTCCTCAGCATGGGGCAATTAAAGGCAAAGCCTTAAATTAGAACTGTAACAGATAAAGTTCTGTAGATAATTTCTTCGAGGTACTCGATGATAATGTGTGTCTTCTGTTCTTCGGAGACCTAAAGCCATCGGAGCCGACGGTTGTCGATAGACGACAGTCATTAAGATAAATCAGTGACCTGTGACAGGGTGAATCCGAGTGGGTTGAAAACACTGCCCTCCACTAATCCGCAATTAAGCCGCTCTGGTGATGCCATGAGGAAAATAACTTATGGAGAACCGATGGCTCCAATTTTGCATAGTAACTCAATTCACCGGTACCGTCTGGGGGTAAAGTAGAACGTGCAGCTCTTGTTGGGTAATTGGGTAATCACGGATTAACATCGCCTCACTTATCGGTTTGTTGGTTAAAATATCCTTCCATTAGTCAGTAGGTTCGAATCGCTGAGATGTTTATGCGCTAACACGCCATGTTTATTGGTTTGTAGGTAATGCACTAAACCCTTAGGTTGAAGGGAGGTCCGTATCTCAGCAGTGAGATGAGTATGGGTTTCACACCAATATCGTCGTCGGAAAAATGACACAGCGCCATCTAGCACCAAAGTAAGCGAAGGGTACGAGAAAACTGATAAATATACATAAATACATTTTTTTTTGTAAATACATACCTATTATACATAGAGAATACCCAGACAAGATAAACAGACAAGTGCATGCACACAAATGTTTGTCCTGGGTGAGAATCGAACCCACGAGTGTTGGTGTCAAATTAGCGTAACAACGCGTCACTACTACGCCACCGAGCTCGTCTGGTACCAATGATAATTTCTTAGACACGTCATATACTTTTTTAAATAAAACCTTAATATATTTTATTCAATTCTTTCATATTTTTTTTATTCTGCTAAAAATTCGGAAATTATCATTAGCTAAGAAGAAATGCCGAAAGAAACTTGCCAATATATTACAATAGATTTAGGTCAGCATAATGGTACAATAGTAATTATTTCAAATTGTAAAACTGAAGAATAAAAAGGTTGCCTATGGTGAATTATTTCCAGACAACTTTGTCAGTTATGTATTTAATGCATCGATTCTATAGCTTTTTTACAAATAGTATGTTTGATGTGCTTTTTGAACCCATTGTCAGCAAAGGCAGAACTATTTTAGACAATTTATTATAGATCGAATACAATTTACAAGTTCTACCTATACGCAACTTATTTCTTCTTCTAAGATTTTCATTGAAGTTTGAAAACTTTATATTTTTGCGGCCATACAGTATGTTTTCATAAATGTATTGAGAAGTAACAGTGAGAATATTCATTTATTTGAAGTTCCCCACAACACTATATCATACAACATATGCTGTGAAAGTAGCTGAAATAGACTAAGCGCGCAGTAGTAGTATTCTGATTCTCCTAACTGCATATGCGGCAGAGCCGAGCTTACTAGCAAGTTTATATATATTGTTTATTTATACGTACGTAGCTATACTATATCATAAGAAAATATATTTAGAGGCGTCATAGCAGCCCGTCTGGGGAAGTACCTCCACCTCATCGCAAAACCGCAGCCAAATAACAACTCCCTAGAGGGTTGTTGTTGTGTGTGAGTGAGGTCACCAGTAAGCTCCTAAGGAGTTGCTGTGTAAGCTGCAGAGGAGGCATCGCGAGTTATACTTAATATATTACAAGCGTTAATAAGCTACGGTAACTGCTTTATATCAGGTCATGCTTGTATGCCTCCCGACAATGACAATGACAATCCCGTATATTCGTATATCCCGTAAGATAATGCGCTCTCATACTCTATATGAAACAGGAGAAGTATAGATTCACCATGTTTCATTTATTTGGGAGACAGCACGTTATCTTATGACATATTATAGCTCTCTACGTCTGTGACGGGCTTTATTTTCCTTGTAAGTGAATCTATGTATGAACATGATTTATAATAAACAATTGCCTTGTTAGTGAAACGAGAAGTGTGGTCCCGACCTTGTCTCGTTCCCGAGGCAGGACGGCCTTCACCGCGACCGCCTCAGGAGAAAGATTTGCCTCGACTATTTGCGTATTTCATTTACCATAATGTTGACTGTAATGGGTTATTATATTATACAACAAAGCCAACACAGTCAATAAAAAATAGGCTTTATTTTTTAGAGTTCCGTACCCAAAGGGTAAAACGGACCCTATTACTGAGACTCCGCTGTCCGTCCAACCGTCTGTCACCAGGCTGTATCTCATCAACCGTAATAGTTAAACAGTTGAAATTTTCACAGATGATGTATTTCTATTGCCGCTATAACAACAAATACTAAAAAACAGAATAAATGAATATTTAAGTGGGGCTCCCATACAACAGACATGATTTTTTGCCGTTTTATAGATAATGTACGGAACCCTTGGCGCGCGAGTCCGACTCGCACTTGGCCGATTTTTTCTATTAAACAGGGTAATGAAATAAACTTAGCTTATTTTTAATTCATTTGTAAGTTTGTAACTACGTCTGGTGGCAAACAAACATGCGACCTGCCTTCTATGAAGTAGTTACCGTAGCCTATAGACGTTGGCAACACAGAAGCTCCCAAGTTACCACCGTCACTGTTATTACAGCAAATCTTTAGTAGCTTCTCACTGTGAGTACTCACTCGCACGCCTCCATTGACATTTAGGGGTTGAGGTTCTTTAAGATGTATGAAGTACCTCCTGCATATGTCGATGATGTTAAGATTGCCAAAAAAAAATTTTTAGCGATAAGACCGCCGTATTTGTATTTTCTTCTAGGTATATCGTTTTCATTTCGTATTTTTTTTATTAATGCAATAAAGAGTATTAAATAGTACTTGACCAGTTGATGAAAATGCGCTGAAGTTCAATAAAGTTCAATAATATCTGACACTCAATTTAAATTAGCCTTTTCGCTCGTTCACAAGATTAATGTTAACGATTGTTACCTATTTTAAATGTACGTTTTTTTTTCACAAAGATTTATGTAATAAATAATACACCATTGTATAATAATTACAAAAATCGAAATACGAGTGCATTTTTAACGATTACAATTTGCTTTAAGCTGAAAGCAGAGATAATAAAACTCTCAAAGGAAACCATGTTATTAATTATTGCCAGTATTACTCGATAAAAATCAACCTATATTTGGGGTGTACCGTTATTCATTCATTACCTCCAACATAATGTCTGTCACCATTACGTGACAATTGCGTGCAATTATTTAGTGGCTAACCTCGCTGTAACCAAAGCCGGGCGAGTGTTGCGCGCTGTCGCGGGCATCGCGTAACGTGTCGTGCGAACCAGGCCCGCGGTAACGGTTAGTTAACTCGGCAATCCCACTTCTGCGGTGACGTAACGTGCGATCTATGAACCACCCATCTGTGTAGGGTTGTCTCTTGATGTGTGCACTTAGGTGGAATGCACGCATCATTTTATAAAGACTTGTATATTGTTAATGGGGGAGGGGGCATTATCTGGTTTGTAAATTATCGGTAATTTAAAACAATTACAATCACTCACACCTCAAAACGGAAAGATTTAATCATGCCACCAATATAATAAAGGTAGTGGGTGGGTGTCGGCCGGCGCTAGTTCGCATAAACTAATTGGTGGCGGAAGCCCACAAAGCCGGTTCAATCATATTGCATACAAAGAAATTAATTATTATTCTGTATGGAGGTATAAATACCTAAATTTCAGCTCCGAGAACCCTACACCACCAGTGGGATCGGCTGCACGAGGAGGGCGTGTAAATGTAATCACCGTGGTACCACTGTCACAATGCATTGTGATCTTAAATCATAGTTTGAATGTCATCCGGTCACCTTCGGTGCTCACGAGACCAAATATAATAGGCAATTTGATTGACTACGTATACGAACGGAGATAAAATACTAACACAGAAATATAGAAGGGTATCGAGCAAAAGCGAATGAAGATATCGGCAGAGAGCACCCTTGACGCACACATATGTATAGATCAAATTGGTGATGTGCTGAACAAGGGTCAAATCAAAAGCACCCAAAAACCGAAGAGTATTCATGAAGAGGTTGATGAGTGTGGAAGAAGCGAGAGAGGTATTCCATAGTCTCTGCATACCCCAACAGGAGACAGGCGTGGTTATACGAGGCCACTCAGAAAGTATTGCGAAAAAAGTTTTTATGTATGAGAGACTAGCCAGCCAGTTATAATCTATTTTGAAAATATGATTATTTATAAATAAAAATAGGTACGTTCCAATTTCAAAATATCCCTCCACATTTATTGCGAGCTAATTTAAATTATCGTGTCTCATTGAAAAATGGATCTGCGCCGGGAACATTTTCGCGCTTTGATTTTTTACGATGAAGTGTCGCCTGAAACCGGACGAATCGTACGATAAGACTTTGTTTGTTGTTTTGTTAGATTTTGTTTGCGAGCTTCTTCAATTTGACTGGCCATCTGGTGTCAATTCCTTTACACAACCACGGAAGCATCAACGCCGAATACAGAATATAAAACGTGAAAGTAGAACGATATAAGTTCTGAGCAAGTCTAGACTCACCTACGATGATTAAATATCGTGTGTTATGAAGGTGTTGTACGGAGCCCTAGGAACTATGACATAAACTTGAAAAGAGCTATGAATGTTAAGGAAACGAGGATATGTAAGGAACGAATTATGTGATATTTGGTTCTCTCTGCCTACCCGTCAAGGGACTTGGAATGAAGTCATAAATAGATAGGCATTATTTTAATACTACTACCTACTAGCAGTTTGGGGAAGTACCTCCACCTCACAGAAAACCGCAGCCAAATAACTCCCTGGAGGGTTGTTGTATTACTGCGTGTGAGTGAGGTCACCAGTAAGCTCTTAAGGAGGTGCTGTATTAGCAGCAGATGTGGCATCGCGCGACTGATACTTAATGTATTACAAGTGTTCATAGGCTTCGGTAACCGCTTCACAACAGGTGGGCCGCATAATTGTATGCCCCCCGACGTTGTATAAAAAAAATAAAAATACTACACCAACCCTAATTCATCCCACTGCAGGGATATGGGTCTCTTCATCCGAAGGGGTTTAGAGCATACTCCACCACTCTGCTCAACTGCGGCTAGGCGGAAGCCAGTGTTTTCAAGCCGCTCGAAGATCACCGAGTTAGTTTAACGACTGTCATCTATTGACAACAGCCGGGACAGGGTATGCACGGTCTATCTTAAGCAGTCAGTATGGGTTTCGCTTCAAAATTATTAGTAGGTAATCAAAATCTATAGTGCATGCATACAAATTTTGTTCTCGCTGTAAGTACCTACATGCATAAATACAAGCTGACACAAACAAATGTTTAGCACTAAATCAACCAGTCGGATGTATTTTGATGGCAGTCCCTGCCAATACTGTTTAAAATAATCTATGAGTCATTTCCATTGCGCTTTCATTACACTTTATTGTCATAGGAAGCAATGAGTTCACCAGAGGGAGACTTTGTACAAAAGTCGTCTGCGTGAATATCTCTGTGTCACCTATTTCTACCTCCAAGCAGCTATATTTATATAGCTGTGTTGCGGTTTGAAGGGTGAGATATGGCACAGATATTACGGGGTACTGTGACCAAACAGCCTAAGGTCACAAGATTGGCAGAGCGCGAGTAACATCCCCGTGGTGTTGCGAGCGTCAATAGGCTGCGGTGACCGTTTACCATCTACTGTGGGCCGCATGCTTGTTTGCCTATCTAGTTGTATAAAAAAACGGGTTGCTCTCCGGGAGTGCCGGCAGAAGTGAAAACTTGAACATTAACGTTGTGAATTTTTGAATATTTTGGAATGGTTAGGGAATAATTTCGCACGAATTGCTTTCTTTATCAGTATAAAAGTACTATCATGTATGTAGTAAAATACAATATTCATTTATTGCGCTATCGTACACAAACATGACAATATATATTACATTAAAAATTTAACACTTCAGAACTATTACAATTATTTTACATTAAAAAAGTTTATCTCTCAGAAAAATAAACTTTCATCCATAATTTCAACGACTCACCAGCATCATCATCGCCAATCTCTAAAACTCAAACACCACGCACAATCGCGCAAGCGCCCTGCGCCGCTTAAACCAAACAGCGATGTTGATAACCTACGTTGAACGAAACGCGTAAACGCCAACAATTTCATGGCGTTTACAACGTTTTGGTCGCGAGAAAATAATGCCCTATGAACGATCTAGCGCTTCATGTTTTAATTGTTTAATTAGAGGTAACTAATGTTTTAGCGCTGCAGCGAACTTAAGTCCTAATTCTTACCAAAATCTTACGGTCAGGGTGACGTGTCCCGACGGCCTGACGCGAGTTTAGTATTTTTTACTCATCCCAAAAAGTGCACAACGCCGCTAAAGCAGTTTTCACTTCAAAAAAAAAAAAAGAGTATAAAAAAATAAAAACCTTTGGTAAAACCAAAATTACATAAATATCGGTTAAGTGCGAGTCAAACTCGCTCACGAAGAGTTCCGCACCATCGTGTGAATATAACGTCGGAAAAATTGCGTCGTTCTTGTATGCAGAGGCCCTTTAATTTAAGGATTTTAAAGAACTCGCGATTCACGTGATGGCGCATTTCTGTTTAGTTTACACAAAAACTACGTCGTTAATATGCTATTCGCTAACAAAATGAACATCTAATACTTTTAAAGGATACATAGAAAACACCCAGAACAAGACAAACAAACTTGTTCATGTACACAAATGTTTGTCCTGTGTACGAATCGAACCCACGAACGTTGGTGTCAAAGTAGCGTTAGTAACCACTGCTATATATTTTGTGTATTAATCTCTGGCTTAAAAGTAAGTAACAATAACTTCACGCCAAATCTCTTGCGGGGTAGGCAGAGAGAACCGAGTGGCACGTGACTCGATCCGTACATACCTCACTCGCTTCTTTAACATTCTTTGCTGAAATAATTATATTATAAAAGTGAGTACATTTTATAATATACTATTATATTAATATAATATAACTATGAGCCAAAACCTGTGTACAGTATAGCGTTAAAACCAAGGAAAATATTCAAATAATATTGTTCGCGACAACTATGTAAATAAATATATAACCGTCGCGCGTAGTATAAGTGATGCACATTTTTATAGTTAATAGTTATAGTTGTTTCGTATAAGTTGTTTTATAATGATTAGAATAGGTGTTTTAAAGGATACACAGCATAGAAATGGTTGGCAACTTGGGTACTATTTATTGTACTGGAGGTGACAGGAGGTTGTGAAAGAGGTCGCGCGAATGTGATTTGATTGATTGTCTGCAATTATAACAACTTATAAATCTGCAAGAGAGGGTGGGGCGCATCAAAGCAGCCCGTGTGGGGAAATACCTCCACCTCACAGAAAACCACAGTCAGATAACAACTCCCTGGCTGGAGGGTTGCCGTGTTCCTGTGGGTGCGTGAGGTCGCCACTAACTTAATGTATCGCCAGCGTTCATAGGCTATGATTGTCACAATACACAATGTGGGCCGCATGCTTGTATGCCTTTTTTTCTTTATACAACGTCGGAAAGCATACAAGCATACGGCCCACCTAATGTAAACCGGTTACCGTAGCCTATGCACACTTACAATACATTAAGTATCACGTATTACGTATCTAATGATGACAATGGGTCCCTATTACTCCACTGTCTGTCTGTCAGCGGGCTGTATCTCATGAACTGCAAGCATGAGTATGTACCTATTTCATTGACGCTACAACGACAAGTAATAAAATAAATTTATCACTACCAACGAGCGTATTTTCTCAGACGATCACCCCGTACGCTTTTTTTAGGGTTACGTACCCAAATGGTAAAACGGAACCCTATTACTGAGACTTCGCTGTCCGTCCGTCCGTCCGTCCGTCTGTCACCAGGCTGTATCTCATGAACCGTGATAGGTAGACAGTTGAAATTTTCACAGATGATGTATTTCTGTTGCCGCTATAACAACAAATACTAAAAAGTAGAATAAAATAAATATTTAAGGGGGCTCCCATACAACAAACGTGATTTTTTTTGCTCATATTTGCTCGATATTGATAACGGCAACAGGTAGATGCTTGAAATATTCACAGAATATTTAGTTATATATTCACTTTAAGAATAAATAATTAAATTAAAATAAAACAAATATTTAAGGGGGGATCCCATACAACAAACGTGATTTTTTTGCCGTTTTTAGGGTTCCGTACCCAAAGGGTAAAACGGAACCCTATTACTGAGGCTCCGCTGTCCGTCCGTCCGTCCGTCTGTCACCAGGCTGTATCTCATGAACCGTGATAGTTAGATAGTCGAAATTTTCACAGATGATGTATTTCTGTTGCCGCTATAACAACAAATACTAAAAAATAGAATATAGCAAATATTTAAGGGGGCTCCCATACAACAAACGTGATTTTTTTGCTAGTTTTTGCTCGATATTGATAACGGCAACAGGTAAACGCAATTTCTATGCCCCCGTTTTATTAATAAACCAGTTGAGAATGCGCAAGCTCGCATTGCCAGAGGAACACCTGGCTCGTCAACTATATAACAATTAATTTATTTATTTTTTGTATATATATGTCTGCCATTTTACCATGTTCCTTAAGAGATAGGAACAGTATTCCTGAACATTTCTATTCTACTTTTTTATGCTGAATCCGAATCTGAAGTCAAAATTCGAATATTCGAAAACAAGCGACTGACAAACACACAGACAAACGCACAGACAAACATATAGATTTCATATAGGAACGGTGTTCCTGAAAATTGAGATGTGGCTCTGTCGTGATTACACGGCAGTGAGTTACATGAATACGTGTTCGAAATGGCGGAAACAGACGTAAGTTATACGAAAAGGGAATAGTATTATGCAGCAACGCTCCTTCCCCGATTGATTGTTGTTCGATTGTTTGTTTGGACGCGATAAACTCTGGAACTACCAGTCGGAAATAAAAAAATATTTTTGTACATGATAGCCCAATCCTTGAGAAAGGCTATTTAACATCACGATACGACTCTTAGCCGAAGCCGAGGAAAAAATAAAGAAAGTAGATTTTTTTTATACTACGTCGGGAGACATACAAGCATACGACCCACCTGATATAAAAGCCGGTACCGTAGCCTATTAACGCTTGTGATATATTAATTATCACTCGCGCGATGCCTCCTCTGCTGCTTACATAGCAACTCCTTGGGAGCTTACTGGTGACCTCACTCACAAGCAGGAACACAACAACCCTCTAGGAAGTTGTTATTTGACTGCGGTTTTCTGTGAGGTGGAGGTACGAGCTTGGTGGCGCAGTGGTGAAACGCGCTGTTACGCTACTTTGACACCAACGCTCGTGGGTTCGATTCCCACACAGTACAAACATTTGTGTGCATGAACATGTCTGTTTGTCTTGGTCTGGGTATTTTCTATGTATAATAAGTATGTATTTACAAAAAAAAAATGTACTTATGTATGTTTATCAGTTGTCTAGTACCCGTAACACAAGCTTCGCTTACTTTGGGGCTAGGTGGCGCTGTGTAATTTGTCCGACTGTATTTATTTATTTATTTACTTCCCCAGACGGACTGCTAGTAGGTAGTAGTATTAAAATAATGACTTAGGAGCTTATCGGTGACCTCACTCACACGCAGGAACACAACAACCCTCTAGGGAGTTGTTATTTAATGAAAATGGTGTTCGTACGGGATACAGGGCAAATTACTTGCGATTTTGGACATAGAAACCTGCGTGTTCCATATAGTAAACACGTCCCACACTACCTACGCAATATTCACAAATCAACACCAGCCCATTGTCTTTGACTGTCAGTAGAGTGCAATTCACCAAGTTTATTTCATGTCGTCATCGATTCTCACGTTCCCACCCGGCTCATTTGCATTATCTCGTGTATTGTTGAATGTATCTTGTGAACATGATTCACCTAATACATTGTTTATAAAGTACTCAGTAGATACGTACGAGTACGTTCGATATGGATACAGAAGAATGATATATTTGACGATTTTACTTTTGACGAGCTCGTTGGCTCAGTAGTGAAAGACGCGACTTTGACACCAACGCTCGTGGGTTCGATTCCCACACAATTTGTGCGCATAACCATGTCAGTTTGTCATGGTCTGGAAGTTTCAAGAGAGGTAGGGCGCATCAAAGTAGCCCGTCTGGGGAAGTACCTCCACCTCACAGAAAACCACAGCCAAATAACAATTCGCTAGAGGGTTGTTGTGTTCCTGCGTGTGAGTGAAGTCACCAGTAAGCTCCTAAGGAGTTGCTTTGTAAGCAGTAGAGGAGGCATCGCGCGAGTGATATATGTTACAAGCGTTAATAGGCTACGGTAACTGCTTTACATCAGGTGGACCGTATGCTTGTACGCCTCCCGACGTTGTATAAAATATATATACAGTAGAATAAGATTAATTTATTTACCAACATGCTACACAGTTTCTTATGTGTTACAATTAGTTACATAACTGGAATTACTGTTGGTCCCGCACTAGCTTATGGTCTGTCTGTCCACACTTTAACCACCGAACATAAGACAGTGGAAGGTGCAAGTCACCAATAAACCACTTGACTGCACTGAAGGCACTCCGCGCTCACAAAAACGTTGTGTACGTAGCGTCTAAATTAACATTTGAGCCTACTGACCAATGGGAGAGATATTTTAGCGGCATTTATCGGCTTACGCAGTGTTGATCCACGACCTAGCCAATATTGTGGGTTCTACTTTACCCCCGATCTGTAGTGTTGAGTTGAATTACTACGCAAAATCGTTTGATCGGTTCTCATAAGTCATTTCCTTCATGGTAAAACCAGACAACTCCTTGATATGAACGCGGTTTGTGGAGCCACAATCGCTTATAATTAAATAAATAAATAAATATTGTTGGCGAAGCTTGTGTTATGGATACCAGACAACTGATTAACATACGTAATTTTTTTTTTGTAAATACATATTTAATACTTGCTGAAGCCCGCGGCTTCGCACGCATGAGATTTGGGCTTTTAGTAGCCTTTATTTCTCTATAGAAGTCAAACTCTTTTTTTTTTTTTTTTTTTTTTGACCTGACTATGTAGTTAGCCCCGAGTGGGCTGTCACTACGTCACCGGACTAGAGAGGCGGGCGTGAGGCGCCACAGCCTAGAAAAACAAGTTAAGCGACAGCCTAAGGGCCCCCGAGAGGGGTCGGACCTCGGCTCAGGACGTCGCTGGAGAAACAAATCGAACACGCGGGTTCGTGCCTGAAGGGCCTGTCGGAGTGGACTACATAGTCAGGTCAAAAAAAAAAAAAAAAAAAAGAGTTTGACTTCTATAGAGAAATAAAGGCTACTAAAAGCCCAAATCTCATGCGTGCGAAGCCGCGGGCTTCAGCAAGTATTAAATATGTATTTACAAAAAAAAAAATTACGTATGTTAATCAGTTGTCTGGTATCCATAACACAAGCTTCGCCAACAATATTTATTTATTTATTTAATTATAAACGATTGTGGCTCCACAAACCGCGTTCATATCAAGGAGTTGTCTGGTTTTACCATGAAGGAAATGACTTATGAGAACCGATCAAACGATTTCGCGTAGTAATTCAACTCACCACTACAGATCGGGGGTAAAGTAGAACCCACAATATTGGCTAGGTCGTGGATCAACACTGCGTAAGCCGATAAATGCCGCTAAAATATCTCTCCCATTGGTCAGTAGGCTCAAATGTTAATTTAGACGCTACGTACACAACGTTTTTGTGAGCGCGGAGTGCCTTCAGTGCAGTCAAGTGGTTTATTGGTGACTTGCACCTTCCACTGTCTTATGTTCGGTGGTTAAAGTGTGGACAGACAGACCATAAGCTAGTGCGGGACCAACAGTAATTCCAGTTATGTAATTAATTGTAACACATAAGAAACTGTGTAGCATGTTGGTAAATAAATTAATCTTATTCTACTGTATATATATTTTATACAACGTCGGGAGGCGTACAAGCATACGGTCCACCTGATGTAAAGCAGTTACCGTAGCCTATTAACGCTTGTAACATATATCACTCGCGCGATGCCTCCTCTACTGCTTACAAAGCAACTCCTTAGGAGCTTACTGGTGACTTCACTCACACGCAGGAACACAACAACCCTCTAGGGAATTGTTATTTGGCTGTGGTTTTCTGTGAGGTGGAGGTACTTCCCCAGACGGGCTACTTTGATGCGCCCTACCTCTCTTGAAACTTCCAAACCATGACAAACTGACATGGTTATGCGCACAAATTGTGTGGGAATCGAACCCACGAGCGTTGGTGTCAAAGTCGCGTCTTTCACTACTGAGCCAACGAGCTCGTCAAAAGTAAAATCGTCAAATATATCATTCTTCTGTATCCATATCGAACGTACTCGTACGTATCTACTGAGTACTTTATAAACAATGTATTAGGTGAATCATGTTCACAAGATACATTCAACAATACACGAGATAATGCAAATGAGCCGGGTGGGAACGTGAGAATCGATGACGACATGAAATAAACTTGGTGAATTGCACTCTACTGACAGTCAAAGACAATGGGCTGGTGTTGATTTGTGAATATTGCGTAGGTAGTGTGGGACGTGTTTACTATATGGAACACGCAGGTTTCTATGTCCAAAATCGCTGTATCCCGTACGAACAGCATTTTCATTAAATTAACAACTCCCTAGAGGGTTGTTGTGTTCCTGCGTGAGGACAACAGTAAGCTCCTAAGTCATTATTTTAATACTACTACCTACTAGCAGTCTGTCTGCGGAAGTACCTCCACCTCACAGAAAACCGCAGTCGAATAACAACTTCCTAGAGCAGGGTTTCTCAAACTAAATGCGGCAATAGGTCGCGACCCACTGGTGGGTCGCGAGCGAACATTGAGTGGGCCCTGCCTGCAGAACGGCACACCACCCTACCGATCCAACCGCTGGGCAGCGGGCGACTGTCAGCCGCCCGGACAGATTGTAAACGCAGGCGGCGCTTAAAAAAGACCTAAACTTTGTTTGTTATTTGAAAAGTCCTTTATTTAGGTATATTGGTAACGGTTAAATTTCCTATAGGTGGGTCCCGAGTTAGGGAACTTGTATTAGATGAGTCGTAGCGCAGACAACTTTGAGAACCGCTGTCCTAGAGGGTTGTTGTGTTCCTGCGTGTGAGTGAGGTCACCAATGCTTATAGGTGACCTCACTCACATGCCTTGCTCCCTCACTCCATGATGCCTCCTCTGCTGCTTACACAGCAACTACTTGGAAGTTTACTCAATCACATGCAGGAACACAAGAAAGCAAGGAACACCCTCCAGAAAGGTGTTATTTGGCTGCAATTTTCTGTGATGTGGAGATTCATGCACACAATTGTTTGTTCCGTGTGCGAATCAAACCCCAGAGCGTTGTGTCAAATAGCGTTACTAACTATTGCACCACCGAGCTCGTCAAATATATATATACATACATACTTATATAGCATTATATATAGCATTTGTATTTACTGTTAAGTTTGTATATTGTTTATATATGTATGTATGTAATTAGGTATTTATGTATGTGGAATTTATATATATATGTATATATATATATATATATTAATCTATTATTAATTATGTAATGTAGTACTGTTACTTGTGAGTTTTATATTGTATATATGTAATTATTCATATTTCTCATTGGTTTTTGCCCTCGCCACTCTTCAGTAAAATATCCAATCACTCAAAGGTTGGCTGGTAGAGATCTCTTATAGAGCCCGCCTTTGTACATTTATAATTCTATATTTTTATGTTTATTGTATTGTTATTTGCTATGAGTGTACAATAAAGAAATTACAAACAAACAAACAAACTTATGATACATAGAAGTCCTATATATAATACATAGAATGCATCATATATATATATATATATATATATATATATATATATATAACATAAATATAGTTAAGCACCAAAAAAAACAGATTTAGTTTCGTTAGAATTAAAACCTCTTTGCCTAGAATTTGACATGCTTTGGCTGCATGATAGATACCGTTAACGAGCAAGTGTGGTTAAAATTAATTTGTTTTTTAACCCTGGATTGCTGCACATGCCATAGTCGTAAATAATGTGGTGCGAGTGGCTAACCATCTTTTGCACCAGAGCTGAACTCATCTGCATGTCTGTGCATCCTGCCAACGGGTACCTACCACTATCTACTACTGCCATGAAGGAAGTAATCAATGAACCTATAAAACGATTTTGCTTTGAAACATTTTTTTTTCTACTACGTCGAGAGGCATACAAGCGTAAAGCCCACCTGATGTAAAGCCGGTACCGTAGCCTATTAACGCTTGCGATATATATTAAGTATCACTCGCGCGATGCCTCCTCTGCTGCTTACACAACAACTCCTTGGGAGCTTACTAGTGACCTCACTCACACACAGGAACACAACAATCCTCAAGGGAGTTGTTATTTGGCTGCTGTTTTCTGTGAGGTGAAGGTACTTCCCAAAACGGGATG
The DNA here is from genome assembly GCA_947507595.1 of Pyralis farinalis. Lineage (NCBI taxonomy): Eukaryota > Metazoa > Arthropoda > Insecta > Lepidoptera > Pyralidae > Pyralis > Pyralis farinalis. Next base: position 6,733,228 of record OX382269.1, on the reverse strand, counting down.
CTTTGATGCGCCCTACCTCCCTTAACTCAATACACCGCTACGGGTCGGGTGCAGCAGACCACGGTCTTATTGGCTACTTCACGGATCAGGATGTTGATCCCTAATCGACTTAATGGTTAAAACATCTTCGCATAGGACCGTAAGCTCAAATCGGTGACTCATTTATTTAGGCGCTAATACACTTAAGTTTTAGTGAGTTAAGGGTGCATATATGGTTTATTGGTTTCTTACTACCATATACTACATCTACTGGTAGGCTCAATGACAGTCTTAAAGCGTTCTCAGTGGAGTAGTAGGTTGTGTTGGTATATTTTGAAGCTGCGTATTGGGAGGGGTTTATGCCAGAACAACGAGTGACTACGCACACCCCTCCCGCACAACACAATTGTCTCACAAAGTGTCTCAAATAAGCGGTAGGCTTGAATCAAACTAGAGTCTAGCAAAAGTGATGTGGGGAATAGCTATAGTCAATAACCAATCCGAAGTGGCAAGGTTTTTTGACCTTTCAGAAAGCCACAATGAAATAACAGCTATCTGGAGTACCGTTGCGTCCATACCACTGAGTGAAGTTATCAGACAGCGATTGCTCGCTTTACATCAGCCAAACTGCATACAAGTTTGCCACCCGACATGTTATAAGTATAAATGGGAATGCCTCAGTTCAAGATTACAACAAACTGAGGTTTTGTGATGACACGTATCAGTGTAAAACTCAATACAAAAAAACAGCGAAGGCCAAAACAAAATATTCGTTTGAATTAACTTATTTGTTACTTTTGGCATATACTTTTATGTTTTAAAAGAGGTAAAGCAGGAATAAACAGTCGAAAAGGGGAAGTACCTCCATTCCATCCTCCATCCATTTTTGACGAGCTCGTTGGCTCAGCCGTGAAGGACGCGACTTTGAGACCAACGCTCGTGGTTTCGATTCCCACACAAGACAAACATTTGTGTGCATGAACATGTCTGTTTGTCTTAGTCTGGAAGTTTCGTGAGAGGTAGGGCGCATCAAAGCAGCCCATCTGGGAAAGTACCTCCACCTCACAGAAAACCACAGCCAAATAACAATTCCCTAGACGGTTGTTGTGTTCCTGCGTGTGAGTGAGGTCACCAGTAAGCTCCTAAGGAGTTGCTGTGTAAGCAGTAGAAGAGGCATTGCACGAGTGATATATGTTACAAGCGTTAATTGGCTACGGTAACTGCTTTACATCAAGTGGACCGTATGGTTATGCGTATGCCTCCCGACGTTGTACAAAAAAATAAAAATCCACATAAACCAGCAGCTAAATAACAAATTACCGGAGAAGTGTTGTGTTCCTGCATGTAAGTGAGGTTACCAGTAAACTCCTGAGGGTTGCAATTTTAGCAGCGGGGGTAACAGCGCGCGTACGATAATCCTTGCGTTGCAAGCGTTCATAGGTTACGGTAACCACTTTACATCGGGTGGGGCGTATGCTTGTATGACTGCCGACAATTTATATACAATTTTAGAACAGATTATGTATCTACAATGTCATACACAAGGGGGCAGGCTAAGTTCTAAATCCATCAACATAAAGGTTTACGTCTGTCGTTATAAGAAGCCCTGAGTACATATTTGATGACGAATCGCCACAACAGCGGATATAAGCATGTCATATAATGCTGCGCTCATAAAAAGGGACGAAATATGAACCTTTTGCATGTTGGTCGTCCATTACAATGAACTTATATTACGGGCTATGAAAATGAGACAAAAATTTGATTGGATCAGAGAGCGTCATTTGATGAAATAAGTCATAATTGGGCTTGTTTTAATTTTATTGTTCACGGATGGGACTCGTAATCGAAGTATTACGTGCAGTCTAGACTAGTCTTTCAAAGACAATCTAATTTCAATGTCAAAGTTTTAAGTAATATTGAGAGAGGTAGGGCGCATCAAAGCAGGCTGTCTGGGAAAGTATCTCCATCCAGTTCGCTACGGAAACCGCTTTGCATCAGGTGAGCCGTATGCTTGAATGCTTGGACGTTGTATAAAATAAATATTTGGTAATCTCAACTATAATCTGTCAAATAAGATTGAATCTTGCCTTGCCTAATTACATAATTGACTATTCTTCCCAGTCATCTTGTTTTCTAATCCGTTAGAATTAACGGGGTCAGCTACCTAAGAATAAGGATTTGAAAAAGATATTGATTTTGACATGAAGCGACTGCAGTCGTTAGGCCGATTCTACTAAAAAACTGCACTGCAGCGCGGCGTGTGTCAAGATGCGTACATTTTGACATTTCTTCAAGCTATCTAACAGCAGCGACGTTTAACGAAACGTCAAAATGTACGCATTTTGACACACGCCGCGCTGCAGTGCAGTTGCAGTTTTATAGTAGAATCGGCTTACTGACCTCCACAAACCAGACAGGACCTGATCTTTGATAGGTTACGTCACACGTCTATCGAAGTATAATTTCTTGGACATGCTGGTTTCCTCCCTATGTTTATTTATGTACCTACATTATAATTATCATTAGCCCTCTGGTCTGACGGCAGTCGTTCCTTGTCAAAATCGCATCTTTAACAAATATTAGGGTAAGGTAAGGGAGCCCATCAATCCTAATGAATTAGGAAATGGAATAAGGTCAGGTCTTCCTAACAGAATTGAATGACTATGGAAGTTGGTATTACATCATTCACACGGCGAAAAAGATCTCGCAGTGTGTGGCTATCATTAATAGAATCAAACCTACGACACTTGTTAGTGGTTGCATCTTGCTAATAAAATGACGCTCTAGCCTAAGATAGAGATGAGAGTGTATCAAAGCATCCCGACAGGGAAGTGCCACAGACAACAGCAGCCAAGTAACAATTTCCTGTAGGGTTAGGTGCACCTATGAATGAGGTTACCAGTAAACTCCAGAGGAGTTGTTGTGTTGACAACGCGAGTGGCAAGGCGCGGGTATTTCCACCATTCATAATCTACGGCAACCACTTCCCACGAGATAGGTCTCATGCTTATACGGCCTACCTCGTGGGAAGTGGTTTTCGCTTTGGCTCTCGACGATGTATAAAGACTAATACACAAAAAACATCGTAGTGCCTGGGCGATCGCTTCACACGGCGTTGGTTTCTTTTTTTTGGAAAATTGCATTTTTTCAGGACAGACAAATAATTTAATATAAGTAAAAAATTATTTAAATACATAATTTGATCCAAATCGTTAGATTAGTTTCCAAGATACAAGAAATACATCTTGTTCTATATAAGAATCGTTTAAAATAATAGGATATTAAGTAAAGACAAAGAAAGTAAAATTCAAATAAAGTCTTCTTAGCGTTAATCCGTTTCCTAATCCATTAGGATTGGCGGGATCCGCTATCTAATCCTAATGATTTGGCGAAGATACGACATTTTTATTTGGAGCTACTGTCGTCAGAGCTCCCTATAACCCAGAGGTTCCGAAACATAATTCCTTGTACGTTTCTTCATGATGTTTTCCTTCGTCGCAGAGCTAGGGATAATTACAAGTATATACGTAAATCCGAAAACACAAATTTAGTAGCACTTGCCAAGATTTGAACCGGGGACAGGTGGGTCAATAGGCCGGTCCTTTATCCACCGAGCTATCGCTGCTCATAAGATTCAAATAACTGTGTGGACTGTAATAATGAGCACAAGCGTATTATTTACAAAATACGTAAAAGATATAAGACGCAATAATAAAATTGTACAGAGTGGGCGAAAATATAATCGAATGACTAATAAGAATAGTGTTGAGGAAAATTTTCACAGATGGTGATAAGACAAACACACACTTCTTGGTAAAGAATGATACGCAAGAGCTATTGATTGCAGAATTCACTAGGTGATATATCTGAGTTCAAGTTATATTAAATATGTTTTATAGTACGTCAGGGCAAACAAACATACGACTTGCTTCATATGAAATGGTCATCGTAGACTATGCACGTTTGCAATACAAGAAGTTTAGGTTAAACTAATTTATTTTGCAAGATCAAAAACTTACATTTTATATCGGTAATCGGTAGAGTTAAAAGTTTAATTTAAAATTTAATGAAAAGCTATTAATTTAAAATTTTCAATATTGAACTTAAAGCTATATATGGGAAATAAAAAAATGTACAGCAACTGTTTTTTTATTGATAATTTTAGCTACTCACTTATTAATATATTTAATATGTAATTGCAAAGAATTATCCGTTTTATCGTTTATGATGAATGATATTTTTCATTTTTATAAGCATCCCTTTATATTCAAGCCAGAGGAAATTCCAGAAAATCCGTTTTAGATATTAACAAAGTAATACTAAATAGCAAACATCAAAATTTGATCATTCACGATATTGTTGAAAATCACACAGACATTTATTGAATCAAATAAGTTTTCTAAGATATATTAACATTACTGACCACATTCCCATCACAATGTTATCTCATCGCATGTTAGTCGTAAGAAATTACGGTTCCAATACTCTCTCAATTAACTTCGTTTAGTCGAAAGAAAAGAGAAATTACTTAATATCGCCACTTTGACACCAAAGCTCGTGGGTTCGATTCCCACAAACATTTGTGTGCATGAACATATCTATTTGTTTTGGTCTGGATGTTTGAAGAGAGGTAGGGCAGCAACGCAGAGTTGCTGAGGAAATACCTCCATCTCACAGACTACCGTAGCCAAATAACAACTTCGTATAATGGTTGTTGTGTTAATGAGGTCGCCAGTAAGCTCCTAAGTAGTTGCTGTGTTAGCTGTAGAGTAGGTATTAATGTACTATGTTTGTATGTCTTACGATGTTGTATAATAAAAGAAACTCCTTGGATGCATATTGGTAAACTCACTAGCTTGCAGGTACACGACAACCTTCCTGGGAGTTGTTATTTCACAGTACTTTTCTGTGCGGCGGAGGTAGTTCTCCAGTGGGGCTAGTTTGACGTACCTCTTGCGTGTCTTATCTGTACGTCCACTCATTTTCCTACAAACGTCTCCAATAACAAGACTCTGAGACGTCTTATTTTTCCCGTTAAAATGATTCATAGCATCACTTGAAACTTGTGTATCATGCTGATTAATGTTTACTTTACAACAAACATAATTAAACATAAATTCCCAGAACTAAGATTTTTTAGTATGATAGATGCAATGATATTGTATTAAAAAGAGGTAGATGTCGTACTAGCGCGCAAAAACTGAGGCAATGAAATTAACCCAATTGGTCTAATATGCGTTATTCTATGATGCACTGACGTATTTCAAGCGCACCTCTTGACAGATAGCTATCTCTCTCTATATCATGCGTTCCGTATTATCTATCCCCTTCTTAAGTAAGTAAGTACTATAATGTCGTAGTGGAACAATAACAAAACGACGCGCAGTATGAATATACGTCATCTTTAAATACAATATCATTGGATAGATGCGATTTGGAATACCTGCGGGCTGTTTTGATGCGAAGAGGTAAGCGGAGTATTAATGCGAATATCTTCGTACTTACCTGCCTACCCCGCAAAGGGATGTCGTGAACATATATACGTATACATATATAGTTAATAATTGCAGAGGTTATTTTACGAAAGTCAAATTTACATGCAATTTGATCTAACTAATTAACTGAATGACAGTGTTATGTCATCATACATTTTAATATTAATTTCGAGGTCAATGTGGTTACCAGGTTTTGGAATATTTTATGAACAGAGTACGTAAAACAAATAGCATAGGAAAGTCATTGTAGAATCTTTTACTGTTACGTGAGGTGGGGCATATAAAGTCAGCTAGGCTAGGGAAGTACCTGCTTATACAAAAAGTAAGTAATAATCGGCCAAGTGCGAGTGGGACTCGCGCACGAAGGGTTCCGTACCATTATCTATAAAAAAGGCAAAGAAATCACGTTTGTTGTATGGGAGCCCCCTTAAATATTTATTTTATTCTATTTTTTAGTATTTGTTGTTATAGCGGCAACAGAAATACATCATCTGTGAAAATTTCAACTGTCTAACTATTACGGTTCATGAGATATAGCCTGGTGACAGACGGACGGACGGACGGACGGACGGACGGACGGACGGACGGACGGACGGACGGACAGCGGAGCCTCAGTAATAGGGTTCCGTTTTACCCTTTGGGTACGGAACCCTAAAAATCATTTAGTCAAAGCCAAGTTGACACGCACGTGATACACCCTGTTAATTAATAAACGAGGCTTTGGTAAACAACAAGTAGGTATGTTGTATCAAATCAGCCCGAAAGTGCAAGTACCTCCACCTCACAGAAGAGCGCAACCAAATAACAATTCCCTAGAGATTTTTTGTATTCCTGCGAGTGAGGTTACAAGTAAGCTCATGAGGTGTTGTTGTGTTAACAGAATGGTGGCAACGCGCAAGCAATACTGTTGTTTTTTATTGTAAGCGTCACAGGTTACGGCGACAGCTTTACATTAAGTGGACGTGTTTGCTTCCCAACGTTTTATTTACAGGAGAATATTCAGAAACTGTCTAGTGTAAATTTAGTATGTAACATATACAGTGAGTACTGGTCCATAGAACATAATGTATGGAAGTGGATGCCCATTGTGGTTGTCCATTGATTTTTGGTTGCCACGTTTGCCCCCATCATGACCTTCGAGCTTGTTTAAAGGTTATTTTAACTCCATAGGAGCATTACCAACGCGATAACCGCGACTCGTATCTTCCTTCTTCGACCACTCCATATTTGAAAATGAATGATTTATTTTTTATTTTCGGCAAGCGGGAACGTTCTATTTTTAAAATTAGACAAAGTATTTTAGGCCAGTATTCCAAAATTTAAATAATAAGGTTTTGACAGAACTTATCACCCGACTAGGTATAGACATGTGGTATTGAAAAACTAACTTTTAGATCATCTCACTTTCAGTTATTTTTATTACTTGAAACGAACAGGTATTGTACATTTCGTGAATCTCGAAAAGGGCTCTAACAATTTGGATCAAATTTTGTATTCAGATAAGGTTTTACTTTTAAAGTTTAAAATATATATTCTGAAAAAAAAAGAACGCCATTTACCACAAAATGCGTACCGCTTTACGCCTTTGATACTTTGCTTTTTTGAGGTCTTGCGTGCAAAGAAAAAGACATACAAAACCACGGGCTCGTCCCATGATTTTTTCTCCATGAATTTGGTAATGAATAACAGTATGATAAATTAGAGTACGTGTTAACAAAAGTAAAGTTTGTGTGGAATGTGTGTTGGATCTGATACGACATGCATTTCTCCGGTACATGTGAATACCATACAAAAATAGACCCCAAATGAATGGCACTGCTGCGCTGCCAAAATGATTCGAATAGCGGCGTGGACATTGACATTCTTTTATGTGTCACAAGTACAAAAGATTTTGTAAGTAAATATATATTTATTGTACGCTAATGGTGATATTGTAGTGCTCCACTCGTCACTTCTCTCTATTGTCAAGTAACAACCGTTGATAGTCTCACAAACTTATTTAAAATTAGAATAACAAACATCACGTGAACATCCTTGGCGAAGTTCTAGAACTTTCAATGCCATAAAACAATACCATAAACTTTAATGCCATAAAACATTGCTTTAATACAATACAAACATCAACCCTTACTCATCCCACTGCAGGGATACGGGTCTCCCTTGAACCGAAGGGGTTTAGAGCATACTCCAACACGCTGCTCAAATGCGGATTGGCGGAGGCCAGTGTTTTCGAGCCGCCCGAGGGCCACTGATTTAGCTTAACTACTGTCATCTATCGACAACAGCCGGCACCGACGGCTTAACGTGCCCTCCGAAGCACGGAAAAACTCGAGATAGATAAACCCATCCATAGACAGGCTGCGGTCGACGTTGCTTAACCTGCGTGTTTGGTTAGAATGACACGCGCAACGACACCATCGAGCTCTCTTAAGTGTTTAAATACTTACATTAATATCATCGTATACCATACAATATTGCAAACAAATACATATAAATAACGTTAGAAGGAAAAGTAGTGTAACTTTCAACTTTAACAATGTTGCTATTATATACACACATCAAAAGTGTCTAGGGATCAAGCATTTTTATGCGGATTTCTTGAGATTGAGATGTGGCTTTGTAATAAATTTATGATTTTATAAATTTATATGGATCCTTTTTGGTGCATTTCATAATTTGAAACAGGAACTGTCAATCAAATTCAAAAAAAAGATGAAAATCAGCTGTCAATATTTTCCCTATAAAAACATACAACGCATTGAAGACATTATTAGTCCTACTGTTTCCCTACTACTGATTAAAACCAACGTTATTATGGAGCGGCGACGTCATTTAAGCAGGGAAGAAATGCTCAGAGCCGTGGGAATGATAGAAGCTGGTTCCCGGCAACGTACTATGGCTTTAACTCTGAATACAAGTCAGAGTGTTATCAGTCGACTTTGGACACGTTACCGAAGCACTGGTACCGTGGCTGAGCGCCATGGAGGACGGTATCGCTGCACCACACGGAGACAAGACCGATACATTCAAATCACAACTCGAAGAGCTCCAACAATAACCGCCATGATGTTAGCCGTGACGCTTCATCACTCTTCAGGGAACTTAATTAGCGACCAAACAGTCAGAAACCGCTTGCATGAAGTGAACCTTCATTCCCGAAGACCGCTAAGGGTACCACCTATAGCAATGCACAATCGTAGGATTCGATATCAATGGGCTCTTGAACACAGAAATTGGGCAGAAGAACAATGGCGTTTCGTGTGCTTTTCTGATGAGTCTCGTTTTGGTATGAGACCGGATACAAGACGTATACGACACTGGAGAACCCCTGGACGCCAACAGCGATTAAAATCCTGCCAGGAAGTCCATCCTTATAGTGGTGGAACCATCATGGTATGGGCGGGTATTTGGATCGGCGGAAGAACTGAGTTGATTTGGATCAGAGGCAACCTCAACGCTCAAATTTATGCTGAGACGATTGTATCAGACGTCATCGTTCCTCTACAAGTGCAAATCGGTCCCTTATTTCAGTTAATGCATGATAATGCACGACCGCACACCGCAAGAGTTGTAAGACAGACTCTCGCCGCAGCTAACATCAATGTCATGCCCTGGCCTGCTCAGTCGCCAGACTTGAACCCGATTGAGCATGCATGGGATATGCTACAGAGAAGAGCTCTGCCGAATATGGAGGGTATCCAGTCGCAAGAAGACCTTTTTTTGTTGTTGCAACGAACATGGGCGGCCATTCCACAGCGTGATTTGGATGAACTCATTTTGAGTATGCCAAACCGATGTTCTTGTGTTGTTAGTGTTCGCGGTAGAAACACGGATTATTAATTGTTTAAGTTACCCAATAAAATTTTAAAGAAAACTGTTATTTCAGTCTTTTTTTCGAACTTTAATGTTAGTGGTTCAAATGTCAAAAATCCCTTTATTATGAAAATGGCAAATTTCTTTATTAATGCAAAGGTGACTTGGTTTATCGTTACTGTAGACAAACGAAAACACTTTATTTGATGAATCCTTAAAGAAAATTTTATTTAATATCAATCAGGAGAAAAGTTATTGCAAAAATATATGTTGATCCCTAGACACTTTTGATGTGTGTAGTTGCAGCGATTCCATTAACATCTTTCATGCGAATGTTTGTTAGTAATTACGGCGTAAGAATTGAACAACTCGTGTGTCTTGAAATAAAACAACCGCGACACATACAGACCATTCAAACGTGTATATAGCAACAATTCCTCAGATTGAACTTTCGAAACAAATTCAATCGGAAAATATAATCTCACTAATACGAGTATAATATTATAAATGGGTAAAAATGCTTAAATATCTGTTTGGCTCAATCGCGGCGAAACGGTTGAACCGATTTGGCTGTGATTTAGGGCATATCTAAACTAGTAAATAACAGCAAGCTGTGTAGGCAGAGCTGATATTTTTTAAATTTAAAAAATATTTAAATATTTTATTTTTAATTTTTTTAAAATATATGGAACCCTGTACGACATCTAGCGACGAGTGCTGTTACTTTTTCTGTTGATGGGAGTGCAGTGCAGACTCTGCACTGCAGAGTGGCCGGCCATACGTTTTCCCATATGTTTTTTTTTCTAATTGGAACGGTTTTGGACCGTTCTTCCTCACCAACGAACATTTAAATTTCAAATTAAAGGATACAAAACTACAATATGTTAGCTATTAGTGTGTCGATTTTGGAGTTTCTCACTATTACCGTCTAAACGCTAGCTGGATGACATCAGTCTACCCCAAACGGCAATTTTGAGGGTAATGTGGCTCCGCTGGCTATCGCAGCTCTGCCAACTAACATATTAAGCGGAAGTATTCGTTTGTTGGAACGCGCTAATCTCTGGAAATACCAGTCGGATTTGAAAAAATATTTTTGCATTTGACAGCCCAATTCTTCTATCTATAACTACACATTTATTACTCTTCTCATGCACGCTCGCCTGTTTCTAAGGCGACATCACCTTCTGATAGAACACGACCAATCTCGTCATGGTAGGTAAGTCTTGGCGTTGTATATCTGCTTCGTAATTATTTCTGCGCAAAGCTCGCATTTCGACCGCGTTTCTCTCGCTTCCATAAGTAAGCGTTGGTACCAGCATTGTATTGTGTATAGCGAGCTGTGATATCTGGCTCTAGTTTTTACTGCCAAGAAATTTTTTCCAACGCTCCATTCACACTATTCCCAGTACTCACTCGTATTTTCACATCTGCGGTGTACCTTCCATCCCTGCTGAAAGCGCATCCGAAATATACAATCTCAATTCTTGAGGAAGGTTTAAGGTTGTTCAAGATAGTGATACGAGTGAGCAAAAACAAATTGGAAAAGCGGTTCCTACGGGATACTGGGATACACGCGGACGACGTTGCGGGATGCCATCAGTATATTTATTATATGTCCTAAAATAACACAAGATATAAAAGGATAAAATGGTCATATTTTATTCAACTGACTTCGGTTGTCGTTTTCGTTGCTGACATTTTATCTGTGATCAAGATCATGCAAAACGTTAGCATACATAATACTCGTACAAACTCGTAATACCAACATTGCGGAATAACTACCAACAGTTTTATTTACCGCAAAGGTTTGTAAATAATACTCAAACTCCATTCTGTGCACCACAAAGGCTTGTAAGTAATTATATAAATATAAATTGAATATAAGAAAATAATAATTTTAATTAAATTAATGATACTCATTATTTTGTACATATATAAATTCACTCCTAATAAAATGTTTTCAATCATATAGGGAAAACAATTTACTGCATCAGTATGCAATAACGTCAGCAGTTGGAGCACGGGACCCTATAATTATAGTCCCCGTGCTTCACCCAGGTGGAGAACCTAGGTGAAGCACGGGTCCGGACTCAAACTATCGTGCCAGTAACACCAGAGTGAGAAAAATATATCATATTGCGCAGTTGACATTCAACATTTTTTTAAAACCATATTTACACAATTACCATTGGTTTTTAAGTTCGCGAACAACGAACGACCCAGTACGCGATAGTTAGAAATTTGTTCAACATTGTTAGATCTATTTAGATATATATTTAAAGGGTTATACCACGGAACAACCCTTTAAATTATTTTAATGTTAATTATGCATTACAATCGTTAAGGATGATAAAGTTATGTGTGTATAATAAGTGCAAAGATACGGTCGAAGAAGCGTTACATACTGTATATCACATTATATACAAGCACATATAAACGTGCACAATGCATTTACATAACATGAACTACGATGTATTTAGTTTATAAAATGTCTACCAAGGATGTTACTATATTGAAATAATCTATACATATAAATAAAATTGAAGTGTCTGTCTGTGATTTCAAAATAAAGCCTTTATCTTAAGCTCATATTGTTATTTTCACGTTACCAAAGCCTAAACATGCATTTTTAACTTTTTGAGTCTGTCTGTTTATTTGTCCGGGCTAATCTTCGAAATGGCTGAACCGATTTTGACGGGACTTTCACTGGTAGATAGAGGACTGTTCAGAGCATAATATAGGCTACTTTTTTACTTTTCCATAAATATTTAGGGTTCCCGCGTAAAAAAATTAAAACTGTTAAAATTAGGGGGAAATATCGGTAACTTAGCTTATTTTTATTATTTTCACAGAATACGTATTTTTAGTGACATAAAATAACTACGCATTTTGTATGTAATAGAAATACAATAAATAAACGTTACCTCCCGTAAAGGTCAATAGATAGCGCGGTATTAAAATTGAATCGCGAAATATTTTATACTAGCTGCTGCCCGCGGCTCCGCCCGCGTTAAGTCAAATAACGTAGCCTATGTGTTAATCCAGATCATAATCTATCTACTTGCCAAATTTCATACAAATCCGTTCAGCCGTTTAAGCGTGAAAGAGTAACAAACATCCATACATACAAACTTTCGCATTTATAATATTAATAGGATATATTTGTTAATATGAAGATGAAGTCTAGGGTAATTACATACAAAGAAAGGCCCCCAATTTTGACTTTTTTTTTAAAGAAAGAATTTGAAGGCTGGAGAGTAACAAAGCTTACTAAAAGCTCAAATCTCACGCGTGCGAAGCCGCGGGCTTCAGCTAGTTAGTTTATAAAATGTCTACCAAGAATGTTACTATATTGAAATAAGACAATACTTTATCTTAAAATTCATTATTTAAAAGACTTGGATACTATTTCATCGACACTCATTAATCACAGATGTGCACTTACCCCTAAGTTAATATCGTTAAAAATCTAAAATATCCCATAGCAAATCCAATCCCAACTTCCACACTGCAAATATAAAAACTCTAATACCTCAATCGTACATACAACTTGTGTTCGATTTGAAACTAAAAGGCTCTTAATCAATTTTAGATTTACTGTTACAAGGAAAATTCATATCAAGAAATACTAACTACGCGAAAGTAGAAGGATGTAGGAGCCAAGGTAGGCTAAGACTCCTACCGCGACCAAATTGGTCCTGTGTTATCAGGAGATCTAGAATCGGCAAGCGTACGTGAAAAGGGATTACAATATTAACCCGTCGAGTCACACAATGAGAATGTGAATGAGATGAACAAGGACCGAGTCATTCGGTTCTCTCTGCCTACCCAGCAAGAGACTGAAGATGTAGTAGTAGTAGGAGTATTTATTAGTTCCATATTCTACCGCTGGGTGTACACGAAACATTAAAAGATTAGTGGGAAGGTCCCACATAACAAATCTAATCTTTTCTTTAATGGAGATTTACGATATTTAATTTTCTTTATAGTAATTATGTACTTGTAATCACAAACTGTAGGTATCTATGGCAAGTTTAGATGTCGAGTTTAAAAATAAAATTCTTTCTTCCCTAAGGAGGGAAAAGTAATTTACCACCCACAATATTAAACAATGAAATGATTACTTTCCGAACAAGAGAAGTAAAAAATATATATGTATGAAAGAGTATGCATATTTACATGGTATAACGTGCTATCTAACAATAGTTGGTTTCATATCAAAACAAGAGGCGCTCATTGACTGGAAGAGTTATCAATAAGCTGTTCAAGGCGAGCACGTGGTAGCACATTGTAATTAGTGGCGTGAGTCAGAAACGACGCACGACCAGTTGCGCCCGCGCACAACAAGGTAAAAATAGAAAACAGTAAGCCGACTTCGTTAAACGAACAATACATCTGATTCATATACAATGACGTACTGTAATGATCTTCACCGAGATCAAGAGTGGGATCCAGTGAAATGAAGCACCAGAACAAGTGTATTTCACTAATCTTGGGTCTTTGAAAGCGAAGTTCGCTTTCAAAGACCCAAGATTAGTGAAATTGGCGACCTGACGCAGATTCGCCCACGACTGATGCAGTAGGGCCAAGAAGATGGAAGATAAGAGAGGAAGGTCGATTACGGACGTCATCGACGGCATAGCAGTAATTTTCAATTCTCCAGAAGAGTGGCAAAGCACAAACAAAGGACAAAGAATAGAAAAGATAGATATGTAAATTTACAGTAGAAAAATGTTTTAAAAGAAAATACGTGAGCATCACTCGTGATTCGGTCAAATGACCATGAAAGGGACCATGATAACGACCTATAAACTGTATTATAAACACTAGACGTGTTAGCGTGTCTCGAAGTAGGCGTGTGCCTTATAGCTCCGATACACCACAAATCGGGAAGTACGCTAATCGGAGCCTGGTCAATATAGAGTTGGGAACCTCAATATAACCAGGCGCCACATTCCGAGATTCCGCATCTGAATGGTACTGGGCTGATAAGTGACGTCACTTAAGGGTACCTGTTTGAGCTAAAGTAACATTTGCCGTTTAATTGGTGGTGAAAGAATTATTTGCGTTTACAATTAAAAAATTGCTTGCAAATGTTTTCTCTCCCTTAATATGACGGGTATATGGAAGGTGCTATGATTAAAGGAAAAGGCACTATAAATCATCTACTAATTAATTCCTGGAATACAACCTATACCACTACAGTTTGTGTTCCCTAATTAATAAATTAATAGCATAGAAATACTTCAATCAAATATCGACGTCATTATCAAAGTAGACTATGCTCGACGTGCAAGTGTGACATCGTAAAGGTTACTTGGATATGACAAAGTTGAACATGTCAAAATAATTAAAATTTGAACAATCAACGTCATAAAAACAGCACGTAACCCAAACAGTCGTTTCATTAATTGAATGGACTCTTATAAGGCTGTAATTGCTAATGTTTTTATGTACATCCAATTATTCGAACGACTGTTTAGATTTCATTTTTTATAATGTTTATTGTTCAAAGTTCAATCTATTTTGACATGCCCAAGTATTTGACATCATTTGCACTTCGACCAATGTCGACTTTGACAATGACGTGAATATTTAGTTGACGTAGTTAGGTATCTTATTTATATAATGATGACAAACACATGATAACGCCTACATGCAAAATAATATTAACTTTGACGATACTCGAGCACAATGGTAACACCTACACGAAAAGTCTTTTTACCTAAACGCAAAGGTGTTGCGTTTAGGTAATTCATACGCTTATTGCGTTCGTTTGAATGAAATTGCCATACTGTGTGCTGTTAGTTTGGTACAAAGCATTCTATATAACTACGCACATCTTATCTTGAGATATGAAAATAACCACGTTTTGATAGTCATTATGTGGAAAGTAAATATTTATTGTTGTTTCACAATATCGTTACAATATTTGTATTATAATGAACGGTAAGTTGACTAATAAAAGTAACCTTTATTATCTTGCTCAGATATGTTTTTTTTTCACTTTGTCTAATCTAATTACATAATATTTATGTGAGACATTTGTTCCATGCGTAATATAAATATGATATAATTAGATTCATGATTGAATGGCGGAAAATCTTTAACGATTACATCGGTTAAGATAGTTTACTTTCCATTTATACTAAAAACTAGTATTTTTCAATATCTTTGAGTCAGAAGGTTGAAAATACTAATTTAACATTTTGAAGGTTTTTGAAATAAGAGAAAATAAAGCTAGTAAATCATCCTCACACAGAGAAGACGCAATTGTTGCGTACTATGGGAAAGAAGTTTTCTACCGAGAACCGAGAGAGAGAAGTTATGGAACAAACTCTCAGGTTTTCCCTAGGGATTACAGCATGAGGTTTTTTTAATAAAGGCGTGACGAGGTTATCACGCAGACCGTACGTTTGTTTGCCGCCTTAATTCATAAAAAAGTAAAACAGAGAAAAAAAAGTTAAGCATAGAGATTAGATGAAAATAAGTTTAGGTGAAAACCTATCACTTGTCGACAGACAAGCTAGACTGTTTGACCTTTGTGTCGATCTCATAGTGTACACAATAACAATAAAAATCGGCCAAGTGCGAGTCGGACTCGCGGACGAAGGGTTCCGTATCATTATCTATAAAAACGGCAAAAAAAATCACGTTTGTTGTATGGGAGCCCCCTTAAATATTTATTTTATTCTAGTTTTTAGTATTTGTTGTTATAGCGGCAACAGAAATGCATCATCTGTGAAAATTTCAACTGTCTAACTATCACGGTTCATGAGATACAGCCTGGTGACAGACGGACGGACAGCGGAGCCTCAGTAATAGGGTTCCGTTTTACCCTTTGGGTACGGAACCCTAAAAATGGCGTTGTAAGTGTCTAACATGACTTGTCGCTGTGTATACATTACGTCGGTTTTATCACAATATATCGTAGATGAACGTAATTCATACAACGTATATTGACTTCGTGCAGGGTCACCATATTCAGCTAAACCAATAATAAAACGCAATAAAATCATAGTTTAAAACGCAATAATTCCCGGCCATCGGAAGGCCACCAACAAGTTCTCCTTTGAAACAAGTTATGCACATTTACATTCGATATACGACGGGAACTACGACAAATGAACATTTTATGCGGAAATATTTCATTGTCATATAATACAAACACGTTGAAGTTCTTATATATCTACTAATTACCTATATCTTCATGCCAATTCTCATGCGGAGTAGGCAGACAGAACCGAGTACGACATGACTCTGTCCTTACACACCTCAACTAATGACCTCACTTGTACCCAGCGTTATCCCGTTTACTAATCCCTTAGAATTAGCAGGGTCCGTTAAAAGCGAATGCTAAAGCCTTTGGTTTTGGCAAAGATACTAATTTTGACATGACGCGACTGCCATCACATCTCCAAGAAACAGAGGGAAAATCTGACAATTCCTTGGTTCGGTTACACTTCTTTCTAAATATAATTTAATGGACGTGATGACTTCCTCACGTTTTCTATCACCGCCGAGCATGTGATAATTACAAATATGTACATAAACCAGAAGACACGATTTTTTTTTTATACTATGTCGGGAGACATACAAGCATACGGCCCACCTGAAGTAAAGTGGGCACCGTAGCCTATTAGCGCTTGAAATTTATTAAGTATCACTCGCGCGATGCCTCCTCTGCTGCGTAGACAGCACCTCCTTGGGAGCTTACTGGTAACCTCACTCACACGCAGGAACACAACAACCCTCTAGGGAGTTGCTATTTGGCTGCGGTTTTCTGTGAGGTGGAGGTACTTCCCTAGACGAGGCTGCTTTGATACGCCCTACCTCTCTTAAAACAACCAGGCCAAGACAAACAGACATGTTCATGCACACAAGAACAAATCAAGCCCAGTCGGTTTATAGGCTTGTTCTTTACGCACTAGGCTATAACTGTCCATCTTAACTAACGACATATCTCGAATACAACATAGTTACTTTTTTTCTTATATTAGAGGGGGCAAACGAGCATGTGATGTCACCATCGCCGCATAGATGGTGAGGGTGAAATCCCAGCTTGTGACGAATAGTACGACAGTGGAACTCAGCGGTTGGTATTAAGTTGAACAGTTCCTCCGAACACTCCCCATGATACAATCTGTACAGTACACAAAGAGAAGCAACGTCTCTTCGTGTACAAAGCGAGCCCAGCCGAGCGGAGATCACTGGGTCGCCGACGATTCGAACTGCTCTACGTTGTATGCGATCAAATAGAGTAAGCCAATATTGTGGCGCGCCGGCCCAAAGATGTAAACAGTATTCCATGTTAGGCCAGACCTGGGTCTTATAAAGTTGAAGACGATGTTGAGGTGTAAAGTATCGTCTATTGTTCGCAGCAATCTTCTTGCAACCCTGGCACGGGTAATATATTACGTAAAAGGGTAGCTCCAATGATATTGTATTTAAAGATGACGTATATTCATACTGCGCGTCGTTTTGTTATTGTTCCACTACGACATTATAGTACTTACTTACTAAGGCGTATATAGATTACACAATGAAGGGGATAGATAATACGGAACGCATGATATAGAGAGAGATAGCTATCTGTCAAGAGTTGCGCTTGAAATACGTCAGCGCATCAAAGAATAGCGCATATTAGACCAATTGGGTTAATTTCATTGCCTCAGTTTTTGCGCGCTAGTGCGACATCTACCTCTTTTTAATACAATATCATTGGGTAGCTCAATATTGTTATAAATGCAAAAGAAGTTTTTGTTAACAATAAAGCATTTGTATTCTTGGACGCCAACTTAGCTTTGCTTTCCAGAAGACCGCGAAACTGTACATCACTCGATATGACTATACCCAGGATACCGATGCTAGGCGTCACGCTGAGAAGTAACCTTCTCATAGAGGAGCTACGATAAATGGGGACTTCTTCGCGGTAATTGCGCACTCTTGTGTCTTCAGGGGATTAAGTTGAACTCAATCCAGTCTAACCCAATCCGAGACCAGTTCTAATGATGTTTCAATTAAATACACATGCTGTGATCAGTACTCATCAACGCAATCCCGAGAGATATAGGCTTGACCGATGTATCATACGTCCACCGTACTGTCATCCGCATAGCAATGAATGCTGCGCACATGCAACAAGTCATTGATATGCAGAAGGAACAGAGTGGAAGACAACACAGCCACAACAGGATGGGCTCCGGATCTCATTGTCATCACTCACCGTACGAAAAGCATGATGTAACAGCAATATCAGCATGCCACTAATTCACGCCAGTTTTCTGTGAGAGAGTGGTACTACCCCCGGACGAGATGACCGAATTAAAATTCACCCAAATCCGAAGTTTATTATATCTACTATCTGAAATAATTTCATTAACAAAATATAATATGCATAAAACATATATTATGCCTATGACCTTCTTTCCCAGGTAATATATCCTACGTGAGAGTCGAGACGTATCCAAACAGCTTTTGCTAATATATCTCGCTGTAAATATACTCTGACAGATTTACCGGACATAGGTATAAAGCGATATTAGTACTGCCTTCTCATAATATCATTTGCATTAGCCGACACTCATCGTCGACTAACGAAATGCATGGGTGTACATTGCCGGCTTAATAGCAAAACTTTATTTATGTTTATGATAAAAATGGCGATAGAGAAGGTGTGAAGCGATGATTGTGTGGGTGGGGCAACGCACTGTAGGGTGTGCCAGCCTCGGGCTTTATGCCAACTACAAGCGCCACTGCATCGTCAGATAACTAGAAACTCCGTGCAGCCGGTGAATAGTACTTTGTATCTAAATCCGTTTCAACAAGGGCCACATTCGCTTTTAACGAGTGAAAGTGTAAAATTGTTATGTAGTGTGAATGTCTCGCGCGTAGTCTAGGGTTTTAATGTGAAGCATCGCAAAGTCCACGAAGGAAAGAATTCGCGCGAATCAAATTGTTTTTAGAGTATTGTGAGAAAGAATTGTTTGTTGCATAAATTTCCCTTGAGCTTGAATTTATAAGAACATTTTCGTTGGCACAATGTTACTCGTACCGTCGTCGCAACGTCACGCGACGTAGCAGTGATTTTACTGACTGTTCGTGCAAGATGTACAGTATACATTAGGTTTTTGATGAGCTCGGTGACGTAGTGGTTAGTAACGCTACTATGACACCAACGCTCGTGGGTTCGATTCCCACACAGGACAAACATATATGTGCATAAACATGTCTGTGTGGTCTAGGTGTTTTAAAAGTGGTAAGGCGCTACAAAGCAGTTCGTCTAGGGAAGTAAATACCTTCACCTCACAGAAAACCGCAATCTAATAACAGCTTCCTGGAGTGTTGTTGTGTTCCTGCGTGTGAGTGAGGTCACAAGTAAGCTCTTAAGGAATTGCTATGTTAGTACGAGTAGCAGAGAAAACATCGCGCGAGTGATACATAAGTAATGGGATTAATTTACATCAGGTGGGCGGTATGCTGGTATGGCTTCGAAAATTGTATAAAAAAGGATTTCTTTTATACAACTAGATTGGTAAACAAGCATGTGGCCCGCATTAGATGATAAGCGGTCACCGCAACCTATTGACGCTCGCAACACTACGGGGATGTTACTCGCGCGCTGCCAATCTTGTGACCTAAGGATGTTTCGCCACAGTACCCATTAATTTCTCCGGCATATCTCACCCTTCAAATCGGAACACAGCTATATAAATATAGCTTGCTTGACGGTAGAAATAGGAGAGACAGAGATACCCACGCAGACGACTTTTGTACAAAGTCTCCCTCTGTATTGCATTGTTATATCCTTAATTCATAATAACACTGTTGTTTTTTTTCAATCTCTACCTTTTATCAAGACGCGATCTTCAAGTAAAAAGCAAGCCGTATGTAATTAACGCTTTGATTGGAGTTAAGGTGAGACCACATCGGTACAATGTTATCTCTTATGATGTGAGTATATTGTTGAAGCGTAGGTGAGTGAATGTCGTAATGTTTGAGAAGGAACAAAGAAACAACGTTTCTAAAACTGTTTACGAGTGCATTCTCATGTAGCCGTATGAACGCAGTCATTGGTCAGGTGGGCGAATCCTGACTCGCTAGATGATCGTGCAATGTACACCCAAGAATCTGATCTTTGATTGACACTGAAAGTACGATTGTAGCTCTTATTGCCTACGGAATAAGAATGGTAGAAAAGTCAAGCTTGACGTGCTATTAGCTGTACAACATTGATAGATTGGTAGTAGACACTCTTGACGAGCTCGGTGGCGCAGTGGTGAAATACGTTGTTACGCTACTTTGACACCAACGCTCGTGGGTTCGATTCCCACATAGTACAAACTTTGTGTGCATGAACATGTCTTTTTGTCTACCGTGTCCGCTTTTATCAGGCGCGACGTATGCTTGTATGCCTCCCGGCATTGTACATAAATAAAAAACAGATTTTGCACATGATTTTCTTTTTTTTGAGTGGCAGCATACGGTACCTCTAATGTAAAGCGGTAGACTACTAAAAAACTTCTCTGGAACTGCACAGCCATCCAATTCTGTAAGAGCAAACATCCTTACATCCTCGGAAACATCGGCCTTGAGCACCATTGCAGTTCCTTAGTGTCGCTTTTCATGGTTGTGCGATACTAGCGCCGCAAGGCTGCGTTTGGAATTGGCATTCTACAAGTCAAACAGCCTCGCGTACGCTTACAGCCTTATAGAATACCAAATAAAAAGCCGTGATCGCAGTAGACGATGTCAAACCTGTGACATCTGTGAGCGACGCACACAGCCATTACGAGTCGCTTAGAGAATTGCATGGCAGAACGCGATCATTGCGGTTCCAGTATGTGAGGACGAATTCTCAGTAGTAGGCGAGTCGTATGATTGTAAAATGAGGTTGTTGACATCATATCAAACAACTCCTTGGAACACAACCTACTACAATCGGTACAATTGGTAAAACACGCAAAGGGAGGTAAATAGTCTCCTCCTTAGACTCAAAGGCTCAATACCGTATGTGAGCTCAGGATCATCGACAATTGTATAACAAGAATCTTTGTCTCGCTGAAGCTGAAGTACTATTTCGCACTATTCAGCGCACCAAGTTTCTTGGAGCTTGACACTCTCCTCCAGGTGACTTTGGAACTGAACTTCGCTGTAGATCTTTATACTAAGAATCACTATGCTCTTGGAGATTGTAAGAGGAGTGTACCGGAAGTGATGAACGCGCAGACTTGTGTCATGATAGATTTTAATTGTAGCAAGTATAACAGTCAAGGCACACTTTAGTCAAGGCACCCTCAATTACATGCACTGGAACCGCAATGGTCGCGTACTGTGCAGTTCCTGAGAAGCTTTCTACCGAGAACTATTAAGTTGTGGAATGACCTACCTGCCGAGGTTTTCCCAAGGGACTACAGTATGGGGTGCATCAAGAAAGGCGTGAAGAGGTTCTTACAGGGTCGGTAACGCAAGAATGACACCCCTGGTGTTGCAAATGTCCATAGGTTACGGTAACTGCTTACCATCAGGCAGGCCGTAAGCTTGTTTGCCACCTTAATGGTATAAAAAAAAATACAGACATAAGTTTTTCGCGGATTTACTCCACAGGAGAACGAGGTATACGGCCTATATAATAAATGCTCCTGGTGCTATTGACCGCATAGCAATGAATGACATCAATTGACAACGTATCATTTATATGTCCGTAGCAGCCTTGGGCAACATTGATCGATACCCATGCCATCGGAGCAACAACCATCAATAACGGTTTTTATGCATTGACTGGATAAGAAGCCGGCAATCCATTTGCACGAACCCTCGGGCAGCCCATACAATGGCAGTTTCGATAGAAGACCGAAATGCCAGACCCGATCAAACGTCTTCGCCAAAACTAGGCTGAAGGCTAATGCCTCACCTTGACTCTCGGTTGCCAAAGCCCAGCGGTGTGTATATACAATAGAAGATCACCCGTCGAAGGACCGTGGCGAAAGCCGTATTGACGATCACTGATCAGGTCGTGATCCTCAAGGTTTGCCAAGAGTCGGCTGTTTATCACGCTCTATCACCTCCGCGAGAAGGGAGGTTATAGCGCTAGACCTGTAACTCCATGGGCCTGATCTATAGCCGTTATTAGCATCGGGTACACAAGACTTGTCCAATGGAATATAAGAGAGCGTAAAGGCGTGTTAGCATAAACACAACCTTAAAATGTTATTTGAAAACAACCTCAGAATTTACGTAATACAAACTTCATCAATTATGTATAATTGGACAATAGTTGGGTGGCCGAGCCCATTCTAATTGTTGGTCAACAGTGGCCACTACGCAAAATAAACCCTTATTGTACACTTTACTGTATTATTTTGTACGACATCGGACGGCAAGCAAGCACATGGACCGCCTGGTTGACCTATCAGCGCGCTTGTAATACAAGAATTATCTCTTGGAGCGTTGCTGATACAGTAATTTCTCAATAGCTTATTGGTACTTCACTCATTCGCAGGAACACAACTCTCCAGGAATGTAATTTTGGTGCGGTCTTCTGTAATGTGGTAAAGGTACTTCTCTTTCCTAAGAGCCCCGTTTGTTAACAGGGTGTACCGCGAGCAGGTGAGGTTGATTTGACTATAAAAATGTAATGATCGACTTCACCCCATAAATAAATTAAAAAAACCGTCAAGTGGAGTCCGACTCCGAACCGAGGGTTCCGTAAAAAAAATATTTCGCAAATTATTTACGCAATATTTTTTTTGTGTTGTAACTAGGTACAAATTTACGGTTTTCGGATTTTTTTTTTACTTGTGCTACATGACATTGCTTCTTGCCAAATTTCATGATTCTAGGTCAACGGAATGTAGTACGCTATAGGTTTTGATTCCCTTGCGAGTTTCAACGTATATACGCATAAACGAGGTATAAACAAACACCCGTCCCTTTTGATTGCGTTGACCTAGCATTATATAGATTTTTTTCACTGCTTGAAGGGATTGCAAACCTGAGTATTTGATATTAATTTCAGCTTGATAGCTCCACCGGTCACTGAGACAAAGGGTCTTGACAGACGGACAGACATACATACAGACGGACAACAAAGTGATAAGGGTTCCGTTTTTCCTTTTGAGGTACATAATAGACCCAATTAATTAATTATAAGTGTTACAATAGATATTTACAACTTTCGACCTTTTACGATTGTAAATAGGGTTGTTAATCTTTAAATTACGATTGTAAAGTCGTTGTTATGTTAGTGATGTGGATGGATTGTTTATCAAGCAAGAGTGAATTGAGGGGGCGCAATAGAGGCATATTGATCAAATAGATGTGATGAAAAAAAGCCAAATCAAAAGCACCCCTGAACTAACGAGCATAAATTAAGAGGTTGATGAATATAGAACAGAGATTTCCAATCATTTTTGACCTGTAGACCCGTTGCCTATATATTTCTGCGCTCCGTAGACCCCCTGCCGAACTAATGTTTGAATCTGATGTACCCCTTACTTGTTGGACCCCGATATAGACCACTCTGGGAAGCACGGATGTAGAAGCGAAAGAGGTATGTTTGGATCGATGCACCTGCCATAGTCTTTGCCCACCTCAATGGTAGACAGGCGTGACGGTATGTACGTATGTTCATTATTGTAATGGTACGTAGTAAATAACCATAACGATCATTAGCGGTTACATTAACACAACTAGCGTCATTATTGCAAAAAGAATATTCCATTGGAACGAAGGACGAAGTGTGCGCGCAAATTGTAACAACACACGATATGTATGTTATATATATATACAGTTAAATTCAAACTTTACACTTTGTACCATTCTTATGCTGTACGTAATAGGTGTGCCCTTAGCTGTGCATACAGATTTATAGTAAAAAACTGGCCAATTGCGAGTCGGACTCGCGCACGAAAGGTTGCATACCATTATCTATAAAAACGGCAAAAAAATCATGTCTGTTATATGGGAGCCCCACTTAAATATTTTTTAGTATTTGTTGTTATAGCGGCAACAGAAATACATCATCTGAGAAAATTTCAACTGTCTAACTATCACGGTTCATGAGATACAGCCTGGTGGTGGTGACAGACGGACGGACGGACAGCTGAGTCTCAGTAATAGGGTCCGTTTTACCCCTTGGGTACGGAACCCTAAATTAGCGACCGGCCTGGCTTCGTAGGGGTGATGCGCTATCCAGGATCACACACAGGGCTAATTTAAATGCCTGAAAATGTCATCAGAATCGCCCTAACCGTTTTGTAGTCCTTAGGAAACATACATAGACACATCGATTTTTATATATATGAAGATTACAAAAAGGTATTTTTTTGTCCAAAATGTTCATTATAACGGAAATGTTTTCTTAATTTCAAAAGTAATTATGACTGCATACAAAGATTTCGAAAATGAGGCAACACACGAGGGGAAGAAATAATATCCTGTATTTTTGTGATATCGATAGAAAGTGTCAATAATAAAGAACTGTTATAAATAACATAGTACAAACAACTTAATTTTGAGGTACTCATACATACATTTAAAAGTACCTTTTAGCACTTTAAAAAAGCAACTTCAAATAATAAGAAATATTTAATGTTAGATGGTATCTAATACGACTAAAATTGACACAGTATTAAAATACTGCGTTCATTTAAATATAGCATGTAAATGTCTTATTTTTTGTATTATATAACTAAAGTTACATGCTACAACCCAATTATTGGCGCATTCTATACACGGCATTAGAATCTTATTCTTCTACGAGTATATATAAAAATGAATGTTTGTCTGTATGTCCTCTATGGACTTAAAAACGGCTGGGCAGATTTTCATGAAACTTTCAGGGAATCTTCAGATCAGTCCAGCGGGTGATCCTGTGAAGTTTGGTAGCGATCAGATCACTCGTGCGATGCCGGGGAGAGTAGCTAGTTGTCTATAAATGTAAGTATGCCAATAAGTGGGTGGGCGCCAACGTCTGCACGGACTACGGTACTTATACTTCATTAAAATTTTCAGCCGATGCATTTATAAGATAAGACCTAAGATAGTATTTTTGTAATTTAAGATGACATCCGATTTTTATGCATAACAATAATGAGTATGGAATCTCATATTTTTGTGTCTCGCTGAGTTATTAACCTACTACTTCTACCTACCTGCAACGCCCCGCTGTCTGTCCGTGGTGTAACAGACAGGACTTATCTGAAAATGAGCGCCGCGCGCCGGGTCATGAGTTGACACGGCAGTACGCTGTGATAGGAGCTATTTGTGACGCCACACAGCACTATTATTACTTCACTACCTATTCTATATTGTTAGTGTTTGTGTTACGTCCAAATAAACCTTTTCTTTCTGTCATCCTACGGATGCCCTAGGGTTGTTTCCTATAAAATATTATCAGTATTATAAAAATATATGGGTGACCTAGTGTATGCAGACGATGCCGTGATATGAGCAGAAACACCATCCGAACTGCAAACACTGGTCACAATAATAAAAGACAATTGTATGGAGAAAGGCTTACTATTAAATGCGAAAAAACAAAGATAATGGTATTAGAAAGAGAATAAACCAAAACTAATGTAAGGATTACGGTTGATGATGAAGCGTTTGAACAAGTAGATGAGATTGTATATCTTAGATACGCATTCAGCGGGAATGAAAGGTACACCGCTGATGTGAAAAGACGAGTGAGTGCTGAGAATAGTGTGAATGGAGCGTTGGGAAAACTTCTAGGCAGTAAAAACTTGAGCCAGAAGGCACAGCTCGCTATACACAATGCTGCTGGTCCCAACGCTTACTTAAGGAAGCGAGAGCTGGGTATGGCAGAGAGAGCATCAAAGTTGTAGACCGTATTCGCAATGATAATGTTAGAAACAGAGTTGATCTGAAAGAGAGTGTCGGTATTCAAATAAGAAGAGGCATGCTCCGTTGGTTCGGACATGTGGAAAGAATGCAGGAGGAAAGAATTACGAAAGAGATATACAACACAAAAGTGGAAGGATATAGAAGCCGAAGCAGGCCAAGACTTACCTACCATGACCAAACTGATCGTGTTCTATCAGAAGGATGTCAAGGAGCCTTAGAAACCGGCGAGCGTGCATAAAAGCAATGAATGTTAAAGAAGCGAGTGAGGTGTGTAAGGATCGAGTCACGTGGCGCTCGGTTCTCTTCTGCCTACCCCGCAAGGGATTTTGCGTGAAGTTATAGATAGATAAAATACATATACATAGCAATATTTTCCCACACGTGTAGGCTTAATTCTATCTTGTCAATTTACTTATCAAAAATCTTTGATACAGTTCCTTGTCTTCTTTGGTCTAGCGTTATCCTGTATCCTAATTCATTAGGATGGGCTGCTACCTAAACTTAAGGATTGGCCAAGTTACAGATTTTCATACCTATAGAGCGCCTGCCGTCAGGCCTCTACACCCCAGAGGGAAACCCAGACATTTCTTAGGGTAAGTCACACGAATAATAGGGATACGAGAAATATAATTTCCTGGACACGCTGGTTTCCTCACAATGCTGTTCTTAACCGCCGAGCAAGTCATAATTAACAAAAACATATGTACCTACATAAATCCGAAATCCATCCATCCATCGGAAATCGAAACACGGACCGTCGGATTGGGTCGGTTCTTTGCCCACTAGGCTATCACCGTACAATATAGTTATTATATAGTTCCTGGTCTATTTTTTTAAATAAAGTATTCTTTACTGTCAACAAAATTGAAAGTAGTTTTCACCAATGTAGGTCTTTTGCATTTATATAGCAAAATATAACGTGTAATTTTGAACACACCAATGTATGTAGTAATAAAATAAACAGTATCTAAATATAGAGTAGGTATCTACTGAAATAAGGACGCAGAGAGAGCCACAGTGTAAACAGACCAAATGCGCACATTATATCATACGCGGCCGTAAAAACTACGAATAAACATACAGTGACTAACGGGCACATAAACATGACATTTTATTTGTGCAACGGACACTGTGGATAACAGCAGTTCACTGCCAAATGTCTTCTGACGGTGGGCGAGTCTGAGTAATTGTAGCAGCATCGTACATACTACATAACAGTATCTACACGTCCAACAACAAACGATTCGCTCGTTTCTGTATAACCTTGTTTGTTCACGTCATCGCCTGTGAAAACCTTTTTTTTTTTATTTCCTTATTCACGGCATATTAGCAAGCATTTTACATATAATGCAGTAACACGAACACTCGCAGGCAGAGTTTATCTATGACATGGCGGCGAGGCGAAGTTTCAAATTAAATGAATAATCTATAAGCTAACTATATCGCATTACGTAACACTCTTAGTAGTAGTAACATTGTGCGTTATGCATAATTATGATATTTTTTATCTTACTTAGATAACTTATATTTAAACTTTAATATCTAGAAAACGAAAAAATGAAGTCGTGATGTCGTAATTTCTCCATACCTTATATGGAATTAATTGGACGCTTCATCGAATATAGAATTTTCACAATTTAGAAACCATTTAACTTAAATAAAAACAGGGCTCGGTGAATTACTGGCGTGAAGATATATATGTATATATAGATAGATAAATAATAATAATAATATAAAAATCACTTAAACGAACAAAAAAAAACGAATAAAACCAACAAAATATCTGAGATGAAAAAATTTAATAGGTTCACAATTTATGAAACTGTCGTGTGCTATACACCAAAAAAACATACTGGTTAAATTGAGAACCACCTCCTTTCTGAAGACAAGGAAAATGGAGTTAATGAATTTTAACGAATCGTCTGTTTATATTAACTTAGAATACTGTCCAGCTAAATTTGTCGCAGACGGGGCTGTCCCATCTGCGCTTGCGCATGACTCATTACCGCGTTAAGCTGATATGTAGAGTAATTAACTCTAAGTACAGATATAGCTTGTCTATGCGTACATTGAGAATTGACTCATGTGGGAGGTCGCGTGGGAGACACCCCTACAATAGAATCTGGACGTGAGACGATCTTGATAAATTCCTATACTATGGCGAACTAACTTTCCAAACATCGTTGAAGTAAAAGTTTGAAATAATGAGTTCATCATTACTTACAAATTATGTTGATTGTAGGCGCTTGGTGGAATTTTGAAGACATCGCGTTAATGTTAATACTTGTACAGATTACACTTCACAATTTTATTTAATAATTATTTTTACCGACCGGTTTTCAATGTATTTTATACAAAATATATTTATATAAATATATTTTATTCAACAAATTACAATTTTTGATTTCATACTAATGTTACAATGTAAGTGCATGTAAAAAGCTATCCTGGAATATTTTGACGAGCGCTACCGGTCCAGTGGTTAATAATGCGCCGTTGATATCGGAGCTCGATGAACATGTCTGTTTGTCTTCGATTGGGTGTTTTTAATGGAGGTAGGGTGGATTGGTGAAGTACCACTTGACCAACCTCACAGAAAACCGCAGCCAAATAACAACTACCTGGCGGTTAGTTGTGTTGCTGCGAGTGTGTCAGGTTACCAAATTAACTCCTAAGGAATTACTGTGCTAGCAGCAGAAGTGGCGTCGCGCGAGCGTACTAATGTAATGCAAACGTTCATAGGCTACGGTAACCGCTTTATATCAGGTGGGCCGTATGCTTGTATGCCTTCTGACGTTGTAACATAAAAAAATACCTCAACCTTACAGGTAAGTATCACTCTCGCGATGCCACCTTAGCTACCACAGCGAGTCCTTAGTAGGTCATTAGTGACCTCACCCAAACGTAGGAATACAACCCTCCAGGGAGTTGCTATTTAGCTGCGATTTTCTGTGAGGTGGAGGTACTTCCCCAGACGGGCTGCTTTAATGGGTCTACCTCTCATAAATTATTCATAGGCTACGGTAACCACTTTACATCACCGTACAGTCCCCCCGTACGCTTACATACCTCCGATGCTGTATAAAAAGATCTGTATTTGCTATAAAATACGGAAAAATAGAAGCAATCGGTATTTTTCTTAGGCCCTCAGACATGGAGCGCACAAGTTCCATTTGTTTAGAGCAAGCGACGCCCTAACACTTCCGTCGGAGCCCTTAAGCACGTCGCATTTGTACTTGAAGCCCGCCTCTCCAACCCTGTGACGTAGGACCAAGGAGTCAACTACAAAGTATTCAGACAAGAAACCAATCGGGACGATCTTTTTATAACCGCACTGCTCGCCGACGGCGGGTAGTTCACCCTCGCACGCTGGAACCGCATTGGTCGCGTACGGTGCGGCTCCAGAAAAGTTTTCTTCCGAGAACTCTCAAGCAGTGGAATGACATCCCAGCCGAGGTGTTTCCAAGGGACTACAGCATGGAATTCTTCAAGAAATGCGTGAAGAGGTTTTTAGAGAGTCGGCAACGCATGACACGCCCGGTGTTGCAAATGTCCATAGAATACGGTGACTGTTTACCATCAGGCAGGCCGTATGCTTGATGCCACCTTAGTGGTATAAAAAAAAGATCTTGCCCTGGATTCGACTCGATGCATAATTTAAGAGGAATTAGGGCACTTACTACACCGCGATATTTAACAAATGGGGAAGTACTTCCATCGCGCAATCTCAGGTAAGGCGAATAAGTGAGATTACAGCATGAAAGAAATAACCTATTGACGATTTTGCATGGTAACTCAGCTCACTGCTACGGGTAGGGGGTTAGGTAGAACGCGCAGCTCATATTGGATTGGATCAGGGATCAACATCCAGGCACTTCCTGTATTATTGGTAATCGTGTCATTAGTCATTAGGCGCGAATCGATGAGATATTTAGGCGTTAAAACACTACGTTTTAGTGACCAACAAGTCCGCAGTTGAAATCCCGGCATTACCACTAAATTCCTGCTTTCGGATTTATGTACATATTTGTAATTATCACATACGCAGAGATGAAGGAAAACATCGTGAGAAATCTCCCAGAAATTATATTTTGAAAGACGTGTGACCTTACCTAAGAATGATCTGATTTCCTCTCTGGATTGCGGAGGGCTGACAACAGTCGCTCTATGAAAAAATCAGTATCTACGCCAAATCCTTAGGCTTAGGTAGCGGACCTAGCAACTCCTAATGGATTGGGCAACGGGATAACGCTAAGAAGATGTTGATGATGAATATAAAATGTAAAAAAAGCTGTCGTAACACTATATATAAGGTCGCCTATTGTACTTTCTTATATGGACTACTAGCTATCCGCCCCGGCTTCGCACTGGTGATATGATCGCTACCAAACTTCACGGGATCACCTGCTGGGCTAACCTGAAGATTCACTGAAAATTTCATCAAAATCTGCCCAGCCGTTTTTGAGTCCATAGAGGACATCCATAGAGGACCACACTTCTCATGTTTTTATATGTATAATTCTTCATTAATTCCAGACTCCATTGAACTGCTAAACGGCTGAAGCCATTTTGATGATTTCTTTTGTATGTATTTGGGTGTGTCTCTGGATGGTTTAGATTCACAATTTAACATGTGGGTGGCGTTGCAACCGGGTTGTAAAACACCGTTTGTCGAGTTCTAGTTTAATATATCGTCGTTGAAGTGCCAATACCTCCTAAGTGACATTTTTGATTAAATTGAGTTTTTTAATACAATAGGCTTAAAGTTGGAATTTGCATCGGTGGCAATTACACCTAATCATCAATCATTACCAGAAAGGCTCTATACAGTTTGTGGAATGGTTATTAAATTACTAATAACAGTAATAAACCACTTAGTCTCTCAATTCTCAAAAACTAAATTTAAGCAAAAATGACAGATAGGAGGTATTGGCACTTCATCGACGATATATAATTCTATATATACATTTTATTCTTCACGCCTGCATATAAACTTTATAAATGCCAAATTTCACTCCTCTGTGCATGCAATGTGCTTAAAAAAGGGGTACAAAGGGTTCTTATTCAAGTATTAATATATAGATTCCTGAAATGAAAACACAAATGAACTGTGTTATGTTGTGTTCAGATATCTCTGTGGGTGTGCATGTTATCATGTTAGCTTATAAAAATGCAGCTGGGCATTCAATCAAGCGATAAATGAAACGGAGGCAATTAAACTTTAACCATGATGTCACGATGTTACGTGTGGTTTGAATCATCAGAAAAGTCTAGAATATTTTTAAAAAAAAACGTCGGAAGGATGAGGAACCACAGACGTGCTGAGACCCGACTCACAGCCTAAACTAGACCTAGAGAATTGAGGGGAGAATATTCCTTTATTACGTGTTTTCTTTTTTTTTTATACTACATCGGGAGGTATACATGCATACGGCCCACCTGATGGAAAGAGGGTACTGTAGCCTATTAACGCTTACGATAGTATCACTCGCGCGATGTCTCCTCTGCTGCTTACACAGCAACTCCTTGGGAGCTTAGGTAACCTCACTCACACGCAGGAACACAACAACCCTCTAGGGAGTTGTTTATTTGGCTGCGATTTTCTGTGAGATGGACGGGATGCTTTGATGCGTCCAAACATCCAAACCAAGCCAAACAGACATGTTCATGGACACAAATGTTTGTCTTGTGTGGGAATCGAACCCGCGAGCGTTGGTGTCAAAATCGCGTCATTCACGACTGAGCCACCGAGCTGATCAAAAGTGTACGCTAGGACTATGTAAATGAATATTATTTTCTAATGAAGTACTATTATTACAAAAAAGAAAAGAACTATGAATGTTAAAGAAGCTAGTGAAGTGTGTAAGGGCTGCGTCCGTATCTAATCAGTGGACGAGGTCGTTACACTCCGCGCGCCCTGTTTAAGAGGGTGCACAAAGCTAAGTGGCGCCTTCATTTTGTTTTTATTAATAACGCTGTATTTAAGACCAATTCCAAAAAAAAACGCTCAATAGGGCACTGAAGAACCATATTTATGTTTTTTGATACATATTCTGTTTTTATTATTTATGAAGAATTAGTCATACTTTTGATTATTGCTATAAGTAGTCACAATAAGCAATAATTAAAATTTTTGTTACTTGTCATAGATAATAAATACAAGATATGTTTCAAAACGTAATATGGTTCTTCAGTCCCCTATAGAGCGTTTTTTTTGGAATTGGTCTTAAATACAGCGTTATTAATAAAAACAAAATGAGGGCGCCACATAGCTTTGTGCGCCCTCTTAATACTGCACTCACTGTTGAATCGTTTTTTTTTAATGGTACAATTACTAAATGAAAATTAAAACTTCTTTATTTCAAATAATTTGTCTTACTTTAAACATGGGCAGGATTTCCTTTTAAGTAAAAAATATACTTGTAGGTAACCCTACTCTTCCTTATCTACAGTAGCTAAATTATTTGGATTTCACCATATATGTGTATATGATTTTGCAAATTTAACTTTGAAATGGAACATCAAAATTAGGTAAGTAAATTTATATATTTAAAATTATATTAGGAACTAGATTTAAGTGGTATTATAAAAATATATAAGTAGGTTGCCTGTAAGTTTGCCTGAGTAGTGTGAGTGTGTGTTTATATGCGAGTGGGTACGTGCGCCTGAGGTAGGTGTCTGTGTAAGAGAGAGAGAAAGAGAGAATGTGTGTGTAATGAAGGATATAGTACCTACGTGTTTGGGCGTATACATATTGCTGTTGCCATTATTGTATATGGGTGGCCTGACCTGTAAGCGATCGAAGTTTTTAGTATGTGTGAATCTATACATATAAATAAAATTGAAGTGTCTGTCTGTGATTTCAAAATAAAGCCTTTATCTTAAGCTCATATTATTATTTTCACGTTACCAAAGCCTAAATACGCATTTTTAACTTTTTGTCTGCCTGTCTGTCTGTTTGTTTGTCCGTGCTAATCTCCGAAATGGCTGAACCGATTTTAACGGGACTTTCACTTGTAGGTAGAGGACTATTCAGAGCAGAATATAGGGTACTTTTTATCCCGCAAATATTTAGGGTTCCCGCGTAAAAAATGAAAAACTGTTAAAATTAGGGGGAAATATCTTCCCCTTCGTGGGACTATGCAATTTTATTTTTATTCTTTTCATAGAATACGTATTTTTTGTAACATAAAATAACTACGCATTTATTATGTAATATAAATAAAATACATATACGTTGCCTCCTGTAAAGGTCAATAGATGGCGCTGTACGAAAATGGAATCGGTTTGGCTGTACGAAAACGGAACCGGCGAGCGTGCTCATGCACGCTCGCCGGTTCAAGAGCAATGAATGTTAAAGAAGCGAGTGAGATATGTAAGGATCGAGTCATGTGGCGCTCGGTTCTCTCTGCCTAACCCGCAAGGGATTTGACGTGAAGTTACAGATAAATGTGCATTTAAAATATTAAAGGCCCCTCTAACGTTTGTCTATCTGCACGTTCCAATGGATCTTATTATTGGAATTTTCTGCAATAATTTGCCTATTTACACCGATACTCTTAAACATCAACAATAGTTGTACTACATCAAACCACACTCTCCACTGCTGGGGTACGGGTCTCCATTCTCTTCTTTTAGGTGTTACATGTTGTCAGAAAACGTAATATTATTTTAATTTAGTACTTAGTTAACTGCTTTCAGTTAATATATTTATCAAGCAAAGAGCCTAATCAAAAACCGAATCAAAGAACCTATCCAATTAGCCATGCACATTTGCAGTCCACTTACCTATAGTTGAAATTGGACGATAGGGACGAAAATAATTCAAATTTTATATTCCCATTGTCCAACAAGAGATAGGTTTGAAGGTGGCACTTAAAATTCCCAACATCCAATCGCGTTGGATGGCTAGGTTGGAAAATGGGGGAAATAAGTCCATATTAGCACCCCTGATAGGTTTCACTCACATTTGTCTTTGTAGTTTAAGTATATACTCGTTGTTACATACTACTTTTAAGCTGTAATGCACTTTATTGCCGCATTGCCAGACTCGCTTTTTAATTAAGCGTTATTCTAAAGCGTCTTTTCTACTCGTATTTCGATATGATATTTATTCAATGGTTTTATATCACGGATTTCTAAAGCGACTCTCGCATGATTTTGACGAGAAATCTGTCAGTTTACGATCATTGCGCGCTCAGTGACGGGCGTTCAACGATTGCAATACAATATTAATTGAACATTAAATAATTGAACTGAACAATCCAATTAGCGGGTGAAACTAAAATGTTCAATAACCTACACACCTACACTCTCGCTGTACCTATTACGGTAAATAGGCCACCTAGCTTCACTCAGGATTATTTTTTAACATATAGATATATGTACTTAAAAAGCAAATCTTTAAAAACAAAATTTGCTCCAAGTCGTTTGTGCCGTTTCCGAGACACATTAAATATTTAACCAAGAATTGCTCGGTTAAATAGGGTATCGATTTTCTAATATAAATAACTCTCGTTATGAGATGAAACCTGTATCTAATTGTATGTTTTACTTCCTACAACATCAATTTACATAACGATTCTCCGGGCACCTTTTAAACCATAGCTTTTCTGACCAAAACGTTCATAAAAGGAACGATATAGGTAATGATTATTTTTAACCCCCGACGGAAAAGAGGGGTGTTATAAGTTTGACGTGTGTATCTGTGTTTCTGTGTATCTGTCTGTGGCATCGTAGCTTCGAAATGGATGAACCGATTTTGATTTAGTTTTTTTTTTTGTTTAAAAGGGGACTTAATCGAGAGTGTTTTTGTGTATCATTATTAATAATAATAATTAATGATAATAAACTTTGTTACTTTTTATAGGTTATTTTTGCGTCGGGGGTTTTTTTAATTTAATCTTTACTTGTTTAAACTTTTTATGGCAGTGTTCAGCGAACTTTTTGTATTCAAGGTTCACATTAACATTCAGAACTCTTTTCATGCACGTTCGCCGGTTCCTAATTTTTGTTTAATATTTATTTATTATTAAAATCAATATACCTAATATGAAAAGATATTCAACAAGAAATGTAAGCCTGCTATACTGAGCATAATCGATTAAAATTTGGAACTATCGTTGATAAGCTGCTAGGCTCCTCCTCGTGTGACTCTCCTAATAAGTATTTCTGCGGCACACCAGTGTAATGACCATAGTTCACCGGTGTGCCGCGGCACACCAGTTAATGCCGATAATACACGGATGAACCGCGGCACACGCTTTGCGGAACACTGTTTTAGGGAACGGGTTGTTAGGGTTGTTGACGAGCTCAGTGGCTCAGTCGTGATGACGCGACTTTGACACCGACGCTCGTGGGTTCGATACCCACACAAGGCAAACATTTGTGTGCATGAACATGTCTGTTTGTCTTGGTCTGGATGTTTTAAGAGAGGTAGGGCGCATCAAAGCAGCCCGTCGGAGGAAGTACCTCCACCTCACAGAAAACCGCAGCCAAATAACAACTCCGTAGAGGGTTGGTGAGTGAGGTCACCAGTAAGCTCATAAGGAGTTGCTGTGTTAGCAGCCGAGGAGGCATCGCGCGAGTGATACTTAATATATAACAAGCGTTGATAAGCTACGGTAACCGCTTTACATCAAGGTGGGCCGTACGCTTGTATGCCTTCCGGCGTTGTATAAAAAAAAGGGAATGCGTGCATTGAGTGTATGTGAATATGTTTGTATATCTATTTAAACGCATCTTAATGCATCTTTTGTGTATATGCTTAGTAAGTTTTATTACAATCAGGCACTCCACAGGAACAACTTGAGCCGTACATTGTTGTTTTTTTTTTTCATAAGGAGGCAAACAATGACGAAGACGAAGAAAAGACGAGCTCGATGGCGCAGTGGTGAAACACGCTGTTATGCTACTTTGACACCAACGCTCGTGGGTTCGATTCCCACACAGTACAAACATTTGTGTGCATGAACATGTCTGTTTATCTTGGTCTGGGTATTTTCTACGTATAATAAGTATGTATTTACAAAAAAAATGTATTTACGTATGTTTATCAGTTGTCCAGTACCCATAACACAAGCTTCGCTTACTTTGGGGCTAGATGGCGCTGTGTAATTTGTCCAACAATATTTAAAAAAAAATAGCCTGCCTGATGGTACGCAGTAGCAGTTCTTATATTCCATTAAATTTTGATGATTGATCATGATAATTTCCCGTTGCAAATTACCAAAGTGAATGAATTTAGAAGAGGTAGGATGCTGTAAAGAAGACCAACTGGGAAAGTACCTCCACCTGACGCAAAATCGCCGCCATATATCCCTGGAGGGTTATTGTATTGCTGACAATGAGTGACCATTGGCACAAGTAGTCTCGTGAGGAGCTTCTCTGTTAGCTGCAGGGATGGCAATACGCGAGTGATACTACTTGTATCGCAAGGGTTCATAGGCTGCAGTAAACACTGTACATCAAGTGGTTCGTATGCTCGTATGTCTCGTAACGTTGTATACAAAATATATAACATATAATAATATAAATATACATAGATATAAGATAAGCAAAAGTGGAAGGATGTAGGAGCCGGGGAAGGCCAAGACTTACCTACCATGACCAAATTGGTCGTGTTCTATCAGAAGGTGATGTCAGGAGCCATAGAAACCGGCAAGCGTGTACGAGAAGAGCAATGAATGTTAAAGAAGCGAGTGAGGTATGTAAGGATCGAGTCACGCGGCATTCGGTTCTCACTGCCTACACCGCGAGGTATTGGCGTGAAGTTATAGATATAAGATAGGTATAGATACGGTTTAATGCATGTCCTCCAATCTTAGTAGATAACAATATATAAAAATAAGTATAGTATATAAACTAGCTGTGCCCGCGACTTCGTCCGCGTGGAATTTAGCAAAAAAGATATAGTTCAGTTCGCAGAGTTTACGATAACTTATTAATAAGCAGAGTAAAATAGCGAACAGCAAAATAATAATAGATTATCTATACATCTATACAGATAAATAAAATTGAAGTGTCTGTTTGTAATATAAAACAATCGCTTTATACTTTAAAAATTTTGAAAATGACTTTTACAGAAGGTAAAAGTCATTTTCAAAATTTTTGTCTGTTTGTCAGTGCCCATTCAAGCTGCTTTATAAAACGAAATATTTTAAAAAATATAAATATCTTCAACATATTTAGTTTTTAAAGACATAAACATCTTAAAAATATGTAGCTTTAGCCTTAAATATTTCAATGATAAAAAGCAGCAGGCAGTAGTACATTATTTAAATATATATATTAACAACCAACAAAGATCGTAAGGATCTCCTCCGTCCAAGAAATTA
This sequence comes from Pyralis farinalis, assembly GCA_947507595.1. Classification (NCBI taxonomy): domain Eukaryota; kingdom Metazoa; phylum Arthropoda; class Insecta; order Lepidoptera; family Pyralidae; genus Pyralis; species Pyralis farinalis. The sequence continues at coordinate 6,695,736 of OX382269.1, read as the reverse complement.
TATTTAGAAAAACGTGTGACCTTAATTAATCTGGCTAAACTAAAACCTAAGGTCTGGTATTCCATCTAGGTTGAGGTCTGATGGCAGTCGCTGTATGTCGAAATCAGTAACTTGGCCAAAACTTTAGATTTAGAAAAAAAAATCTTTAGGCTAGAAAAAACAGATATAAATACTAGCGATCTGCCCCGGGTTCGCATGGGCTCAATAATTCACAAAGTGAAGTCAATTGCAATACACAAAATTGATGATTTTTACAGTTTTGAATGTACCGACGTTTTTGTTGTTGAAATAAGTTGCAACTATTAACTATCAAACTGGAAGTCACTTTTCAGGAACACCGTTCCTATATGAAATATATGTTTGTCTGTGCCTTTATCTGTGTGTTTGTCTGTTGCTTTTTTTCGAATATTCGAATTTTGACTTCAGATTCGGATTCAGCATAAAGAAGTAGAACAGGAATGTTCAGGAACACCGTTCCTATGTCTGGAACATGGTCAAAATGGCCGAAAAAAAAAAATTGAAATGTTATATAATTGACGAGCCAGGTGTTCCTCTGGCAATGCAAACTTGCGCATTCTCAACTGGTTTTAACTGAACTTTTATAAAGAATAATTGGGGTTAAAGTATGAAATTGCCGTTTTATAGTAACAGATATTTTGAATTGACATTAAACCTTCATGATGTGAGATTTTCGAGTGAAATTTTTTTCACATGATACCTATAAGGCTTTTCTTTTAAAAAATGGGCAACATTTGATTTTCGTATTTCAACAATTTTTGTTCAGTTTAGACAAATGGGAAAAGATGGATACTTCAAAAATCCGAGTCATTTTTGAATACGAGTTCCGACGCAGAACTAACGCGGCAGAAACGGCTCGCAATATCAATGCTACGTTTGGGAAGGAGACTGCTAATGAACGCATCGTGTGTTTTTGGTTTAAACGCTTTCGTAATGGAAACTTCGACTTGAAGAACGAATCATGTGGAAGACCGCCCACACAGGTGACTAACACTGAATATACCGTACTGTAGTGTGTGTGTAAACTACGGCTCGGCTTCCACCATCTCCTTCAGGAGCTCCTTCAGGAGATGGTGGAAACCGAGCCGAGTCAAGCTACCCAGGAATTAGCGGCATGATTTAACGTTACCTTACTTACAAAATGGACTCATTTGCATCAAATCAATAAGATAAAAAAAATAAGAAAAATGGGTGCCTCATGATTTGACTGATCTGCAGAAAGAAACGCGTGTTGTAACTTGTGTTGCCTTGTTGGATCGGTACAGAAATGAAGGAATATTGGATCGAAATGTGACATGTGACGAAAAGTGGATTCTTTACGATAACCGTAAGCGAAAAATGCAATGGCTGACCCCAGATCAAACGTCGCAACAGTGCCCTAAAGCAAAGCCTACCAATACAAAGGTAAAGGTAACTAACAGTTGTTTGGTGGTCTCTTCATGGCGTATAGCTTTCTCAGGTGTGGTCAAGCAATAAGAGCAGATGTTTACTGTGCCTTCGAACAATGATGGCGAAACGGGCAGTGAAACAGCCCCGACTCGTGAATCGATCTTCACAATTATTGCTCCATGATAACGCAAGGGCTCACACTGCACGAGAAACCGTTGTAACTCTACAGGAGCTGGATACGTCGTAGAAACCATACGTCATCCTCCGTACTCGCCAGACTTTGCTCCAACTGACTACCATTTTATCCGTGATTTAGACAATTTTACGAGGAAAATATTTTCTTCCCAGCAGGCAGTACAAAATGCTTTCACATGGTTTGTCGAATCTAGAGCCCCAGAGTTCGATCGCAAAGGCATAAATAAACTTTCGATTAGATGGCAGCAATGTGTATTTTGAAAAAAAAAAAAATATGTTACATGTTAGAAAAAAACGAGTTTTAGTTTTTCAGTACAAATCGTCAATGTCATACTTTAACCCCTAATATATATTCATGTTTTTCCAAAAACACGGACAATTGTAAACACAACAAAATAAAAATCAGTCAAAACATTCTTAAGTGATGATTTTATAGTGTACATGCGGCAATTGCTATTATTTGTATATATTTATATCAATTCATAATTAAAGTTTATAACTTCATCTATGTTACAGTTAACCATAAAATTGTAAAGTAATCCAAAATTAAATCTATTTATAGTTAACATGGTAATGTCTCGATTTCAGACACAAGTATTGTTCGGTACTCATAGTCACGATTCTGGGAAATACTAACCAATATTTCAAAACTTCTACTGTTTCTACGTAAAGAAGTTAAAAGGTTTCCATAGGGTAGGCAACATACAATTACTGGGCCTGGTGACGTAAGTGTAAATAGGCTATGGTAGCTGCTTACCATCAGGCAGGCCGTACTTAGTGGTATAAAAAATATATGTCACGCATCCACAGTCTGTTCTGTACTGTCTGTACTGTCATCTGTATTGTATTTATATGAAAAACGATAAAGAAGATATACATAAAATACACCCTTGTGGTACAATAGTATTAATTCGCCATCTATGACATTAATGCTCCACCCAGTGAAACATGTTGTATGTTCAAAATCTTTCAAAGGTCAAAAGATCCTTATATCACCTTATATCACTCCTGATCAAAATGCCTTAACTAACTGGACAGCTGACAACATATTTATCATTTTACTATGCTAAGGTACAAAAGAACAGGTTATTACCTTGCAGTCTTTATGTCTGTAACACCATGTGCAGCCGAATATAAGCCCAACAGCAGTGAGCATCAGTGCCACTGCTGGCACTGCAGCATAAAGCCCACTGTCCGACGCCCAACCTTCAAATATTGTAGGCCCTTTTCCATCTGAAACATTAAATAGAACCATTATTAGATTATTTTCAAAAAATTTCGAACTTTATTTTTGCACCACTTTTTTCGTATATCTGCTCTGGTATATTTTGTCTCTTATTACAAAGAGAAGTATTAAAAGGCCATATTTAAAACGGCGCTCATGGACACGTATCAACGTGAAGTTTATAACACTTAACACAGGAGTTGTTAGATTGGTGTCATTTGTTAGTAGGCGCGACGCGTAGACAGAGAAAAGATTTACATCTCATTCGCACAATAAAGAGACAGCAATATAAGTTTCAAACGTAACAGAACGAGACATTGATAGATTATTTTCTGTCCCTCATCTAGTTTCAGTTTTTTCAAGGACAGCAACTCGAAGTGCGAAACAAACTTGACATTTTTCTCTGTTGTGCACAATAGTGTAATTTTCAATACTTGACTAGCTAACTAGAAGAAATTGGCTTAGGTGAGCTTCTTACGATCTAAATTTAGTTTCTCAACAGGCGTGCTGAATAAGTATATTAATAAATTAGTACCTGTTATAAGCTTTAATAAACATACGTAATTAACAGATGAACACTATTTGCATACAAGAAATTGAAAACAGACAGACAAAGACACATGATCATTCCGGAAATACATATCTTCTACTAGAACCGTACCCATAAACCGGTTTCATGTCACTAGCCATCCTTAACTACTCTAGTACAACATGTGTCAAAAGTCCATATTTAATAGGGAACGATGCAACAATGGTAACATTAAACACACATAGGTAAACTATCTCTGTCTCAATCATGGTTACAGAGTACCTTTATCTATTATTTTCTCCATCTATGGCGCGACGCGACAGTGCGGTGCGGTGGTTTCGCAAGGTGATTGTCTCTCCACTGGTAAGTCGTAAAATTTATAAAATTCACTTAATTTATTTGCATGTACTGCCTAAGTTCAATAATACTGTAATAGTTGAGGTGTGATATATTATTAACCCAATATTAACTTACGTCGTTACAATTTTTTAATGTATCACGAAAACGTCTCTCCCCTGCCGTATTTACCCTGGCCAGTAACATTGGCCTGGCCGTACATTGCCTGGTCAGTGAGTATCTCCCCTGGTAGTTACAATAACTACCAGGGGAGATACTCACTGACCAGGGAATGTAGACCATAATGTGTTTGTGCAAATTAGTTCAAATATAGCTAACTTACATTAACATTCTCAAGAAACTTTATAAATTATTATAGTAAAAGAAAATATAGTAAAAGTGTTTTTATGTATATTTGTGGATAATTTCTTTGTTTATGATCTGATTTTAATGATTCCTTTTTTATTTAATAGGTGTCCCTCGAAATCGGTGCTGTCTGTAAGAGATCAGCAGACCAATTGGTGGCTAGTGGCAATGACATTACATGTCTGAGCGAATTATCAAATGCTATCCAGAAAAACTGTCCTAGCATCAATATTCTTCTTATAGATGATAAAAATATCCTAGAGAAAGAAGTTTTGCTTGTTAGTGGCAAAGAAAACATAAAGACTTTCCCTGGCACTTTGCGTGTCCGTCAGGTGTCATGGAACATAGAGGATCCAAAAATGTTAAAAATGAAGTCTTTAAGCTGCTTTTGCAATAAAAATATAAATTGTGATCACTTCAAACTTGGTGTTATACTCATTTCATAACACATCTCGTCTCCGAGTTGAGGATGTTTACGGACTGGATTCAGAGTGTGAGAATGATAAAGATAAATCAGCTGACAGTGAACAAATCATTACACCAAAAGGTGGCAGCATCAGACAGAAGATGAACAGCAGCCATAGATAACAGAAACAACGGGAGATGTGACGAGGGGGCGTGGTTGGTGTCGCCGCAATATGCTCAAAACGAGAACATTGCCAAGAACAGTTAGTTGCAATCAAGTTCGATTGAGATACGTTGCTCCTTGTTTTAGCAAAATGCCAAGTTGTGCTGTTGCCTTTTTGCAAAAATAGAAGTGCAGTGGTTAACTTTAAATCAAATGGAATCACTTATCACCTATAAGTACAAATGATATTACGTTTTATAAGCATAAATACAGAATTAATTTCAAAAATTCTCTGACGCCATTTCTACCAGGGCCTTACCACGATACAAATTATAAATATCAAATTTCTCATTCTTAAATTATACATTGCTTTTCTACCATTACGCAGTCGCCGCCGCTCGTTTACCAACACGCAATGTAAAGAGAGTAATATTATTCGTTCACTGTATGTGCAGTTTCGAGATACGGCCGCTTGTTTCTGCCGCTTTATAAATGTAGTAGTGCGTGCTTACTTGGATGTTGTTTAAATAAACATCCAATGACAGCGTCTTAACAAAAGTGTGTCCTTGTACTTGTGTGCGTAGAATGTCATTTTTTATTTATTTAAGTGTGTGAGTGTTTTATGGTAGGGGGAAACGAGGCGACAACCGTCCCGGTATAAACTCGCGTGGTATGTCACATCTCCCTTGTTTCTGTTACCTATGACAGCAGCCGTCGACATTCAAAAATACATTAAAGAGGTGACTTCATTTTGGTCAAACTAGAATAAAAAAAAACAGAGTGGCTACGTGGCTATGTGTATAGGTTTGGAAGAAGATGACCAGATCCAGGTAGTTTTCTGTAAAATAGGGGACTAAACTGGAAAATTATTTAAACTTGATGAACAAGATATTTCATTTGTCTCAAAAGACCAGATTGTCGAGACACTCCCTACACCGAATCACATTGTTTAACCCGTTGAGGCCCAGATGGTTGAATTCAGCCATGCGCATTACGGCAACAAGTATATAATATAATGGGCCTCAATGAATTAAGAAAGCTTAAGCATATTTTTATTTTATTTTTTGTTCATGTAGGCAAGAGAATATCTTTTAATTTGTTATGTTATTTTTTTTAGTTTATATCATGAGTAAAACTTGTTGATTTAATGACTAAGTATAGGTAATATGAAAATTGTTCTGATTATTACTTAAAAAGCACTAATCTACTTAATTAGTATTGATAAAAGAATACTTTTTTATTTGTTGAAAGTACTAAGTCGAGTTACTATACTTATATTTTTGTCACAGACACTAAAGAAGCTCTAGTTTTAGATATAAAGAAAGGCTGTAATACAAAAATGACACTCTTTAACTTAAGTACAATGTTTAATAAAAGTTGATTTTATTCATTGTTTCATTATGTCAAAGTCTCTCCCCTGGTCAAAAAAATATCTACCCTGATCTTGATGTCTCTACCCTGCCTGACGTATTTACCCTGGCCATCTAAAAAGTAACTAAATATGTATAAAGTGAGTTGCCCTTACATATGTACATAAAAGGTACTAAAATAATGATATATGTGTTTAATCTAAAAACTTCAATGTTTGACTGCATCTTCTATGGACTCAAAAACTCTTATTGTAGAATGACCCATATTACCTATTTACTTAATTTGTTATGAACATTTCATTCAAGCATTTTCTAACAAGATTTCTATTAGAAAATGAATATCTCAAAAAATTAAGCAATGTATTATAGTTTTTAAATTATATATATCTTCTTTAAATCATTATTACTGTAAAAGAAATACCGCGTTTCGTAAAATTATATACTTATAGCATTTCAATTTGTATAACAATTTGATGATGTGACATGTGTTCGTATCAGCCAGCTAGTTTGAATCCCACAACCTGTTATAATATTTAACCCATCACACAAACAACAAAACAACTCAAAAATTGGAAATTTTCACGCACCAGGGGTTAATAGATTGGATACTACCAACCTGAAGACATTCTACATTTACCAAGTTGTAAAATTCAACCTGTTATTAAGTTGTTGTTGTTAAAAATCATTAGATTAGTTTTAACATTAAAATTGATTACATATCTATATTGTTTCTTTTAATTTGCATAAAGGACACTCTTAAAATTATAAAGTTGCATTTTAATTGCTATCACTGGTAAAACTGTCTCCTTTACAATGTAAGTTTAAACTCCAGACCAGACTAATATAGCGCACTATAATTAAATTAATTAAAGTAATGTATGTCATTGTGGTTTTTAAGTATTATTATTATTATCCTTTATTGCACAAAAACATTAAATGGATACAATATTTAAAGTATTTTGTTCACAAAGGCGAGCTTATCTCTAAAAGAGATCTCTACCAGCCAACCTCCAACAGTGGGATATATTGTTAAGTATGGAAATTATGTAGTTTTTAATATCATAATGCAAACATGATATATAGTATTCTAAATATTAGCAATCATCATACTATAAAAACTGATGATATTTATAGAAAACTAGTTTAAATCAATCTAATTTACAGAATTCCCTTAATTCATACCCCAATACAGTAAATATTTTACCCTCACTTTAGGCGTGCATGAGAACAGCAAATCATTTTAAAGAAGTTAATAAAATGTAAGGATTGTGTAATGTGGTGCTTGGTTCTTTCTGCCTACGCCGCAAGGGATTTGGCATGAAGTTATAGATAGATAGAACTTTAGGTATTTGTACTCTGTATTATCTGATCATTATATGCTTTACTTACTGTTAAATTATTTGGTCAATGTAGATATCTTTCTAAAGTATGTTTTTGATGTGTATTGTGTGTAACATATTGTTGAGTAGAAAATATTAACTTTATAGTAATTGATTGAATTATAAAAACAATAATTGGAATCCAGCTAAAATCTGAGAAATACCCAGTGACAAGAAAGAATTTCCTTTAAGTCAACCTTAAAAAATAATCCCGTCATGTAATTTTTCTCTGTTTTGATCTCACTAACAGAACTGGATCCAGCTGCTGGATTGACTTAAAGAAATTCTTTCTTTCTTGTCACTGAGTATTTCTGAGACTTTCCAGGTTTTAATTTACTACATAGTAACATTTTCCTAGGGTGCATAAATAAAAACCAAGGACTACAATAATAGAAAAATCTATACAATAGGATTATATAGATATAATAATAGTCTGTTTAATTATTTATCACATCAATTTAGTTGGTTACTGGTCCTAATTTCATTTTTGCATATCATATTGTTGAAATATTGGTACTACGAAATTTAAATTGAATTACCCACAATTTTATGAATGCTTATACCACCAAGAATGCCAAAACATAGGAATTTAATGTTTCGTAAATAAACTGACTTTCCTAAAAGTTGAGAAGTAACATCAATATTTCCTTAGAGTTATGCTCTGCGCCACCCTACCTTGTTTCTTCACTTCTCCTCTACCCTAAGGTTGCCTGGAAGAGATCGCATCGCGATAAGACCGCCGTTGTACTGATACTTTATTGTTGTTTTTTTTTTATGTACTTTTCTTTTGGTGCAAAAACGTGTATTGTATCAGGATGAACAGCCACATTGTGGAGCATAGATACATATAGTCAACGAAGATAGTAAGGTATTATTGTCACCCTGTGATGAAAATCATGATATGGTATTTTTTTTTCAAGTTTATAAATAAACCATTTTTTCTTGAATAAAAACAGGTATTTGGTATATAAATCAATACTGTTGTGATACAAAACATGGAATATTTTTCGGGTAAGTGACTCACCGTGAGGGTAGGACTGTGGTGTAGGTCCCACTGGTAATCCATATCCAAAGAGTGAGCCGGTCAGGGCCACGAATAACACCACCCAAAACATACCCATCATCATTACATTATTTGTTCAGCTGCCTTATTTTCCGTTTCATTATTTATCACATACATCACCACAACACAAAAAATACACTGTCCACGACAAGTTTGCACTTTGTGAAAAATACCAGCACAGTATAGAATATTTACACTATAAATTACGTATTTATATCATATACACCCTCTAGATCATTTGTTGATCTTAAATTTTATTATTTACTACAAATTTCATGCACATTTACTTAAAAATTGCGCAACCCACAGCTGTATGGAACGCCATTTTTGATTTTTCGACGACAGTGTTGTAACGTATGTTAAATAATAACTACCATAATAATAACAAGTAAATCTTTTATTATTACCCTGTGTGATTGATAGTTTTGTATATGAAATATTCAAACGGTTTCATAAGTTTTTAACCGCCCTCGACAAATTTTATATTGCAAGCAAAGTGAGTCAGCATTTTATATTTTATTTACCTGCTATACTATACTATAACTTCACGCCAAATTCTTTACAGGGTAGGCAGAGAGAACCGAGCGCCACATGATTCGGTCCTTACATACCTCACTCGTTTTTTTTTTACCAATTTCCAATAATTAAGTAAGTAAAAGACAACTTAAATCATTTAAAAAGCGGGACATACGGGCACAGTAAGGACAGATCGCTAATAACCCGCACATACCCGGTATAAATCTAAACTGATAGTATCTTTGAACGTAGAATTCGGGGTGTAAGTGGCTCAATTTCACTTTTAGAGCCAAAGCTAACCTCACCTGCACGTGGTGCACCCTGCTTACCAACGGACGAGGCTTTGGCGACAGAGAGGTAGGGAATGTCGTTAGCCCGGCAGTACATTTCCACCGAAGAAAGCAGCCAAATAACAACTCTCTGGAGGGGTTTTGTGTTCTTACAAGTAAGTGAGGTCACCATAAAATGTGATATGTATTGGCGGAGGTAGCAACGCGCAAGCGATACTATTTGTGTTGCTAGCGTTCATAGGCTATGCTATTCTTGTTTACTATCCATTGTAGTATAAAAAAAAAGTAGGAACAATATGGATAACTAGTTCCTCATCATCATTTCAGCCGAAGGACGTCCAATGCTGAAGGTAAGCCTCGTCCTTACTTCCGTGGTAATCGATCCCGTATTGATTGACTTTGGGGGGATATGCCGTAATCACCATGCTTATATAAGAAAGCAGTGCGACGCTACTACCCGTGATCCGGTAATGTATTTCCCTTTATTGGCTTCATGAGAAGAGAGGGGGAATATAATTCTATGCCAGCAACCACACGGCCAATGATACGGCCGGCCATAGACGTAATTACACTAAAAATGCCAAACTGTGCAGTTATGTCATGCAAAAAAAGGTCGAACACTTCTAGTTTGCAAAAATATACCTTTCACATGCAAGTATTATTTTATTTGCTTTCATATAAAAGAAATTAAAATGGTGTGATAACGATTAATACATGAGACATCGATTCAGTAATCAAGTACTGATGCAATCGAATCGTATTCCGCGACTACTCCATGCAATTTTTAAGCATATTGCATAGTATAATAATGGCTGACAATTGACTAATCCACAGCAAAATAAATTAATCGTTTCAATACTTACGAGACTAGTGGTCACGTCACAATTATACGTTTAATTTTATGAGAATTTAAAATAAAATAACTAATATTGCCTGGCAAAAGCATACTCCATTTACAACTATGACTTAGTGTTGAACATGTTTTCATGTGTGCGTTCATGACAACAAAAAATGTTTTTGCGCGTGTGTAATCGTTTCTATGTAGTAGTTACCTCGTCCCCCGTCAAAAATGCCAGAATTATTTACTAACAGAATCACGCGTATGGCAAGTCCTTTTGTTGAATTGTCTAAGGTTAATCTTGATAAATGTGTCCATCCAAAAAATCTACTAAATAGTAGAAATTGTTGAAGAACGGTGTGAATGATAAGAGAATCGCAAAGTCGTCAGAACTACACAGGATAATAGTGGTATCATTCCTTAAGTTCAGCATGTACTAAGAACTTTTAAGAGTCTCTGAGGCGGAGGAGGATAATAATTAATAATTATAAACCCCGCAGGGCGAGCTGTTAGTGAGTAACGATACCGCGGGTACCTGAGTGCTTCTGAGAGTCGATCAGGGCTATTCATTTCCAGCGTGTCTTCGTCGGTCGGAGTGGAAACTCAAGAAGGCCCGCAGGAGTCTCAACTCTGACTTGCCTTCATTGGCCGTCAAGAGAGGAATCGATAGAGTATACTGCTCTTGCAGATAATATACTCCGAAGGTGTTATAGGGCATTACGCCGCGAGTAACTTCAGAGAAAGCGCAGCACGCCCCTCGACACCCTCGATTCACTCATACCGATGTTGCCCCCGGCCGACTTTCTCTGGCATATCGGGGGTCCATCTAGTGGGTGGCGAGCCACCACCGCCTGCCGAAAGTAACATCAGATATGATAGTTATGGCAGGCGTCTGTACCCTCTCCTGTAATAGCCCAGTACAAATAATCCTTCCAGACTTCATTACAATAGACCAACAATTTCCCACACATTCACAATAGTCCCAATACCTGCCGTGACCTGCTCATGAATATATTGTTCCATTGATATTTATTTATTTTATTTATTTGGCTTTTCAATAACGAGAACACTATTACATATGCAACATATACATTATAAATAAAACGTCTCACAGAAAAGTACGGCATGCACAGAAAAATGCGCCGAAAAATGTATCTTTAACAATGTTTTAGATTCTCAAAACAAACAATAATAAAAGAAATGTTGCAAGTGCTAATTATAGATACATAGAAATTACATCCTGCCATATTTAAATAAGTATACACAAGGAAGGGACTCTTAGACCTTTCAACAAAAAGGTCTAAGAAGGTACTGCATTGAGCACAACGTATAAATTATTAATTAAACATGCATCTTAATAACTGTATAATAATATTGTACAATTTGTTTGGGCAACTTGGTTAAAACCATTCTCTTTACAACAGGTACAGACGTTGAATTCAAATCTGTATGCAATTCATGTTCTATATATTCTGCGTACATTCTGGATAGTGGACCGTGACGTCTTAAGTTGGTCCGGCAGTATGGATTTATGAAGAGTTTTTTGGTTGAAGATCTAAGCAACCTTGACGGAACATGAAACGATACCTTGCCTAGCAAATCAGGGCTATTCATTGGTTGTCTGTAAAGTCGATAATTTTACGTGATAACGTCATAAGAAAACATTCAACAGTTGACAAAACAGTTCACGTGTATATTGTGTGCTGCCGCTGTCTCTCTTCTACTCGAACTCATCGGCCGATGGAGTGGAAGAGAGATAGATACGTCACAAGCCGAACGCTTAGGCCGATCGCGCCTCTCTATCGCTTGTTCCGCGCTCTCGCTTGCACCGCCCGGCTCAGGCGGTACGTGACACTTTTTCGTGATTGCTGCCGGCGTTCAACGATTTATAAGACGCTATCACGTCAAAAAACATTTCGGACATTACTCTTCGCTTCGTTCATCTTATAGTGGTATAAGACCACTAAAAACATAAAAATTTGTTCTATGACACTAAATTCTAACAGCTAATCATGGACCCAGAGAAAAGTGAAATTGATCACAGTTTTTCTTCATGTTAGTAAATAGTTATGTAGACTCGATACACACTACGAGAATATGGTATTATAAATAAAACAATACCAATTCTTATGATCATCATCATAACAATTGGTTAAGTAGATGTTAAAAACAGCTCCTCTAAGATTTGAAATAAATAATAAATATAGGCTAAATAAAATCATTTAAGTATACAAAATCTATGTAGACAAATATGCCGTACTATGCCCTCAACAAAATGAAATTAAACACATAATTAAACTCACAGAACTCTCCACGGACCTCACGGTTATCTGATGACTAAAATAGTGCTAGGGGAATTGGGTACGTAGATTATGGTTTGGAGCGGAGTTAAAACTGTATAGGTAATTTATTCAAAAACTGGGCCTCTCAGGGCAATTATCGAGTTCCGTAACAAAATGTTACGGTTTTTTTGTAGAAGAATGTTTAGTTGATCAAAGTTCGTTACAACTATAATACTGTCACTGTTCGATTTTTAATTAATAATTATACTTTTATTTAAAGTAAAATATGGTCTATGAACACAGTTTTTATTTATGCAACGTCGGGAGGCATACAAGTATACGGCCCGCCTGATGTTAAGCTGTTACCGTTGTCTATGAACGCTTTTAATACATTAAGTATCACTCACACAATGCTAGGTGGTGGTACTTCCCCAGACGGGCTGCTTTGATGCGCCCTACGTGTCTTAAAACATTCTGACCAAGATAGATTGACATGTTCATCCACACGCATGTTTGGCTAGTTGTAGCCTCGTTGTGTGCGTGGTCACGTGACCACTAGTCTCGCAAATATTTAATTAATTTATTTTGCTGTGGATTAGGCAATTGTCAGCCATTATTATACTATGCAATATGGTTAAAAATTGCATGGAGTAGTCGAATGTGATTTGATTGTATCAGTACTCGATTACTGAATCGATTTCTCATGTATTGAGCAGTCAGAACCCGTTATATACATTTTCCCATACATTTCGCGGTCGTATACGACCACCCGGGTTTCGAAGGGTTAATCTTTATCACACCATTTTAATTTCTTTTATATGAAAACAAATAAAATAATAACTTACATGTGAAAGATAATCCATCTTTTTGCAAACTAGAAGTATTCGACCTCTTTTTGCATGACATAACCTCACAGTTTAGCATTTTTAGTATAACACTTTATGGTGTCACCGGAGCGATAACGATTACAAGACTGTTAGAGAATCGATTACGCAAGTAGTTTTTATACGCGCAATGGATCACATTATCTTATACCATGACGGACGGGAATGATCCTACGAGGCTGGTCCTTTTGTTGAAAGGTCTAAGAGAAAACCTTGTAAAATTCACTATCGGTTTACGGGTGGTATTTAAACTTGATTGGGTACACTTCCCAAGTATTTTTTCAGCACAGTTCCTGAAGCTGGAACATAGAATTTAGATTTTCAAACGGTTTTAAACTGAAGACTTGACTGTATGTATGGGCTAGATCCCTTTGCCTTTCCCCTCGGGGATAAATAGAACCAAAAAAAAAAGTATACCGTTTTTTTTGTTTTACAATATTTTCCTTTAAAATGTTTTGATAAGCCCCTAAATAATTTGTATATTGTGGCTTAAACATATTTTATTAATTCAAAATAAATATTATCATTAGATGCTCGTAAACTTTTGAGTCGGTAATAACAAAATAACCTCAAAACACATGTATAGTAAAAATGTATTGTTTACTAAAGTAGTTGGGCTAAATATCGTACGCTATAAAAGCAATAGCAGTAAGAAGCTGTTGCAATTTCTTGCCGATATGCCGAAAGTCAATTCTGGGCGGATCGCCGAGGCACAGCGTCAAAGACAAAACATATTGAAGAAGTCTGAAAAATATGGATCTAGCACAGTATACCTACAAGTACTAGGCTCTGGAGCTCGGGGCGTACCTAATACACTTTACCTCTTCACAGACCAAAAGCGGTAATGTAGACAGATATATATTGTAGTTATTGGAATTAATGTTTTGTTAGTAATTTTGAGCTACATGGTCTATAGAATAAGAGCTGGAGTTCTATTCAATAGTACAAATAAAAAAATACAATTGAACGCAATTTTAGAAGTTAAATTAAGAAAAATAAGTTTACATTTAAAATTCACCTGTACTGTTCAATTGTACCTTTTTATGTAGTGTGAATTTCATCAATATGATGCAATATACTGCATCATGTTAACTGGATTTGATTTTTACCAGTTACGCTGATGATGAATTCTAATGTTCTAAATGTATCCTTACAACTATCTTTATCTTCACATCAAGTCCCTTGCGATATGAGTCACCAATATTCTAAATCAAAGGTGAATTTCTGAAATCCTATTATTGCTTATTAAAAATCAAATTTAAATTTAGGCAAAAAATGTACTAAATAATATGCTAAATGGGAAAACTGAACACTGCTGGTGTAGAATTGGCAATCAACCCATCCAACATAGAAGAAGATGAAGCTCTTGGCTATGTTTTGTTGTGTCTTTTTGTTCTGTGAGACAAAGAAAACATGCAATTAAAGATGCAGATAGGTCAATCTCTGACTACTTATTAACACGGGGTAAAATGCACAGGAAGAAGTACTGAATGCAGCTGTACCTTAAAAAGACTGAGGATTGAAAATGTTTGTAGTTGTTGATCTACTCAAGCATGGTAGTTGTTTCCCCCATCAGCCCATGAAGAGAGGTGCAGTTCCCCTGACAGGTGAAAGAGAAAAAATTGCTTTGGCCTTTACAACTGGGCTTTTATCCAAGATACATTTAAAAATGAGTTCTTACACATTCTTTACATCTTTGATCATCATTCACGTAATTCATACACATCATTCTCAAGTAGTTTTTTAAGTTGATTTGCGAAGGGGTAGGTTGTTCCATTTATCTACGCTGAAACAGCCATCCTAGGGTGGATACTCAGAAACACATGTTTGTCTATTAACTTAGTTTGTATATTATTCTTCTGATTTTCTCTATTGGCTTCTATGTACATTGATTTAAAGAAACTTGAAAAACTGCTCGAAGACACTTGTATTAGCATACGTACATTGGAATATTGGTATAATTTCAAATGAAGTTAAAGACAATCATTAGTACAACTTTTGCCTAAATTTAAGTTTGATTTTCAACAAGTTATAGGTAATTTAAATTTCACAAATCCACCTTTAATTTAGCATATTTGTAACCTCTCACCGCATGGGACTTGTGGTGAAGATATATTTAAAATCATTGAACATTGGAAATCATCATCAGCTTAACTGGTGGAAGTCCAAAGAAAGAAAGAAGAGTTAATATGGTTAACTATTTTATGCAATCTATTAAACAACCCAAAGGATACCATGCATATCATCCTGACATTCAAAGGCTGAATATACTATATATTTTTTTATACAGTGTTGGGAGGCATACAAGCATTCAACTCACCTGTTGTAAAGCGGTTACCTTAGCCTATAAATGCTTGTAATACATTAAGTATTACTCATGCGATGCCACCTTTACTGTTTACACAGCAACTACTTAGGAGCATACTGGTGACCTCAATCACATGCAGCAACACAACAACCCTCTATGGAGTTGTTACTTGAATGTGGTTCTGTGAGATAGAGGTGGTACCCCCAGACAGGCTCCTTTGATGCACCCTACCTCTCTTTATTTAATTGCTGTTGTGCACTGGCATATTAAGTGTGTACATGCAACTGGTACATGGAACTACTAACTACATGGAATACTGGAACATTATGAAGTTTAATTCTCAGCCTCCAGCTCTATTGAACAAGCATTAGGTTCATTTGGATGTAGCAATACCTAGAAAATATAAGCATTGGTACAATGTTATAATATATGCACGGGTTTTGCAGTTTTTGCAGTTTACCTGTCCCTGCAGCACCTCTGTCATTCTAAATATGTAATATCATTATAATTATGTACCTGCAATAACAAAGAATGACCCAGCATATTGAGGAAATAGAATATTGTATTTATTCAGAATGAATTAAACATGAGACTTAGTGAACAACTTTATCTATATCTTAATGTCGAGTCGCTTACCGGGTAGGCAGAGAGATCTGTGCACCACATGTTTCGGTCCTTAAACATTTCACTCATATCTTCAATATTCCTAGTACTTACCTCTCTTTAAAACTCTCAAGACAAAACAGACATGTTCATGCATACAAATGTTTGTCCTGTGTGGGAATCGAACCCACAATTGGTATTGGTTTTTCAAATTTTCTTACTATGAAATAATCAGTCTTTTATTTATTGTACACAGGTATTTATTCAACTGTGGTGAAAGCACCCAACGGTTGGCTCATGAACATAAAGTTAGGCTGTCTAGATTAGATGATATATTCATTACAACTAAGACATGGCGAAACATTGGGGGACTGCCCGGCCTGTCACTGACGCTGCAGGATGTTGGAGTGCCTAACATCACTCTTCATGGACCTGAGGGATTGGTATGTTTATTTAGATCATATGCCATTTGTGAACTATGTTATACAGCTATTTTTTGACATAATGCATGAATCTGAGATGCTCATTGATGGCGTGATTGCTGTTTAATCAATCACTTAAATTAAACAATGTTGACAATAGCCTGTCTATGGACAGGTGTATTTATCTTGAGGTTCTTTATGCTTCATGGACATTAAGTCAAGGCAGTGGTCAATCAGTCGACTTCAAAACACAAGACACCGCATACCATCAGTCCACTTTTGTGCAGGGTAGCACAGTATGCTCTAACTCTTTCTTTCGAACATGTGGTTTTATACTATCTGTAGACTGGTATTAACAAAATAAAAATAAATAAAATACCAGTCCTATTTTATTTAATTTATTTTTATTTTGTTTCCTATTCTCAATCAATTTTTGATCTTTTTGTTCATTAGGTATTAGTTGACTTTTGAGAAGTCTAATTTTTGATTAGTTAATTATATATTTTTATTTTAGTTTTTTACTGTCTTGGCTAATTCTGGAATCATCTTTTGAAAATTTGCATTGATACCTTTCTTATAGGGATTGATTCACAACTTACAAATGAATTTTAAGCATATTATGTATGATATACTTTTGATATAGTCTTAAAAAACCCTTCATTCTGATACTCCGAGTGTTTTGAAAGTATACTTTATTTTTCGAACTATACAAAATAGTGTAGTATTTAATGATAACTTAATTAAATCCATCCAGTCATTTAGATGATACGAGGTAAAAACGAATATGACATACATGATGTAAATAAATAAATGCACACTTGCAATACAAGGAGAATCGATCGCATGTTGTCACATCTGCTTCTAAGGCAGCAATTCTTCACCAACCCTCACCAGAAATTTGTTTTTTCATTATGATCTTTCCAAAAATGAAAGAAAGCCTAGTGGATAAAAACCAGCCTATTAACCAACTGGTCCCTTGTATGAATCCCTATGTGACCACTAAATTTGGGTTTTTGATTTAATGTATGTATAAGTAATCATCATTTGCTCGACGGTGAAAGAAATACAACTACGTAAGGAAACATACATCTAGGAATCTATATTTCGAAAGGCATGTGACCTAACCTAAGAAACATTATGGGTTTCTCTCTGGGTTGTGGAGATTTGAAAAAAGAATCCATGTCAAAATCAGTATCTTCACCACATCCTTTGGCTTAGGGAGCAGACTCTGGACTCCAAAGCAGAAGCTTTGTATTAAAGGCCAACCCAAAGCGGCAGCGATCTAGGACAGAATTTCTTGTAACATTCGGTTCTGTATGCAGCCTGTCAGACAAAAAGCGATCATACCTGAAGTTTGAGTGACATCTTGAATGATGATGTATATATGATGATGGAGGTACTTCTTCTTTTATAATGCAAACGGCTAAGGAGTGGAATGCCCTGTCCGCATCGGTGTTCCCTGAGAAATACAACCTGGATCTCTTGAAGTCAATGGTGAATGGCCACATTCTGAGTCAGCGCGCTCCGTCGTCGGTCTCATCATCGCTTGCCATCAGGTGAGATGGGACCAAGCGCAAACCCATACTATTTAAAAAAAACTTCATGTACTGGTTTGTTTTCTATATAGCATAGCAGAGCCCTACTCCTTTTTTCCAGAGCCAAATTTGTTTGGTCAGTGTGAGCCTCTTCCACCTGTGAATGTAAGCTACTTATCCCCTTTTTAACTTCACATTTTATTATTATTATATGTGCAGGACGAGTTGTACAATGCAACTAAGCGGTTTGTTATAATGAGAGACATGAACGTGACCATGGCCAAATGCAGTCCGAGTAAAGACTTTGAAGACAACGTCATGAGTGTTAAATATGTTTTGCTGTAAGTATTCTCCGATTGGTAGTCGTAGATGACTAAAATGTGACATTTTTACATCTCTCTTATGGAAAGTTCTGAAAGACTATTTGTTTTGACAAGTGGTTAGCTATGGTGCTTTAACAGCAAGACTCGCGTGTTCGATTCGCGGATTCGACAGGACAAACATTTCTGTGCATGGACATGTCTGATTTCTTGATTTTAAGAGAGATAGGGCCCATTATAATAGTCCGACTGGAAAAGTACCTCACAGAGAACTGCAACCATATAATGCTCTGGAGTTTAGTTGGTGTTCCCCGTAAACGGGGTTATAAGTAAGGCGTTGCTGTGGTAGCAGCAGGCGTGGCAACGCGCGGGCTATATTTCCTATATTTCAAGCGTCCAAAGATTCGCCTACATTAGGTGGGGTGTATGCTTGTATCCCTCCCGGCATTGTGTAAAAAATATCTCTTTTATGGAAATTCAAGGCTGTGTTAGAGCTATATCTCTATCTAGGGGAAGTACCTCCACCTCACAGAAAACCACAACCAAATAACAATTCCCTAGAGGGTTGTTGTCTTCCTGCGTCAGGTTGGCCGTATGCCTCCCGGATTGTTCACATATTTTTCACGGTTTTAATGGATTAAATCTTCCAAACAATCCATAGGGGCTTAGACGATCCCTTGATCGACAAGGACCTCAATACGCCGGCAAAGAGGCCCAAGATTGAAGACAAGGTCGACAAGCAGTTCGAAGAGTTCATTCACGACGATACAGATTATTACCGACACGAATCCAGAACTTTTGGCGGCAAGAACAGTAAATTTAAGGACAAGGCAATAACGAAAGCTACTCCTGTCAAAGGTATGACATTATGTGCTTTTAAATGTCTTAGGACAGCTTTTTACGTAGATTATGAGGAAAATTTACTTTTTTCTGTTACTGGCTTAGGGAAAAGTAAGCTCCACGCAGGAACAGCCGCGTGTAACAGTAGAGACAGCTTCAATGTGCGAGTTAGTGTTGTAAATGTCTATTAGCGTTATGCTCCATACTGACAATCTTAATGACGCAGTGGTAAATGACGGGACTTTGTCACCGACGCTCGTGCCATGGCATGGACATGTCTATTTGTAATGATTTGGATGTTGTTAAGAGAGGTAGGGCGCATCAAAGCTGCCCGTCTGGGGAAGTACCTCCACCTCACAGGAAACCGCAGCCAAATAACAACTTTCTGGAGGGTTGTTGTGTGAGGTAGCATCGCGTGAGTGATACTTAATGTATTACAGGCGTTCATAGACTACGGTAACCGCTTTACATCGGGTGGGACGTATGCTTGTATGCCTCCCGAAGTTGTATAAAAAACAAACTAAATCCAATTCCAATATCGAAGTATTCAGCTCTTTCTCGTCTTGAATATAATTTTCTTTAAAAGCTTTATGTTTTTATGCAATTTGATCTATACATGTTTGTGTGCTTCCGCCATTAAGAAGCGGCGGAAAATTTGTTAGCGGAAACACACAAACAAGTATAGATTAAAATTCATGTATATTGCATGGCAAAATAACGTCTGAATGTATTAGCTATTGAAGTTTTTAGTTCGCCAGTGCCCTATCAAGAATTCCTATTGAATAATGGGTTGTGTTCTGAAGAACTGTTCGAAAAGATGCCGACAGCTACTTTTTATAACCCCACCGCTCGCCTACGGCGGCGAGTTCACCCTCACACCCGGAAACGCAATGGTCGCGTACTGTGCGGTTCTAGAGAAGTTTTCATCCGAGATCTCTCAAGTTGTGGAATTAATTCCCAGTCGAGGTTTTTCCAAGGAACTATGTACCCCATCGTGGGGTTCTTCAAGCAAGCCGTGAAGAGATTTTTACAGGGTCGGTAACGCATGAGTGACACCCCTGGTGTTGCAAGTGTAACCCTACGGTGACTGTTTACCATCAGGCAGGCCGTATGCTTGACCACCACATCACCATAGTGGTATTACCACTATGGCGGCCATCAAGCATACGGAAAAAGAGCAATAAGACGGTAATATATTTAGTCCCCCGGTGTTAGTATGTAGTGAATGCTACAAGCACATATTAAAATCATAATTAATATGAGAGCTGGGTATGGCAGAGAGACATGAAAGTAGAATAAATGCGGTCGAGATGAGAGCATTGCGCAAAATTTGTGGCATAACTCTTGTTGACCGCGTTCGTAATGAAGACGTGAGAGAAAGAGTTGATCTAAAAGAGAGTGTCGGTGTTAAGATAAGAAAGGGCATGCTCCGTTGGTTCGGACATGTAGAAAGAATGACGAAACAGATATACAATGCAAAAGTGGAAGGATGTAGGAGCCGAGGAAGAACGAGACTAACCTACCGTGACCAAATTGGTCGTGTTTTATCAGAAGGTGACGTCAGGAGCCCCAGGAACCGGCGAGCGTGCATGAAAAGAGCTATCAATGTCACAGAAGCGAGTGAAGTATGTAAGGACCGCGTCTTATGGCGCTCGGTTCTCTCTGTCTACCCCGCAAGGGACTTGGCGTGAAGATATACATACATACATAATTAATATTACTATTTTGTTACAGAGTTAGTAACAAAGACAGAGAAAGTGTTGCATGATCTGCAGAAGAAGAGTCAGTGTTCAGTTGCGTATATTTGTACATTAAGGGTAAGTGAGAATATACGCTATGATTATAATAAAACGCTATTTTCTCACCAAACCCCCGTGGGTTCGATTCCCACACAGGACTAACATACGTGTGCATGAACATGTCGTTTGTCTTGATCTGGATGTTTTTAAAGTACGCATCTGAGCAGCCCGTCTGGTATAGTACCTCCACCTCACATAAAATCGCAGCCTCCCTAGAGAATCGTTGTGTTCCTGCGTGTGAGTGAGGTCACCAGTAATTTCCTAAGAAATTACTGTTTGTAGCAGAGATGCCATCGCGCGAGTTCTACTTAATGTGTTGCAAGTGTTCATAGGCTACGGTAACCGCTTTACATCAGGTGGGACGTATGCCTCCCGAAGTTGTATAAAAAAACAAACTAAATCCAATTCCAATGCCGAAGTATTCAGCTCGTTCTCGTCTTGAATATATTTTTCCTTAAAGAGCTTTAAGTTTTTATGCAATTTGATCTATACTCGTTTGTGAGCTTCCGTCATTAAGAAGCGGCGGAAAATTTGTTAGCGGAAGCACACAAACAAGTATAGATGAAATTACTTGTATATTGCATATTTTGGCAGACTAACGTCTAAATGTATTAACATATTTATGCATATAGGCCTCCCGACGTTGTATAAAAGAAAATTATTTTTACGATTCTATATCCAAAAGGACATCAATTGAACCCTGTTATTAAAACTCAGCCGTCTCTCCGTTTTTTAAAGAGGGTTCCTATACAAGAGACGTTTTTTTTCCTACGCGGTGCACTATTTTCGACTCCATACAAGCGCTTGAACGTCATGATTATCTTGCCATTATTGAACCCAAATACATTAACGCTTACATTCTTCCGCTTAAAGCATTGTATATCTGTTTCGTCAAAAAATATCATTTAGGAAATATATTTATCGTTAGTATATTTTTTTAAACCTACATTGCATAATTATGCCACCCGGTGTTAAGCGGTTGCGGTAGCTTGCAAAATGAATAGTATTCAACAGGTACAGTAGTCCCTACGAATCATAAAGTAAAATGGCGGTTTGCGCAGATATATTCAAAATAAATTGAGTTATCAATTACAACGAGATTATGTAAATAAATATCTAGTATGTCTATACTATTTTAATGTACTAAAACTGAATTTATATGTTTTACTAGTCACATAAAAACCGAAACTACTTATAGTCTGTGAATTTAATATTTAAATGCGTAATAATTCTAAGATTTAAGTATTTAATAACGCTACGACTTAAGACTTGTGATAACAACGGTACACTAGGCGAGCCAAGGGTTGCCACAAGTGAGACCCGATTTTTGAGTTCTGCGCAGTTTCATCATTCGTGCCGCCGATTGTAAATGAATACAATACAATACAAATAAATTACGCTGTAGAAGCGGTTCGGCACGCTGGACCTGACGAAGTGTGTGGAGCAAGGCGTGCCGCCGGGCCCACTGTTGGGCCAGCTGAAGGCAGGACTCGACGTGGTGCTGCCCAACGGCAAGCTGGTACTGTCGAAGGATGTGAAAACGCCTGATGATCCTGGACCAGTATTCATTGGTATGTTCAACATTTATATTCTTTTTGTCATCCTTCGCGGAGCTGGGCTAAAGATTGATGTCCCCGACAAACATGAACTAAAAGATTTTGCTTTAGCATTGGCAATCGTCCTGATGCAAACCAACAAAACATTTGACGTCGCATGTAGGCCTCATACACCAAAAAGTAGTGTTTTAACTCTGATTAGCACTGATTCGAGCCTACTTACCAATTGGAGGATATTTTAACCAATAAGCCGATAAGTGGTGCTAATGTTAATCTAACAGAATGTCACTTAGCCAACAAGTACTACCCGTTCAACTTTACCCTCGGATTGTAGTAGTGAATTGAGTTACTATGCAAAATAAATCAAATCGCTGAGATATTTCGAGATATATACAGGCTGATTTTTTATCGCATTTGATATTTGATTGAATTTGAAACATTGTTTATCAACAGATTTACAAAATATTAAAATTGGTAGATTTTGGAATGTACTACAAAAAACAGTAAAAAATTGTCACCCTACTTTGACTTTGAATGTCATCTAAAAATTTGTTTAGCACTGAACGTATCATGTGCGGGTAGGTACGTGATTCTGGTTAAACGTCCTTCAATGACTTCAATTCTTAATGGTCCGAGTAGGGATGTGGTCGTTTATTATGGCTGCCCTAACATTCACACTGAAGCGTATCTGATGTTTATGATCCTTTATTTTATGGGGATGGGGGAGCTTGTACTCGTTTCTAACGATAGGAAAGGTACAGTAACGTAGTGACTGGCGGGTGGAGCGGCATATCTTTGACCTGTGCGGGAACGAGACTGGAAACTCAGGTGCTACTTGGGCGGCACTTTGTGTTTTTGGTTCTCTGCACTACTTTTTTTTTGCGGCACCGTCAAAGGATAAGCCGCGTGTATACGAGTAGGGTGAACATGACTAAAAAAATATCGCACTTTTTAATTATTTTGTAATATTCAAAATAAAAATAAAATATTAATTCAAATATTCACATTAATAGATTATATAACACTTCATAGCATGCCATGTTATTCTCAAGACTGAGTTCGAAGTCACCCGATATCTCATAAGTATGTTTTCGAAAAAAAAAAATGTATTTTCGTATGTTTATCAGTTGTCTAGTACCCACAACCACAACACTAGCTTCGTTTACTTTGGGGCTAGATGGCGCTATGTAATTTATTCAACAAATATATATATATATGTCGGAACGTGGATATAATTGTCGTCAGGTGGCTCGTTGTTCATGGCAAATAAAGCGAAATACCAGCGTAGTTAATCTTCTCAATATATAATCAGCGAATTACAAAAATATTTTTTACAAAAGTTATGCTTAGATCGTAGATTACAACATACCTCTGTGACATATATATACAATAAATTGAATTTAATACGATAAAAATGACTAATAATGAATGTGGACAAGTCTCTCAAACTTTTTATTAATATATTACTTTTAAGTCTTAATACTTAGTTAATATAAAAAAATAAGTATCCAAAGAATTGGAATCTTACTACTTGGCTATAAGTGTAAGGATGCCAATAATTGCCATATTTTTATTCAAACTTATTCATCCAAACGCATCCTGTTTGTTTAAAAAAAATTGAATAAAAATATGAAGTTGCACTCCTGAGCGACTGGTGTATCAATGTACTGTCAACTTTTGCGGTACTACTACAGTAATCGACCGAGTCAAATTCTATAGTCGTATCATAACGATCAACTTTACATTCGGTCACACAGAGATTAGTATTAGTAGTAGATACTTATACGCATACTGTATATTATACACCATAATTTTGTTGAGTTCTGTGGCGGAGTGGTTAGGATAGTCGGTTCTTACTGACCGAAAACCCCCGACCAAGATAAATAGACATATTCATGCACAAATGTTTGCCTTGTCTCACACAAGGCTCAACAAGCAAACCCACCACCGGGCTCATCAGGAAAGTAAATCAAATAAGCAAATCTTTCTTACAATTAAACTGGAAAATAAGGCATTGATCTGTAACATGCACATCACTACTGGCGGTGCGAAGTCAATGTGGGTGTCCCACAAGGTGATATGTTATCACCCCACTTATTTTATATTTTCGTTAATGGCATAACTTCAAATGTGTCCTCCTCTATTCATTTATACCCTGATGATGTCCAAATCTATACAGCTGCCTCTTTTCAAGACTTTAAAACGCTACAGACGCTATTCATTCAGATCTCAACGCTATTACAAAATGTATCGTAATAGGCAGTCCTTTTCTGGTTCCAATCAGGAAGTTATCCAAACGTTCTTCTACTGTAAAAATCCTGGGAATTGTAATGGATCAGACACTATCTTGGGGACCCCAAATAAATGTCATAAGCCGCAAATTGTTTACTCTCTGAAACGCCTTCAAAATTGTCTTTCAACGGAGACCAAAGCGTTGCTGGCGCAGTCTTTTCTCCTGCCTCTCCTTGGATATGCCGATGTACCCTTTCTGGATTCCTCCGAAGATTTACTGGATAAATTGGACAGGCTTCAAAATCAATGTATCCGATATGTATTTGGTCTTTGCAAGTATAACCATATTTCTCAATTTCGACAGGACCTTAACAGGCTACCTATACGGCGTAAAATCGACATTCTAACCTTTCTCTATATTTTTCTTTTTAACCCTTCTTTTTCAACGTACCGCCGGGAGAGGTTTCAGTTTCGGATCATGGACGAGCGTCTACGATGTAGCCAAGATCCCATCTTGAAGGTCCCTGCCTCCCTGACCAACAATTTCGGGAATTGTTATACTGTACGTACCGCACGTCTTTGGAATGCACTTGCGCTCGAGGTCAGTGCTCCACCTGCTAAAACGTCTTTAAAAAAACATCTTAAAAAAATTTTCAGTACTTCTGAGCGACATTGGATCTTACATTATGTATTATTTTTATGCAATTATATTAAACATTTGTTTGTATTCTTTTATTATTCATTAGTGTGTATACGTGTATCTGTGCCCGTGTGTATGTACGTATTTGAGTGTACATATATACATAGATGAATATACTTGAACTTCCTTTCTTCGGTTTCTTCAAATATGTTAGCATCTATCAATATAGTTGATATGTTAACATATCAACTATATTGCTGCTATGCCTTATGTACACTTTTTTATCTACCACCGCCATACTTTATTCCACACAGGCACTCAAAAGCAATGGTTGGCTGGAAGAGATTCCTCAAAGGAATAAGCCCGCCTTCGCAAATCAAATTCTTATATTTTACGAATGTAAACATGTATGCAATAAATTTCTACAAACATACACTATAAGAGGGACAAAGCTAGATAGCTGTATATCAGTAAAGATGTATTTAAAGACAAATACCTGTTGTTGTTCCAGTGCTGGAGGTGCCTGATCTGTCATATCTGAAGGAGTCAGAGTTCTCAGAGCACTTTGATAATGGCCAGAACCCATCGCAGAATATACCCACCGTCATCGTTCATTACACGCCACCACACGTCTTTCATCATCCGAGGTAACTCCCTACCATGTTTATATTAAAGAGGTAGAAGTAAATTGGTCTGAAGAAGTCATATTCCGTTGGTTCGGGCATGTAGAAACAATGCAGGACGATAGAAAGATGAAACAGATATGCAATGTGAAAGAGAAAGAATGTGGGAGCTGGCGATGGCCAAGACTCACCTACCACGACAAAATTGGTCGTGTTTTATCCTTAGCGAGCGAGCGTGTATGGAAGTTATGTATGGATATTTAAGAGGCAATGTGTGTAAGGATCGCGTCTTACGGCACTCGGAACCGTTTGCCTACCCCGTAAGGGAACTGATGTGAAGTTTGAATGGATAGAAGTAATAGATTTATTTGAACTGCGTCGGTTGGCAAACAAGCATTCGTACCACCTGACGTTAAATGTTTCTAATATATACAATATTCCTCGCACATTGTCACGCCCGTTGCTAACGGAACGCGTTATTATATTAACAACTCCTTTACTCACAACCACAAAAACCCATCAGTCAGGAACTGTTTGTCTGTGGGTTTCTGTAATGTGGAGTTAACTCCACAGTCGGGTTTCTGCCAGAGCTTCCTGTGCTAGTTGTCATGGTACACCGTGTACAGATGAAGTTTACTATTAGGATGATAATAAGCTACTTGCACCAAGTCCCAAGATATTTTAAGGAAGGTAGGGCGTATCGACGTATCCCTCTGGGGGGTTGCTGTGTCCCTGCGAATGAGTGAGGTTACCAGTAAGCTTCTAAGAAGATGCTGTGTTAGCAGCAGGGGTGACAGCGCACGAGCGATACTGTATTACAAGCGCTCCTATGCTACGGTAGCCACTTTACATTAGGTGGACCGTATTTTTATACAATGTTGCCAGGCATCTAAGCAGATGCCTGGTAACCTTGTATAAAAATATGCGAAGTTGTCTAACTTTATCAATGGAAACTAATTCTCTGATCTCTTATTTGTTATGATAAATAATTACAGATACAACGCATTCATGGCTATGTTTGGTCCGACCACCAAGCATTTAGTTCTTAATGGGCAGAACTCGTGCCTGGGTTCCGAAGCAGTGCACCGCACGCAGCACAGGCTGCATCTCCTCGACCCTGACATATTTCCGCTGCTGAGGGACGTCAGTGTGCCGGCTGATTGGAACGCGGCTCCCCCGGCGCCCACGACCGGCAGTCCTATCATGTTGAAAGGGCTGGAGGACCTTAAGGTCAAGGTAAGGTTTGCTTGGACAAGCCTATTTGCGAGCGCGGTAGCGGAGTGGTGGTTTCGATTCGACTTATCGGTTTGTCTTGCTCTGGATGTTTTTAAGACAGATTTTGCATCAAAGCAGCCCGTCTGGGAAAGTACCTTCATTTTACGGACAACCAAATAACAACTTTCTAGTGGGTTGTTGTGTTCCTCTAGTAGGGAGTTCAAAAGTGTTACTGTGTCAGCTGCAGGTATGGCAACGCGCAACCACCCTTTTTATATTCCAAGCGTTCATAAACTGCGGTAACCATCTAACATATTGTATCGTATGCTTGTACGTGCCCGATGTATAACAGAACATTGAGATTAGCATGCTAGTTAAGTATTGTCAACGTCAGCGTGTCTATGGATGGGATTACTGATTTCAAGTTCCTCCTGGTTTCGCCGAGCACGTTAAGATGTCGGCCCCAACTGTTGTCGATAGATAACGTAAACAAATATCAGTAAACTGGGATATATAAAATAATTAATAAATATTACAAATTATATATTTTAATTGGCATAAACCATATTGGTCGTGGTTTATCACCTGATGATGTCAAGAGCCCTAGGAACTGGTGAGCGTGCATGAAAGGAGATGTGAATGTTAAAGAAGCGAGTGAGGTCAGTAAGGACCGTGTCTTATGGTGCTCGGTTCTCTCTATCTACTCCGCAAGGGACCTGGAAGATACATACATACATATGTTATTAATAATAGTGTTTATATCTATATATAGAAATCTCCTGTTATGGTGTTTGTGGTCGCACTCCCCCGAAACGGCTCGACCGATTTTTATGATTTTTTTATGTATATTTGGTACGTATAAGAATAGTTCTTAAGTATATTTCATAAAAAAATGGTTAGAAAAAATTTATAAGAAATAATTTATATGGCAGAACAACGTTTGCCCAGCTAGTATTATATAAAATATAAAAATAATTATATATAATTATAAATTATTGTAATTAATATTAGTGAGATATTTCAACCATGTGGTCATGTTACTGCTCTTATCATGCACGCTCGCCGGTTTCTAAGGCTCCTGATATCACATTTTGATAGAAAATAAATATATATATGTATATTTTATATGTGTATTGGTTACGGTGGTGATGGCCGTGGGATCGTCATTACGTTATGATGTTTGTAGATTGCATTCGCGCAGTTCCAGAACATAATAAACATGGAGGAGTCGTGCAAGAGCGACGGCCGCCCCGCCGCCGCCAGCGAGGACTCCGACAAGGCCGAGGTGATCGCGGGGCGCACGCTCACCATGTTCCATCTTAGGCCCAAGAAACAACTGGACAGGTGAGTTTATAATAATATAATAGTAAGGTGATCTACGCTCTCTATATAGAAGGATAGAGGATCTACGTAAAGTAAGTTTACTTGATAAATAACCGAATCCGGATGGGGCACCACTAAATTCATGTTTTCGGATTTATTTACGTACCTATTTGTAATTATCACTTGCTCGGCGATGAAGGAAAACATCGCGAGGAAACCCACACGTTCAAGATTTTTTTTCCATATACGTGCGACTTAACATAAGAAAAGGTCTTGTTTTCTTTCTCTGTGCGTTGTGGAGTTCTAAAAAAGTCGTTCCATGTGAAATTCAGTGTCTTCACCAAATCCTAGTCTTATGTAGGGGACCCTGCTAATCTTAATATGTTAGGAAATTGGATAAAGCTAGGAAGTAGGTTATAACATAATATTATAAATGCGCGGATAAGATTTTTTAAGAGAGGTAGGGCGCAGCTAAGCAGCCCGCCTGGGGAAGTACCTCCACCTCACAGAAAACCGCAGACAAGTAACAACTCTCTAGGAGGGTTGTTGTGTTCCTGCGTGGGAGAGAGTTCACCAGTAATCTCCTATGGAATTGCTGTGTTAGCAGCAGAGGTGGCATGGCGCGAATGATACTTAATGTATTGCAAGCGTTTATAGGCTACGCTTTACATCAAATGGGCCTTATACTTGTATAAAAAAAAACTCCATGTGTATGTCTTTTTGTTGTTAAGGTTAGACAGTAGAGGTAATCGTTTTACTGTATTTTATTGCATATATGTTACTAGGACTGCAGAGCCAAAGCTCCACATCCAAGAATATATTCAAGAGACAATGGATACTGACGGGTTCGTTGGCAGTCTGGAGCATTTCCGACAGTTAGTGGACGGCATGCGGGACGCCAGGAGCGGCGCTAAGGAGTACCCCAAGGTGGTATTCCTGGGCACTGGCTCTTGTATTCCGAGCAAGACTAGGAACACAAGTGCTATGGTCATCCAAGTTGAGTGAGTATCTTCATGGTCATCAAATAGGTCTGAATGGGGTATAAGGAATGATCCCGTGCAGACCTTTTCTGGTATCGTTCCAAGTTTCATTGGGATCTCAATATAAATCCAGGGATGTTAAACGTTAAATTTTTATAACCATTTGACAGGATTCATAGGTGGGTTATTGAATACGACTGTAAACCTCTTTCATAAGATTATAATTACCGCAGTACTAATTTATGTAATATCATTTATTTTGTAGTCCTAGAAACCGGCCGGAACCGGAAAATGAATGTTAAACAAGCGAGTGAGGTATGTAAGGATCGAATCACGTGGCTCTCGGTTCTCTCTGTCTACCCTGCAAGGGATTTGAAGTGCTTGCGTGGAGTTATAGTAGTAGTAGTATCATTTATTATTACATGCGAGCGTTGCGCAAAATCTGATATGATAGGATGCTGACTGTGGTCGCGACGATAATGTAAGAGAGATGATTTGAAAAATTGGTGGTATTAAAATAAGAAATGGCTTACTCCTTACACCATGTAGTCAATAAGCGGGAAGAAAAACGAGACCCGCCTTCACTACACCATCCCACCAACCCTCACTCAAACCCACTGCACTGATACGGGCTTCCATTCAACCGAAGGCGTTTAGAGCATACTCCGCCACGCTGCTTAACTGCAGATTGGCGGAGGTCAGTGTTTTCAAGTCACCCGAAGGCCACTGATTGAGCTTAATGACTGTCATTTATCGAAAACAGCGATTTAACGTGCCCTCCGAGCAGGGAATCTAGATAGTTAGATATATCCATTAACAGACTGCATCCGACGTTGCTTAACCTGCGTCAACAATTAGAATGACACGCGCAACGAGGCCATCGAGCTGGCCAATATTCAATTCGCTTACCACGACCAAATTGGCCGTGGTTTATCAGAAATAAAATTTCCTTTGAAAAGGTCCTTTGATAATAGGTACTTAATAAGATGCCACCTTTGTTGCTAACACAGCCACTCCTTAGAAGCTTACTGGTGACCTCTCTCACTCGCAGGAACGCAACAACCCTCCAGACCGTTTTTACTAGACTGCGCCATTTTCATTAAACTACCTATGAAATGGCGAAAGAAAAACAGAAATTCAATGAAATCCATTGATGAAAAAATTGTGAGAGCGAGAATCAAAAAATTTAGATTGCCCCATCGGAATTGATTTTTTTGCGTTTCAAGTACTTGTCTAAATTGCGAAAAAAGTGGTAATCTATTGGACCAAGGTCTGGGGAGTATGGTGGGTGTTAAAGACATTCCAATCGCAGTTCCTCTAATTTCCGACCGTCTGTCGTGAAGTGTGAGGACTAGCGTTGTGAAGCAGCAGTGAGCTAGAGCAATAGACCAGTCTCGGTTGTTGAATAGCGAGCTTTTCCATCATGGTTTGCAATTGTTGAAAATACAGATCTGCCGTAATCGTCTAGCTAGATCTTAAGAAGCTGTAGTATATGGCACCAGCACTGGTCCTTTTTCTGAGTCAACTTTCGCTTGGGACAGGATTTAGCCGGTTCTCCTGGGTTCAACCACTGCGATGAGCGTTTCCGATTGTCGTACAGATTCAAAATTCCCTGGTTATTGTGACGGTTGAGTGTAACGCAGCACTCAATGCGTGTTTGTTGGTGTGCTTCACACTTTTTCACTTTTCCAATTTGTTTGCCGCTAACTCGATCACCTTTAATTCTTCGTTGTCAACTAGGGTCTCCTGCCGTCTACAGGGTTTGTTCTGTAGATCACAATTTCCAGAACGAAAACGTTCGAACCAGAAACGTACCTACGGTGTTTTCTTTGACAGTAGCTTCCCCATACACTGATTGAGAGATTGACGAGCTCGGTGGCGCAGTGGTGAAACGCGTTGTTACGCTACTTTGACACCAACGCTCGTGGGTTCGATTCCCACACAGTACAAACATTTGTGTGCATGAACATGTCTGTTTGTCTTGGTCTGGGTATTTTCTATGTATAATAAGTATGTATTTACAAAAAAAAAAAAAAAGTATTTACGTATGTTTATCAGTTGTCTAGTACCCGTAACACAAGCTTCGCTGACTTTGGGGCTAGATGGCGCTGTGTAATTTGTCCGACAATATTTATTTATTTATTTATACACATCATTAATCCTTCGAGCTGTTTCTGCAGCGTTGGTGTCATGGTGGAACTCGTATTCGTAAATAAAGCGATATTTTAAGTTTTCCATATTATAAACAGACCGATATTAAAGAAAAACTTAATAACGTAAAAACAAATGAATCACTAAATTTGAAACATAAATACACAAGCCTAAATTTGAAATAAATTTGAATTTGGAATTCCTAACCAGATATTTGAGATCAAAGTGGCCAGTTTGACAAAACGCCAATTTCATATGTTTCCATAAGTTGGAAACGTGCAATTCATATACGTTTTTCTCAAATTTTCAATAATGAAATTTACGAGCTGCGTGGCGCAGTTTGTTAGTAACGGTACTTTGTCACTAACGCTCGTAGGTTCGATTCCCACATAGGACTAACACTTGCAGGCATGAACATTCTGTTTGTCTCGGTCTGTGTGTATTTTAATGTTTCCCAACGTTGTATAAAAATGGCCAATTTTCGACCATTGATGAGCCACCAATAGTTGAATTAAATTCACGAATAGCTCGATAACTCGGTTTGCCACTTAAAATATGCCATCATTTGACTATTCTTATATGTGGTTAACTAGTTAGTTGAATACATATATTATAATGCATTCCAGTGAACATCGGTCGATGCTGCTGGACTGCGGTGAAGGCACGTTCGGCCAGCTGGTCCGTTTCTACGGGCCCAAGCGCATCGACGCATTTCTTCGTACACTGAAAGCGGTATACATATCGCATCTACACGCGGATCATCACATAGGTTAGTGGAAACGGGTTTTTTTACATATACATATACGGTTTATAGGCTTTATAGGCTACAGTAACCGCTTTCCATCAGGTGGGCCGTATGCTTGTATACCTTCCGACGCTGTATATATAAAAAATGTAACGATACTTGAATATGAAACATAATTATACCTAGAATTGTACCAAGTATAGGAATACATTATGTAGAAATAGCACTTTCTTTGATTTGTTATAAATGTAGTTTGAACATTGTTCACCACATATCTTACATGTAAAGAAAATTTTTGCTTCATACGATCGATAAAACAAGTTCAACAATGCACTAACTAGATATAGATGACTGTCCAAAATCGTTAAGTAGATCACTGTCAGAACGCACCCGCATTGCGGTTAGTCTATTGATGGTTAAAAATAAGTGCTAGTTGGAAATGTTTATATTTTTTTCTGCAATGCCTCTTTAGTTAAGCAGTGCTCTTAAGTTAAATAGTGTATACCACTAAATCAATGTTTTTGGATTTATGTACATATTTGTAGTTATTGTTATGTAGGTGAAGCAAAACATCGTGAGGAAACTTGCACGTCTAAGAAATTATAAATCGAAAGACGTATGATCTAACTTAAGAAAGGTCTGGATGGTTTCCCCTCTGGGTTGTGGAGGTCTGACAGTAATG
This sequence comes from Pyralis farinalis, assembly GCA_947507595.1. Lineage (NCBI taxonomy): Eukaryota > Metazoa > Arthropoda > Insecta > Lepidoptera > Pyralidae > Pyralis > Pyralis farinalis. Next base: position 6,662,514 of record OX382269.1, on the reverse strand, counting down.
GTTACATGTAAAAACACCATTATGTTCGCCACATCCTTAGTTTAATTAACGGACCTCGCCAATTCTAATTTTTATGATTTATAACACTAGTAAGAAGATATTCATGTAAATGTAATTATTTCGAATTCATACAAAATTTTGGGAGTTTTACCTCCTCCGGCGGTAGGAGTTTAAAAATATCAAATATTTTTTTATTAGATATTCTTCCATTACATGCAAGTGTTTTTATAACCAACAGGTTTAATAGGCGTGATCCAAGCTCGGTGTCAGGCGTTCGAGCACCTGGAGACGGGAGTGCCTCCTGAGCCGTTGTATTTGCTGGCGCCGGGGCAGATCGTCTCCTGGCTCTCAGTGTATGACCAGCAGTTCGAGAGGATTCGACCACATTTCACATTAATACCTAACCAGAACCTGGTGAGGATATATCGCTTATATAACTAGCAGTTGAAAACAAAACCCATCGTAGCGGGAAAAATGAACGCTTATAATAAATTAAGTGTCACTCGCACCATGCTTCCTCTGCTGCTAACACAGCAACTCCTTAGGAGCTTACTGGTTACCTCACTCACACGCAGGAACACAACAACCTTTCTTAAACTCGTGTTGTTAGTAACCTGTCACACAAAAAGCGGACGCGATCCAGCGCGTTGTGATCGCTTTTTATGTGACACATAAAAAATCTCATTCTGGATTCTCATTTGCTGCCACTTTCCCGCTTTTCATTGGTCAATAAATATGATATTTAGCTGGCAATCATTAAAACTCTTGGCTCCGAAGTGAAAACCTAGGACGGGTAATGATGAACACTTAGTTGGCACAGCGACATCACTCTCAACTGCAGGTATTTAAAGTTATTTAAAGTATATTCCTCGTAGAAATTTAAAGGTCTTGGCTTTCTCTGCAATATATGTATTATATATTGCAGAGAAAGCCAAGACTCACTTCTCAATTCTCGACATAATTGATCATCTTTTATCAGTTGGTAATATCAGGAGGCGTAGGCACAGCATGAGTACAATAGCTATGAATGTTGAAGCTCACTTTAGAGTTGTGTATAGACTGATACAATATTGTCCTATGGAATTCTTTACGATTTAGTGGGCCGTACGTCTGCTTGCCGATTTAGTATTATATAAAAATGTTATTTTAGTATTTCAATGTATTTGTCCCATTTGGCCAGCTCGTAGACTCTGCCCACCACAGCACGGACATGACGTCGGCAGTACTGGCGAGCATAGGGGTCCAGCGCATCGCCACGTGCCTGGTGTCGCACTGCCCTAACGCCTTCGGTGTCACCATCGACGTGGACGGCACGCACAAGCTTACCTACTCCGGAGACACTATACCCTGCGACGAACTAGTCAAGATTGGTATGATTTTTCACACAACTCAATGCTTTTATACTATGTAAATAGATGCCATAGTTATTTCCACTTCGGGTGAAAAGTAAACTTTATTGCAGAAACAAATAAACAGAAAGTAACACAATTCCTGCGATTACTGCACTAGGCTTGCAGGCCCGTGTCGTAGTGACCATGGAGTGGCTACATAGTTCGGATTGAACATTACGGTGCCGGTTCACATTGTAGTAAGTTCAATTTCTGAGAAGGATTATTATAAGTGAAGTCAACAAGTATCTGCGATTGTGTGAAAGTATATCGGATCGTGTCGCGTGAGGGTCGTCGTGCGTGGGTACAAGCTAGCATTAGGCACGGCCGGAGTCTTTGACTAGATGGGACAAGTTGCTCAGTTTGGTCGTAGTTAAGATCCTGAAGCCAGGTCTTGACTATTTTCTTGGCACTGTGTAGCAACAAGAAAATATCGTCCGTAATCAAGAAAAAGCAAGCATATGATCCGCGCGATGCGAGGTGATAACGGCCCACGCCTGCAGTCCGAGGAGTATCGCCCGTGTGCCGCCACCCTCACGTTGCAAACGCAGCATCCCCACTGAAATTTCTTGGTAACCTTGCTCATCCACAAAACAATTCTCCAGCGAATTATTTAATTAACATTTTGTTTCGTTTTTTGTAACGTTGGGTGGTATATAAGAATGCCCTAGAAGCTTCACTTCACTTGCGTTTAAATATTAGTTATCTTCATAACATTCCAATGAAACTTGTTCTTTCTTTGCTACTTTGCACACCAAATAATGATCACGGTACATCACTGTCCCTCAGCGCAAACCATTTTAGACCATGATTCTATACAATGCACCACTGCGAATTATCGAAAAATTATTTTAACTATTTATTTATGGTTGTATGTCTCCCGACGTTGTATAAAAAAATAGTAGTAAATCACTGCCATAATTTCTATAATATATTTTCTAGGTCAAGATTCAACCCTGTTGATACACGAAGCAACCATGGAAGACGAATTAGCAGAGGAAGCTCGTGTTAAAATGCATTCAACGACATCACAAGCCATAGACATCGGGAAGAGGATGAATGCAAAATACACGGTACTGACGCACTTCAGTCAGCGGTACGCGCGCCTGCCGCGGCTCAACGCTACCATACTGAACGACAACAAAACTGTCGGGATCGCCTTCGACAACATGCAGGTTGGTACACAACAAACATTATCAAATCATTATTAATCCCCCGAATGTGAAGAGTTATTGACTAGTAACAAAAAAGGAATACGAAAAACTACTTTTCCACCAGAGGTGTGCTAAGCTATGTAGCTATAAGATTTGTATGATCTTCTACTTCGTAGGGTATCATGTTTCCTGATCCATTAGGATTATCAAGGTCCTAAGCCCTAAGAGCCCATGCGTACGACATTTTTTTAGGCGCAGTCGACGTGCGTTTTTTGAGCGCTGTTAAATTGAAAAAAAGACAGATTTCCTGCGATCGTATTGCTGCAAACATGACGTTACCAGTAAGTTGTTGTTAGCAACAGGAGCGGAAACTGACGAACGATACATCGTGTATTGCAAGCTTCATATGCATCAGTGCCGTCTCTTGTATCCCTCCTCCTGCTCTATAATAACTCGAGGTCATTTTGAATGTTAATGATAGGTATCTAAATCTCATTTTCAGATAACAATGAGCGATCTCGAAATTCTACCGCACATGTACGCGCCGCTACAGCTCATGTTCGCCGAGCATTGCGCCGAGATGGAAATAAAAGCGGCGAGCCGCGCGCGGTACAAGGAACGTCGCGCATCTTCTCCGCCCGGTATACCGACACACAAGCCCATAGACAAACCAGAAACAACTAGACATCAGAGACAATAGCCATAGACAGACAGAGCCATAGCAGTAGCTAGTCTTTAGTTCAACAGAAGGCTGTTTTTGTTGTAATCATTACTATTTGTGCCTTTAAGTTTTAGAATGTAATGGAAAATGAACTTGATATTATGGCCGTAGACTAGCCCTTTGACGTGGACTTTTTATATAATTTATGTATGCTACGATTCATTCGCAGACTGTTATTGTATGTGTTTCGCATTTTGTAAATATCATATTTATGTAAGGTAACTATCTAGGTACTGTTAATTAATTACTTTAATAAAGTTATTTGCTATATGTATTTTATTTCATTCACATGTAGAAATACATCCTAGTAATAGTAGTTCAAATTACAGTAATGTTAGAAATACTTTTTCAGCAGTATTCACATGACAATACTTTTCGAATAACATAAATGACCTAATTCTTAGTAGCATTATTATGTTTACTCATCCCGGATTGACTGTGTCCGCGCTACCTAAGCCTAAGGATTTGGCGAAGATACGGATTTCCAGACCTCTACAACTCGAAAGGAAAATTGGTATTTTTAGGTTAGGTCAACAGGTCTTTAGAAATATTTTGGACGTGCGGGTATCTTCACCATGTTCTCCTTCACCGCCGAGCAAGTGATAATTACAAATATGTACATAAATCCGAAAAAGTGAATTTAGTCGTACATAAACTTACACCCCAGCATTTTTACCAGGACGAGTCGCTTAGGGTGGTTCTACTCCACAGGGCTATCACTGTTCTTGGATCCGAACCTAAATGACAGTCTATCTCAAAACGACAAATAATAGCATTACACGCCAACATAGTCAAAAACTTGAGGAAGTGGTTGCGAGCTGTAAAAAGTTGTTATAATTTTATATTCAGTTGCGATTTATCCCAAAATTGCTACCGGATCTACTAGTGATGCAAGCCATAATATATATGTACACGAACGTGCTCTGCAAGTTTCACATATCTAAATAGGTAGACAGTATTTGATGATGGTAGTAAATCACCATTTGAATTTATTGAGAATTTAATATTGAGAAATTAGAGTTTGTGCAATGAAGTGTTTCCTTTCGCCAAATAATATATACCATTCAACTGAGCAACAAACAGAGAAAAGGTAAACTAAAGGAATTCGAATTAGAAATTTCTCTATGCGTTCGACAACAAGGATAAGCTTATGTTACACTACTAAGGTGGCAAACAAGCTTGCGTAATAGTAAGCATTTACCATAGCCTAGGGGCACTTCAAACACCAGGGATGTCACTCGCGCAACCCTGAAATGTAATGAATGAAACCACAATGCGTGTTCGTAAAAATATAAAGTTGTTTTCAAAATTTTGTGGCACAAACATACATCGGATTGCTAAGACTCATTGTAAATGGTTTTCTATACTATAGTTTTTATTTTTTTATACATCAGGAGGCATACAAGCATACAGCCCACCTGATGCAAAGCGGTTACCGTCGCCTATGAATGCTTGCAATACAACAAGTATCATTCACTCAACAAGTACTTTAAGAGAGGTATGTGTTTTTAGGGTTCCGTACCCAAAGGGTAAAACGGAACCCTATTACTGAGGCTCCGCTGTCCGTCCGTCCGTCCGTCCGTCTGTCACCAGGCTGTATCTCATGAACCGTGATAGCTAGACAGTTGAAATTTTCACAGATGATGTATTTCTGTTGCCGCTATAACAGCAAATACTAAAAAATAGAATAAAGTAAATATTTAAGGGGGCTCCCATACAACAAACGTGATTTTTTTGCCTTTTTCATAGATAATGGTACGGAACCCTTCGTGCGCGAGTCCGACTCGCACTTGGCCGATTTTTTAATTGTATTTTTCAAAGCAGCCTGTCTGTGGAAATACCTCCATCTCACAGAAAACCGCAGCCAAATAACAAATCCCTAGAAGATTGTTGTGTTCCTGCGTGTGAGTGAGATCACCTGTAATTTCCTAAGGAGTTGCTTTGTTAGTAGAAGAGGTGGTATTGCGCGGGTGATACTTAATGTATTGTAAGCGTTCATAGACCACGATTACCGCTTCACTTCACGTATTTCTCCTTCCGACGTTGTATAAAAAAAAAATTCGTAATGCAATTTCTCAAAACAACATAGTTTAAATAAAATGTACAAAAACCATTGCTTTTTATTTTATGATAGATTAAAAAAAATATTAGAATCAATAGTTTAAGGCGATGTGGCAAATAACTGGTTAGTTTATACTTGACATACAAAATGTATTGTGTACTTTTATTAAACACTTCAAAAAAATTTGTCAGCCATTACACTATTATATGAATTGCCGCTGAGACAAGCAGTGTGCGTTAAGTCGCAGTAATTTAAAAGAGGTAGTGCGCATCAAAGCAGCCAAATAACAACTCCCTGGTGGTTTGCTGTGTTCCCACGTGCGATCACGAGTAAGCTCCTAAGTAGTTGCATTGTTAGCAACACAGGTGACATCGCGCGAGTGATACTTAATGTATTGCCAGCGTTCATAGGCTACGGTAACCATTTTACATCAGCTGGACCGCATTCTTTTATGCCTCTAGACATTTAGGGAAAAAAACTACTTTCATTTTTTTTCTGCCAATATCCTAATGATACATATTACTAAATAACGTATAAATGACGTATAATGATTATAATAAAGCAGTAAAATAAAACAAAATGACAAAAAAAAAAGTATATAAAATATATTTGGCAGAGCTGCGATAGCCAGCGGAGCCACATTACCCCTAAAATTGCCGTTTGGGGTAGACTGATGTCATCCAGCTAGCGTTTAGACGGTAATAGTGAGAAACTCCAAAATCGACACACTAATAGCTAACATATTGTAGTTTTGTATCCTTTAATTTGAAATTTAAATGTTCGTTGGTGAGGAAGAACGGTCCAAAATCGTTCCAATTAGAAAAAAAAAAACATATGGGAAAACGTATGGCCGGCCACTCTGCAGTGCAGAGTCTGCACTGCACTCCCATCAACAGAAAAAGTAACAGCACTCGTCGCTAGACGTAGTACAGGGTTCCATATATTTAAAAAAAATTAAAAATAAAATATTTAAATATTTTTTAAATTTTAAAAATATCAGCTCTGCCTACACAGCTTGCTGTTATTTACTAGTATAATTCATAATTTCAGGCAAACCCGCACGGGGCTCCCGGTCGGCGTCACCCGGCCACCGTGCAGACCACTCACCGCCGCAGCAAGTTCAACACAAATACAGAGAGAGCAATGCTTCTAGTTAGATATTACTATCTATGTGCTTTTATTTTCTACTTGAATCTAATGATCTTTCTTATTTTGCAACAAAATAAGCTATTAGCAAAATAGATTTGAACCCCCGACAGTTTTGTGATCTTCTAAATCAGGGATTCCCAAAGTGGCCGATATCGTTTTCCCAGGGGTAGACTCATTTATGTTTACCCCTGATTGACTGATGAACTGATTTTGGGGATCGACGAGGTCTAAAAATCGACCCCTATTGATTAACACAAGTTATTATTTGAATACTTTCAAGATACCGTATAACTTGTGTTACGTGTACCAACTTGTTATAAGAAAGACTTAATTTTAGTAGGAAGTATCATTACTTGTCCTTTAAAAAAACTAGAGATAGGATTTTGTGTTGTGTGAAGTGATTTGGCTATGGGGGTCTGAGGTATCAGTACATTTTCGGAAAGGGGTCTCTTGCCCATAATAATTTGGGAATCCCTGTTCTAAATAATAACTAAGAATATTTGTGATTGTGACGAATTTTTCCATTGGCATATGTAAAGCAAAGTAACGGTATAGCGCCATCTACCAACATCTAGCCAAATACGCTACAGAGTGGATATAGCAGCCCTTACAGGTAAGATTCAGCTACTGATACCGAATAAATGGTATATACGTACAGTTACTGCATATATATATATATATATCTAAGAGAGGTAGGGCGCATCAAAGTCAATCGAAAGTCGTCGAAATTAATCAAATTAGGAATCCCAATCATAAACAAAAATGTTATGATGATCTTGCCAGAACAAAGGTAGTTCGCATCAAAGCCTGTCTGGGGATGTACCCACTCCACCTCACATAAAACCGCAGACAAATAACAACTCTGTAGAGGGTTTTTGTGTTCCTGCATGCGAGTAAGGACACCAGTAAGCTCCTCAGGAGTTGTGTTAGCAGCAGAGCAGGCATCACGCGAGTGATATTTAATACATCAGATAGGTCGAATACTTGTATGCCTTCCGACGTTGTATAAAATAAATGTTCGTCAAAAAAATCCTTTAAAAGGAAATGTACTGAGGGAAGAAAGAAATTCAGGCCAGGAATTTTTGCTTCTTCTTTGTTATGAATTGGTACCATAAAAAATAAATTAAATAAATCATTGGTACATGTTACTTGCCTTTAGCTTAACGAGTACCATACGCTTGTATGATATTCTACCACAGGATTGCGGCTCGAGCTGAAGGGGATGACAGCGAGGGGTACAATGCGAAGCCCGCCTGCACGCAGTACAACGTTCACGCGCCCTAAGAAACCGGAATCCAACGTACCCAGTATGTATTCCTAATGTCGTTCTTGGAATTATTTTCAAATAGTACCTACCTTTTCTGCAAATTCTATACATGTTAGAAACATTTTGTATTTATCGTTGAATTTGTTATGTTTCCGGTTGTATTTCAGTGCTGAGACCAACATCATCAACCAGAAACGAAAAGAGTCCGAAGAGGCAAACTGGCTCTATAGGCTACAGAGAAGGTGAGAGAGGGATATACCTACGCCCGTAGAGACAAAATATAGGCCAATTCTATAAAAAGAACTGCATCTGCATTGCTGCGCGATTTCTGTTGCGTCGCCGGAGCGATCGCTTCCGATGAAGCCTTTTAAAGCCTTCCCGGTTAAAGGCAGTCCCTAGATGGTGTTGTCCCTAGTCAGTACTGTGTGTGACATAAATTGTTCGGCCGTCCGAAAGGGTACCTATTCATGAGAGTTTACCACCTCTCTCCCACCCCACGGATCCCGGATTTTAGTGAGATAATCCTTCCTTGGTTTTCGTTCCTTCGTTTACGTCGGGCGTAAAAATAAAAAAAAAAAACTTTCTGTCGAAAGGCGTAAATTGTGACTTATCATAAATTAATTTGCCACTTGTATAATGTTGACAGAAATTTTAGGGAAATTTATTTGGAGTTCTTCAAACACCGATCTTGAGGAGGGTTTGCGCAGTTTAATTAATATTTTGAAATGGTAATTTATTCGAAAAATGTTCCCTGGTGTTGCAAATGTCCATAGGCTACAGTGACTGTTTACCATCAGGCTGGCTTGTTTTCCATCTTAGTGGTATAAAAAAAAGTTATGTTATAATTATGTTTCCAGAGACAAGAGTGTACGCGAGCGGTCGCGTAAATCAGCTGATTGGCGCTTACCAGAATACAAACATGACAAGTTTGGCGGGAGGTATATATGTAATGGTTTTTTACTTACATACAATACCTACTTTATTTTATATTTCATCGAGAATCTTTATAAATGAAGGATATAACAAATGTCGATAAGTTACGGTAACCGCTTGATATGCAGCGACCAATTTGGTTGTTTGACGTGATAGTGCTGAAATTAGTTTGACATTTTGCTTTATACAACGTCGCGAGGCATACAAGCATATAGCCCACCTGATGTAAAGATTTTACCGGAGCCTATGAACGCTCGCAATACCGTAGGTAGTATCACTCGTGCATCGCCACCTCTGGTGCTTAGGAGTTTACTGGTGACCTCACTCCACTCCGCAGGAACACAATAATTCTTAAAGGAGTTGTTGTTTAGCTGCCGTTTTCTGTGAAGTGAAGGTATTTCGTCAGGCTTGCTGCTTTGATGCGCCCTACCTCTCTTAAAAGATACGAGGGTCATTTGAAAAGTTCTTAGCCTAACATACTTAATGAAACCACACGATTTTGAGTTTATTTTTCAACATACTCTCCTCCGAGCTCAAAACACTTTTTCCATCGACCCGGTAAGGCTTCGATACCCGTTTTAAATAAAATCTTCGTCTAACTCCTCAAAATAAGCGTCCACGGCGGCTATGACCTCTTCATTTGTAAAAAAATGTTTACCACCTAAAAATTTTTTCAGCTTTGGGAACAGATAAAAGTCGGACGGTGCTAAATCCGGTGAATATGGGGGATGAGGTAACAATTCGAAGCCACATTGATGGAATTCTGCTATGGATTGCACAGAGGTGTGAACGCGCGCATTGTCCTGATGAAACAAGACTTTTCTTCTCAATAAACCTGGACGCTTTTCTTTGATTTCTTCTCTCAAACGACGCAACAGGTTGCAATAGTAATCGGAGTTTATTGTTTCACCCTTTTTTAAATAATCCACGAGAATTATATACCCTTTGCATCCCAAAAAACGGATGCCATGACTTTGCCCGCCGATAAAACCACCTTTGCCTTCTTTGGGGTGGGCGATCCTGCTCTTTTCCATTGTTTCGACTGTTCTTTTGTCTCGGGTGTATTGTGGTGAACCCAGGTTTCATCCATGGTTATAAATCTTTCAACAAATTCTATTGGGTCAGCTTCATATAACTCTAAACAGTCGCGAGAAGTTGTGAGTCGGTTGCGTCTTTGTTCCACTGAAAGCAGTCGCGGTGCCCACCGCGCAGACACCTTAGAGAATCCAAGTTCAGTAGTAATTATATGATGTGTTCGCTCAGATGAGATGCCTACAGTCTTAGCTATCTCCTCGACAGTCAATCTTCGATTAGATAAAATTAAATCACAGATTTTTTCTTTGTTTTGATCAGTGGAAGCAGTCGAAGGCCGGCCACTACGGGGCTCATCTTGAATGGTCTCACGACCACGTTTAAACTCTGCCACCCAGTTTTAAACAGTCGCATACGAAGGAGCGGACTCACCCAAAGTAGCAGACATATCTTCATGTATAGCTTTTGGAGTTAAACCTTTCAAATTCAGGTATTTTATCACTGCACGATGTTCAATTTTATCCATTTTCAATAAATGGCTCTGACTTGACTTACGGTATCACATGTAAACGAACAATGAGTTACTGTGAATAAACTAAACTGTGCATACTTGTTGCTAAATAATGTAACTACAAAATGAGGGTAGTTATAAAAAAACCAATGACTTTAACCATGTTAGGCTAAGAACTTATCAAATGACTCTCGTACGTTTGATCCGATTGATCCTGAAATAATTTTATAAACTAAAATTATATGCAATCCCAAGTATACTTAATAAACCTTTATTTCAAATACAGAAACATTAAATGCCTATCGGCCCTCATTCAAACACAAGAAACCTGCGGGGAAACCATTCCCGCCACTCCCCGACATTGTCGCAGACAGGCTGAAACAATCATTCTGCAAAAAGAATATCGTTGCATCATCCATAGTCCGCAAACATACTCGTAAGGACTATTATTCAGCAAATTCAGCAGCATCCCACGGAAACTTTTTTTATATGACGTCGAACGCATACAAGCATACGGCCCACCTGATGATTACCGTAGCCTATGAAGGCATGTAATACATTAAGTACCACTCTCGCGATGCCTCCTCTGCTGCTAACACAGCAACTCCTTAGGACCTTAGTGGTGACCTCACTCGCACGCAGGAACACAACAACCCTCTATTGAATTGTTATTTGACTGCGGTTTTCTGTGAGGTGTAGGTTCTTCCCCAGACGGGTTGCTTTGATGCGCCCTATCTCTCTAAATAACTATTAGTTCATTCTAAACATGTAGTATATTCTGTGTCCAGTTATGTGTAAATCACGCAAGGGAAGTTAGTGACTCTACAGGGCTATATAACCACAATCTTTCAGTGTGACAAAAAATTTCATAGTAGATCAATTTCAATGCAATAAATTATTGCTTTTAGTCTTGTTGGTAAATCTGTAAAACAAGTTGGTAAAAAATGTAAGACATGTTCAAGTGCCGCTGTCGTATCTATTGCAAGTTGAGCAAGCCAGTCCATATCTATCCCGCATGGCATTAGGGCCAATGGCAAATAAAAAATAGGCGAGGTGGCGTAAACTTTGTACACATACCCACACATTCTCTCAAAATTTGAGGTTATGAAGAGTAAATTATATATACATCTTTACGTAAAGTCCCTTGCGGGGTTGCCCCCGACAATAGAACAGAACTACATACCTCCTCGGTTCTTATAAACCTTACTCGCTTCTGAACTTTCTCTTTCTTAACATTAATAAATCTTTTAATGCGCTCTGTAGGTTCATAGTGCTCCTGACACAACCAATGTTTTCGTTGTAGGTGATTCTTGAGCCTTCCTCAGCTCTTACATATTTTTTCCTTCGCGTTGTATATTTGTTTAGTTATTCATTCCTCTTACATTATTTCTACATGTACGGAGCATGAATACTTTTTTCAAATCAACTCTCTTGTTAAATCTTCATTACGAACTCGATCTACAAGCGTTACACTCAGATTTTGCGCTATTATCCCCTCATTCATGACGTTTATTTTACTTTAATGCTCTCGCCCACCTAGTTTTATCTTCTACACATTAATAAGCATTAGGATCAGTACCATCTTGTGTACAGTCACATTGTAATTCCCCTTGTATATATTTATAACCAGAGCTTTACCACCAGCAAATTTACAGATATCTGGAAAACAGCCGTCGTGACTCCAAACAACTATAGGCCTACTGAGTTCCTTGTCAAAACTACTCTAGTGGTTGGTGACTAAACGTCTGAGAAAATATTTAGAATCAAACAATATACTATCACCCAATCAATTCGGGTTTCCGTATCGGTGCCTATACTCTTGAGGAGGCTGGAACTTATTGAAATAAGAGGTGTAGGTATGTCTCGATTAGTTTCATAGCTACCTCTTGGTATGGTGCAGCGTAAGAAAGTCAACGCCTTCGTCAGGGGACCCTGCAAGGTATTTTATGGCGTCCCGCAAGCAAGTATCCTTGGATCCACGCTATTCTTAATCTACCTTAACGTGCTTTTGCAACTTGATCTCCCAAACGCGATATAATATCATCACCGTAGTTGACGACTTCGTCAACTACGGTGATGATATTATATTCCGCGAATCATTATGGGATGCTTTATTTCGAACTGCAAGTTGGGTTGGTTATGTCACGGATTGGTTAAATGGAAACCTTCCGACATTAAATACAGTTAAGACTAACTTTATCTGTTTTCACAAAACTGTTACTTCATCACCCCTAAAGCATTTGGATTTTTAAGTCCATACATTTATTCTTAAATCTATTTTGAAAAACCTGTATGCTTCACGACTCTCCTCTATCAGGAAACCCAAGTCCTTAGCGTCCATAGACTATACGTGCGTGCCAGTACTTTATTTGCCCACAGGGAAATATTGACATTTACAAATTGTATCAATTTACTTAAACAGCGTACTTTCAGGCTACTATCCACTTGTTGAATTCTCGAAAATTTAAGCATACGTTGGAAACTAATATACTGAGCTGGACATACTGCGATTCAGAAGAGCTATTAAACTATATGGAATAGCACAAAAGCATTACTTTTTACATTCCTATTAGTATAATAATGAGAGAATAGATGTACCATTAATTTTAGTAATGTAGTTTTAGTAGCAAAAGTTTACATATTTTCGCATAAATTAGTTTGTAAAGTTGCCCAAAGGACAGGCATAGCTTAGTGTGGAAACTGAATCAATTCAGTTTTTAAAGTAATATTTTTCGTCAAAAAAGATTTTATTTAATATTATAGTAAGCTGTGCCTTCCGGCAAAAATTTTTTACTGGCCAACTCTCCATTCACACTATTATACACCTGGTTTCACTCACCTCTCTACATCAGCGGTGTGCCTTCCATCCCTGCTAAAAGTGCATTGAAATATATAGCTTATTCCAACTACTAATGGCATCAATTGGATATTTGGCATAGACAGAAGTATTGAGAATGTGATGTTTTACAAGAAGTTACAGGATTGGCTTGACAAGTAATGCCTATGATGTTGCAAGTGTCCATAAGTTATGATAACTACAATCAGGCTGTCCATAGGCTTTTTGCCCTCATTCCTAAAAGTAAGTAAAGAAAAATGGGATAAAAATAAAATTAATTACTTTTATGATATTCAGTGATGTGGTTATTTTTAAAAACACTTGCATGTTACCAATTCTATATAAAGCTCGTCCCACTCATTTAAAAAATTCAAAGTAGTAAACTCTTGGGAAAACCCTGAAACATTTGTTAATACAAAATATATACTGTTCATTGTTATTTTAGCTGGAATATACAATAACAAAACTTACAAGCCTCAATTGGATGACATAAAGAGCTCCTATTTGCTATTAAATAAATGTGCCCAGAAGAAAGTTGCCCAGAAAAAAGATGAAGGTTGGTTCATAATTTCACAAATACCATTATTATTTACAACCTAAATAACACCAGATTGACATGTATGGTAATATGTTTGTTGATCTTAGGAAAACCTGCATGTTCTGTGTTTCCATCAACAAAAAGACCAAAACCTTTTGACGAAGAACAGAGACAACATAAATTGAAGGAAGTCAAGCAAAATTATCAAAGTAAAGGATTTTTTCATGAATCCAGTAAGCTATGCTAAATAATACATATCTCATACTTATCAAACATTTTTATTTAATATGTTAACTTAACCTTTACAGAATATGACAGAATTGAAGGACTAAACTGGATCACATGGAAATAAAATAATTTATTAGGATAAATCATCTATATTAAATTACAGAGTAGCCGATAGTAACACTGCAATGTTGTGTCTAATGATAAAGTTTAGGAGCATAATGTATCAATAAAAAAATTGAAAAAGTTCTTCATTTATCATTGGAACCTGAACCGCCTTTGCCATCTTTGTCCTTCATCTCTTTATCCTCCTTCTCATCCTTGTCTTTCTTTATGGTAGACATGGCATTCCTGATAGCTTCACTTTGAGGGTCCACTCCTGGTAGATTTTCAAGAACACTCTGGAGGAATGCTGGGTCATTCATCACTTCAGCATATTCCTCTGACACATCCATACTTTCTTCGGCTTGTGGAGCATCCTGTTGCATGCTCATTTGCATAGCAAGTGCAATTTGTTCTTCCTCAGATAGTTCCATAGCTTCACGGCCAAGTGACATAGCAAGGGCCCTTTCCATCCCACTGTTTTGTGTTTCTCCAGGTTTTCCAGCTTCTCCCTCTGTGTTAGACTGTTGACGGCGAGACTCTTCCTCCTGACGTTGTCGTTGCTCCTCCATAGACACACGAAGAGCCAGTGCCAGTTCTGGGTCTTCGTTTGGATCTACACCAAACTCAAATGGTGATAATCCAGAGCCAGATGGCCCTGCACCATCTCCACCAATCAAGGGGCTAGATATCAATGCTTCGGAAAGAACAACACAGCCACCAGCAGGAACGGAGACCAAGTGACTTCCTCCAGTTGTATTATCCTTGCCGTTCAGAGTATTGACAAATGATGTCAACAAAGGATTATTCTCAGAATCTTCTCCAAATGAAACAACATCGCAATTTACTTTCTCTTTCTTGAGTCGCTTAGCGAGTTTGACAAGTTCTTTCTCATCTGTGTTTACAGGGGATCCCACAAAAACAACAATTCGCATTTTATGATTTTTCCCTTGGCGATGCTTTAGCGCTAGATGAGCAATTCTTATGCCAGTTAACAGGTTAATGTCCCCATTCGGCTGGACGCGATGCAGTTTCGATAATATGCGACCGACATCACTGGTCAACGTAGCCAAGACTTCTACGTTAGCTAGCGTCAACAAACCGACATTATTTTCAGGATTTGAACGTGTTTTGGAATGACATACCAAGTTTACAGCATCTTGTTGTGCTTGAAGTCTTGTAGGTAGGAAATCACCATTTCTCATATAATCACTGTTGTCGACACAAATCATAGTACTTTCTAGAACCATTTTGTTGTAATTATGTACTATTAAATTTTAATAAATAATTCCTATACAAACTGGAGAACAATGAAACATAAAGACGACTTCAGAAATTACAAATTTGCTGTATAATATCCGTAGACAATATAGACATGACATTGGTTTTTTTTTTCATAGTGTTTGGCCCTAGAAACCAAGTCGAGTTCTAGTTTTAATTTTTGAATTAATACAATAGGGAAGTTGAATTATTTAAAGAAATCAAATTGTACATGTACGAGCCAACGGCGCATGTAACTAATAGTAATATAATATATCTATAGTTAATGTAATAAATTTTGCACTGCACGAGGCAATGAAATGTGAAATGCGTGCTTTTACTGACATCATTGACTTGTTTTATCCAGCGTTAAGTTTCGTCAATGTTTAGCCTAAAATTGTCATTTTGCTTGCTTGGCTTTAATGACAATACCGTTGTAATTAACTGTGGCACCTTTGAATTCGCGACTAACTAGGTACCGAAGACAATGACTTGAGATTTTAACTAAATTGACTTTGAAATTGAAAAGGCCAAAGCTATCAGCCCATCTCTATCATTTCTCTATTCATAGCTCCATTTTTTATGACTCCATTTGAACTTATTACCTATGAATGTGTTAAAGTTTAATGAAGTCAATTATTTTTTTGAAAAATAAAGTACCCTAACTAGACGGTCCGGCTCTCAGAGAAAGTATATACCTAGAGTTGACAAACGCGTACACCCGTAAGGGACAGCAACAAAAGTACATACAATAACAAGGTTACCAGACTGTGGAAAATTTACCCCACTACATAATGCGTTTCGGCAATTTGAAATTTACAATGTACCCAGATTACAGTTTACCATAAGAAACTTGCATAGAATGTGTATTGTGTGCTATAATAATATACTCATAATATGGTATTAGCAAAGTAAAAAAATCGAATAAGTCGATACAGCCATTTCTACACACAAAGTAATAAAAGTTAATATTTACATACGTATGAAAACTACAGTATCTGAATAGATCAACATATTTGCACTTTAATTTTATTAGAATAGTATTTTTTTACGCAAATCGAGTTACTGTATAGATTTATTAATTAATAGTAAGCCTGAGTTAGTTTCAGTAAGATCTGTGAAATCATTGGAATAAGGATAGGAGATTGGTCAAACCTAGCAGAGTTATATAAATTAAACAATATATTTTTCTATTTTAGACATATATTTTAAAGTACAAGCGATGACATGATACTAAATATAGGCATAGATATGAGATAAAAGATAAAAAACACTTTATAGACAATTTGTAAATAAAAATATTCGTGCCTTACAAACTAGCATTTATGTTTATTTTTTCATAGATTTTTATTCTTAAAATCAATGTTATTAGATCGATTTTTCTACATCGTGTATTTATATAAATATCGTGAGAATGAAACAGTCGTCGAATATTCATGGTCACATTTACATACACGGTTTTTAGTTAAATCTTCTTTACACAATAAATGCGGATTATTCCTTCTTAAAATTAAACATAAAAAATTTCAATAATTGTCATGTAAAAAAGAATTAGTGCCAGGGATGATTTAAGTGTAAATATTAAACAAAGGTAAACAACCTTTGTTTTTAAACATTTTGTATTGCGCATCATGGTTTTCATTAGACTTAAACTAAAGCTACAATTGATCAAGGATTATCCTTTCACATATTGCACTCAAAAGGTGGTAAACTGCTACGGTCCCTTAACCCTTAGAGACCCACAGGTCATATATGACCAGTAAAATTAGTACCGTAAAACCCCACTGGTCATATATGACCACCTGTCAAAACGTCATAAATCAATGGTTTTTAGGTAGTTTTAAACTTTATTTGTGACGATTGTGTGACTAGAATGGCTTGTTACTTGATTTTATAATGTAGCGTGTCATTCCAGTAATGCCAACAAAAATCCACGATACTCTAGTGGCTAAAAACAAAAATTTGTAAATTCAAAGCGTCAGTACTAACGGCGGCGTCGCCGGGCCTTGACGGAAAAGTTTTTTGTGGAGTGTTTTTCGTGTTTTTATGTTTTTCGGTGTATAAACAGGTATGTTTGTGTATTTTTTTTATGTTAGTTTATATTGTTTTATGATAGGAAATGCCAACAATAATGTGGTTTAGTGAGTTTATATATGAGAAAAAAAATATATTACGTAACGGGTAGGTACTTTCAAATTGCATATTTCCTTCGTGAATATTTCGTCTAATTGTCTAAAATTTTATTATTGTCGAAAAATAAATAAATATCGTATTGTAGCTGAATAGATTATCTATAAAATGAGGTAAAAATCAAATATATAGCTCCTATGTACTATTTTATAGGAAAAGTTTGAAAAATTAGTACGGCGCGTCGTTCGTAATCCGATTTTCAAACTCAATTTTCAAATGCGAATGTTTATTTTCTATATATTATATGTACTTATTATTTTTCGATTTATGTAAACTATGTACATTGTCGTATAAATATACAAAGACGCTAATCAAAAATTATAACACGATCTGAACTTATATTCATTTATCTGAAATAAGTAGGAGTATTTCATCGGCTCTGTTTGAAATGCCTATAACAAATTATACAAACATTCAAATTAGTAATTTGAAGTTTTATTATCAAACATACACTATTCAACAATCGAAATAAGTGCCGCAAATGCTTCTAAGTGTAAACAACTGTCTGTCGTTATTTAAACAATGCTTTATGACGGGCCGCCGGCTCATATTTCAAGTGGCCTTGAGACCACCCGGGGTTTCGTGATTTATGGCCGTAACGCCTATCGGGTCTGAAGGGTTAATTCCCTAGTTCACTCTTTTCCTCTAACTTGTATAATCATATCTATCATCTATACATCGATTACATTAAAATTCTATATAATGACAGATAGTTCAGTATTTTTATTTCAAGTCGTTTAGTTTTTGACCTTAATATAGCTAATTTCTTCTTGAGTGACTCAGCCAGTAATGTCTTCAGTCTCAATTCAAAAGTAAGCTTTAATTTTCATGGTGTTAATGTAGTGTCCGTCGCTATTGGAAGTCCTGGATAATCGGTCTGGAAAATAGGACAATTTTAATTTTCTAAGTCATTATTTGCATGTAATATCGACAGCCTAGTACTAACATTATATTAAAACTACTGTCAATACTATAATTTAGTTGAGCTTTACATATTTAAAAGATTACAAATTCAGACAATATAAAATGCTTGATTAACATTTATGTGTTGACACAAAAGCATGTGTGTGTGCGTGATTAACGTGGTATAAATAATTGGTATAGAATAATCTACACGACTATCCTCCATATCTTTCACAATTACCTGTATAAATATAATCAACCCATCAACATCATATCAACCCATACTCACTTCATTACTGGAGTACAGGTTCTTATTTCAACCAAAAGACCTTAGAAGATATGTTCCGAAACTACTCAATTAGGGATTGTCGGAGTCGTTGGAATATTTTCATATGTTATTGTACTTCAATTATACGCTTCTACGACTAAAATGTAACTATGTAAAATTTCAAGTCTGTACGTGAAACTTTCTAAGACAGACTAGCAGACGAACAGGCAGGCATGTAAATCATCTAATTTAATTCCTTATTTTTTAATACCTATCATCATATATACTCGCCAACAAACTGTTATAACAGTTTGGCGAACATAATAATTTGTACTATGTAACTGTATCGTGTAAATAAATAAATAAAAACAATATAAATCAGTTGAGAATGCGCAAGCTTGCATTGCCAGAGGAACACCTGGTTCGTCAACAAATCAAATGTTGATGAACCAGGTCAACAAATGTTAACTTACGTGTATGGTGGATGTTGAAACTGACGACTTATCCAAATAAATTTCTTCCGAAAGCAGTGGTTTTTAAAATGTTTGGAACATATGCGACTGTACTCGGCTCCCAATTCTGTCGTCCAGTAGCAAAAATCCATGCATTACGCACACTGACGACTTTAGGAAATCTAAAAAATAAACATACATCTAAGATTAAACAAGTTAACATTTTTAATTTAAAAATAAATAAATACATTTTGACGAAAAATTATAAACAAAGAAGTATACAAAAAGTAAGAAGTTAAAAAAAAAGGTGTCTGTACCCATATAATTTACCCATAATTTCGGGATGTTTTCCCATACTACATACTGGTAACCCTAAAACGCTCATTATACCGATAAATTGAAAATACAACAGAAAATGGCTGACGCATTACCTACAGACAACCTTCAAGATTTAGGCGGTTTTTACTAGAAAAACTTTTTGTAAATTAAACCGATATTTTCATTGTTTTTACGTTATTATACAAACAATTTATTTAAAAACTACATGTGTATCTAATTTTCGCAAAATATTTGATAACAACTATTAAAACTTTATACTTACGTATGAAAGGTTATGTTTTCGTATTTTTACTAACTGAGGCTTTTGCAGCCTATTACACAGCAACGTACCATTGTTAAAGTAAAAAGACAATCCCAAACAAGCAAAAGAACACAAATATGCACTAATATTTCCCTTATATTTAGTAATTTATGCAAAAAATTTGTTGTACTACAAGGAACGAAATGATTGTTTGCCACGAACTTGTTTTTGTGGCAAACACAAAATAGTGAAACTATGACAGGGACAAAAAATATTTTATCTGTCTCTTTCCTTCTTATGAGGAACTGTATACATCTATCACGTTCTATCTTGGTATTATTATTTGCTTGTCATCTCTGGGTATCCTTCCTCTGAGGTCCGGCTCGTCGAAGAGCGACAATTTTGACAGTACGTGACATACAGTCTGCGCTAACACTGACAGTGACAGCCTAGCCGTAGTACATTTAATGGCTGTCCATTTTGTCATTCCAGCACTGCGAAAATAGAATCATGGCTTTTGGAGATTATCCTAAAGAATACAATCCAGCTACTCATGGCCCATATGACCCCGCTCGTTATTATGGAAAGCGTAAGTCTTCTTATTGAATGAAAACTCGTCCGTTACTTTTCATGTTCAGATGTTATGTAATTTTCTGCCTTTTCAGCTGATACTCCATTTGGACAGCTGAAACTAAACGAGATAGGAGCATGGTTTGGTCGTAGAAACAAGACTCCCTCAGCTTTTGCGGGAGCGTGCAGCCGAGGTAATAATATTTATAAATTAATTAAGGTTATCCTTCCTAGTTTATCCCTAAAAGAAAGAAACCACACTTGTTTTCTAATTTCATGATTTTGATGTAACGCTTAATTTCACCATATTGGTAGAGGGCGACTCCCTTAGATCACTGTTGCTATGAGCCTACAATCGAAAGAGTATGCCCCTGAGCCAAGACCATTGTGGAAGAGAAATAGCTTTAATTTACGATCCGTACCCCAAGTGTCTGTAATGACACCTTCAATATTTTAAATATTGCCAGAATTTCGGAATATAATCAGTGTGCCATATATGAAAAACAACTGATCAATCTATACAACTTCGCATTTTATGCTGCAGCATTAAAGATAAGATTTACATGGTTTAGTCTAACTTGGATCTTTCGTTGTGTGTACAGTAAGCTAAACTTTCAGGCTCAAGTGTTTACTGCCAGGATTTATCAACACTTTATTTACACTACTCCAAACACTTGCCTCTCTTTTTACTTTTTTTTAACACATGATTATAAAAAAAACTACATAAATAAATTTTTTGAAATGAATTATTAAGGAAAGTCTCTATATACTAATAGAAATAATTTGTATATATTCTCTTTAAAATGATACAATTTTGTATGTCAAATTAATTAAATAATATTGTGTGGGGTACAAGGATATAGCCCACCTGATGTAAAATAGTTACCGCATGCTATATAATAATAATCCTTTATTTGCCAAACGTTTTTTATAAACTTCTTAAAACATAAAATTCCCACACTAGGCTATGCATATTTTGTGTGAATCTTAACAAATTGATTAACATCAGATTCACATTTGACCGTGCTTAAATATTAGTGGAAGTAAATTAATCTGTTTTGAATAAAATTGTAGTAAAATTAATTCAAATATCATATTATCGGCTTATATATTTTTTATCTATTTGCCAGTTAAAGCACTATATTTGATAACATCAAATATTTCTAATGAAATGCAAACAATGTCTACGAATCATTGTATATTAAAGAAATATGACATTTTAAAAATCTGTATCTTTTAACCACAGATTTGAAAATGCATTTGGTGCATTAGTAGTTAGTTAGTTTTTAATAGGATAAATAATTAATTGTATAACTTCTTTTATAGCCTGGTGGCGGTGGCAACACAAGTATGTGCAACCTAAGAGGGTGGGCATGGCTCCCTTCTTTCAGCTGCTGGTTGGTTCAATGACCTTCTTCTATGTGATCAATTACGGGAAAATGAGTAAGTTCTTTTAACTAACTAGCTGTTGCTTCAGATATTCTCAGTTTGTTCAGAGGAATAAGAAAAAGTTAATTTCATCAAAGTACATTAACCGGTCAGAACCCGCTATATACGTTTTCCCATACATTTTGTGGTCGTAAACGGCCGCCCTGTAAACAACAGGTTAATTTCAGTATCTTATACATTAAAAAAGGAAGCGCCTGCAATCTATTATTAGTAATATGCTAATTGGGATTGTTTTTTTAAGAGCAATAAATACAATTGATGAATATATTTAAAACCATTTAAAGTGAGAATATTCTTGTAATAACAGTTCATCTGTTTCTGGAACGAATAGTTTGTAGGAACAGATCTATGGCAGGAATATGCCTAAAATAGTGGTACAACTAACAATAATTTGACCATGCATATAATTTTGTACATGTGATCCATCATACATGATGGATTATTTATCAATTAAGTATCTATCTAATCTATCTATGTCTTCCCACCAAGTTTCTTAGGAGGTAGGCAGAGAGAACCGAGCGGCATAAGACACCACACACCTCGCTCGCTTCTTTAACATATTATGTATCTGTTTCCATATACACTTGTCTGTTCCTCAACTGTATAGATGCGTGTGGATCTGCCCATGCCTTGTTCTTTTATTTTCTTAAATTGATCGCAGGTATGCTCTTATCGCAGGCAAGGAACTTAAAAAGTGCCTAGTAACCAAATGTATACTTGTAAAAATTTGACACATGTGCTTGTTAAATTTTTTTACAGCTCCACATCACTTGTATAGTTGCACCTGTTACTCCCTTCTTTATTTTTATTAATTATTTAAATAAATGTTTATTACTACACAACTAGGAACCCTTTATGTGCGAATTTGACTTGAACTTGGTCAGATATTTAACGTCCTTTTGACATCACTAGGGTAAAATTATGCAATCTATTAATACACTTCCTTCACATTATAAAAAAACATTGTGAGTATATTTCTGTGTAGAATTCATCAATACCATATGCACTATGTCTTGTGTTGTATCAACATGAGAACATTTTATTCATAATTTATTTTGAATTATTCAAACTGCACCTGACCTACTACTTTAAATGTTAATTTAGATTTTCTGCTATTAAAAAGTAGCATTTTATGCTAGAATGGAAATATTACGTTTCTTACATTTAATATTTTTCAGAGCACCACAGGACTTACAAATACCACTAAGGAGCAAGTGTGATGGAAGCAACGAGTGGTAGATACAACATTATTTACTTGTAAAATTATGTATGAAACTGGTTTTAAAGGAAACTGTTGTTCTAGTAAATTCTTCTGTAATCTGAAATAAATTTAGTTGAAAATCTCTCTCTTGTCTTATTTACTTTAATGACTAGTATGTGTTATCCTGTACTATCAGCATACAGATGTGGACTTTTCTCAAGACTGAGTAAGTCTAGGCATGGGGGTAGCTTAATGCGAAAAACAAGATTCTACAGTATAGTAGTGAACTGGACACAGCACTAAAGGATATGCTATTTAATCTAATTTGCTTAGTGTGCTTTTGCCACCAATTAGTTCATTCGAACCAGCGGCTGGTGACCTACCCGACACCCGCCCCATTCACTACCGTTAATATAGTAATTGGCGGCAGAAGCACACAGAGCAGGTCAGATCAAATTTATTAATATTAAAGGATGCTTGATAGAAGGTTAAACATTTTTTTAACTACACCAATGGAGCATTGCAATCTAGAAACGAAGAATTAGTTTGTTAGTCGAATCTCATTTGTCACATATTTTATAATGTTATGACATTTTGAGGTATGATTGTTAGAAAGTTAAACTCTACCGATGAATCAAATTTGTAACAACCATTACGAAGTAGTGTCGCTGTTTGTTAAGGTCACCTAAAGTAGTAAAAAACATTACTTTCACAGTCTGTCTCAGATATAATTCGCTCATTTATTTTGAGAGTTCATAAAGCAAAAAATCTGAAATAATTTTAAAAATGTTAAGTTTTCTCTAAATAATACTATCTATCTATAACTTCACGCGAAATCCCTTGCGGGGTAGGCAGAGAGAACCGAGCGCCACGTGACTCGACCCTTACACGCTTCTTCTCACTCGCTTCTTTAACATTCATTGCTCTTCACATGCACGCTCGCCGGTTTCTGTATTATTTAGAGAAACACCATACCCTATATATAAATCCCTAATGTTTGATATGATGTTTCTCTAAATAATACAGGAAAATATAATATTATTTCTGCCATAGTTTATAAAATATTTTACGAGGGAACGTCGTATAGTAGTCGCGCCAGCCCCTCCTACACCACGAGACCTTCAGCAAACAACAAATTGAAAGACTTGTTTAAATCTAAGATTCCACAAACAAAGGACAAAAGATCAATGCTCGGTATCTCGTTACGAGATAGAATTCGTAATGGCAACGTACGAAAGCAATGATGTCGGCGAAAAGTTTGCAAAACTGTAATGGAAATGGATGGGGCATATCTGCCGTAGAGACGATGATAGGTGGAGCCATAGAACTCTTTACTGGAGACCCCGTACAAGAAGTCGAAATGTAGGCAGACCAACAGCCAGATGGTCGGGCGATATAAGAAAGACTTCAGGGCCGACCTGGACAAGGAACGCCTCATCTAGATCTAAATGGAGATCCATATATCCAACAGTGGATACAGTACAGATGTGCTGAAGAAGAACATGTAAAATATAGGGGTGTGACTAATTATCATTACACCAGTTAGGCCCTATGCTTATTTGTCTGCCGAGGTTTTATGAAAATAGTCTTAGGTTTTTAAGATACCTACATAGTTTTTAGAAAACAAAAATACTTCGCTTGAGCTTTGGGTTGCGAAGTTTCGATGGAATGAAGAAACAATTATTAGGAATTTATTCAAATTAATTTTATACTGTATGACATTTCTTCAAAAAACAGCTGTTGTAAATTTCTTTTCGTCGCTAGATTTTTAAATAGCTATATCTGTCACTATCGTAAAATAGAGTTCCGTCAAGTCTGGACGCCAACGTAGCACGACACCATGCAAATTTTAATGACTTATGTGAGTGAGTAGGTCAATTCTACTAAATAACTGGTACCCCAAGTGAACACAAACCATGTAGAAATTAACAACAGCCTCCAATGTAGGTTTTATATACTACGTCGGGAGGAATACAAGCATACGGCCCCACCTGATGTAAAGCGGGTACCGTAGCCTATTAACGCTTGTAATATATCTACCATCACTCGCGCGATCCCTCCTCTGCTGCTTACACAGCAACTCCTTGGGAGCATACTGGTGACCTCACATGCAGGAACACAACAACCCTCTAGGGAGTTGTTATTTGGCTGCTTGTTGTTTTCTGTGAGTAGGAGGTACTTCCCCAGACGGGCTGCTTTGATGCGCCCTACGTACGTGATAAAACGACACCGATTTATATAGTTTACGTAACGTAACAGCGCGTTTTACCACTGCGCCACCGAGCTCGCAGATTTTCTGTGTGTCAGTTATATCGAAAAAGATAAATAAGCTCCGAAAGTGGGTGCTCTTTAAACCTACTGAAGAACAATAACTAAATTGTGTCAAAGTTTGTGCCTAAATTTGTTCACACAATAAGACAGGACTTTAACCACACAATAAGGCAAAATTTTGAATCAGATTCTCACTTGTGATAAAAACTGGCGGCTGTATGACCATCCAAATGGTCTCTTGCAATTAATTGACTCAGGGAACGTAGCCAAATCATGTACCATATAGATAATTTACTCAAGAATTGTAAATTCTGTAGGATTATTCATTGCAGCTTTTCGGGACCAGTGTGAGTAAGGTCACCAGTGAGCTCCTAACGATTTGCATTGTTTAGCAGCAGAGGTGGCATCGCGTGAGTGATACTTACCAGCGTTCAAATAACATCAGGTGGACCGTGTGCTTGAAAGCATCCTGACAATGTATAAAAAAAATAGGTTACCTAGGTTAGTCAAGTGACAAAAACACATGGATTTTTAAAAAGTCTTTACTTAATTACAATAATAATTTATTCCTTCATTTACACGCGTACATTCTTTCAATACACATCATTCAGCTCAAATGCAATATTATTGACCACTAGGATGAGGGCGACATGAGTGAGGCACCGGGAGCCACTGTGCAGTCTTGAGGCTCATAATTATCACATTGTCCTATGATTTATTTTCTGGAATGACAAAAAAAACGATAAGAAAATACATAAAAACATGTGCACCTGGATCTTAGTAAATGACATAAAAGGGTGCTCAAGATCTTTTTTTTCTCCAGCAGTTAAGCGGTTAATACAACAATAAATTATTTCTCATTATCTTTTTTCTAATTTTTTTATATGAAATATTCTTTACGACCTATTCTCATACCTACCAAATATACATAAAAAATTTAATAATAACCATTTTGGAGGAGTGCGACCACAAAGGCCATAACACAAGATTTTTAATAGATATAGATCATACTAAATGTTTTAAATACACTTTAGGAATTAATACATTGTGACAGGGTTGCACCACCACCACTATAGGAAAAACATGTGAAGCATATTATCGCCCCTACATGAGATGGATTGTGTGCTTGTTCACCTTCCATTGTTGTTTATAAATCTACACATAATGAGACAATGTTTTCCAACAAGCAATAAAATCATCAGTACAATAATTATGCTCTTCAATTGACATGTGGATGATACAAATGATATAACTGTGAAAACTTGTACGTTAGGATTCTACTAATTTTCATGTATACTTTTATCGTCATTAAAATATGCTTTAAATGTACAACAAATAAGGTAGCCTTGTAAATTAAACGATAAGGATACAATGCTGCTATCCAGTAATTTATTTTCATTACCTGATACAGGATTGTCACCCACATTGTATGGATAGTTTTATGTAAGAATACATTTTGAGGTATAAGTAAGTGAGCATTTTGTAGACAAAGCCAACCACCTCAGCTGCTTGTGTTGCATCATGACTAACAAAACAAATTGAAACTGATATATGGTACAGTAACAAACAGGAGCAATTCAATGGAGGAAACACCACTACCTTATATACAGGATATAACAATTGCTAAAACAGTTGTGGTTGCCTAAGGTGATCAGGAAACTCCTGAGTTGTGTACTGTATAAATTATATAAAAAAATAACTACTTAAGAGGTCCCTTAACCTGTCAAGACCCAGGTTTAACGTTATTCCATATATATGTCGTAAGCGCGTGGTTCGATAGTGGTACTCGGTATCTGAGAAGTAAATTCTCCCTGACAGTTTAATTTAGTTCAGCATTGATAATCATTACACAAATGCAAAGCCCTCCTGTTATATTTAGTTTCACTGGACTCATCATATCTGAACATATTTTAATATTCGAAACACACTTATAATTTATGCATGTTAATCTCAATTATGGTTCCCCAATTTGAGTGGGGTTTCCAATGATGCGCTAAGAAGTTTTAACTGACATTTTCTGTGTTTGATATGAATTGAGGCGTAGTCTACCCAATGGCAAGCACCTATACAAGCTTCGAACATCAGATGTCTTGCAAATATTAGTGAAATAAAACGAGCACCTACCTTAACCAATAACTATAATATTACAAATGTGAAATAAGTCAAATTTTCAGTATTTGGTCATTGTTTGATTACACTTTTTTTGTTAGTGTATACTTTTAACACATCTTCAATTTTTTTATTTAAAGTCAATAACCTTGCGAAAAAAAAAAGTTTTTTTAGAATGATGAATAAATTCTATTTGTATTAAAATTTTATTTTGATTTTTGACCAGAAATATTAATAACAATGTTTTATGTGGATAATTTGCCCCAACTTATTATTATTGTTCCTATTGATGGCAATTTACATTATTTTATACAGTTCCTTGAATAGTTAATAGATTCAGGGGTTATTTTGCGAAAGTTAAATTTACATGCAATTTTCAAAAAATTCCCCATCCCTCTGGTTCCTTAATTTGATGACAAATAATGAAAATTCATACAATATCAATACTTGACCCACCTATTATTGTATTATATTTAGAGTTCAGATCTCATATATTTGGGTTTGAGCTCCTCTATTCTCTTGATAAAGTCTGTCTTTTCGATGCAACCGTCGCATACTTCATCCCAGTCGTTTAAAATCTTTTTAAGGTCGCGCACCTTCAATTTCTTCAAATCGACGTTTTTAAGATCAATCTGCTTATCAAACCTCAGGTCGCAGATTTGTGCGTCTTTTTTCTTTAATTTCTCACATATTTTGTCAGCGGGCATTGACCAGCTCAATGGTTTAGAAAGCTCACCGAGAATGCCGGTTGCCGATTCTTCAAGCCCACCCAAGTAGTAACAGAACCTATTCTCTTTATTCTTCGAGCCTTTACAGAACTTCTTGAAGTCAGCCTCTATTAATTTGGGATCTTTCTTCACATTGTCTGACAACGTAGCCGCAAATTTCTCTACGGTTTTCACGCAGACCTCGCACTCGCCTTCTCTTAGCGCGAGAGTTATATGCAATGCCGCCGCCACGAATAGTAAATGAATTCCATTTATTTTGTACATTTTGGTTGATAGTTTAACAATAATTTAAATAGATAAAACTTTAACACATCAAAGCTATTCGAACTTAGAATAGAAACAATAATGAACTAAATCGAAATGATATTAAATTCTAGTACACTCGCTCACTGATGATGATGATTTGAAGACGTTGTCAGAGATTTACTTGGCGAGATGCTATTGGTGCACGTCACAGAAAATGAAGTGCATGTGGTTCTCGCGCACACTTTTTTTTTTAAAACAATTAGTCATGGACATGGAATAAGTTTCCAGTTTTATAAGGGATATGTAAAACTGGAAGCCACACTCAGTATACCGCACCGAACTAAATTTGCTGCGAACCCGGTTTTCACAAAGTATTACCCTTACGGCAAAAAAATTAATAAACTCTTAGCATTCTTATCCATAAACACAAAAATATAAGGATGAAGATGCCGAGGAAGGCCAAGACTTACTTTCATAGCTCTTCTTTCGATTCCTAGGGCTTATGATACCACTAACCTAATTTATATAGTATATATATAATATAGGTATATATATATTTGACTTTACATGTAAATGTTTATTCCTCAATTCGATTTCCTAGTACAGAGTATGTTGCACATATATTTCGAAATTAACAATACAATTTAAAAGTGATGCATATGTATGGAATTGTGGACAATCCGCTTAGAGAAAGAAAGTTTAATGCGTTTATTTACTTCAGTTAGACGGGGTAAGTGTGCTTTCCAGTTTTGCTTATAGTTCCATGACTCACGATCCAGAAGTTTTAGTTTTTAAGTACAGGTTATAAGAGAATGTTCTTTTAATGTTGCTCCGGTGTGAATTTATCAATTTATAAGTCGCTGGTTCTGTTTCGAGGCAGATTACATTTTCGGCAGTACATTAAATCAAAAAAGGCTCGTTACGGAATCATTTTTTTTTGTATTGGCGACTTTTGATGGATATGTTCTAAATTTAATCATGTACTGCGGTAAAAGTGAAGAAAGAGAATTAGATCCCTTTATAATAAAATCAGGAACTCACAGTATTAATTAAACTGATTTATTGGGATTTCCTTGTACATTAATTAATTCCCGCCAAGTATCGAATATTCCTCTTTAATTTTACAAGCAAGATGTCACTCGGCTAGCGCCTCGTTACAACGAATGTGCCCCCTTCAGAGGGGCGACGACAATCAGGTCACTTTAGTCAATTTAGTGACTTGTTCTTGAACCGGAAATACAGATAATCGGAAATCGGAGTAACACTTTACACTATTACTTTATTACTGTGTGTAAATACAATTAGTGTAAATAAAAGTACATTATTATTAAAAACAATATCAATATAAAAGTATCCACTTAAAAGCTATAGATCATTACTCGGTACAACAACCTACAAACACTAAAAAATCATTACACATTTCATAAAATAATAAAATTAATCAAATACAACTTTAGATGCATTATAAAATCATTACACCTTGATCAAGAAGACAGAAAAAATTGCTATGGAATTGATACAACCATACCTCATGAAAGGTCATCATGTCTTTATGGACAACTTCTACAATGATGTGGAGCTAAGCCAGAAGTTGTTAGAGCTTCGTACATATACTACTGGGACTTTACGTAAGAACAGAAAGATTAATCCAAAAAGTTTGATGAAAAATAATTTAAAGAAAGGTAACTTCTTCTGGCTCCGTAAAAGCAAGTTTACATTATACGGATACGGAAATATACGTTATACGGATAAACGACATGTTAACGTGATGACGACCAGAAATGTATATTATGAATAAGCAAACATAAAACTACTATAATTATGTCGATAAAATCTGACCAGTGCCTAGCTGTAAAACGCAATGTTTAAGTAACTTACTTATATAATTTTGAGTTATAATATTTTTGTTTGTAATTAGTATTTTTTGGGTGCGTAAGCATTAGGTATGTCAGTAAAGTTGATTTGTTTTATATATGTATATATAGCACAGGTTATTTGAATTACCAGTCCGGTTTGAGCAGCGCTCGGAGACGGTCACGGTTCGCTCCCGCTCACCGATTCGGATCCGTGCGCTACTTGTGCCATTCCCCTACAGGCTTCCGCCTAATACACACGCTTCGTTGTACGGTCTTTCTCAAGACCCTCTGCAGCTCGTGTCCCGAGGTACTGTACGGTCTAGTATAGACCCACTGCAGGCCCGTCTACAGCGGATATTAGCCCGGCTAATTTTTCGCTGACTTCGAGTGAGGTTGAAGTTCTTTTCAGAACTTGCCTCAGTAGAAAAAGTTTCTAAGGAGCGGTCTGCAAATCCACACGATTTTAGTGCGGTCGGCTTGTGGAAAACGTGTCGGCAATTCACGGTGAGTTTGTCGTACGAAAGTGCGGCATCTCACTAGGTTAGCAGTCAAACGTGAGGTACTCGCCTTGTGAGCTAGCTCCAAGGCAAAGGAAAGCGTAGCTGACCACCTCGCTGCTTCGGCAGTGGTGAATTTGCGAACGTGCCAACAAAGCGAGTCGTAGCGTTGACCCGTACGCTAGCCTTTCCCCCTCTGGGAACGGCAAATCATTCGGCTGGGACTGGGACCACTGGCCTTGGGGGCTACCCTCGTCAACCCCAGTTATCGGTTAGGTAGTTAAGTTTCTTAGTTTTAAGACTAGGTACTCAAACCGGTGCACAATAAGACTGGCACCGGTCCACACACACTAGGGACTAGGACCCTCCTGGCCTACACCCGGCCGGGAGGTTAGGTTTTTCACGCAGGGTACACACCGCCCGAGTGTACCCCTCGGGCGGCCCTTCACCCCCCCTCAGTTAGGCAATGTCTGCCATGGATCCCCGGCTGGATCCAACTACGCAGCTTCACATGCTGCGTAGGTACGTGGCCTCGATGGCCCCCGACCTGTTAACGGGGTTCGGCACCTGGTGCCGAACAAACCCCGCACCCCCCGCTCCTCAGGCAAGAACCCCAGCGACCACTAAGGCCGCCCCCCCACCCCCGCCCCCGGCCCCTCAGGCCAAACCAACCAAGGCCCCTCAGGCAAAATCCCCCAAGGCCCCTCAGGCCTCGCCCGCTAAAGCCACTCAGGCTAAAGCCGTTAAGGCCCCTCAGGTCAAACCCAAGGAAGCCGCACCTGCGACTACCAAGGCCCCTCAGGCCAACCCCGCTAAGGCCCCTCAGGCCGCTACCGCTGTTGCCTCTTGCAGCAGCGCCTCTCCCGTCCCTCCTGCAGCCCCTTCAGGACTACAGGAGATGGACATAGACCAGGGTGCAGCTGCAGCTGCAATCATAACGGGGCCCACCAGCTCCTTGTCCGACGACGAGTCAGACCTAGAGTCCATTGTTGACCCCCTTACGGAGGCCAACTGGACCCCTGTCCCGGAGAACCGGAAGCGGAAGCCCCGCTCCAGTGACTCCCGTCCCGCAAAAGCCGCAAAGGGTAACACCGGAGCGGCCCGTCCCTCTTCGCCAACGGTGCACTCGCAAGAGACACCGAAGGCCAAACTCCCGCCGCCGATCACCATCCGTGACGGAAAGGTCTGGGAGCGGCTCTACGCGGTCGATCTCCCCGCGAAAGAGATTCGCCTCACAAGGGCTAAGTCGACCCACCTTGGCATCAGCGTCACGGTGGCAACCCCCAACGACCACCGAAAACTCACGGGCCTCCTCCGAGAGCGGCGCGTGGAGTATTTCACGTACGCTCTCGAGGAGGAGCGTGAACTTCGCGTGGTAGTTAAACGCGTCCCCACGTCGCTGTCACTAGAAGGCATCACCGAGTCCATTAAAGGACAAGGAGTCCCCGTCCGGTCGGTACACCGGATGACCCGCAACCACCGCAAGGATGGCGAGCCATACAACATGGTTATCTGCCACCTTCCCCTTACCCCCGAGGGTAAGAAGATCTTCCAGATCACAAACATCTGTGGTCTTTTCGACATCGAAGTCGAACTCCCCCACAAACGTGGACTCCCAGGGCAGTGTCACAACTGCCAAAATTACGGGCACTCTGCCCGTAATTGCTTCTCGCGGTTCCGTTGCGTGAAATGCTTAGGCGATCACGAACGGGGCCAGTGTCCGCGCGACCCAGCGGTGGAGCCGCCAGCGTGCGTTCTCTGCGGCGCCGTGGGGCATACCGCCAACTATGGCGGCTGCCCTAAGGCGCCGAAGAGGCGCACGAGGCCGGCACAAGCCAAAGGGCGCTCGCACACGCGCCTCCCTCCGCCCTCCCAGAGCCAAACGGCCTACCCCCAGCTTCGGCCCACTCGGGTCCCCCAGCCATTTATTCCGGCACCCATCCCCGCAGTGTCTGCATGGGCTTCACCCAGGCAGCCTCTTGCGCCCCTACCCACACCGGTCGAACCCGTAGAGACTGCCCCAGCAGCTGCACCCCAGCAGACTCCCCCTCTGGGAGGACGCAAACCTCACTTGACGGACATAGTGTTTGACATGGCGAGTAAAATCGACATGTCAGAGCTATTCGTCCTAGCCCGCGAGCTACATGACTTCCAAGACACTGGAGTGGGAAACCAATTCCAGATCGTCTGCAAGCACATCGCTGTGTTTGAGTCCATCATGGACTATCGCGCGCCTGCCCACCTTCGGCGCACAAACCTCTCCCAACAATAATGGGTTCACGGAATCAAAGAGTGAAACCACGCTCCCTTTCCCTTGCGTTCTATAACGCAAACGGCCTTGCGTGGCAACGGAATGAAGTACGCCAGTACCTAACCGACCACCAAGTTGACATCCTCCTAGTGCAGGAGACCCTTTTGAAACCATGCAATCGCGACCCGCGCATTGCAAATTACAACGTCATCCGTAATGATAGAGAGGGCCGCGGGGGCGGAACCCTAGTCTATTACAAAAGGTCCCTGCACTGCATCCCACTAGAACCCCCATCTCTCGAAAACCTCGAGGTCACCATCTGCAGGCTAGGGATGACCGGCCATCAGCCGATCAATATCGCGTCCACGTACCTCCCCCCGAGCAAGCGTATCCTTCAGAGCGACTTGCAAGCCCTCTTTGCCCTAGGAAACTCCACCATTCTGGCTGGAGATTTCAATAGTAAGCACATCCAGTGGAATAGCCACTCGTCCTCACCAAACGGCGTAATCCTAGAGAGCCTACAGGACTCCCTAGGATTCGACGTCATAGCTCCCATGTCTCCCACCCACTATTCCGCAACAGTGGGACACCGCCCGACCGTTCTGGATTTTGCACTTCTAAAGAACGTAGCCTTACGGATGCGTTCAATCCAAGTGCACACAGAACTTAGCTCTGACCACCGGCCAGTTCTGATCGAGTTCGGGCTACCAACTGACTTACCGACAGACGAGGACACCAGACGGGTAACGGACTGGCGAAAACTCAAAAGAGTGCTCGCACAGACTTCCACACCCGAACTGGAGCAAGTACCCGAACAGATTCTCACAAATGACGAGACCGACCTTGCGATCGACGCCCTCACTAGCCACTTGCAAACGGCAGCTAACAACTGCTCCAGAGAGGTTTCAACGGCCGACTTAGCTCGGCGTTGGGAACTCCCTGCTTATTTGCGAGAACTAGTGTCGGAAAAGAACGCAGCGACACGCGCCCATGACTCTTGTCCCACCGAACAGAACCGTTCTCGGATGCGCTATTTACAACGCCAAGTAAAGAAGCACATCAAAGAGTTCAGGGATGAACGGTGGGCCAACTTTGTTGGAGAAATTAAGCCCTCGCACACGGCGTACTGGCGAGTTGCTAAATCTCTCCGTTCCGACCAAATAACCCAATGCCCTCCCCTGACCCGACCAGACGGTACGATAGCGTTCGATGATGACGAAAAGGCTGAATGCTTTGCAGACAGCCTGGAGAGCCAATGCTCTCCTAGTTTAGAACCAACCGACGACGAACACGTTCAGATGGTTGACTCCGAGGTGGAACGAATCCTCGCGACTCCTCCCACGATCCCCCTCGAGCCTACAACGGTTGAGGAGGTCCAAACGATCATCAGGGACCTTCGGAGCCGGAAAGCTCCCGGAGCTGACGGCATCACGAACTCGGTCCTCAAACTCCTCCCAGGCTCCCTGTTAATCCTTCTCGTGGCGATATTCAACGCCGCTCTCGCGAACTGCAGATTTCCAGACTCCTGGAAAGATGCAGACGTAGTTGGCATCCCCAAACCAGGCAAATGCCTGAAGAACCCCGCCTCTTACAGGCCCATTAGTCTCCTCAAATGCCTGGGGAAAGTCTATGAACGCATCATAGCCATTCGCCTCAGAAAGTTCGTTGAACTTAGAGGCCTTCTCATAGACGAGCAGTTTGGGTTCCGTCCCAAACACTCGGCAGTCCACCAAGTGCACCGCATCACGGAGCACGTCCTCTCCAACTTTCAAACAGGGCGCCATACCGGTGCCCTGTTTTTCGACGTCGCGAAAGCGTTCGACAAAGTCTGGCACAATGGCTTAATATATAAGCTACACCAAATGGAAGTGCCATACAGTCTCGTGCACATCTTACGAGACTACTTGTCGAATCGCTCCCTCCGCGTCAGAGTCCACGGCACTCTCTCGAGGCCGCACCCTATCCGAGCCGGGGTCCCTCAGGGCTCCGTGCTCGGCCCTATCCTATACACGTTGTACACCAACGATGTTCCCAAGACTCCCTTCGTGGAGCTAGCCCTCTTTGCCGATGATACGGCACTTTACACTTCCGAACGAGCCAAATCCAACATATCGGATAGGCTCCAGAGAGCGGCTAACGCTCTAGGCGAATGGTTCCGACGTTGGCGAATCGAGGTGAATCCGGAGAAAAGTGCCGTAGTGTTCTTTTCTCGGGATCCACGAGGTCTTACGAGACCCGACTCCCAACATAGGACCGTAAGCCCCATCTCATTGTTCGGCCGACCCATCCCATGGGTCGAGAAGGCCAAATACCTAGGTGTCATCCTAGACTCCAGAATGACGTTTGGACCTCACATCACCGCTGTTAGGAACAAAGCCGCGTTCTATCTAGGCCGGCTCGGTCCGATATTCAGGAATCGTAGAATGTCACTTAGAAATAAGTGTACACTCTACAAAGCCTGCATCCGCCCCGTTCTCACATACGCCAGCGTAGTGTTCGCACACGCTGCGCGCTCCCATCTGGCTAAGCTCCAGATTATCCAAAACCGGTTTGCCCGTAATGCAACCGCTGCCCCTCACTATCTCAGGGTCGCAGATCTCCATCTCGACCTTGAACTCCCTTCCATCATTAGTTTCATGAAGAAAGCGTCTAGACGCTACTTCGAAACTGCCTCCTAACACCCCAACCCATTGATAGCTCGTGCTGTCAATTACACCCCGCGGATCGACGCCCGGGGGTTCCGGCGCAGACCGCGAAATTCACTCTTTGATCCCGATGATCGCATTACTGTTGCGAACGCCCCCTACCTCTCCCCCTCCAACCCCAACACTCCAGACACACACCGCGCTCGGCGGCTCCGGGCGCGAAGAGTAAGGACTTCTGCGCGATACACCAGGTACCGGTAGCCCACGGTACCTGGGCGCCTCTCTCTCCGACAGGCCTTTAAGGCACGAACCCGCGTGTTCGATTTGTTTCGCCAGCGACGTCCTGAGCCGAGGTCCGACCCCTCCCGCCCTCTAGTCCGGTGACGTAGTGACAGCCCACTCGGGGCTAACTACATAGTCAGGTCAAAAAAAAAAAAAAAAAAAAAAAAAAAAAAAAAAAAAAAAAATTACCTTCCTTCTGAGTGGGAACCTCAACGGTACGGTAAAGACCGTGATAGTACGGCATTGCTCGACGTATGGTGAAGACTGTACTGGCTATCTTGATGTGTTAACTTTGTTAGTCATCATGACTGTACGGTGTAGCCCGATGTACGGTAAAGCCAGTACTCAAAAAAATTCAAAATTCAAAATTCAAAATTCTTTATTTGACAGCCTTACTGTGCTAAATATACATATTGCTGAGACCCACCTAGTAGACTTATTAAAGCCTGTAGCAGGGGATCCCGCTCTTCTTCCTCCTAAATTCTTAGTAAGTACATATTAAGGCTAAACTATGGATTTTAAATATAGCTCATTAACCTGGTACTGTTAGTTGGTGTGTGTATGTGTGTGTACGTGTACGTGAGTAGTGTGTTTGTGTGTGTGTGTGTGTGTGCGGGGAGGGGGGGGGGTGAGAAAGCAAGATTGCGATGGTATTAAATTATGCAAGCGTATGAGATAGAAAATGTGATGTCCGTGTGTCCTCAGCCCAACGATATGTCTTGGGATCAATGAGTTTTTGTTTGTGCCTAGGGTGGTTCGTTATGATTCATATTATAAAAGTCGGTTTTTAGTTATTTATAAGCTTCTCCGTTTCATCATACTGCAATGTAGTTAAGTATTCAGTTATTGTTGATTTACATGTAAATAGTTTTAGTTTATTAATATTTAGTTTTTTGTTTAATTTATTATAAATATGAGCCGATAATGTATGAAACTGACGTCTAGCAAAGTTTGTTCTGGTATTGGTAATAGGGGCAACCTTTTGTTTCCTTCTTCCTGTCTGTTCATTGGAGCTTAAAGGTAGTGTTTTGTGTAATTTCAAGGTAGCTGACATAAAGAAGAGTTTTCTAACAGATAGAAGTTTGCTGTTTTCATATAGGTCTTTAGTAGGATATCTGAGTTTTTTGAAGAACATAACCTTTAATAAGCACCTCTGACCACTTTCAACTTCTAGAAATTTAGTTTTAGTTGCTCCTCCCCATACAGAAACAGAATACGAGATTACGGATTGAGCCAGCGCAGTATAGACTTGTTTTAACAGTTTTTGTGAAGCAACGTGCCTGAGAGTCTTAAATATCCATATGAGCTTTCTAATTCTTTTATTTACATATTCAATGTGCGGATGCCAAGATAGCCTTTGGTCAAGTATAATTCCTAGATATTTAATGGCTTCCACTTTTTCTAACACTGTGCAATTACACTGGGTGGAGTGTGTTCCGTCACACTGGTGAGCTTTAAGTTGATAGCTAGGATCAGGTTGTGTTGTTTTACTTATGTAGTGACATATGTATTTGGTTTTTGCAGTATTCATTGAGAGCAGATTCGCCCTCAACCAGAGAGAAACCGCTTTTAGCCCTGCGTTAGCATTGTCAAACACCTTGTCCCATGTAGGTCCTACAAAAACCACGGCAGTGTCATCAGCATATGAGACAATGCTACCACCGTCTATCTTTAGATTGGTGAGGTTATTTATGTATATGAGGAAAAGGGTTGGGCCAAGCACGCTCCCCTGAGGTACCCCATATGTGATTTCTGCGTCCTCACTAATATAATCTCCAATACGTACCCTCTGTTTTCGCCCAAGTAGGTAATCAGTAAGGAGTTTTAAGGGTACACCCCTAACGCCAATATTCTCTAACTTCTGTATAAGAGTGGGGAGAAAGACAGTATCAAACGCCTTTTTGAGGTCTAAGAATACTGTGAGACATTTCTTTTTGGCGTCTAAATGGTTGGATATTTGTGTTGTCAATTCTAGTATAGCGTCTTCGGTTGATCTTCCTTGTCTAAACCCGTATTGTGAATTGGACAGAATGTTATACTTTTTTAAGAAACTTAGTAAACGAGTATTTATAATTTTTTCTATAATTTTGGAAAATACAGTTAAAACAGAAATAGGCCTATAGTTGTTGGGGTCTGTTTTC
This sequence comes from Pyralis farinalis, assembly GCA_947507595.1. Taxonomy (NCBI): domain Eukaryota; kingdom Metazoa; phylum Arthropoda; class Insecta; order Lepidoptera; family Pyralidae; genus Pyralis; species Pyralis farinalis. Next base: position 6,624,697 of record OX382269.1, on the reverse strand, counting down.
TCTCCACTCTTATACACGGGTGTGACTAAAGCCAGTTTTAGGGAGTCAGGAAATATTCCTTTATTAAAGCAAAGATTCACAAAGTGACTTATTATGGGAGCAATAATATCTTTGACAAGTATGATAAAACGAGACGATAGCTTGTCAAAGCCAGGGGCACTATCTGGTTTGAGTCTAGTGATAATGTCAGCTACTTCTTGTGGGTCAGTATCTAGTAGAGCGAATGATGTTAGAGGAGAGGTATGTACACTATTAGATTTTTCTAAGTTAGTGGATACAGAGATAGGTATTATATCCTCAGCTAGATTTTTTCCAATGCCAGCAAAAAACGCGTTAACATGATTGACTGAGTCGTTGGGTACTGTTTTAATTTTAAGTAATTCATTGTTTGTTGATTTAGTGCTTTTAAAATGTGTAATTTTATTAATAGTGTTCCAGAGAGCTTTTGGATCTTTATTGGATTTTTCTAGTTGTTCTCTTTGATATTTACGTTTGAGTTTTTTAATTAGGTTGTTGCAAAAATTTCTATACCTTTTGTAGGTTATCTTGAGTGTTTCGTTGTATGGGTCAGATCTAAGTTTTAATTGCATTTTATTTCTATTATTTATGCATCTTATGATGCCAGGCGTTATCCAAGTCCTTATCGGTTTATTTTTACAAGATATGTACTTAATGGTTTTACTATTATTTAACACGTCTTCAAGTTCCGAACTAAGTTTCCTAATAATATAGTCAGGGTCATCGCTCATTAGCAGCTCGGTAAAATTTCTGCTTTTAATTAATGAAATAGTTTTTTCATAGTCAATGTGTTCAATATGCTTATTATTGAGGGCTTCAGTTTTTAAATTTTCTAGGCTTAGAAATATAGCAGCATGATCCGTAATCGTGGTGTTTAAAACAGCTATACGAGCTGCTGTTTTGTCGGGTTGGATCTTTATCATAAAGTGGTCTAAACAGCTGGATTGTCTGGTCGGAAGGGTATGTCCAGGTAGTAAACCAAAGTACTGACTATCTTGATGGTTTAACTTTGCTATTTATAATAACAACACGGTTGTATCTGTACAGCGGTTATGCCCGTAGCTATTGACGTAGTTTGGTATATTAGTATTTTGATAAGTACGGCTATAGATGTGGTGATTTTTTGTATGGAAAATCGCAGTGACATTCTGGAAAATTTGTGTTCAACCTTCTGTCCCGTAAAGTATTAACTTTGTAAGTTTTTGACTTTCAATGAGATGGATTAGACCGGTAAACATTCAGAAGTAGAACTCACTTTTGTTCTACTTCTGAATGTTTCCCACATACATATTTTTCCGTTATTGTTGCTGGTTACATTCCGTGACAATATTTTTGATTGCGAATTTTCTCTGTCTTTTGTGTACATTGATTGAAATTTTTGATAAGTAACATTTTGAATTTTCTGGTCGTAAACATGCTCTCTCAACTCATGTGTTGCAGATCCTCTAAAAATCTCTTCACGCATTTCTTGAAGAACTCCATGCTGTTCATGAATCAATTTAGTAAGTAATTTTATGTGGGGGCGAGAGTTGTGCGAGTTATTTATTACGAATTCCCTAGGTATAAGTGATCCTAATTCTATATAATGATATACAAGTGAGGGCCAAGCAATTACTTTTTTAGGTTCTTTTCATTCCCGAGGGGCAAGGCAAAGGGAACTAGCCCATACAGTCAAGTCTTCAGTTTAGAATCATTTGAAAATCTTAATTCTATGTTCCAGCTTTAGGAACTGTGCTGATAAAATACTTGGGAAGGATGCCTCGACCCAATCAACCCAGTTTAAATACCACCCGTAAAACGATAGTGATTTTACAAGGTTTTCTTGATGAACTTATTAACTTATTCACGTCTTCCAAAAAGTGCATAAACGTTTTATATTTGAGTATTGTAATTACATACTGTATAATTTCACTAGCACTTATTTTACAAAATACTATCGAAATTGTCACATAAAACTAATTTTATACTGAATTGTAAAAAAATCTATTATATGTATCAACAATGCCACTCGTCAAAAGCGCGGGAAGAAGTCCCAAGCAATTACATTATTAAATCAAGAAGAAGAAGATTACAATCGTATTAACGTCAACGTGACATGAACAGAGTACCATACCATTACCATCCCAGAAAAGAACAGAATAAAATTCTGTTGCTATGTAAACGAATGTGTTTTGTTTGGTTGATAATCGTTTGTGACCATCTTCTCCCTTCGCTTTTAATTTGTTGCAAAAACTTAGTTAACATAAATTCGTAATAGAATTTTAAACCGTTTTTCTCTGATAAAAAGTCTAAAAGATGTCTGAAAACAACCCTAAGTTGGAAGATAACCCCCGTATTGCACTTGAGCAGTACATAATTGCTCTGCAAAGCGAAACGAAAATGGCTCGCAGACAAGCATTGCTGAATATAAATAAGGAAATATTCGAAAATCCTGCTAACAGTGACTGTGACCTCACCATGGTGTTCCCTGAGATTTATGCATATGTTCTTAAAAGTTTTTCCGATCCCTCCGAGGCATGTCGTGAAGCAGCCGCCTCTATTATATCTAATTTCATACAAAAGTTACCTTTGAACGACTATTACCTAACATACATATTGCCTGTAATAGTACGACGAATTGGATGCCCAGAAATTGTGGAAGAATCCGAAGAAATTCGCCTTGTTTTAATTATACTTGTTCATAATATTTTACAAAAATACAGAGTTAGTCAGCTCCTTAGTCCATTTATTAATGATTTCACCAGTATACTGACAAAGACGAGCACTGATCCATTTCCAAAGGTAAAACTGGAGGCATGTGAATGTATTATTTTGCTCACTAAAATACTGCAGAGGGATTTCCATTTCCAGTCGGAGAGTTATGTAAAACCCATACTGTCTAATTTTGCTCATCAACATTTTAGAGTTAGAGTTGCAGCTGTAAAAGCCATTGGTGAGATTTCTATGTTACAATTTATAAATAAACCCACAATCTGCTGATTTGAAATGGTTACTATAGCTCATTGAAGCTTACTACAAATGGAATATCATGCATGTATTGCTAGTTCAATTCCTAAAACAGCAACTCCTCAGAAGATTCCGGGTGAACCTTTCTGGTGACAACTGAAATGAAATATTTTAAGGAAAGTAGGGCACATCAAAGTTGCCCAACTGGCAAAGTACCTTCACCTCATAGAAAACTGTGGCCAAATAACAGCTTTCTGGATGGTTGTCATGTTCATACAAGGTGCTATTCATCTTGTAGGAGGGTTATCAGTAAGCTCCTAAGGAGTCCCTGTGTTAGGAACAGTAGTGGCAATGCATAAGCAATATATTATGTATTGCAAGCATTCATATGCTACGACAATCAGGTGGGCCATATGCTTGTATATTCCTAGATAGGTCATAGAAAAAAAACTGGGGAATTTTTAGTTGATTTTCATATTCCAAGATGTATCCAGATTTACTTTGCAAAGATAAGTTTTACAGACTTATAAAAGTAGGAGATATACATAAACATGACCAAGAACGACCAGGTTGTATTAGTGTGACCCTAGTAGGGTACCATAATACTCTTCATTTCTTAAAAAAATTATATTATACATAACTTGCAAAGTGATTGAATTTTAACAAATTTATTGACAAGTATTCTATGTTTTATTTGAGGTAAGATACTATAACAAAATTTGTCTATGTGGACTCTCATGTAGGCTTCGGTAAAACTATTGATATATCAAAATATTGATATTTTTTGAAAAAATAATATATATTGTCGATATATTTAATCACAAACTATCAATTTTCGATATTTATTTCAGACTATCGAATTTGATACAAATGCAATGTATTTTTTAAAACATCTGTACATATGACACATGTATGCAACCGCGGACAATACTTATAAGTATTATCATGTCATATCATGTTTTATTGTACGTAAATATATTTTTGATTTGCCCATTTTGCCCAACTCTCCTGTGTTTGAAGATAAGAATGAATAAAATATTTGTACTCTACTTAATGAGCTATAAATAATGAGACAACATGGCAGTACAATTTATTTCTTCATCCTTTATTTTAGTGGGTTCTTTTAATGCCGCATGAAAAGTTCTTTAATTAAAATTGTATGAATTATAGTAATTAAATTTTATTACTTCAATATTTTAAGTACCTGCAAGTATATAACTTATTTCATTCAAATGCTGGAGCAATAAGGTTCACATTTTACTTTTATTTCCTAAAAGCACCTACAAAAAATATTTAATCTGAGGCAGCTCTATTTTTTCATGCATTATTATAAATGAATCAATATAATTCCTCTGTTCAATAACACCCAAGCTCTTCTGGTTTTGTCCTACTCATGCATGCATTTTAAATAAGATAGATATCGGAAGGCCTAGATCTAGTAATTCCTCCAATTTAAACGCTGATGATTTAAATAAACACTTCAGCTCAAATGCAAGTATTTTGACACCTCAGGCTAGATTGCCTACTGTAAGTCACTTGAACTCATCTAGACTAAGCAAAAAAAAAAGTTAATCAATTTGAGCTTGGTATGGTTTTGGCAAATGAATTGGTAAAATTCATTGGTTCCTTAAAGTCTAAAGCGGTAGGGTGCGATGACATGTGCCTCGGCATGATGGTGCCAATCAAAGACATAATAGCTCCGTTATTAGCTGACATAATTAACTGCTCCGTGGTCATATCATTCCTCTTCAAAAAATCAAATCCTTCCTCTTTCATCGATTTTCGGCCCATCACTATCCTTCCCATTCTTTCTAAGGTTTTGGAGCACTTGGTGCATCATTGCCTTACGAGATACCTTCGTCTGAATAATTTACTGAGTCAATATCATATCAGAGGTTTTCGCATCGGCCACAGCACTATTTTAGTACTTATAAATATTACTGACGACTTTCGGAACAATATAGATAATAAACTTCTTTCTCTTCCTGTCTTACTTGACTTTTCCAATGCATTCAATATGGTTGATCACGAAATTTTGCTAGCAGTGCTTCGGCAAATGAATCTAACTTATGTTTCTCTTTCTTTTGTTTCAATCCTACCTCTCTGACCGGCTTCAATTAGTAAAAATCGACGATTGCAGATCTGACTGGTGCGAAGTCAACGTGGGTGTCCCACAAGGTAGTGTTATATCACCTCTCTTATTGTCTATTTTTGTTAATGGCACAATTTCATATGTGTCCTCCCTATTGATTTTTTACGCTGATGATGTCCAAATCTATACAGCTACCTCTCTTCAAGACATTTCAAACGCTACAGACGCTATTAATTCAGATCTCAGCGCTATTGCAAAATAGGCAGAGAACTTCGGCCTATAAATTAATATGGTAAAGTCGCAATGTATCGTAATAGGCAGTCCTCACTTCATTTTCAGTTTCTAATAAGTTATCCAAATGTTGTTTACAACGGTACAATAATTCCTTATTCTTCTACTGTGAAAAACATGGGAATTGTTATGGATCAGACACTATCTTGGGGACCGCCAATAAATGTTATAAGCCGCAAATTGTTCTCTTCACTCTTGCGTTGTTGCGTTGCTAGCTCAGTCCCTTCTCTTGCCTCTCCTTGATTATGCCGATGTAACCTTTCTGCATCCCTCCTAAGATTTACTGGATTAATTGGACTCAAAATCAATGTATTCGAATTGTATTTGGTCTTCGCATGTATGACCATATTTCTCAATTTCGACGGCAACTTAACTGGCTACCTATAAGGCTACGGCTTAAAATCCACATTCTAACCTTTCTCTATAATGTTCTTTTTGTTTCCCTCTTTTCAAACGTACTACCGGGAGAGGTTTCATTTTCGGATTATGGACGAGCGTTTACGATGTAGTGGTGCCCGTGTGTATGTATATTTGAGTGTGTATATGCATATGTACATTGATGAATGTACTTAAACTTCATTCCTTCATTTTCTTAAAATGTGTTAGCAACAATATAGTTGATATGTTATCCTTATATACACTTTTTTTATCTACCACACCCATACATTATTCCACGTAGGAACTCAAAAGCAATGGGTGGCTGGAAGAGATACCTCGAAGGAATAATCATTTTGCAAATCAAATGCTTATATTTTACGAATGTAAACATTTATGCAATAAAGTTCTACAAACAAACAAATAAAACAAGATGGGTATTAAAATGCCATTTTAATATTAGGGTCTTTTGTACTCGAATATCGTGTTCATCGTTGTGCAGTATATTTCGAAAAATGGTGAATATTTCGCGTATTACGTGATAAAAACACGGTAAGATTACTCTACGAATGTTATATTCTGCATATCAATACTTCTTTCGCTGATGTTTAGCGACATATCACATGATTTAGTGATTATAAACTTTTCGCTTATAAATTTTGTAAAGAGGGAAGTGCATCTTGACTTGATGAGGCATGTGCATTACTATACCGCGATTATCCCAACTCAAAGATTGTCAAGATATTTCGTTCATTGGTAATTTAAAATTTAAACTTCACTTTTAATATTACTATATTCTGCATGGGCATGTGGCTATGAGAGTATGTACACGCGTTTTAATAGAAATCGTAATTATAAAAGAAAAAATGGCCCATTTTGGGCGCAAGAGGCTTTATTTGAAATAGTCAAAAGCTGTCAATAAAATGTCGGACTATGAAGCCGCTAAACCATATAACATCCCCCGAACAACTGTCATTGTAACTGGTCATTACTGGACGCAGAGGACAGAAATCGTTAACACTTGCCTGTTAGAAGAAACAAGAAACAAATCGCAGATTCATATTATGAAAAGTGGAGATCTGGGCTTTCACTTTTTGTTAATATATACGTAAGGGTGGAACAATATCCCATCATCTTTTAAATATGGAGTATGTTATTTCCATTCTCAAAAAAAAATTAAGACATACCCGACTATAATATTCAAGTAAGTGATCAGAAAAAACCATAAACCCTAATAAATTCTTCAATTGCTGAAAATAAGTTTTTCAAAGATGGTTGATATAACATAGGTATGTGACTATTTTAGGTAAAATTGACATTTATTTACAAAACATTGTCATTATCTATTCAAAGTCAACGTAACAAGCTTCATAGAAGGAGATGCTGCTGACCAGTAAAAGTATGGCGCACCTACCCCCGTTTCTTTTTACTACTCGGTATTAGGCTTTATCTTGATGGCAAAACAATTTTGAATGAATTGTCTTATTTAGCTCACGTATGGCTATATCAAAATTGTATCTAAATAAAAACTGTTGTTAATTATGCGCATTAAGAACGTACGCCGCACTTGCCCCACTCGCGGGGAAGTGCGTTGTTAGGTTCTAGTTTACTTTAAGAAAGAATATATTCGACAAAAGTTATCCAATTTTTAAAATGTACCTACAGCTATAAATGTTTTTAATGAAACATTCTATCTCAATTACAATGAAACTCAACATTGCGAAAAGTATGACGCGCTAGCCCCGACTGACATTACATACACTCGAAAAACATTATCCTCTTTTTGGTTAGCCTGGTAAATATGCACGTTGTTCGTACTAATGTTAATTTAAATTACAGGTGCCATAGTGTCAGCTGGCAATGCTAAATGTTTTGAGCTGTCCATTACTCCCATGGCGGAGAAGCTGTTCGACGAGAACAGCCAGGTGCGCCTGCAGGTTACCCTGGAAGTCGGCAATTGGATGCTCAACTATAGAGATAGATACTCCTTCTGGCATAGAATGATACCACTGCTACTGACTAGGTGAGAAAGGAGTGATTTATAAAACGTAAGGCAACTAATCCCACTGCAGGGATACGGGTATGCCTTCTGCTGCTTAACTGTAGAATGGCAGATGCCAGTATACATTATCCCTATATGTTTACAAATGAATGAACATGATGTACACCATGAAAACAAATGTAATTCGCTTTTGTATACTTCCTATATAGTTTGATTCTTATTAGTTTTAAATATGCTATTGTAGTAAGCGTTGGTGCCCTCCCGATCCGCGGATTTGATAAGGTACATATGCCAGAGTTTCAGAACTCTCCTTCCCTCTGCATTATATCATTGGGACTTTCTGCATCTTACAATTACCACCTCATTATTTCAGCCTCAGTGATATAATGGAAGATATTAGAGAGACCGCTACAAACATATGGACGGATATAGGACTCCAGTACATGGAGGAGAATGAAGAAGATCTTAAGAAGAAGGCCGACTTCCTAAAAGACGTGCCGGCTCACTACCCTGACGTCACAAGACCTAACATGGGGTGTAGGGTTCTGGTCCAACTAAATATAGGGAAAATCGTGCCTGCGATAGCTAGAGGCAAGTTCTGTTAATATGTTATTATCAATCTTGACGCAGTAGTGCAGTGGTCTTAGCGCAGTGGTGAAACGCGTTGTATCGTTATTTTGATATAACGCTCGTGGGTTCGATCCCACACAGGACAAACATCTGTGTGCATGAATATATGTGTTTGTCTTTGTCTGGGTGTTTTCAGAGATGTAGGGCGCATCAAAGCAGCCGTCTGGGGACGTACCTCTACCTCACAGAAAACTGCAGCCAAATAATGACTGCCAAGTGGTTTGTTGTGTTCCTACGTGTGAGTGTAGTAACACAGCAGCTCCTAAGGAGTTACTGTGTTAGCATTAGAGGTGACATCACGCGAGTGACACTTAATATATTGCAAGTGTTCTTAGGCTACGGTAACCGCTTTCCATCAGGTGCACCGTATGCTTGTATGTCTCCCGACGTTGTATAAAAACATATCGGAGCCGAGCTAATGTTGGTGGTGCGTTCTGCCAACTAGTAAACAAGTCTGGTAAAAGAGAGTGCCAGTTAAACACGCGATAAAGACTGTATGGAGATTAAACAGCACAGTGAAAAATTGAAACATTTTAGCAATTTTATACCCTTTTATCTGGACACGCACCCTATAATAGGTATTTAGTAGTATATAAATAGGTATAGAAAAAACGATTCAGTACTTGTGTGATTAATAAAACATTTGGGGAACAGTAGAAAAAATAAGCACGCAAATTTTTTTATGTTGACCTCAAATTTCCAACAATTATTATGGTCGTCTTACGATTTGGGGGAACAGTAATTTCAGTTATTTAGTTAGTTTTCGCACTATACAAACATAAGCTCTTCCCCTCGAGACTCAAAGCCATAAGGGTATATGTTTTGTAATGACTATGCTTATTGTGCATCATACGTTCTACCATATGATCTTCTTCTATATATATAAAAATGAATGTTTGTCTGTATGTCCTCTATGGACTCAAAAACGGCTGGGCAGATTTTTATTAAATTTTCAGTGAATCTTCAGGTTAGCCCAGCAGGTGTTCCTGTGAAGTTTGGTAACGATTGGATCACCCGTGCGAAGCTGGGTCGAGTAGCTAGTTCATTATATAAATCTTGCAGAAATGGACGGCTGGCAAGCAGATGCCAGGCTCAGAGTGTCTCAATTATTGTGTTGGTTGATACTGTGCGCTGAGGAAGGGTCCACTCAGCACGCCAACACCATTGTCCGTACTATGATCCGCGGGGCCAGCGATGACGACCCCAGGATCGTTCAAGAGGTATAGCTACTATGACGTTTAGTAATTTTAGCTTAAATATACGTGAGTAACATTGAAAGTTTTTCCTTCGTTCGAAAGAAGGAAGTCCTTCGCGCAAATCGTCCGTGTGCTTGCTCCGACGACGTTTGAAAAACCAGGTAAAAGCAGTGTCATGGAACGGGAATTCGTCATGAATGGCCTATTGAAGTCTACTATTAAATTGTTATTGACTAACACAATTTGTATGATTAAGCACGCAGAAAACGCAACGAAAGTCGCAATAAATAATGGAGCGAAGATTTTATCTATTTATATTTATTTTGAATGACGACGCATTCATTATACGTACTACAGCTTCCCAGCGAAATTTAAATATATTTTTTGTCAGTAACTTTTTTTACTGGCCTATTCTAAAAACTTTCAGTGTGAATCCCGTAGATACTGCTTGCACTGAAATTAACACTAGCTTTAAAATTAAATAACGTTCGATACAACAGCAATTTCCAATTCCAACAGCAATGTAGGTTAACTAACATGTTAAGGTAGATAATTTTTGCCTAGGCTTAAAACCATGCCAATATGAACATAGTAAAAACTGCATGCAGGTGAAACGTGCTGCGGAGTTATTTGGGTACTTCATCACTCCAGATACTTGGTGGCCTCTCTTAGAAGCAGAAGTGGACTCGTGGCCCGCGCTCCTGGTGATCGCCAATGTCCTGAAGGGGTCGCGCGCCGAGCTCGTGGCCGCGAAAGTGATGGGAGAGCTCTGCAAGGAAATTGCTGATCCAGATAGATGCAGGACGAGAAAGGTATCTTGAGCATAATCAAAATTTAATTGCAGGCGTTTATGATATTAATGATGTCAATGCAACATGTAATTTATCGTAGAACATGCGTCATTTTTTTTAAATTGATTGTGAAGTGACCCACGGATTGTAAATTGAAATGGATAACTTAGTAGGTATATGAACCGAAACATAAGGTATATTTCTTTAAGGTGACGTAAGTAGATCCTGTTTCGAACAACTGTCTGTTTGCATTGAATTTACCTGTAGACTCCTATGGAGTCGTTTTAAGTAACGAGGATAGTAACGAGTGATACTCCTTGTATTGGTGCTATGCCTGATGGGAAGCGATTTGCCACCTGACGTAGTATGAATCGGTAATTTTTGTTTATTTAGGCGAAGTACCAGTCGAACTTATTGTATACGACCGAAGCCCTGATGGGTCTGTGCGGCGAGGGCTGCCTGCTGGTCGCCGACCACCTCTTCACCGTCATCTTCACCGTGTACGCCATGCCCGCTGACGATAACATACAGTTTATGGCGTTGTGTACGTATACTATCGTATTAGTTAAAACGAGCAATACTTGCATAGGTATATGTAAATATTTCATACACATTTTTTTATAGAACGTCGGGAAATCATACAAGTGCACGCCCCACCTGATGTAAAGTGGTTAATGTATCCTAAGAACTCAGTCTCATAAACACAACAACCCTCCAGGCAGTTGTTATTTGCAGGTAACTATGATCAAAACTACTTTGTGTGCTTCCGCTATCGATTAATTCATGTGAACTAATGCCGGCCTGCACCTACCCACTACCGTTAGTAGATGCATGCCGCCGCTGCCACAGTTGCTCTGGTCGTCTCTGCGTATGTCCGCCATCCGAAACATGAACCGCACCGTCACCGTTGCTGCCCTAGCTGCTCCGGTTGTCTACACGACTACGATATTCACTTCTCCACGAGACATCCTCAGGCTCTGTAGATGTTAGCCGTTAGAATAATCATTCGTAGCATGTTATTATAACGACTAACATCAAATTTAATTGCCTGTTAATTTGACTTCGCAAAATAACGCCTGAATCTATTAACTAGTTGTTATTTATGTGGTACCTATATACTTATTTTACCATACGGCTGCTCTGATGTGTCCTACCTCTCTTCATAATTATCTCGGAAACGGCTCTAAAGATTTGAACTAAATATTGCTTTCACATAAGTTTTTGTCATATTTCCGGAAAAAACGGGAGTTTACACAATAACATAATAAACGTCGAGCGGCATGTATTCGGCCAGGTGCTATATACAGATGTAGGGTACATTGAAACTGCGTACCGGGGAAATACCTCCACCGCAGTCAAACAACAAGTCCATAGAGGCTCCGCATGCATGTACAGTATGCGGAGCATCTATTGACTCCCAGTGATATGAATATGTTTGTCTCGTTATTCAGCAAACCTGGACAGACTGCGCTCTATAGAAAATTGTGGCAAGTCTTTAACGAAACTGTACGAGAAACACATCGGACGTACTCTGGCTGCCATCAAGAGTGATCCGCTCACGTGGACGCCGACGTCGCCCGACAGGTGTCTGCTCGAGTGCGTACTTCTAAGAGCTGGTCAGTATATAAATCTGTACAAGTTACATAGGCAAGTGGCACATGTAGTTTTAGTTGGGCCGGTTGGGTATTTGAGTGAGAAATTTTCGTTTAACCTACATGTCTTTCGCCGAGATCTAATACACTAATGTGAACTAGGTTTAAGCGAAAGAATAAGCAAATAAATAAAATAAAAGGCAAATAAATGATCTAATTACTGTATCTATAACGTGGTCACCTGACGTAAAGACAAAGATCGATTATTTTGATGTCGAAAATTGAACCTCAGTTTGGGTTAATGGCGATCGTCTTAAGCTAAGGCGACAGGGAGTCTGGAGTTCTACCGACTCAACAGAAGTTTATCATTTATTTCAATTGAAGTGCAATATTCGGAATCAAGAAAATGGATCAGAATCGTCTTTGCTTTAGTCGGATAGAGGGCGTTTGGCGGTAGACCCTCTGCGGTCCTCGGCGTTTGGCGGTACTCTGGGTAGTATACTAGGACCATTATTATTTTTAATGTACTTGTATATTATACATATATATAAAAGGAATTAAGGTTCCTTTATTAGGAAATATACATTCTATATACCTACATATAGAATGCATATCGATTTATCACGGGTTCATTTTATGAGATAACTCTATTGATGTCTTATGAGCATTTATATTATAGTGTTGATGCTAATGTTCTGTTAATTTTAGCTATCGATAAAGCAAATCATTCTTGTTTCTTGAACGTGCTTATATATTCATATAGGAGAGTAGCTATAACAGATAAACTATCCAGAAAAAAGATGGACAGGACATCTGCGCCGTATTTTCCAGGATCAGCGATGGGTGGTCAACTGCATCAGATTGCTCCTCTCCTAAAAGACTGTCTGGCGCCCCAAAAAGTGGACCCCGAGGTGAAGTTAAAGATATTCACTAGCCTGTCAACGGTGCTACTACGGCGGCAAGACAACTTTACAAAATGTGACAATGATGCGTTGGAAGCATTTCTGAAGACCGTCATTAAAGGTAACTACAAAATGATGGCTGATTTAGTAGCAATTTCATGCACTGCTTGTTGATGGACTGACCCAAGCATGGTGAAGTCATAGATTACAAACTGTCATTTATATTTCAACTTATTTTAACTTTCTTATTATACTTCTATATATAACCTCCCAGGGAGATGTTATTTGGCTGTGAGGTGGTTTTCGCGACCGGGCTCGCCGGGTTATCGAAAACAGCCTGGATTGATGCCTTAGCGTACCTTCCGAAGGTACGAAGGAACTTGAGATGGTTTCACACATCCATAGACATTTTGACGAGCTCGGTTGCGCAGTGGTTAATAACGCTTCTTTCACACCCACGTTCGTGGGTTCAATACCCATACAGGACAAACATTTGTGTGCGTGAACTTGTCTGTTTGTATTGGTCTGAGTGGTTTTAAAAGAAGTAGGGCATGTCAAGCAGCCCGTCTGGGAAAGTACACTTCCACCTCACAGAAAACCGCAGCCAAATAACAATCCTTGGAGGGTTGATGTCTTCCTACGAGTGAATTCACCAGTAAGCTCCTAAGCACAGCCCCTAAACACCTAAGGCGTTGATGTGTTAGCAGCAGAGGTGGCATCGTGCGTGTAATACATAATGTACTACAAGGGTTCTCAGGTTAAGGTAACTGATTTACATCAGGTGGGCCATATGCTTGTATGTCTCCTGACGTTGTTTAAAAAAGACAGTCTGCAGTCCACGTTGCTTAACTTACGTGTTCGATTCGTCTAGGTAGACTAGGTCCTTCCGCTAGTACAGCGTGGAGCTCCTCAAACATTTGGTGGGAAACCGGTGTACGATAACATTCTCGTACAAATCTCATATTCGCAAACAAATTTAAATCTTTTGTTTTCAGATGTAATAATGCCTAACCTAGTGTGGTGCCCCGGCCGCACCGCTGAGGCGATTCGCACCGCTGCCGTCGCTTGTCTATGCTCCGCGTTACAGGAAAACCCGCAGGAAAACACAGCGGCTGATGAGAAAGGAGATGGTGATAAATTTAACACTGAAAAGGTATTGTAGTTGCCGCACCAATACTCTGCACAAGCCTGGCCTGATTGTATAAACGTGGTGTAATCTGCTGATTGAGAAATTGCGAGAGCAGATAGCCTAGTGGACAAAAATCAAGAATCTCAAGAAAACCCTAGACCGATAGTTTAACACGTTAAACCATCGGTCCCAGGTTTTCTCAAGATTTTTCTACCTTTGACTACGCAGAAGCTCGAGATAGATAAATTCATCTATGGGCAAGCTGCGGTCGACTCTGCTGAACATGCGTGACGCCATCGCTACTCTTCAATAATAACTAACAAAACTAAATACCATTTGGCAATGTTTCTGCAAATGACTATGGCCAATAAGAATTTTACGAGGAAATTGTCACCAACCACATTACCTTAAGAAAAGTATATCCTACTAATATTATAAATACGAAAGTATGTATGTATGGATGGATGTTTGTTGCTCTTTCACGCTTAAACGGCTGAACGGATTTGAATGAAATTTGGCACGTAGATAGATTATAATCTGGATTAACACATATAATAGAGCTGCGGGCAGCAGCTAGTATATAATAAATCCAAAAAATATTTGATTTTATTACAGAAAGTGAATCTGTTTCCAACGAAAGAGTCTCTGGAGCCGTTTCTAGAGGAGATGGTGCCACTGCTGATCGGTCTCGTGGACGACAACTCCTCCCTGACCCGCCAGCACTCGCTGCGAGCGGTGCGTTGCCTCGCGCCGCTGGCCAAGCTGCGCGGGTGCTTCACCGCTGAACTGCTGCACAAGATGTATTTTGGTAAGTCTGCATGGAAAGAGCCGATCCCTCTGCTGGCTGATTTCGTTAACTATAGCTATAAATAAATAATTGTAAGGTGCTTGCTTATTTATTTTTCTTTTCTTTTATAAAACGTCGGAATGCTGTGATGGGAAGTTATTACCGAAGCCTATTAATGCTTGTGATAATAGAAGTAGGGTAGACTGGGTACGGTTGTGACAATTTTCAATTGATCACCCATAATTTTGTCAGTATGTCAGTTAGCTTCACGGAAAGTGTTTTTATAGTGTACATGTACATTTGTTGACGTATAATTACTACAATTTTGTCTCCAAGTGCAATGGATAACGCGTAGGAGCAAATTAAAAAAAAAGAAATTTGTCACAACGGACCACAGGCCAGGGGCGGTTGTGATAGTGTGTGGGGTCGGTAGTGACAGGTTCAAAATAAAACACCAAAAGGGTCTAAATTCACGTTTATTACAAATAATATCAAATTAATACAATATGTCATTCTTCTGAAAGAAATAATAATTACGTAACAATAAAAATAGAATTTGGGAACATTTGAATCACTTATAACAATAAAGGACTACAGCACATATAGTTATTATAACATTCTTCATGTTCATCAGTCAAGAAAGTTAACTAAATTTGCAATTACGCATTACGGTAAATATCAAAATATAAAATAAATTTTAATAAATGTTATATTATTTTATAACAAACTCCCCTTGATACACCTATCCCTATTAAGATACCCTACTGGTAGGGATAAGTGGAAAAATTAATAATATAATTAGAACTAAAAATTAAATGACATTTAGTGCTGCAAGGAGCTAATAATATCTTCTTAAGGAATATAAATATTTATGTAAGTATTATCCTACAACGTCAAAAACGAATAAAAATCTAAGTTTGATTCTAGTTGTCTATAAACTGAAAAAAATCTACCAAGATCTAGTCAGAGTCATGACAAATATAATGGCGAGTACCACCTGGGCACTCTGTGTGGGACCAGAGGTCACATTTTCATTGGCATTTGATCTATTTTTCGCCAAGCCTACTTTCAGAATATGCGCCTACACAAACCAGACAGAAATACTCTTCTTCATCCGATGATGGTGGCGATGATATCTTCATTTTCTTAATTTTGTTTTTTCCTTTTCCTGTGTATTTTTTTCTATCGCTTTTCTTTTTCTTCAAATTCCAGCGAGACTGCTTCTTTTTCAGGCATATCTGTATAAATGATCGACTTATCTGTTCTGGAACATCTTATTTTTCTTTGGCGAACCTTCGGAAAAGTCGAACAACTTCAGGCGAAAAAGAGGTTGATGCGGATGACGCACTTGGCTAAATATTGCTTTATTTTCGAACTAAAGATTCACCCAATTAGTTATAAGTTACTTAGGAAACTGGCGACATTTCATCGTTAGATCCAGTATTATTTTCAAGGTTTGGTATGTCTGCAACAAGTGATGGTTCTATAGGATTAGTCTCTCCAGTGTCTTGGGTCTATCCATTACAAATGATGACCCTGCAGGACCTGTTCGTTACAAAATACGGTGCAAAATCAATTTCTTGGAATAGGTTACGATTATACGGATAAATTCCAGTCTCAATTGTACCCAGAAAATGTGGCACAACTGTACCCAATGCACTCATTCGAAAACAATTGTCATGACAATACCCAATAATCTACGTACAAAGTAATCACTGCTATTTGACACCAAATATTTAATTTATAACGAGGGAAAACAGTCATTACTCTACCTGTAGACATATAACAACATTTGTTAAAAGAAATCGAATAAAAATACTTACTTTTGACTGTTACAAAGTAATATAGGCCTCTGCAAGCGTTAACGTCACGCGATGGCTGACGCAATACTGTGAAACACGGTCAGGTGGGTACACTGCTCCTCTTTTCCTTTGCAGCCTACCCGGTATTCCTTATACTTTCGCTGATATGACGACTGTCACAACCGTACCCTGGCACAACCGTACCCAGTCTACCTTACCGTTCGCACGTTGACTCGCCTGCCTCTGATACAGCAACTCCTTAAAAGGCCCTAGAACTCCTTATTCCTTTCTTTCTTGAAAAAGAGTTATCATCTTATGCTCCAATAATTTAGAACGCATCATTATTATAGCTCCCGTAAGATACTTCACAATCGGATTGTAAGTAGCGTAATAGCGAATTCATAGAACACGTGCGTGGTTTTTGTAGTGGTGCTGAAGCGGTTGGATGACAGCAGCGACAAGGTGCGTTCGTTCGCGGTGCAAACGACGAGCGCGCTGTTCGCGAACAGACCGCAGCCGTACGACACGGTCATGTTCGGCGCGCACGTCGACGCGCTCTACAGCGCCATGCTGGTGCACCTCGACGACACTGAGGAGGCCTTCAGAGTGGAGATACTCGGTATTTTAACAATACTATATACGTGTAACTAGTCTGGCCATAAATACTGTTACATAGAAACTTTTCTTTTTCATCTCTTTAGTTATTTTGAATTTGGAACGCGTTTATGTTCACTTTCTATTTCCCGCCGTGTTACATATTTTTTCGTGTTTATTATCAAATTACAATATGGAATGAAGTGTTGAAGAAAATAAGATTGCTGTGATTGCCTTACACAAAGTGGGTATGGAGTCGTCGGTCATATTCAAGACACTACTGTCGAACAGATATACCGACACCTCCCCTGTTGAAGACCATAAAATATCGGGGCGACCGCGTGCTGTTAGAACTACTACTACTACAAATTACGGTCAGTTTAAGAGGACATGCCCTGCTCGAAACGACACGCTGACATTATCTCTCGTAAGAAATCTTTGGACCGAGCAGTTGCTTAATTTTATATGGAAACAGTGCGTAAATCCTTAGATTAGTCACCAGACAGATTAAAGGCCTGTATCAAAACCAAAGGTGGCCATTTCAAATAGAATATTTATATTTAATTTTTTCCCGAGACTTCCATAAATATGTACATATAAGTTTTATTACGATTACATTACTTTATAATATCATTTGTAATAGAACTTATGGCCGCACTAGGTTATTATATATACATACGTCGTAGGCTCGTAGCATATTACAATGTTCATATTAACAAAATATCTATTTATTGAAAATAACCAGTAAACGTTCTTGAATCAAAATTACCATACTCGTAGTAATAAATTAACACTTTAGACCTATGAATTAATAGAAATTTTGATAACATGGACATTTTAATAATTTAGACATTATGAACTGAAAGGATATATATATATATATATATATATATATATATATATATATATATATATATATATATATATATATATATATATCTTTACGTGAAGTCCTTTGCGGGGTAGGCAGGAAAGAACCGAGCGCCACATAACTCGGTCTTTACCTCTCTCGGTTCTCCAACATTCATAGCTCTTTTCATGAATGACCGCTTGCTGTTGTAATATAAGTTTCGTCATTCTTTCTTCCTGCATTCTTTCCACATGTGAAAAAAGCTACTGAATAAAGTGTTTACCGTAGCCTATGAATGTTTGAAATACAGGAAGTATCCCCCGATTATTGCCACGCGTGCTGCTAACACAGTAACTCCTTAGCTTATTGGTAACCAAGCTCACTCACAGAAACACAACAACCCTTCAAAGTAAACCTTTTAAAAAACGACTGCGGTTTTCTGTGAGGCTGAGTTACTTACGCAATCTGGCTGATTTGATGCATCCTAACTCTCTTCTTTAATTTAAAATATAGGACAAAAACTGAAAATCCACTTTTATGTTCCAGATGCGCTGATGATGCTCAGTGAAATAGATCCAAAGACATTGATGAAGAAAGTAAAGGCTAACATCCACTTGTACAGGAACAAGGCGGCCTACGAACGACTGTCTAGTCACCTCGAGAAGATAATATAATTTTATGTTATGTCAAGTAATTACTATGTTTATGTAGGCACCTTGATATTTTGTTGGGTTTAAATATCCAAATAAAAAATGTTCTGCTATAATTAGGTAGGTACTTAAATTACTGAAATAAATATAAATACCGTTCAACACTATTTAGTTATTGTCGTTTCAATTATTGTACTAGTAACGTTTATCACACTCTGAATGATACTATTATTTTAGCGAATTGGTTAGCGGCCTCATGATTTTTTGTTTATACAACGTCGAGAGGCATACAATCATACAGCCCACTTGATGTAAAGAAGTTACCGTAGCCTATAAAAGCTTGCAATACATTAAGTACAACTCGCGCGATGCCACCTCTGCTGCTAACACAGCAACTCCTAAGGAGCTTATTGGAGACCTCCTCACAACAACCCTCTAGGGGGTTGTTAATTGGCTGCGGTTTTATGTGAGGTGGAGGTACTTCCCCAGACGGGCTGCTTTGATGCGCCCTACCTTTTTTAAAAACAAGGCATGACAAACAGACATGTTCATGCATACAAATGTTTGTCCTGGTTGGGTATCGAACCCACGAACGTTGGTGTTCAAGTAGTGTAGCGCGTTTCACCACTGCGCCGCCACCGAGCTCGTCAAATTGATTCTCAGCCGTTTCTTTGACGGAGCTGCTGGGATTCTTTTATTTCCTATTAGTCTGCAATTCTTCATTAATGTTCAAGGACAACCTCACGTTTGAGCAAGAAATTGATTAAGCCAATATTGTTTTAACATAAAAATAAAGGCAATCGTTCTTAAAGATGGTTTTCCATCGACAAGGCGAGAAATGGATGGGATGGACGTGAACACCCGATGACCCTTTCAAATGAAAGATATATGGAAAAATTTACACGCTACTTACTGCCTCTAAAACGAGCTGGCAAAATTTGCATAGCGCGTTACATTGACGCACGTTAGACCAGCGCGACAGACGAGCAACAAAACATTGACCTTAAAATATGGATGGAAGATCGCTCGCGACACGTGAATCAACTCGAATTATTACATAACTAATCACCGCCACTTCGAACCGGCGATGCGTGTATCGGTGTTCCACAAATATATTTTTGTGATGTACTCACATCACTAGGTAACTATTAATTGCTTTAGATCTCCCGTCCCTCTACGGCCCTTTCCCATGGGTCGCATGTCAACCAGATGCGCCTGAGCACTTATAGTGGTATCCACCATCCATCCAGAGTCAGAACTCCAGCAGTTCCTGGATGGTGTGGTATACCTTAGTGTTGGCTCAGCCTTTGTGCGCCCGATCTTGAATCTCATTCTCATTTCTTGGGGCACCTTAGACAGGGTTATGTGAATGAACATAAACGATCAGAGCGGCACTGGTTCCATAGCCCAGAGCACTTTGCAGGCCGTTGTAATCGACGTTAGAGCTGAGCCCAAAGTAACCAGGGATATCGCTAGCAAACTGCTCATATAGACTCTGGCAGGAGTCTATGGAATGGAGGAGGTTAAGGAACTTCGACTAAAGGTGCATTGCCGTGTCAAAACTCTCGCCGCCCTGCTAGTGTTGGATGAGAGAAGATAAGCCAATTCTTTTTTCATTGGGCCCTCGCGGGCACTTAGACACGTCTTAATTTTTTGAGACAATCTAATTGTATCTTATTCAATCTCTGATGTTATTATTTTTCTTTTTTAATTTTATTCTGCTAGGATTTCGGAAATCATTGTCGAAGAACAAATGCCTAAAGAAACCTGCAAACAAAATTAGATATTACAATCATGTCAGCATATTGGTACAATAATGATGTCAAATGGTATAATTAAAGATTTTAAGAAAAGGTTGTCTGTGCTGAGTTATCTCCAGACATCTTTGTCAGTTACATGTTTACCAATTCTATAATAAGGCTTTTTATAGGGAGTGTTTTTGATGTGCTTTTTGAATACGTCAAGCTTTTTGAACATGGAAAGGACAGAACTGTTTTAGGCAATTTATTATAGAATCAAATATACAATTTACAAGAAATGATCTACCAGTCCTAGCAAACTAATCTGTGAAAACGACTTATAATTTTTACGGGCATATATTATTATGTTTTCATAAATTCATTGAGAAGTAACAGTGAGGATTTATTTCTTTGAACATTTCTCTGGAGCCCATGTTATAGATAGAGCGAATGGCTCTTTTTTTGTAAGGTAAAATTGTCTCAATGTCAGCCGCCGTTCCCCACAACAGTATCACATATGACATAATGCTGTGAAAGTAGCTGAAATATACTAAGCGCGCAGTAGCTACATCCGTCAGTTGTCTGATTCTCTAAACTGCATAATTATGCAGCGGAGCTGAGCATAACAGTAAGTTTATTTATGTGTTTATTGTAATTTCGAGTCTAATTGTCCAGAGACCATTGTAAAACCAAGAAACTCTAGCAGCTACCTTGTCAATATTTTGACACTGGCGGGCCTCATTAAAAATTAGCTGAAGTGTCATCAGCAAATAATGCTAACCCACTATTTTCTGCACCATGTAGGGCAGATCATTCGCATATTATACTAAAAATAAAAAGGGACCGAAAATAGAACCCTGGGGCACCCTGATATTAACATTACTGCTTTTAGATTGAACCCCATTTATGTCAACTGTGTACAATGTGTTATTTAAATAAGAAGCAATAGTTCACCTTGTAACAATGTCTGATGAGCGACACAGTCAAAAGCTTTGGAGAGATCACAGTAAACCCCAATAGTGTCGTGTGATTTCTCTTATGCGTTAACGACATGTTTAACCAACGCCCTCCCTGAATCCGTAGTAGTTTTACCAGTTGTAAAGCCGTATTGCGCATCATGAAAAATCCATTGGTCTTAAAAAGGAGTTGTAATTGATCAAACATCAAGCGAAAAATCATCATAGAAATGTGGTACTTCCAATGGCGGGAAGCAGTCAAAGTCATCGGGTTCGGAGGGGACAGAGGGCGCACGATCGGGATTTACCAGCCTGCTACTTTTCAATTTCCCCGACCCATTCGAGGATCAAGTCACCTCCAGTTACAGGAAGTTCAGCATAAAGCAGGGCGGCGTTCTCAACCTCGTCCAGCTGGGCTCCATAATTTGCACTTTGAACAAAAGTGCTCTCCCTGTCCACGCGAGCTATATGATACAGCAAGGTCACAAACCAATAAATCAAACGGGCCAATGTGGTCCACGGATTGTTCCTCGTCGTACCTAATTTAAATCAAACAAGCTGCGAAGAACCACAGAATTTTCGAAAAAATTATCGATTATTGCCAAACGGTAATAAAAAGAAGATGTCAACGACCATAGTCATTTTCGTCGCCTTACCGGACATTATTACATTCTACCTACATAGTATATGTTATATATTGCGTAAGTACAATGTAATAATGCTTATTTAGTCAAATAATAAGAAATGATGTATTTTACGAATATAATAAATGCATATAGGTACTCTAAATAAATGCATACCAATTCTTTTATTTCTTACTCTCTCGTAAGATCGCTAATATGCTTCCGATGGCTAATAAGAGCAATAGATCAGTGTGGGCGTTCATATCGCCTCGAAAATCCATATTTGAAACGGGTTCGAAAAGTTTTCACTCAACATACACTCATACTAAAATGTATGGAATCTGAGTGAAATGCAGATAACTTTTAGATTCCGATTCAAATATGGGTTTCTGTTATTCCGTGGTTTCTGAGGCAGTGTGAATACTCTCACAGATCTATAGAATTACAGGCCTATTGTTATAATCTCCTTTCTCTTCAAGGTTTTTAAGATGCAGCGTGTGATAATACAAGACCATAAAGGAGCACGACTTGATCACGACCATCAATACGATTTTCGCCAACATCAACATATGCAACTGGTGTTAGCTTAAATTGTGTCGTAATGTTATATTATAAATAGTTTCATTGGAAAGTTACATTTGTGGTTGCAAAAGTCACAGCACGCAATTTTATTTTTTAGATGTCAAGAGTTAAATCCATGTCCGTGCGGTCGCAACGTTCGCGTCGCAACCCTTGTCCCGCGGCCTCTATAATGAAAAAAGAGCTGCGAATTACACTATAGTGTAAAAATCATTCGCAGCCCTATTTTCTTTTTTCAATATTGGGCAAACAATTGGTCGCACAGAAAAATTGTAAAAATACTATTTGTTGAAAATTAAATTGTCCATAATTTTGGTTCCATAACTTTTAGTCGTAGGACCAAAAATAACAAAGTTATTAACGAAAATAGATAAAATATTAGAAACAAATTATCTCTTGGTCTTTCTTCTGGTTAAGTATTTAAAAAAACAAATGACATCAGAGGATTTAGACAATTCAGGCACGCTGCAGAACATTTGAAGCCTGCCTACCGACATACACACATTGCTCCACAGTTTCCTTTGCATCGGCAGGATATCAACTTTAGAAGCCCCCTGAGCTTCTGCTGCAGGTTTTGAACTTTGAACAGGCACCAATATATGTCCATACTTTTTCCAGCCCCAGTTTTGAGGGTCGTTGTAATTCCCAAGCTATGACTGGACTTGATAATAGACTCGGAGAATGTGCAAGGGGGCTGCGTATTGTGTTGGAAGAAGAAAAGACAAATTAAATGTATTATGTCACTCACTTGGCGAATCGTTTATATCTAAGACTGTTAAGAGAATCATCATCTTTATTACCACCATATAAAGAGATGAAAAAACATTCATCAATCGCAGTGAGCAAAGTAGGGTCGACTCTCTCATTGAGGAATAATGCTGTTTCACTAGCTAACTCAGGAGTCAGGACGTTTCTCCAGGGTTGTCAGAAATTTATTTTTGCCGATGTAAGCTGCTGAAGTCGTGTCGCATCTTGAGAAGGCATGGAGACCAGAAAAAAACCAGAGGAAACCAGAAAAATTTATAACGACCAAAAGAAAATTTGTTCTCAAATACGTATCTTTTCTTTGTTAATAACTTTCTTATTTTTGATTCTGCAACTGAAAGTCATGGAACCAAAATTGTAGAGAATACATATAATTTGCAATAAATAATGTTTTTCCTCTGTTCAACGAATAGTTTTCTCGATATAGCGTAAAAACCATTCGGAGCTCTTCTCCAAGATGGCGGCCGCGAGACAAGGGTTGTGATTGTGACCCCACAAACATGGATTTAACTTTACACTCACACGTGACGTGACATCCAATAATAAAATTGTGTGCTCTGATTTTCGCACCCTAAGCCCAAGCCAAAAAAATTTTAATATTTCAATACTTATATATATTTTTTATACAACGTCGGAAGGCATACAAGCATACGGCCCAACTGATGTAAAGCAGTTGCCGTAGCCTATTAACCCTTGTAATATATATCACTTGCGCGATGCCTGCTTCGTCGTCTGCTGCTTACACAGCAACTCCTCAGAAGCTTACAGGTGAACTCACTCACACGCAGGAACACAACAACCCTCTAGGGAGTTGTTATTTGGGTGCGGTTTTTCTGTGAGGTGGATGTACTTCCCCAGACGAGCTGCTTTGATGCGCCCTACCTCTCTTCAGACATCCATACCAAGACAAACAGACATGTTCATGCACACAAATGTTTGTCTTGTGTGGGAATCGAACCCACGAGTGTTGGTATTAATGTCGCGTCATTCACGACTGAGCCACCGAGATCGTCATGTTAATTATTGTATATTCTAGAAGTTGATGATTTTGACAACGGCCTGTTGATAAGTCCATAGGGCTGACACTAAAATTCAAAGTGACATGCATGCTATCTAACTGTCAGTTCTCAGCGATTCGTCGTCTGTCATATTTTGATGGCCGTTCCATTCACATGTTGCACTGCAATATTTGCAATTAATTTTCAGATTATTGATTTGCTTACTATTTAGGCATTTTAGGTTTGTTTTGGTTCGCCGCCCTGCATTTTTGTTTGTATTAAACGTCTTAAAACCGACTGTACATTTTGTAATTAAACATGTTCCAGTGATTAGGAAACATTGATTTTTGTTAGCGTCTACTGTAAAATATACAAAATATGGAAGTAACGCGAAAAAGTGAGTTTTTTTTGTTTAACACAAACCCAAATTTTATTTTTCCATCACAAAACTTTTATTTGTTGGTCCAGTTACATAGTTCTTAATTATTTGTTTTAGATTTCAGGGAGGCACTGCCGGCGGTACTATGTTCAATAGATAAGGCAGACTTTTTAGTTATAGATACAGAGTTTACTGGTCTTTCGAAAGGGAGAGATGCCTCAGCGTTTGATTCACCAATGGAATACTACAGAACTGTTTTAAACGGATGTTCAGAATTTTTGCTTAGCCAGTTTGGTTTATGTGCGTTCTGTTGGGACGAGGACAAGAAGCAGTATGTCAATGAGGCTTATAACTTTTATGTATTCCCTCGTGGAGCTCCAGGTGTAGAGAAGATATTTCTTTGCCAAAGTTCTAGTCTGGACTTCTTGGCATCACAAGGGTTTGACTTCAACAAATGGATAAGAGAAGGTAAATGAGTAATTGTATGTCATAAGATATGATTATTTATCATAAAGCTAATTTTTCTCCCAAGAGGAATAAGAATGTGTTTATTCCTAGTACTAAAAAAAGTGTTTGTTTGTGTAGTTACTTAAGAAAATGAATAATTTTAAATCTACAGTGCACAAGTTGCAATTTCTTCTTTTTTGTCAATAAATATTAGTATCTAACTGAACTTTCAGTTTAGATTTTGGTGAGTTTCGGTGTTAAATTGAAGTTGTGTCTCACGCCAATGAGTTTTTCAAATCGCTTTTTTTATACTATGTCAGGTGCCATACAAGCTTCTGGTCTGCCTGATGTGAGTGATTACTGTAACATTTGAAATATATGAAGTATCACTTTCGCAATGCCATCTCTTCTGCTAACATACTAACTTCTTAGGTTCTTACTGATAACCTCATTTACTCCCAAGAATATAACAATCCTTCAGTGAATTGACTGTGGTTTTCTGTGAGGTGGAGGTACTTCCGCAATGGAGTTGCTTTGATGCATTATACCTCTCTTGAAAACACTCAATCAAGACAAACAGACATATTCATGCACTGATACATTTATCTACTGAGGGAACCAGAACCCACAAGCAAAAGCCTTGGTGTTACTGTACAGTAGTATTGCTAATCATTCTACCATCAGGGCTCGCCATTATGTGAGTGTATATATTTAATAGTTTAGATCTTATTTCTATATAGGTAAGGTTATGTTTTACATTATAATTATTGTTTTGTTTATATTAATATTTTGTTGTGGATAACAATAAAAGAAAGTAAAGTATTGTTTTTAATCTACCAGTAATTCTGTCTGGAATACAAAAAAAATATATATAAAGAAACCAACCTCTTGTCTTTATATATATATCTTAGCTATGACAACTATTTGATCTATTATGAAAAAGGCGATAAAAAGTGACAGGATAAGAACTCTCCTATTATTGTCTTAGGTTTTCGCGATTGTTACACATTGAATTAAACAATTTTTAACGGAAGTATCGTGTGTTTTATTCAGTCGCAGGATGACAGGTCTTCCTGCGACCACGGATCCAAAACGTCAGGTTCAACAAAATAAATAAAACACGCGATACTTCCTTTAAAAATTGTTTAATTCAACTCTCCTATTGATCAACTGATCCTCGGTTTGAATCCTGTCATGTACCAGTGACCTATCAGAACCCGTTATATTTCCCATACACTCCGTCATATTCGACCAGCCGGGTTTCGAAGGGTTAAATTTGTATTCTTGGATTTATCTACATATTCGTAATAATGACTTTCTTGATGGTGAAGGAAAACATTGTGAGGATACCCGCAACACCAAGAAATTCCCAGTTGGTCAGTAGCCCAATTCTTTATCCGTTATCACTGCTCCACAAGCACTGTTGCCTATTGGGGTATCTGTATATGACATTGTGATGATAATTCCATATAAGACAATAGATGAGCTACTCATGTTTTTTAAAACAACTATTATTAATTTCAATTTGATAGTGAAATAGTTGTATATATGAACACAAACTCATAGCTGAAATAAACTGAAGCTTAAAAGATATGCACCACACGAGAATTCTTCTGAAAATTAGTTTCTATTTTAGTTTCAGCTGAAATTGCAACTGAAACCGAAATTCGGTTTTGGTTTATTCCCTTCATTATTTTTCAAATTAGTTTATTCTCTGAATCATTTAAAATCAAATGCCATATAACATGAATGATGATTATGCTGCTATTGCATATTTGGTTTTTTTTATTAAATAAACACGAGTTTGCAGCTGTTAATGGGTTAAGAATGAAATAAATATATGTTTCACGGATACAACATCACTGTGCTCAGATATGTATGTATATCTTCACATGTCCCTTGAGGCAGAGAGAACCTAGCTCTATAAGATGCAGTTTTCCTTACACACCTCCCTCGCTTCTTTAACATGGATCTTTTTATGCACGCTCGCCGATTCCTACAGCTTCTGATAAAACACAATCAATTTGTTTGTGGTAGGTGAGTTTTGGTCTTCCTCAACTCCTACATACTTCTACTTTTGCTTTGTATATGTGTTTCACAATTCTTTCTTTCTACATGCCTATACCAACAGAGCATATTTTTATTTATCTGTATCTTAACAAGACTCCTTTTCACCTTCCAGTCAGTTAGGTCTGATTCTTTAATTATACTGTGCTCTAATGGAACTAATCTCAAAAACACCCTTTTCTCAAAATTACTGATTTATAAATTACTTTGTAAGCAATGTCTGATGTAAGTAGTACACTCGGTAACACACTGTTTCGTTAGTTATTGAATACTAGCTGCTGCCCGCGGCTACGCCCGCGTGGTGTCAAATAACATAGCCTATGTGTTAATCCAGATCATAATCTATCTATGTGCCAAATTTCATTCAAATCCGTTCAGCCGTTTAAGCGTGAAAGAGTAACAAACATCCATACATACAAACTTTCGCATTTATAATATTAATAGGATTTTGCTATTATATTAAAACTTCACCATAGTATTTTTTTTAAGTTTGATACTCATTGGTGTAGAATGCTATTGGCCATCGTTGATACTTGTATAATAATCATTGATATATCATATGTTGGTATCACTAAACACTATTATCTCATTGACTCCTACAATAGTCCTTGTTCCTAGGGTAAGACCCCAGTATTAATTTACTCATTGATCACTCTTAGCTCCTGCCTGATACATAGTTCCTTAGATAATTAATTTAACAACTACGTCACCATGATAGATAACTGCCTACAATTTACAGAAAATCAAAAATGAAAACCATCTTTATTGTTTAATGGATATAAATACAATTTTTCTAACAATAACAAATCTAGAAAAATTTTTTAGAAAATATTGTAACGATCAAACTTAAAATTACTTAAGTGTTTTTAAAGAAAAAATTAGTAGAATGCCTTTTAGTTTTAAGAGAAGATTTTATTTTGTTCAACTAAACACTAATAATTTTTAGTATATAAGTACTTACTTGTTTTAATAAAGTGTTACTGAATGTATATATATTTCACAGTTTCATTTAAGATATTCCTATATAAAGTCTATTTAAAATTTAGACATTTTGAGAACAGATATTGAGGATAGTTCACAGTACAATTAAACAATCAGACCTAACCGACCGAACTCCTTTTTCAGACCAACTCTTCTTTCTTACATCATCATTACAAACGCGATCAGCAAGCGTTACGCCACAAATTTTGCGCAATGCTTGCATCTCGGGTCGCATTTATTCTACTTTCATGCTATCTCTTCCATACCCAGTTTTCACTTGCATAACTTAGCATTGGAATTAATTGTTAATATAAATAATGTTTTTTTTACAGGGATATCATATGTAACACAGCCTGTAGAGGACTATTTAAGAAAGAAAATTCAGGACAAACAACATAATGACAATACTGAGAGACAATCTATCCCTATACCTGATGAACATAAGCAACAGATAGAAGATATTTGGTTGGTACACTCAATTCTCTATTGCTTTCATATATAGGTACACATAGGTTTAATAGCTATCACATATCATATGTTTGGGACCAAAATTCATATGAACTGTGTTTGGGCATTACAATCAACAAGAGGAACCGCAGGCATAATAACACATTAAAGGAGAATGACCAAATATGTATGGGAGTTCTGCCCACTTGCGTCAGTCATGCGTCTTGACCAAACCATCGGCAAAACAAAGGAAATATATTGTAGATGACTCAAAAGAAATATTATTTCAATACGAATAGGGGTTATCGAGTATTTTTAAATCAAAGGCATTTTGAGGTTATGTTTTGCGAAAAATACATAGGTAAACTACAAGGTACCTATACAGAGGGCATGTTATATTTTATGGCTAGTTTTTTTATATATCTAGCCTTTTTAACCAGACCTACAACAAATGAAGGATGAACCAGACATTAGATCTGAAAGATAGTCCCATAGAATAGTACCTACTAGCAAATACTAGCGCACCCAAAAGGCTTGGTAAGGTAATTAGTAAGGATTAGTAAATACGATGCTATGTGCATAGATCAAGCGCACTGTACACCTACGTTAAATGCATCTTCAAATAATGAAACCACAGGATTAGTAGTAGATATTTAATTTCAACTTTTTATGTTCATATATTTGTATTATACATTTAATTTGGGGTGAAGTAGCTCAACATCACTTTTGACTGAAACAAACCTTACCTGCACGTTGTGCACCCCACAATACTGATGGAACAATAGCTTGACTGGGGAAGAACGCAGCAAAAGATTCTTCGGAGAACTGTTGTTCTCACGGATGAGTGTGGTAACCATATAGCACCTACATTGGCAGTCAGGGTGGCAATGTGCGACTTACATTACTTTGTATTGTCTTAGGTTTTCGCGATTGTTACACATTGAAATTAAACTATTTTTAACGGAAGTATTGCGTTTTATTTATTTTGTTGAAACCTGACGTTTCGAACGCTTTGCAGCGTCCGTGTTTCCTTCTTTCCTGTGTCCGTCTTTCCTGCGACCACGGACGCTGCAAAGTGTTCGAAACGTCAGGTTTCAACAAAATAAATAAAACACGCGATACTTCCTTTAAAAATAGTTTAATTACATTACTTTGTTGTAAGCATTGTCAGGCTATGGTAACTATTTAACATCAGGCGGATTGTATGCTTATATAATTACTAACATTGTTCTTAATGACAGAATATTCATTGGAGATATATAAGAACAACACCTAGTATAGCGACACTTTTATTTATATTTATTAGGTTCTTATATATATATATAAATATTTCTTTAAATTGTTTATTACAATTTTTACCGTCAATAAATACATTAAATAAAAATCTAATAATGGAGTAGGAGCCTGTACATTATTAAATCTACCCTAACTTAAATACCAAATTACCAAAATTATGTGCGCACTGTATTGTTCATTTTCCTACAAAGCAATTGCAGCAATAGCCGACCAATAATACCTCTCTAGACATTTAAACAAATGTGTTGTTGAACTGATGTGCCTCCACTTTATACATGCTCTGATAATTATTTTGTCCTAATATAAGGGGAGCATTTTCTACTTTTAATTAATCTCCACAGCATACAGTTCATTAGGAATATGTTCTCCAAAGTAAAACTGCTATCCCAAGGGCACATAATACATAATATGTATTTAGCACATAATACATAATATGTATTTGGAATATTAATCCATTGCCTAACTGATGACAGCATATTCTAGCACAGCTAGGTGCATTATAATATGGTGTACATTATTATATTAATAATATATGATGACACTGGAACTTTAAGTGCAGCCTTGATGAATTTCCGGTTAATTTCCTCTAGTAGTGATCAATTATCATCATGGTACTGTTGTCTTTGTATTACTCAGCTGCTTGTCAACAGACCTTACAAACGCTGTCCAGTCTTGATACCTAGAATAACATATATATTAGGTGGAGAAAATTAAATATGTGTATACCGTAGGAGTATCAGAATGATTAAAATGATTTGAATGGAAGTATAACGATCCCAGCTAGATAAAGATAAAGTAACAATGTACAAATTATAAAAAAATATATATAATTTTAGGGAAACATAAAAAAATATGTTTAAGAAATTAAGTACCATATGAACTGGAATCCATCTAACTATAACACTCCATTTCTGATATTCTGGTGATAACTCGGTATAATTGAGATCTTATTATCATTATGTCAACATCCCACATTCAAGGCATACTTGATGTCCAAAATCATTTGAAGGTTTGACTTCAAATGTTACTCAAGCTCATATTAATGTATATGTAATTCCCGGCATAAGATGCTACCGTCAATTAAAAATTGTTGTTTAATTGATAAACACAATAATCTAAAAACATAAGTCATGTATGTAGTCTTACTATGCCAGTTACTCAGAATACAGAATAAACCAGAAGGAGCCTACAGCCGATAATACATGGCGTCCGCTGTGTCCAGAAACAATTCGCAATCCCCCGCACTCCTCATACTTCCCACCCGTACAGTGTTGCTAGCTTAGTGAGAGTTCGCCTCTTTTAGGGTAAATTAAAAGTGTAATATTAATATTCCTACATTTTGTTGTACTAATAATATTGCCGTTTTGATTCTGAGGTAATCAATACATTTTTACGTTTCGACAAATGAAGAAGTCTTGCTCTTTGCTTTTATAATTTCATCAGTGGGGAACTGAAATTCCACATATAATAATTAGAATAGTTTTACACAAAACATTTTTGTAAAAAAAACTACTATTTACACAATTTCACATATGCAGACTATATTCCAAAAACAATAGTTAATACATCGCGTTAATGTTAATACTTGCACTTGTACAGATTCCACTTCACAATTTTATTTAACAATTGTTTTTACCGACCGGTTTCGCCTTTACGGCATTATCAAGGTATTTTATACAACATATGGCGGTACCGTGCAATCAGTGATAGTGGGTATTGTGGGTAATTCACAGAGGTTACTACTGGGCAGTGTTGTCACTTTATAATTTTATATTGAGTTGTGGGATAATTTATGACAGTTGGGTCTAGTCATTGGTATTTGAAATGTCATAATAGAAATTCAAGTGAAATTAATTTAAGTAATTGAAATAAAATAAAAATAATAATAAAAATAATAATCAAAGTGTCTAGTGTCAACACAATAGTTAATAATATTTCAATCATTTATTTCAGGCCATATTTATATTAAAAGAGCTCAAATAATGTAAGCATAGGCTCATATCGTAAATACCTTAAAATTTAATAAATGTATTTACATATTTTATATTAATCAAACTATTTTTTAATTACTTAACATGCATTTATTATTTATTTCATCAATGTCAACTTTATGAAAAAAAGTAGGGAAAAGAAACCTGTAAAACTGGCAACATGAACAAAATGGACTCGCCCAAATTGTTTACCACTATTAACGAGTAAAAGAAATTCATTACTTAAATAAAATGATATGTAAATGCGCTAGTTACACATGAAATGTGATCCCATCTTGTTTTTTTATGCTTCTAACTGTGTTCTTGCAGGTGGGAACCGCACAAGACGGCATTATTTATTAAAAACTATCGAGAATTTTTTACGCGTAATAGACACGGTGGTCAAATATATACTAGTCGTCCAAATGTCAAACTACTCTCATTGAGAGTAGTTTGTATGGCTTCAGTTTTGGGCGTGTTTGCGGTTTCTGGTTTATTCTGTATTCTAAGGCCAGTTATTATAACACCGCTGTATTTTATAAACAATCAATTGTGCAGCTTCTAATATGGGCGAGTGTAGATATGTGTTCACAATTCTTATCTAGGTGCGGTTATTCATATACTTAATAAAAAGTTACCAATATATATAAGAACTAAAAATAACGTAACACCGGACTGACCACCATTCAAGGAATGTACTAGTTGCTCATCCAAGGAATGTACTAGTTGTTGGTATGATCAATCAAACTTATAATATTTACACACGTTGATTTCACAATTAATTTCACATGTACGAAAATTAAACAAAACAAAGTAATATACAATATATTAGGGAAAATGAAATAGAATAGATTAGATTTGACTCTTGTCTATGGACACGTCGTTGTATAGGGATGCGATTGGAAATCGATTTCAATGGGTTAAGAAAATCGATTCAATCGGCATTGAAATATACAATTATTTGTACGCATCATAAAACATAATAATAGTAGTACACAGTTTTTCACTATATCTGGCATAGATCTCAATACCTACTGTGTTATTGTTTCTATACAGTGCTACCATGAAATAAAATGGAATGTACCGTTATCCCTTTACCTTTTTCTCCTGATCTCACGTAAATACAATAATGTTGCAAGTTATTTGTTTGTGATGACATGACATAAAGTACCTTCAGAGAACTACGTAATACTTACGTCTTATTAATAAATTGAAAGTAAAAAAAACGATCGATTAAATAATTACGAATAATCTAACACTTTGACATAGTATGAACGGGGCTTAAACAAAGGCCTGTATTTTACTACTAATGGGACTAACAGGACTCCTGTCAATCTATAACTTCATACCAAATTCTTTGCGGGGTAGGCAGAGAGAACCAAGCGCCACATGACTGGATCCTTACAGTCCTTACACACCTCACTCGCTTCTTTAACCGAATAATATACGTTAAATCGATTATGTTATAATTAACAACTTTTAAAGAAATATTTCGAGTAGTGATGTTATTCATGCATCATGATTGTTTATAAACATTTTTATATGAATGCTAGCTATTAAAATGAATAGAAGCTTTTCATATTCACTTTATAAGCAATGAATTATTAGGTTCTTAATTACAAACGATTATTTAGTTTATTTTATAATCGATAATCGATTACATAATCATCGCAACCCTAAACTCATTCATGCTTTACCTGTCATTCTCCATTTGTAGTCATAAGCGGAAATGCAAATAACTTTTAATACTCAACTTTTAAACCCCTGTTCCAATAGGACTGAAAAAAATACGTGAACATTTTCAATTTGGAAAAGGTTTTTTAGAGTATAAATGGTTAAGACGCAAGGTGGGCCCACTTTTGGTCATTCTCCTTTGAAACTTTAATTCAGATATGTCTTATGTTGAGAACTATTTAAGATGGCAATTGGAAAGTAAAACAAAGCAAAATGGAGTTTAAATTAAAATATTTTCTTAGCATAAGCGTATTGAATAAGTGTGAGATCTATCTATAACTTCACGC
The DNA here is from genome assembly GCA_947507595.1 of Pyralis farinalis. Lineage (NCBI taxonomy): Eukaryota > Metazoa > Arthropoda > Insecta > Lepidoptera > Pyralidae > Pyralis > Pyralis farinalis. The sequence continues at coordinate 6,590,782 of OX382269.1, read as the reverse complement.
CAAATCCCTTACGGGGTAGGCAGAGAGAACCGAGGCCCACGTGACTCGATCCTTACATACATCACTCGCTTCTTTAACATTAATTGCACTTTTCATGCACACTCGCCGGTTTCTAGGGCTCCTGACATCACCTTCTGATAGAACACGACCAAGAGACAGAGAGATACTGAGATCATTCACAAATTTATTATTTAAGTACATATCCTTTCTCTAGTAGATCCAGTGAATACTAGACTACTACTATAATAATAATACTAGACTGAATTTAGTTCAACTTGCACAAGTGAGCGCATTTACCGCGATAAAGTCGTCATTTATCGTAGCTCCTCGATTAGAATGTATACCCCTCAGCGTTACGCCTAGCATCGGTATCCTGGGTGTCGTCACATCGAGCGATGTACAGTTTCGCGGTCATCTGGAGAGCAAGGCTATGTTGGCGTCCAAGAAGAATGGTGTGATCAATAGAGCTAAATAGATCAACAGAGCTAAATAGTACTTTACACCTACAACATCGCCTTCAACTTTATAAGGCCCAGGTCCGGCCTAACATGTATACCTGCTGTTTACATCTTTGGGCCGGCGCGCTACAATATTTGCTTACTCCATTTGATCGCATATAACGTAGAGCAGTTCGAATCGTCGGCGACCCAGTGATCTCCGCTCGCCTGGACTCGCTTTGTACACGAAGAGACGTTGCTTCTCTTTGTGTACTGTACAAATTGTATCACGGGGAGTGTTCGGAGGAGCTGTTCAACTTAATACAAGCCGCTGAGTTCCACTATCGTACCACTCGCCACAATTTAAAATTTCACCCTCAACATCTTGATGAGAGGCAATCCACTACAGTACGCTTTTTGAGGCATTTTCTACCACGTACGGTGAAATTGTGGAATAAATTACCCTCAGCGGTGTTCCCGATCAAATACGACATATGAAGGAACCCCTTCAAGAAAAGAGCCTATGTTTCCCTAAAGAGGCAATGGATCAGTGACCCTGTGGTGTTGCTGATGTCTATGGGCGTTGGTGACTATTTACCATCAGGTGACCCACATGCTCGTTTGCCCCCAATAAAACAATACATCGTAAAGGACGTACTAAACCCAAAAATATAAAGTATATAAAAGTACTTCAAGGGTTTTTAACCTAAAAATCATAAAAGATATAATTAATAATTGCATGGCATTTGTGATTATTAAGGTTTTCACAGTGATCATATTGATTTTTTATTATTTTTTATTTATTTGTAAACATTAACACAATACATAACAAAGTTTACACTCTGCCAAACTGTAAGTCAGTTTGTCGGCAGTAGCTCCCGTGGACAGCGCGCATTTGCGGTTACCTATAGTTAAAAATACAAAAGCTTTGCTTTGATAACAATATCTAGCTATCTAATTAAAATATGCTTCTTATGTTGTTCTTACAAATGTGAAAGTGAATGTGATCCAGTGACGGAACCTTAGTTGAACTGATTGTTTTGACATTGCTACCTTGCCACCAAGGCTCGTGGGTTCCATTCCTACACAGGACAAATATTTGTATGCACGAACATGTTTGCATGCATGATTTATAGGGCGCAAAACTTAAAGCAACTGTGTATCTGAGTAAATTGTTATTTGCCTGTGGTTTTCTGTTGGGTATGTAACGCCATGGAAGGTTGTTGTATTTATGCATATTACCGGTAAGCTCCTAAGGTGAGAACGTGTTAGCAGCAGAGGTGGCATCATGGCTTAATGTATTGCAAGCGTTCATAGGCTGTGGTAACCACTTTACATCAGGTATTCCGAATGCCTCTCGCTATTGTATAAACAAAAAAAACAGTGTTCCGTTCATACAATCTAGTGGTAATATGGATATTTTTCTATTTAACTCAATTTTGACGTATTGCATTTGTGTTGCTAAGTACATCTAAATACCATTATTAAAAACCAAAAACCACAGGTGCGGGAAAAGTGGGGAAAGCGGAAGCGATCCGGGACGGGAGTTTTTGTAACATTCGTGTTTGTATTCAACCTGTTACACAAAAAGCGATCGCACCGCGTTGGATCGCGGCCGTTTTTCGTCACTGTGGGTTTCGGCTTAAAGTAGTAGATATGCATGCGATATAACGATATTTTTTAAAACACGTACATAATATATATAGATACATTCAGATCGAGACAAGCAAACACATCGCTTGATTTTGACAGAAAGTATTTTTCTTAAGACTCGTCTATAAAATATTGACCGAAATGATTATTTAAGTGATGTCGTGTAAAATAAAAAAAAAATTGGTTTGTTTGATATATACGTGGGACACTCAGAAAGTTTTGCGAAAATAAAAAAGTGCTCTATAGGTAAATGTTTTTTTTATTAAATCTTTTCAAAGTACTCTCCACCAGCCTCTATACAAAGTTTCATGCGTCTGAACCAGTTTTCGAAACACTTTTTCCAGGCCGCCGCAGACACCTCATTTACAGCCTGCTCGAACGCTGGCAGCGCATCTTCCGGCGACGAAAATTGTATCCCTATGAGCAGATTTTTTTATTTTCGGGAATAAAAAGAAGTCACACGGTTCTAGGTCAGGGCTGTAAGGAGGGTGACCCAGGAGATTGACCGGCGTGCTGTCCAGGAAGTCCCTCGTTTTGAGCGCGGTGTGCGCGGGCGCGTTGTGGTGGTGGAGCAGTAACCCGCGGAGCCCTGAGTTTAGTCGCTTGTTTCTCACAACAGAGAAAACTTCTGCCAAGCATTTAATAGTATACTATACGGCGTTGATGCTTCTTTGGTTCTGTAAAGGAATTTACACCAGGTCAAATTGAAAAAGTTGGCGATCAAAATCTTCCCCCCGCTTCTAGATCGTTTAACTTTGGTAGGCATTGATTCGTTTTGAAACACCCAAACCGTCGACTGACGCTTCGTTTCTGGATCGTATCGATAAATCTAGGACTCACCACTTGTAATAATGTCCTAAATACGCCGAGACGAGCCTGCTTCAAATTTGTTTATCATATCACGGCACCATTCCACCCGGCCCTGCTTCTGAGAAACGGTTAGATTGTGTGGCACACAGCGTGAAACTATCCTCCTCACGCGAAGTCGCTAGTGTAGAATCTCGTGAAGGAAGCAAGTTTAATGATGTATGTATGTATATATATATAAAGTTTAAATGATTCCCGAACTCAATTCCCCTTTTTATTTTTCAGCGTGAAGGTGCAACAATTTATAGCAGAAAATGATTCAGGGCAAATGGAGATAGATCGGTGCAATCCTTTCATCAGGCGGCTGCTATTTCAGGAGCTTGGTGAACGGTTCAAACAGGAGGTGTTCCTTGATTCTAAGATTTTAGAAAACAAAGACAGGTAGGTCGTGCGCTTGGAGTACCTGCTATAATACAATAGACCTAGGCAAATCAACGTACGCGGCAGATTTTAGGCAGTAGTTAGGTGGGTGACCGATTAATAGGGGCGTGACATACAGAGTGTAGAAGTATCAATAAATGTAAAGGGCAAAGGAATATTTTTCGGGAGAGCGAATATTTTTTTGTTGAAAAAATAACTTAATATTTAATAACTTTTTTCAATTAATGCGATAGAGCAATCTAGAACAAAGTACCTTAAGGTTTTGAAGACTATCAGTTTATAAAAATGTAACAAGACTAAAAACTTACGGTTTCCGAGATAGCATGACCTTTAGGCCGTAGAAAACAGTGAAATTGTCCCATTATTTAATGTTTTATTAATTTAATGTTAACGAAAATAGCACTGAGTATTAGCAAAGTAATGAGCGCGTAAAATACTGCGAGTCATTTTAATGTAAAGATCTTCTCTGAAAGTTCTAGCTGTAAATGTACCAGGTATCATTGGATATGCAACCTTATTACAAGCTGTATAAACTGTTGTCAATAACTTTGGTGATTTGGCATGGTTTGTAATCGAAATAAAACAATCAAATTTTTCATAATTGTGTAATGAAAAGAAAATATACCATATAAAAACATAGCCATTAAAATTTTTAACGGACTTTCTCGCATCAAATCTACTAGTCAATTAACTTTTTGCTATAGGCACTATATCACCATCTTGGAAGATTTTTTTAGTGTAAAAAATATGTTTATGATAACAATTAATTTCGATAATAAAAAAAATTCAACGAGCTCACCCCACCCCGACCCCGGAAACCAAGATGACCCCCCCCCCCCCCCATGTGTGACGAATTTTGGCTGGGTTGTGACATACTGTTACTAGTTGTTATATTTTTTTTCTTCTATACAGATAAATAAAATTGGAGTGTCTGTTTGTAATGTTAAAATAACCGCTTTTTACTAAATGCATATGGATGTGGGTGGATCAACTATTCTTTGCAAAAAACATGTCCCTCCATCAATTAAAAATATTTAACTATGTAAAAACAATAGTTCGCTGTAATTTTATATCCAAACAGTAATTTAGAATACTTAGAATTGACATTAAAGAGCGTTCAATTATATAATTTTAATTATTTTTTATTGCTTTTATGGTAACTTAGGTGACAAGATTCACTCCCCATACAAATTATTCCTGTCCTCACGTCTACCTCAATAGTTCCCTGACGCAATAATTTTAAAATTTTATATAAAAGTGTATTCATTTCTACTCATTTTATTTTCTACAACGGTTTCTAAACGCCCTTAAATACTTCCCAGATTTTTAAGTATGATTTTGCTACTTAGAAAAAAATAAACAAATTGTGTCCCAAAACTAATACCCAAACAGATGTCCGCTAAGTTATTGTTCTTAAAAGTTATAGATAAAAACATAGACGGCTCTAACAGTCTTCATTGTGGCAATGAATGCCTGAGGATGATGCAATGACATTCCGCCATTTTGTGTGTGTGGTAGTGGAACTATTGTTTTTACATAGTTAAATATTTTTAATTGATGGAGGGACATGTTTTTTGCAAAGAATAGTTGATCCACCCATGTATATACGGTACTTATACCAAAATTAATATTTTTACAATTTTTGTCTGTCTGTCTGTTTGTTCCGGCTAATCTCTGAAACGGCTGGACCGATTTTGACGGGACTTGCAGATAGCTGATATAATAAGGAGTAACTTAGGCTACTTTTATTTTAGACATTTTATTTATTTTTATTAATATAAATAAATAATATTCCACGCGGACGAAGTCGCGGGCACAACTAGTAGAATATAAATATCTTTGTCGCAGAGTACTAGTGGTGACGCGCGTGACATCAGCCGATGACACAGAGAAAGAACGTATGTTGAAAGAGAAAAAAGCATGGGAGGACTTTGAAGACATCGTTGGCTTTTCGAAAGTGGCTCGTATGATCAGCTATTCAGTAAGTTCTGCGATTATTTTATTTATTTCTGTTAGACTATAAATATTAATTAATAATTACCATTATTATAATTGTTAATTACCATTTGTACAGTTGAGTAGGCGCCCTTGTTAATCACAAAGATGGGTCCTCAATCACCAATTGAAAATTGTTTTTGACAAAATTTCACTGCACGAAACAAACTTTGTTAGGGAGGCGGACATTGTGTTAATTTATTTCACAATATTAATTTCACAACCAAATAATTTTAGATAGTTTCTAGACACGATTTTGTTTTAAACATTATTTATACAAACTAAAGCAATGTTACTAGTAGAGATATCGACGCATCTTACACAATTTACCGACTAACTGGATACGAGTATTACTCGGTTTTACCTTTACCGAACCGAGTCAAGCGACTCAAGCGAGCAAGCGATACCGCCGTCCTCGGCTCTCTCACCAAAGCCTGAGTGCTGAGTGTTCCCGTATCATAACTTGCATTCGTTAAATTTCCAATATTAATTTATACGATATTATATTTATAAAAAAATATATTTCGGAAGAGACAGAGAGACAACCAGAACGAACACTAGGATTATGGTTGATGATGTAGTGTTGGAGCAAGTGAATGAGATTGTATATCTTGGAAGTGCTTGTAGCAGCAATGGAAGGTACACCGCTGATGTGGAGAGACGAGTGAGTGCCGGGAATAGGGTGAATGGAGCGTTGGGTAAACTTCTAGGCAGCCGAAATCTAAGCCAGAAGGCACAGCTCGCTGTACACAACGCGGTGCTAATTCCAACGCTAACTTATGGAAGTGAGAGCTGGGTATGGCAGAGAGAGCATGAAAGTAGAATAAATGCGGTCGAGATGCGAGCATTGCGCAAAATTTGTGGCATAACGCTTGCTGACCGCGTTCGTAATGAAGACGTGAGAGAAAGAGTTGGTCTAAAAGAGAGTGTCGGTGTTAAGATAAGAAAGGGCATGCTCCGTTGGTTCGGACATGTAGAAAGAATGCGGGACGAAAGAATGACGAAACAGATATACAATGCAAAAGTGGAAGGATGTAGGAGCCAAGGAAGGCCGAGACTAACCTACCATGACCAAATTGGTCGTGTTTTATCAGAAGGTGATGTCAGAAGCCCCAGGAACCGGCGAGCGTGCATGAAAAGAGCTATGAATGTCACAGAAGCGAGTGAAGTATGCAATGACCGCGTCTTATGGCGCTCGGTTCTCTCTGCCTATCCCGTAAGGGACTTGGCGTGAAGATATACATACATATTTCGGAAGACGTGTGACCTAACTTAAGAAAGGTCTGATTTTCCCTCTGGGTCCTGGAGGTCTGACGACAGTCGCTTCATGTAAAAATCTGTATCCTCGCGAAATACTTAGCTTTAGGTAGAGGACCCCACCAATCCTAATGGATTAGCAAATGGGATACAGCTAAGACGAGAACAAGATGAACAATTTGCAGTGTATTCTTAATTTTGTTACGTAAGTCGAAACATGCTTATTTCTTGAAACAGTATTTTAATCATAAATTACACTAACCGAGTACTGGGTATTTAAAACGAGTTACTTGGCCAGGTACGAGTAGGTACTATAAAACGTGCCGAGTACAGCTAAGAGCAGATCACGTTTAACACTCGAAGTGCAATTGTAACTCTTATCACGAACGGCGTAAGAACGGTACAAAGGTCAAAGTGTAAAGCTTGAGCTGCACTTAGCTGTACGACGAGTAGGTAATATTCGAGTACTCGGCGCGTCTCTAATTTCCAGTATCCTTTTTACAAGTTACTTGCTTATAAAATTTTCATTTTTTTGAGTAAGTATTTATTACGAACTTATTTCGTGAAATTATATTTTACAAATCAACATTTACCTAAATGTTGGTTTGTATTATGTGTAAATGTTATTTCACGGAACAAGTTTATTACCGTAAGGGATTTGGCGTGAAGTTATAGATTGATAGATAGAAGTTTATTACACAAACGTTTGTTTATTAAAGTGACTTTTATGACGTGATTGGCAAGTGTGAACTTTCAAATTAACTATTGTTGCGGAACAAGAATGATTCAAGGCAATTCGTCGTTTAAAGCGGCCTTCTGAAAGATTCTTGTGTTCCTTGCGTTACACGCGTTTATATGGTGACCGCTTGTATTACACCAGACGTACTATTTAGGACTAAATAATAACACTGTAGGTTTTTCTCGTCTGAGCCTCATATTGAACATTATTCTCTGTTTTCCAGGGCAAGCTTGTCGTCGGCCACAACATGTTGTTGGATGTGATGCACACACTCAATCATTTCTTCCAAGCATTACCCTCTGACTATGGGCAATTTAAGGAATTTGCACATTGTATGTTTCCTAAGTAAGTACAGAAGAAATTTCTTTTAAATTGGCAAAATAAAAAGTACACTCTTGTTCAAGTCCTACATACATACAAATAAATATATGTTCCGTTTCATATAGAGCCGTCCCTGTCTGAAACGGAATTTAATGTTCAAATTAATTCAAATTCCAAAATCGTACGTAGCATGATGCAGTTTCAGTTGTCGTCTTCGATGACAAATTAATTTCTTGTTAATCAGACATATAAAATATTATCGTAAACTTCTGTTTGATTAATGTTCGTTATGGAGGTTTAGGCCCGCGAGGCTGAATTCCGCCATGCGCGTTACGGCGCCAACTATATAACGGACCTCAAGGCGTCCATTACAGGATCTATCTATATATCTATAACTTTACGTCAAATATCTTGTAGGGTAGATAGAGAGAACTCTAACTCGGTTCTTTAACACCTCACTTGCATTTTCTCCTTCCTAGCGTTATCCCGTTTCTTAATCCATTAGAATGGGCGAGACCCGCTACCTAAGAGTAATGGTTTGGCGAGGATTTTATATGGAGCGACTGGATTTCGAAAAATAATTTCTTGGACATGTGGGTTTGCTCACGATGTTTTCCTTCACCGTCGAGCAGGTGCTAATAATGACAGTACTCGTAGATAAGTATCGTTAGAAAAGTAGCCTCACTTTTAGCATTTAATGTTTCTATTGTCCATTATTATATGACACATTATACATACGGCGAGCGTGCATGAAAAGAACTATAAATGTGAAAGAAGCGAGTGAAGTGTGTAAGGACCGCGTCTTATGGCGCTCGGTTCTCTCTGCCTACCCCGCAAGGGACCTGGCGTGAAGATATATATACATACATTATACATTCCTCGTGGGAACGCAAGACTAGGGAATCGAAATTCAAATCGCCACTCGGATTGCTCCAAATTAGGCGACAAATATAGTTGTGTCTTAATTTCCTTTGCCATTACCTCATTTGCTAACTGGCGGGGTACACTACTTGTTCCCTATGTTTTCTTAGGCTCCAAAAGATAATAAGGTTTCGCTTGCTAAACCCCTTTAAAATTGTAAATTTGGATAGATTATGGTAATATGTACTTTACTCATACACTTAATCATCTTGTCTTGTGATTACGATAAAGGCGCCAACTCGGTGCTGACGCTTTTCGAGAAAAACGTGTTTTAATCTGTTTTTATTTATATTTTGTTTGTATCTCTGGAACTACACTAGATAGAAAGATGTCAAAAATAAATAAAAAAATAATCTATCTATCTATAACTGCACGCCAAATCCCGAACAACTGAGCGCCACATGCATCGGTCGTTATACACCTCACTCGCCTCTCGCTTCATGCATGCTTGCCAGCTCCTAGACTCCTGACGATCAGTTTAGTCACGGTAGGTAAATATCGGCCTTCCTCGGCAACTTTCGCGTTGTGTATCTGTTTCTTAATTTAACTTTTTTTCAGTTTTATAATTGCATTAACTAAAACTTCAATTTCAGTTTTATTTATCTATATACTTAAAACTATGTATTTATATATAATTCAATTATATATAAATACATAGTTTTAAGTATGTATTTATGTATATACTATGTATGTATATACTATGTATTTATATATAATTCAATTATATATAAATACATAGTTTTAAGTATATAGATAAATAAAACTGAAATTGAAGTTTTAGTTAATGCAATTATAAAACTGAAAAATTGGGTCTAATAAAAGAATCATGAAATGCAATATGATCTAACCTGCTTTGTGTGCTACCACCACCAATCAATTCATGTGAACTAGCGCCAGCCGTCACCGACCTACTACCGTTAACAGATGCAACATGTCGTCGCTGCCATGGCTGCTCCGGTAGTCTTCATGTAAATTTGACTTTCGCAAAATGACGCCTGAATCTATTAACGAAACATAAAATGTCACTTTAAGAAACTTTTAACTATTCAGGAACACCGTTCCTATATGAAATCTATATATTTGACTGTGTGTGCGTGTGTCTGTCGCTTTTTTTTTCGAATATTCGATATTTGACTTCAGATTCGGATTCAGCATAAAAAAAAGTAAAATAGGAATGTTCAGGAACACCGTTCCTATCTCCCGTTGAGGCCCGCGTGGCTGAATTCCGCCATGCGCGTTATTTGCCAAGTATATAACGGGCCTCAAGGCGTCAAGGAACATAGCCAAAATGGCCGACAAATAAAAAAAAAATGAATTGTTATATAATTGACGAGCCAGGTGTTTCTCTGGCAATGCAAGCTTGCGCATTCTCAACTCGTTTTATTTTGAATATTGTATTAACTCAATTTCGCTAAAAACCTTAGTTGACGCGTTTATTGTAAGCGCGCCAGTGCGAGTGTTTGGATAACAATTAGTTCATGCGAACTAGCGCTCGCCGGCATCCGCCTACTCCAGTTGTTTTTCGTGGCACATTCAGATGTCTAATAAATAAAGTGATTTCAGGATACTAGATACCAAATACATGTCCAGTGTAGCACCTTTCAAAGACAACCTGAACTCGAACGTGCTCCAACATCTGTACCTCACACTCTCGGAGGAACCATTTTCGATGCCTAAAGTTGGTATGTATCATTGATATTTTTTTTTACAATATATAATTTCACCTTCCCTTTGCGGGCTCCTCTTATTTGAGCATACTTTGACAGCTGGGCTCGCCGGTTTGATTCCCACACATGACAAACATTTGTGTGCTTGAACATGTTTGTTTGTCTAGTTTGGGTGTTTTTAAGAGTGGTAGGGCGCATCAAAGCGGCTCGTCTGGGGAGGTAAGTGGTGGTTGTTCTATTCTTGCGAGTGAGTGAGGTTACTAGTAAGCTCCTAACTATTTGCTGCATTAGCTCTAACACACTAGTCACTCGCCCATACGGCCCACCTGATGTAAATAGGTTACCGTAGCCTATGATCGTTTGTACATTAAGAAGTGTCACTCGCGCGATGCCACTTCTGCTGCTAACACAGCAACTCCATAGGAGCCTACTGGTGACCTCACTCACACGTAGAACACAACAACCCCCTTCTTATTTGGCTGCGGTTTTTTCCTTTCGTGATGCTTTGACAGTTACAGTATTTATTACCTCACTAAAAGTAGTCACGACCTCGAAGAGATTTGTGGAGAGTCGATGGATGCAGATGGCTCAGGATCGAGACAAGTGGCTCTCTAGAGGAAGCGGCATATGTTCAGCAATACAGCTTGAAATGATGATGTATCCCTGTTCTTTGCAGCGTCTGAAGAAGGTCGGGGATATATGGGCACTGATGATAAGAACCATGAGGCGGGTTACGACGCATACATCACTGGCGTTTGTTTCATTACAATGCACGCGTATCTATACAAGTCAGAACGAGTCACGTCCTCGTCGTCGTCGGTGTTGAAGCCGTATCTTAACAAGTTGTTTTTGTCGAGGACCGCGCGGCAAGACTCGCCGTATATGAACCTTGACGGAAAAGACCGTAAGTTCATTTTGCAACGACGTTATTTAATGTTGGATTTTTTTGTCTTTTATCCCTACAAGGCTTAGCTCCTTGGGTTGCAGTGAAACATAGAACAAGTATCTTTTCGTAAGAATGAGTAGCAAATCTACATTTTTAGAGGACTTGGGTAAAGCACTGTTGACGTATCGTATATTGTGATCTTTGCAATATCCACTACGACGACACAAATCATCCCACGGAAGGGATAGTTCACCTGGAGTAGTTTATAGTATACGTCGCCACGCTGCTCAACTGCGGAGTCAGTGTTTCCAGGCCCCCTTAGTGGCACTAACCAAGCTTCACGACTGTCATCTACCGATAAAAGCGGGCACCGTAGAATTCTGGAATTTTATGGCGTAGCTTGGTCACGTTTGGTATTGGCTTAATGCAAACTAATTCTTTCAACGCTCTCCATTAAAAAAAAAATGCGGAGTTAAATCAGGTGAACGGGCTGGCCACAAATTTGTACAAGTCCGCACTAGTGATTCCAAAAATTCGAGTCCTATAGACCTAAATTTAATTTAATTTTCAAAGGCTTCGTAGGCTTACTACGAAGCCTTTGAAAGCTACGTACTCATAACTACTCAATGTGCTTAATATTTTCAGGGGTAGATAAGATAAAAGTTTTCACTTTCAAAGTTAACAGATTTGTTAAATCTCCTTGAATTATTATAACTTTTCCAGGAATATACATAACGAAAAATCATACCACTCAAAATTTACTCAACATGTGTAGAGAGATTCTGTGAATTATGTTATGAGAGTTTCCAGAGATTATTGCATTTTTGCGAGTGAATAAGGTTGTTAGGAAGCGAATAAGGAGTTTTTTCTTTAACATCACGACACACGAGCATTACTGTTTGTGTTGCAAGAATCCATAAGTGCAGTGATTGCGTTCCATGGGGTGGGTCGTAGCTTCCTGATACGCGACGTACACAAATGCGAGCTTTCATAGGTATATATAAATTGTATTCTCATTTCAGCAACACCATCCAGAGATCACGTGTTCCACATGACTTTTCCAAAAGAATGGCAGAGAAACGATATTAACCAGCTTTTTAGTCCTTATGGTAAGTATCTCTAAACATCACATAGTGTAAGACGTCGTTTATTTATTTTAACTTTGTCGATTACAAAATAAGGTTTACAAATAATTACAAATAAGAGAGGTAGGATTCAGCGAGAAGTCGTGCTATGCTCCACCTCCTTCGATCCTATATCTGTTGCAGGGGGCATAGCATGACTTCTTGCTCTAAATATCCGTCTGGGGAAGCACCTCCACCTTATAGAAGACCGCAGCCAAATAACAACTCCGGAAGGATTGTTCCTGTGCGTGAGTACGGTCGCCACTTAACTGAGAGGTTGTTGTGCGGACAGCGGGAGGACCGGTGGATGTCAAATCGCTGCTAGCAGTGTGGGCGCAGCAGATTGGCGCGGCGTTCAGGGAGACCCGGTGAAACGGTTGACCCCCAGCCGCACGCAGGTTAGTAGGTTACCCGAACCCGGGGAATACTTAATTTCCGCCCCGGGAGGCTGAACCGCCTGTGAAAAGTCACTGTTGCAGTGGTCGTGCCGGACCGGCGTGGATCAAGGCGGCCACACCCGGATCTACGCGTCCCTTTACAGGTCTCATAGCGGTGATACAGGCACAGCTCGGTTATTCAAGCACCTGCAAAGGGCGACTGACAGAGTCATCGAACAGTATCCCTCCGCGGAGTTAGTAATTTTGGGAGACTTCAATGCCCAGCATGCCGAGTGGCTTGGCTCTCGGTGCACTGACTACGCGGGGAGATCTGCTCATGACTTTGATCTGGCCTATGCTTTCTCTCAGCTGGTTCATTCTCCCACAAGAATATCAGATGTAGATTACCATGCAAGCTCTCTACTGGACCTGGACATGCAAGTATAACATCTCAGTAGATGCGCCGCTTGGCTCGTCGGATCACTGCCTCATTCGGACCCAAGTGCCTTGTGCCAGACGCTACCCACCTCGGCCTGCCGGATGTCGTCGCGTATGGCACTATAAGTCAGCAGACTGGGATGGATTGCGTGAATTTTACGCATCGTACCCGTGGAGGCAGCTATGCTTCGAATTAGACGGTATTGATTCCTGCGCAACCGCAGTGGCTGCGGCGATATTGGATGGAACGGAATGTTTCATTCCAATCGCCTTGTAGCTACTGCGGGAGCTCAAAAGCGGCCGTGGTTTAATCGGCATTGTAAGGAAGTCATTCTTCTTAAGCAGGCTGCTTACAATGCTTGGACCACGGCGCGTGCTAACGGGGAACTCTGTCTAGTGTCTGTTTTGAAGCGCAAACTGAATGCTGCCTCGAGGTCCAGTAAAAGGGTGGTTGCTAGAGTAAAATTCGATTTCGTCGGCAGAGTTGGCGAGCGGCTTGCGAGCTTTTCCTCTGAGAGCCGTACTTTCTGGTCGCTCGCTAAAGCTGCCAAGGGAAATTTCTGTCAACTATCCATGGCAAAAACCGGATGGCAGTTTGGCCCAATAGCGCTAAGGAGAAAGCCGATTTACTCGGTAATCTCTTTGCGTCTAACTCGAATATGAATGACGGGGGAGCAGTGCCACTATCCCGTGGTGGCATTGAGCTACCAGTGCCGGAAATCTCCATTATCCAGCGAGATGTCCGGCGGGCCTTACTCTCTCTCGACATTTATAAATCGAGTGGGCCGGATGGTATACCAGCAGTGGTGATGAAGCTGTTTTTTATTTATTTATTTATTTACACGATACAGTTACATATTACAATCTATTATGTTCGCCAAACTGTTATAACAGTTTGTTGGCGAGTTTATACACTCTTTCTTAGTTAGTGTGCTCCTGAGTTGTGTTCTGTACTAACGCACCTGTAATCATGCTTTCTTACTCCACAGGGCAAATCCCGACTTCATGGAAGACCGCCAATGTGCACCCGGTGCCTAAAAAGGGCGATAGATCAGATCCATCCAATTACAGGCCTATCGCCATAACCTCCCTTCTCTCCAAGGTGACGGAGCGTGTGATAATCACACGACTCCTAAGATACCTAGAGGATCACGACTTGATTAGCGACCGTCAATACGGTTTCCGCCATAGTCGCTCAACTGGTGATCTTCTAGTGTATCTTACACACCGCTGGGCTTTCGCGAGAGAGAGTCAAGCTGAGGCATTGGCTGTCAGCCTAGATATGGCGAAGGCGTTCGATCGGGTATGGCACCGGGATCTTCTATCGAAGTTACCATCATACGGGCTGCCCGAGGGTTTGTGCAAATGGATCGCCAGCTTTTTATCCAAGAGATGCATAAAAGTCGTGGTTGACGGTGGATGCTCCGATAGTATGGATATCAATGCTGGCGTCCCTCAGGGTTCTGTACTGTCTCCGACGCTGTTTCTGCTGCATATCAATGACATGTTGTCAATTGATGGCATTCATTGTTATGCGGACGACAGCACCGGGTACACTTATTATACAGGCCGTGCACACATCCTCGTTCCCTTGTGGTAAACTACCGCCGCGATAAACTTGTGTCTGAAATGGGTGGTACTTTGGCTAAAGTATCTGACTGGGGGTGGCTTAACTTGGTCGAATTCAACCCCAAGAAGACACAAGTTTGCGCGTTCACCGCTAAGAAAACTCCATTTGCTGTGGTTCCTAAATTCCAGAACACACCTCTTACCGTCACCAAAAGTATTAGGATGCTTGGCGTCGGGATCTCCAGTGTTGTGCAATATCGAAATCACCTGGAGGAGGTCAAGCTGGCGTCCGAAAAACTTGGTGTGCTCAACAGGGCTAAGCAGTACTTCAGTGCGGGGCAAAGACTTATATTATATAAGTCTCAAGTCAGACCGCACTTGGAGTACTGCAATCACCTTTGGGCGGCAGCACCTGGATACCAGCTTGGACTTCGATTCAGAGACGAGCTGTGAGAATTGTCGACAATCCTAAGCTTACACACGATATTGAATCCTTAAGTTTAAGGCGAGATTTTGCCTCCCTTTGTGTTTTCTACCGATTGTATAACGGGTTGTGTTCTGAAGAGTTGTTCGAAATGATGCTGACAGCTACTTTTTATAACCGCACCGCTCGCCGATGGCGGGGCGTTTACCCTCACATGCTGGAACCGCAATGGTCGCGTACTGTGCGGTTCCAGAGAAGTTTTCTTCTGAGAACTCTCAAGCTGTGGAATGAGCTCCCAGCCGAGGTTTTTTCAAGTGACTACAGCCTGGGGTTCTTCAAGAAATGCGTGAAGAGGTTTTTAGAGGGTCGGGAACGCTTGAGTGACACCCCTGGTGATGCAAATGTCCATAGGCTACGGTGACTGTTTAACATCAGGCAGGCCGTATGCTTGATTGCCACTTTAGTGGAATAAAATTAATAATAATAATAGGTCCCTAAAGGAGTTAATGTTTTTAACAATATTCACTATTTCAGTGTGGGGGTCTCAAGAAAGCCCTAACCTAACTGAAAAACAAACTGACTGATTGTTTGAGAATACTTGCTTACCGAATATATTTTTGGAAATTAATTAATTCCTACATTTGTTCATCATAATCTATTTCGTGAATCGACTGTGTTAAATCTGACTGGTTACTTTTGTTTTCAGGTCAAATAATAGTGCAGTTCATTGATGACACGACTGCATACGTGGCGCTCACGAACCGCAAACGGGCGAGGGAAATGTCGAAGGCGCTTTCGGGCCACAAACGAGTGAAGCTTATCCCGTTCGACAGACATAAGAGAACGCAGTGCAAGGTAATTTTTCGTGGGAGTTTGTTGCTTTTACATTGCAAATTCGATTGTATTCGCCAATATGAAGAAGATACAGTTAAGTTCGGTGTGAAAACTATCGATTTTAATCAAATCGCAGTCTTGCTTGGCCGATTTGTATGCCTGTATTACGAATATCTATAATTAATAATATATATATATATATATAGATTTGGCGTTATTTGAAAACCTGCTGCAGGACATTTTTTTTAATTCATCTTAGTTAAAATACGATTATCTAATAATCGATTAAAATAAAAATATATCGCCAACCGTTTTTATGTATATATGTATACCTTCACGTCAGGTCCCTTGTCCCTTGAGTAGGCAGAGAGAACCTAGCGACACTACGCGGTCCTTTCACACTTCACTCGCTTTCTTCATATCTCTTTTCATGCATGCTCGTCGGTCGGACAATTTGGTCGTGGTAGGTAGCCCACCTGCCTTCTAAATCCTCCCATTTTCGCAATTGCTCTTAATTGCCAAATTAACCATTACTTCGTTACTAATGAACGAAGCCACTAGTATCTATTCTTTCAATCAATGCGCGACAGATTAAATAAAGAGTGGCTAGAAGTCGATCATCCCGTTGCGCAATTTTTAACAGGGCATGGAAACTTTAGGGCGAAGCTCTTTTCGTTTAGACTTGTGCCATTGCCTTTATGTGAATGTTCTACGACAAATCATGAATTCGAGCAAGCAGCACGTCATGTTCTCTGGGAGTGCGATCTCTGGCGTCGGCAGCGGGACGATATGTTAAATTCCTTGCATGTTACATCCGGGGTAGTATACTATTGTAATTTGGTGGCAACAAGGGAGAATTACCGGACGTTTAGGCGATTCTGCAATCTATATTATTGGAATCGATGTGTTGGTAACAACTCACAAGTCTCAATAGTGTTAGATATTTGATAAACTGTGGTGCACGGCAGTTGAGCTTCACTCGACTAGCCATCTCTTTGAGGTTTTTAAATGCCTTATTTGTCATATTGCTGTCTCTCACTTTGCCAAGAGGGTAGGTCAATTCCAAAACTTCCTACTCCTACAAATTTCATCTGATTAAATTCGTTGTGAGTTCCAAGGCAGCTGTAGTTTAAGCCTCGGGACCTCGGGACCGGGAATGAACTTCACTGTTCATTGCCGTTGTTGTGGTCGCCGCTGTTAATTCTGGCTACACAGGAGGCACAGTAGTGGAAAATAGTGGTAGGCCTTTCCCGTTACTAATGAACGAATAGCCAATGAGAATAACATACACACGCCTACCCCGACGTTAGCATTAATAAAAGTTGAATTCATTGTTCGCAGCCGGAGGACCTGCGACGAGAGTGGTTGACATCCAAGCAGATGGCGGCTATGTGCGTATTAATTATGTTGCTTTTGGTAGCTCCAGACATACTCCATCACATATTTGTATTGAATACTAATTACCCACCGATTCACCTAGTACTGATACTCATTACTTTTACGGTGTTGGTTAGATTATTTAATAATTAAAGAGCGGCGCATTTTTTATTCTTCGTCCTCTAGGTTTCTGCGACATTTAAACTGTTTATTTTAAACGTGTTGTAGTAAAAATGCTATGCTGATTCTTTGTCCTATAAGGAACGTGCCTGTTCCTTTTAATATGTTATGATTTTGTATGAAGAATCAATTAGTAACGCTTATTAAGCGTGGTGAGTTTCGTCTTGAGAACTATTAGTTTTTTTGATAGATGATGTTATTCTCTTAAGCTACAGCGAAGTGCATAGAGTACGGAACTCGTATCGTACGCTTGCACATTTTGGCGCGCATTTCTAGTCTTAAAAAAAAAACCTTAATTTATTTTTCCATAGATAAGTGTATATTGTTAGTGATTTACGATGTTTTGTGAGAATATAAAGGTAGAACTTTTTTTGCATTTTTGCGAAATCGCCATCCTTTTTGTTGATTTTTTTTCTTTACTAATTACGCCCGCCGTAATTAAGCGGCTAGTGATGGGTCTAAGAGAGATGCATTGACGCACTTTCCACTTTAAATATTATGTAATTAAAAGAAAGTTAAAATGCTCTCGAAGGTTTAAAGATCTTTCTTATTACTATGTTTTAAGTATTTTTAATTCTTTTTATATCGTAAGTAGTACATTTTTTATGCCGTGAGACAAAGTGTAAACAAAGCACAGGTTTTCAAACTTATTTGGTACACTAAGGCCAACTCTCTTCTACATGCCTTGTTTGTTAACAACAGTCTTATTGTTCGTAGAACGCAATGAAGTAGGTTGGAAACGATTTTCTTCGTTCGGCGAAGTAAGTGATCGGTCCAGGTTCAAACATTTTTATCTAGGAACTCATCAATAACATAATATTTTTACCTAGGAACTCATCAATAACAATATTTTTACATAGGAACTCATCAATAACATAATATTTTTACCTAGGAACTCATCAATTACATAATATTGTTTTTATACAACGTCGGAAGCCATTCAAGCCTACGGCCCACCTGATGTAACGCGGTTACCGTAGCCTACGAACGCTTGTAATACATTAAGTATCACTCACGCGATGTCTCCTCTGCTGCTAACACAACAACTCCTTAGGAGCTTACTAGTAACAGTAAACCTCACTCACACGCAGGATCACAACAGCCCTCTAGGGAGTCGTTATTTGGTTTCCTATGAGGCTGCTTTGATGCGCCCTACATCTCTTAAAACATCCAGAGCAAGACAAACAGACATGTTCATGGACACAAATATTTGTCTTGTGCGGGAATCGAACCCACGAGTTTTGGTGTCAAAATCGCGTCATTCACGACTGCGCCACCGAGCTCATCGAAACATAATATGAAAACGTAACACTAATAAAACAAAATTTAAGAAATAGCGAAAATAATGGGCGACAGAAAACACACAATTATATATGGCGGGATAATCCAGAGAAATGCATAACTTGTTAATTTTTCATGCATCGTAATTAACTGTTCATCTTCGTAATGATCAGTTCAACCTTTGAAATTCACAACATCTTTAGGTCTTTTATAATGCTGACAATTATGAAAATTTCATAGAAAACAATTATACGTAGGCACTGCGATGGATTTATCACTTGTAGCATGTTATTCTTACGATTAACGTCTACAACGGCTGATGATGCCTCGTGGAGAGGCGAAACACGTGTCGCAGCGATGACCAGGCCAGTCGTGGCAGCGACGGTGGTGGTGGGGGCATGCGGATTCTGTTCCAGATGGCGGACGACCGCAGCAGCCGAGGCAGAGACTACCGGAGCAGCCATAGCAGCATCGGCATGTTGCACTTACTAACAGTAGTGGGTGGGTGCCGGCCGGCGCTAGGCCGCATGAACTAATTGGTGGCGGAAGCACACAAAGCATTTTTTTGATCTAACCGATCAAATTGCAAATAAATAACTGATGTGTATGAAGTCAGTAGCTTCGATGCTTCGAACAGAAAAGTATCTGATAAAACAGCAAAGTTATTATCATAATCAGCCTTGAATTGCGTATCTGTCATATCAGTCGTTTCATCAACTTGTGACCTGTATTCCCTAGTTGTTTGTAACATTTATGTTATTCATACATGATGAATTATGAAGCAAATTTCTGTTTTCTAAAGGAAATCCATTATCATTATGAATTTTCTCGATTGTGTGTGAGTCAAAAGCTTTCTGGTACATTAATTTAAACTGTAGGGCAGATGGACTGTTATTGTATTGATTTCATATTCAAACTTGCTATTACTAAAAACAACAATTATTCGTGATCCTGACTGATCTTACACATAACCAGAAATATTATTGTTTTCTCTTTTTTGGCAACATATATAAAAAAAAAAACTATCGTAACGGAGAATGTCTATCGTACAACACACTTTGTCATTGCGACGAAAATATGGCCGATGACAGTGCACAGCTCCGTCGTGCCCCGCGTCTCTCTTGTGCCCTTTTGCGATCCTTCCGAATTATACTAAAACATCCAAGTTACTATTAAAATTCTACTAACCGATGAAAAAAATATTACTATTCCTTTTATTTTGCTTCGGGAAATATTTTTTACAAATCGGGTCTGCACATGCACATTTCACGATTATTAATCACAACATAAATAAAATATTGCTCGTCGACTATTTTGGTTCATACGTTTCATACTTAGTAAGGTGCGCTCTTTAACTTGCTTAAGTATACTCAGGTTTGTTTACATTTTGTCTCAAACCTCAAGTGAAAACGGTAGGTATAGATCTATATGTGGACGGCTCGCTGGTTGTTTGCTTGACAATGGTTATTCCGTATCTATTGACTGTGTTAAATTCTTTCGCCCGCGTTAGTAAAGCGAGCTTGGTGTGAAATCACATGTTTTTAGTACAGATTGCAAAATATCTGTGGAAAGCCAGCCATTATTTTGTACGGAAGCTAATTTTTTTTATCATACATCCGGTGGCAATTTGGTTTGTTGTGCAGCCTATTTTTATTGAAAACGCTCGTACGTTTTCAATAAAAATAGTGTCGCTTTTGAATTGCCACTATGACTACTAACGTAGCTCCTTTTCATGAGTTTTCTGAAGACTTCAAAGGAAAAAGCAGTAACTTCGCTACAACCTCACCGGCTGTTGATATTTAGATGCGATTTTTTATAAGACAGGTGAATTACCCAGTTGGTCTTAATTAAATATCGGTGAAAGTAGGCTGTCGTTTATCAGATCCTCTTTCGCAGATTGGTAGGATGTACCATGTGTAGGCAAGATTGGTTGTGGCTTTAAACATGATTAAGCCACTTACACCCCAAAGAAATCTAATGAGGAATTCCTGTACATTTAATTTTTACGAAAATGCGCAGCAACACTGTCCAGTCGAGGACTGACGAGAGTTTTTTTATAATAACTTATTTATACAGGGTGGTCAGTTGTGGTGATATAAAGTCTTATAACTTTAAGACAATAAAAGTATAGGTGTATCAAGGTATTATTTATAGATCTATTTTGGTGAATATATCTTTTTATTGAACTCTATAAAAAGTTGTACATGTGTCTGTTGTTGTTATGTCATCGAGGTATTTCGTCAGGACGATGACCGAAATATCCGGCGCGGCTCTGTCGTCCTCACGAGAGGACTCTCACAGGCACGATATCATGTTAGTTAATCCATTCACTCGTACCTACTTTATATTTACTCGTAACCTAGTTTTTAGGTATTTTTTTTACAATCAATGGATCTCTGTTGTCGGGTAATAAATATTATTATTTGATCAAAAAATGATGGTGGATGTACACGCTTGTTAAATTTTAAACAACTAACACTCGTTATGTGACAAAGTATGAGAGACTGTCACAGTTGGTAATTATTGTTGTTACACAAGTGCTTTTAAATTTTCTGTAATAGCGTTTATACTCTTTCAAAGAGGATCTATTTATTGAAATACGTCGCAATAAAAGTACGCGCTTCGAATTGTAGAGGAGGCTCTAATAATTATAAAACTAAAACTTGTGCCAATTAATAAAGTAAAAAAAAATATGAAAAAAGTGGATATCTGCGTTGACACATTTGCGAGTGTTATCATGTTGAAAATTAACGTTTATATACACAGTGGTCCAGAGGTGATCAACACGAAAGGAATGATTTTATTTAGGGACCCGGAAAACCGGTTCCGCTGCATTATCGGACCTGGTTTTCATTGACAAAAAGAATTAAAATGATGATCACATTTTTCATGAAGCATATTTAACTGCCTATTCCGCAGGGGATTTGACGAAGATATACGTAAATGTATAACATATCGACAACAAAAGTTTAAAAAATGCCGACGACATTTAGATGTAAAATTATTCCTTATTCGCCTTTATTGCTAATATAATTAGAATTGAATCAATTTAAAGAATGTAAGCATTCTGAGAACGGTGCGTATTTTTATTTATGTATGTAATGTGCGTTTATAATTAGGTTTAATTTTGTCGCATGTCATATGCACACTGAAGCCAAATATAGGACCGATAAATTTATTTATGAATATATTATTTCATGTATTAAATTGCTAGTATCTAGGGCAAATTACGATACAAATATTCGTCAAATTATAAAAAAAAACAGCAAAGTAAAAAGAAACAGCAAAGTAAAAAGAAACTAAGAATATACCATGTTGATTAATTGGTAATTCAAATAACAAAATATAATTTAATTTCCTTTCCTCTTTTCATTTTCTGACAATTGAAATGAAAAGAGTGTTGAACCCTGGTAATAGGCATCAACTGGTTTCTCGACCATGGGTGCTTTCGTTAGAGCACCCAGGTTAAGGCTAGCGTAGGAGGCGAGTATCTCTTTCGTGAAAGATCATCTCGGGATACATTTGCTCGCTTTCTTCTTTTACATAATAATCTTAACTATGTTGATTCCAAAAGTTGTATATAACGCCGTAAAGGGCATGGCTTGATCAAGCCACGCGGGTCTCTAGGAGTTAATATGTAGTATCTCTCATCCTTTGTTTTAGTTATATTCTGGATCAATCTGTACGTGACGTTGTCTATGTCCAATTAAGACTGTGATAAAGACTGTAATGGAATTTATGATTAAGAAGAGTCTGTTAACTTGAGGGTATTTTTACTTGAATAATATTTTGGGCGTGTCAGCACTATTACGTATTAAATATGTACGGAGTTAATCGCCTACATAAAACACAATGTTATCTGCATATGTATTCGATTGTACCCGTAAAAATGTATTTTCGAATCGAATACGTGGCAGTGCACAAACGACCCCATAATTAAATATATGTAGTTTACACTACATATAAATAACTATAGTCTTATTATAATTCTACTATTACTAATTGACTACGGTGTTTTGTAAGGTGAAGGTTTCCATAGTTGGAGCAATTGTTATTAAATATATCTGAAACTTATTTCTCTTTTGCCAAAGCTGTTCATCACGGTACCTTTTGGAGGTGAGGTATAGTAAGTAGATGAGACAGGGCTCATGTCCAGTGGCGTGCACAGAGATTTTTGACAGGGTAGGCAGATTTTTTTTAAAGCTATTAACTTACCAAAAAATACAGAATGTTGATTTTGGTTACCCAGTCTTGTGGAAATAATGATGTATGTGATCACTTGTTTTTATTCACCGAACACTACACACACCACATGAACAACTTTCGCAGTGAATATCATCCATATTTATCAACTTTAAAACTTTAAAATCTTATTTCGTCTGTTACCAGTCAATCGATTCAAAACAAAAACAATGGCGGCCGTCTTAAAATCAAAATAAAATTAACATCAATTTTATACGAAAAAAAGAAATGGCAATATCTTTCACTATAATTATATGCAGCAAACTACTTTTTAAAATAGTTACTCGCGACACTTAGGTAATTTACGTTATAGTTCAGCTGAAAAGACATTGTCTATACTATGCGATAGTGTGCGTTATTTGTGTTATTGTGGGCAATGTAATTACAGGAATGCACACTACAATATTTGTATTAACAACACGGCACACATACGTAAATTTAGACAGAAATAGTTAGTGTATTCCGCCGTTAAAAGCTGCCAATGCGGCGCTGGTGTAGCGTAGCGCCTAGCTGCGATTTGAATATGACTAGCGATGATTTTAATAACTTACCGATACAGA
Organism: Pyralis farinalis; assembly: GCA_947507595.1. Taxonomy (NCBI): domain Eukaryota; kingdom Metazoa; phylum Arthropoda; class Insecta; order Lepidoptera; family Pyralidae; genus Pyralis; species Pyralis farinalis. The sequence continues at coordinate 6,567,252 of OX382269.1, read as the reverse complement.
TAGATGGAGCTGTTTTTAATTTTTTGTTTTTGATACGAAATATTAGTTAAAAACTATGTTTAAGAATGAAACATCGGATGGTATTTATCAAATTGATAGGGTAGGCAATGTCTTTTTGTCTATATGGAGTGCACGCCACTGCTCATGTCACGTGCGCGAACCATTTAGCATTTATAGAATGATGCATTTGTACCATATAACTAACTTCTAACTGAAATGTTTGTAGTACAAATAAATAAAATTTAAGAAATAGAATGAAATAAAAAAAATACGCTGTATCTCCGAAAGTAAAGCATTCTCGACCAGTGTATCTATGAGACTCATTACGAATAGAGTTCCTATGGTCTTCTTCGGTCTCTAGGATCAGACCATATTGATGTTACCAACATTCCATTGGTAAACGTTATTATAATGCATCAATTAGAAGTAGTTAAATTCGATTCCTTAGATTTCAATACATAACTATCTGTGTTCCGCGATTTCACTACAGGCTATGAAGTCTACAACCATCCTCCAGGATTGGGTTACCAAAGGCAATAAGGATTTTCCAAATCTGACTGGTAGTTCCAGTGATAAACGCGTTCAAACAAACAAACTCTTCGACTTTATTATATTAGTATTACATACAAGCCGAGTTAATAAAATCGTGGTAAAAATAGCCACTTCGTACTTTCACTTACAAAAAAAAATTTTAATGAGATATCATTATCACTCTGCGTCTACCTTTTTATGGATATAGGTTTTTCTTTTTACTTTCCACTATACGAGATTATCTGTTTTCTGCACCCACTGTCGGCCGCTCGTTTGACGGCCAGCAGTCCATATTGAGACGGAGAGTTCCAACGGCCCATCGCGCCCTCCATTCTACTACTTTTCCCTCCATCTCCCATACTGACTCTGCGAGCTATAGCCAGCACATTGCCACTGCAGCTGCTGATGTTAAGGGCTATGTCGAAATGAGTATATCTAGTAATTTGTTCATTGACAATTCGATGTTACAGTTTTATGACTTAAGCGAAGTATAAATAAGTAAATCTGTGTAATATCTTTTTAGATGATAAGTGATGTGGGCTTTGTTTATTTTGCTACATTATTTGGATTATTGTAGTGGACAACGTTATCAATATTTATATTTACAAAGGTATGTATATACTTGCTGTATCACTAAAATCACAAAAGACAGTCTTAAAACATGCGCACATCCTCTTGCATATGCCGCCCCAATTCTAATTCTAAGTAATAGGATTTGAATTATTTTTCCTGTAGTGTATTCAATTTTCGAAAACAATAAGAAGCATTTGGAGCATGGTTCTTGGGAGTATGCTGGGTGATGTGGAGTTTTCAGTGGTAATTTATATACTTTTATGACAGTCCGCATTGGTCGTAGTGTGGACGTGCATTGTCTTGAAGATGGAGCGGATTAGAGCAATTAAAACGTCTCAATTGTTTGACAGCGAGTTTGTCTATTGTCATTTGAAATTCTCAACACGCTCCGTTGCTTCTCTCCTCAGACTCTTAGATTCAATTTGTTTTTGGAACATGGTTTGGCTGCCTGTTTGTGTCCAACCAGTACGATGACGGATATTTTCGATTGTCATATAGAAACCACTTTTTATTACAAATGATAATCCCCATTCAGAATTTCCTCTTTGGTGTGTATACTCAGCAAGCTAAAATGCAGTATTATTGTTCTCGTTTGACGAGTTTATACGGTTTAGATTTTAGAGATGATTCAGTATCACTTCATCATTTACGTTATTGACTTTAGTCTCCTGTCGGCTGCAAGCTCAATATAAGATGAATGTTTCCAGAATGAAAGCGATCAAATCAAAAACCCACCATGCTGTTTTCACTTGCATTACCTGATTCGTACACGTCAATGGTATTGCATGCTATCTGTGCTACGTTGGTGCTACAATGGAACTCGTATTCGAATGTTAAGCGCAAAGTTGATTTGATATCATTGAAAATTGAACAGCGATAAAGCAAATGAAAAACTAATTTTTGAAAAGAAGAGATCATAGCTATATTAGAAAATTTATTTGAGTTTACAATTCTAAATAGAATAAAAAATATAGCTCTCACACAAGCGTTTACATACATATATATATATATATTGACAAAACTTGGGAAAAAGTAGAGCATGAAGGAGTACACTAAAACCTTTAATGACTGCATTTTTATGTACTCCTGTCCCTGCAGTTGGATGAGTACTAATAAACTAAATAGAGTATATTGATTAGTGATACGTTTAAAGTGATATTAATGTAAAACACAAGCGTTTCATCTTCGTAAAAGTATTTTTTTTTTAAACCAGAGAGCACTAGAGAGCGGACCAAACAAAGAATTGGGTTTTTGTTATAATAAAATTAATATTAGGGTTTTTTTTTGTGTTAACGACAACTTTAATGCTTTTCTTAAATTGTCGCAACTATTGTGTCACTATACGCTTTGAATATAAGGAAACTAGGATGTATAATTGATATTTTATAATGTCAATTATACACCATGTAGATTTTTTTTTCGTAACATTTTTTTAATTTATTTTGGCAACAAGAAAACATTCTAAATCTAAGAAGTTGATGTGAAAATACCAAAATTAAAACATAGAATCATATCTTACTCTACCACGAATAACATGAAATCGACCTGCACAAAAATGACACATTTGTATTTGGTTGTAATTATAATGTTCTTATTTTAGAGAAATAATATAATAGATTGTTAATAGAAAATTAACGTTTATGTTGAAACGTAAAACCAATAGCCTGAAATCCCTCAATTTCGTTTTAAACTTGTAATTAACAGATATGAATCAAATTAATTTTACTGTAACAAAACGCGAAACCGTTGTTCAAAGTCTGTTGCTATATGCTATAACTTTTTACCAGTTGTGGTTTTAAATTTGATTCAATTATGTCCTGATAGAGCAGTCTCTATCATAAAATTACATCATTTACTTACGTATAGATATTAATGAAAAAGTATGATCTCACGAAAAATGTATTAATGTTTCAAAATTTTTTTATAATGTATACATTCCACGTAATAGTTAAGTAATTTTGACACCTGCAAGAAATATCTTTGTAAGTCATTTTTCGGCAAAATAATAAAAAAAATAGAGTATTCGGAAACTTTAAAATATAATTAAAGCCACAGGTGTATATTTTTCGATAAAATATCATTGCAAAATGGAATAAACAGGATTGGCCTAATATGTATGGCTTATTACTCTTCAACACAATCATATTTTATGGCTTATTGTGACTTCCGATGCGTACAGTTTCTTTATCATTTAAGGTGACATCGTATCTTTGGTGTATAATTAAATAACAAACTTAATATCAAAAACAAATATTTGACAAACAATTTCGAAATAAAATCTAAACACATGAGATTACATGCTATCAAAAGGGCTGCATCGAATGTTCTACTTAACATACTTTTTTAGTCACTGCAGAGGCGTTGTGATACGAATAAAAGCGGAAAAAATATATAGTTGGATCATTGTAACACATTTTTGCCTAATACTGAATTACGATTTTGTTCCTTGCAGCTGTTCGGTTGATGTTTAATATAATCCGTGTCGAACTATTATTATCGCCAAGCGAATATAATATACTCATTACATATCTAATTAAATAAACAATAGTCTTTGTGTCCGAACTGTTTTATTTTATACGACAATTCCTTAAATCACAGCAGTAACGGATTACAGCAATGGCGCTTTTCAAGCTTTTTATTTAATTAGTAAAAATTCTATATATCTGTTTCGTCATTCTTTCATCCTGCATTCTTTCTACATGTCCCTAAGAATTCAAGATAGATTAAGAAAATAAAAGAACCCCGCCAGTATATTTGTTGCATATTGCAATATTTCCTTGTGTCTACTACCTATTACCATCTCGATACACTTGTACCACTGTTTCTCCGCCAGAATACCATTCTGAAAGAAAACAAATCCTGAATTTCAAAATTTCAAATTATTCATTCATCCAGAATTGTTGAAAATTCTATCCACCTTATTGCTTTTTGTATTCAGAATTCCAGAGAGAAATTCCAACATTCGATACATAATCTAAAATAATAACAAATATGAAAAAAATCTGTAAACAGATGCCTTATATTCCTAATTTATATAAACTAGTCCATACCGTCCAAATATTATAAAACAATTTGCTTGTTTCCAACTTAATTTTTTTAGTGTTTCCGATATTTTTGCTGCAATAGCTAATAAATAAAAAAAAAGAATATCGAGTTACAAACAGAGGAGAAAAAATTACTCAACTGTTTTGTCTTTGCTATTGTATTTATATATAGATCTATCTATCTATAAATACACGCCAAATCCCTTGCAGGATTATTATATATGGATGATCTTGTATATAAAGATCGCGTTACCTCCTAAAAGCATGCATGAAACATTTCGCTACTCACTTTGTGTAAAAAGAAATCAAATGTAAATCAAAAACCTTCTGTTACATTTGATAGAACTACAAGCTTTACAATAAGGAAACAAAATTACAAAACTATCGTTAAATCTATATAATAAGAATACAATATTTTTCAACTTATTTAATATTCATAACTCCAACACGCTATACAAAAATCAGACAGGATTAAAAGAAAAAAATATATTTTCTGAGATGATAATCATCCGACCGTTTATCCCGGTTGCGTCTTTCCACTAGCGAATCTTCAGCTTTTAATACAGAGTACAGCATGAGCGAGAGTCATTTAAGCAATTTAAAATAGTTCATTACCTAAATATTCTAGTACTGTGGCCGGCAGAGCAATGCTGTAATGTGGTCCCAGTTTTAGCGGAGCTTCGCCATTGTACGCCAAGATCCTGCGGATCGTGAGAAGATATCAATAGGGTGACCATGCGCTCTAATTATTGTATATTTTTTTTACAAACAAGCATATAAAGCCTGGTTGATATAAAGCGGTTTCCGTAGACTGTTTGCATGTTGTTCCACCAAACGCAGTAATTCTTCAGGAGTTCACTCACTAGAAGAAATACAATAACGCTCTTCTGTGAGTTTGCTAATTGTTTGTTTTTGTAAGAGTGGATATTCTTGACCAGTGGAATTGCAAATTAAATATAGCGTTACCTTACCCCTCTTTCGTTTGAGCCGTATCTAGGATGGGAGTACGGGCAGGTGAAATTAGTTTAGGTTTAATGACAACGTTATTTTATACAACGTCTTAAGGCACACAAGCAGACGCCCGCCTGATAAAAAGCGTATGAACGCTGGCAATACAGGAAGTATCGCCCACACGTTGCTTCGCCTGGTGCTAACACATGAACTCCTTAGGAGCTGACTGGTAAGCAGACTCACTCGTAGGAACAACAACCCTCTATTGAGGTATTTCCCCAGTCGTGCTGCTTTGACGTGCCCTATCTTTCTTAAAAACACACAGACTAAGACAAACAGACATGTTTATGCACACAAATGTTGGTAATCGAACCCACGATGGTTGGTTGGATGGACGGTGAGTTACTATCACCCCAATCAAGGTTAATAAATGATCGTACTATATAGTGTTGGTTGTACGAAGCTCCTGTGTCCATTTTGTAACAAAATCCGCAGCAATAAGAAAGCGTGGTGGTAGTCGGCAGTAGCTCGGACAATGGCGCGTGGCGATACAGGCGACCCTGCGACCTCGCGTGCGCGCTTCCGCCATCTTGCATTTTAATGCGCTCGCGCAGCGCACATTTACATACCATAGACAAGTGAGATGATATTTTATTCTCATTTACTTTAAGTTATCCGATTAACTGTTGTTGCTTTTGTTCACATGCATTTATTCAGGATCAGCATTTGCCGTCGAAATGAATCAAATTAGGAATCCCAATCATAGATATAAATGTTATGATGATGTTGCCAGAATAGAGGTAGGTCACATCAAAGCCTGTCTGGGGAAGTACCTCCACCTCACAGAAAATCGCACCCAAATAATGACTGGCTGGAGTGTTGTCGTGTTCCTGCGTGTGAGTGCAGCAAGCAGTAAACTCCTAAGGAGTTGCTGCGTTAGCAGCAGAGGTGGCATCGCGCGATCGATACTTAATGTATTGCAAGATTTCATAGGTTACGGTAACCACTATAGGTCGTGTGGGCCATATGTTTGTATGTCTCTTGACGTTGTATAAAAAAAAACATTTTATTAGTACTCATTCGGGTGTAAGGGACTTTCATAGCAGTCTAAATTCATGCCTTTGCTGAGTTACGGGTCTCGTTACAACCAAATTGGTTTAGAGTATACTCGTTTTTGGTACACACATGCATAGAGGCATTGGGAGAGGTTAGTGTTTTCTCGCCGCCCAATTTCCACTTACTTTAATTAAAGTCTCCTCTATCAAAAACAGCCGGGAGTCTTAATCAACAGCCTTAACGAATCCACCGAAGGAATAAGGATTTGAGGTGACTAATCCCATCATAGATAGGATGTTGGCAAGGATGCTTAACATGCGTGTTTGGTTATATTGACATGCACAAAGATGCCATTGAGTTCTTCGAGTTGTTGTTATGACCAATACCCTGCGGTATCAGCTCGTCAGCTCGTCTCGTCAGGGTGGTGGGTCTTTTTCTCGTCTTAGATCTTAAAAATTCTGAAACGCAATATATCGTTAAACTTACGGTCAATGGAACGGGCGATGAGCAAGGGAAATGGAGCAATCAAGGCTTTAGTAAAAGAGAGGTAGGGCACCGTGAGTAAAGAGCAGTGAAAGCCTAGTGGACAAAGAACAGGCCCTGTGACCAACAGGTCCGCGGTTCGACTCCGGACATGTACAGGCAAGTCGTACGCTTGTTTGCCAACTTATTGGTATAAAAAGAGACAAATTCAATGCTTTTTGTTAAAATGGAAATTCGTTCCCGTTCCCGAGCTCTTTAGTAGGTACATCAGAATTTAATAATCAGTTTATGCTGCAAAACATGCACATTAACATGTATATTTTTAACCATTTAAAATAAAACAGTATATATTTACATTTTAATTTAAGAGGGGTTTTTATATGTATTAGATGTACCAGCCCCAACGCACCCTAAGCCAAAGAGTGTCAGTGTTGAGGTTTTGAATCACGTCAAAGAACATTCTTGCAGCCACTAACGTAGGTTTACCTAATATGGATTGAGGTTCAAACATATTTACAATAAAATATCAATATATATGCAAAAGTGGAAGGATGTAGGAGCCGAGGAAGGCCTACCATGACCAAATTGGTCGTGTTTTATCAGAAGGTGATGTCAGGAGCCCCAAGAACCGGCGAGCGTGCATGAAGAGCTATGAATGTTACAGAAGCGAGTGAAGTATGTAAGGACCGCGTCTTATGGCGCTCGGTTCTCTCTGCCTACCCCGCAAGGGACCTAGCGTGAAGATATGCATACATACATACAAATATCAAGGCGTTTTTTCTTACCATTATTTTATGGATGAACCGTTGCATCGATTTTGATGAATTTTCTGTAAATTCATGAATATTATAAATTCAGGTAAAGAAACTACCCTGGAAGCGGAGTCGTGGGCTCACATGATCACACACTAGCTAGTAGTATATAAGTACACAGTTCAACAAGTTACAAGTTCGCATAGTATTCAGATTTCAGTATAGACAATGAAGACGAAGAAATGCCGGAAGAATGGAGATATTATTAAAATCGTCAATAAAATTTTACAGTAAACAAATATCAGCACATGTCATTACAACAACAATGATGTCAACTCTGTGACGATAAGGTTTAAAACCGTGCAAATAGTTAATTGTAGTCAAACTGACTTCAGTAAAGTCGTAAACTTCATCAAATAGCTTCAATCAAGTAGCTTTAAACTAAAACAGAATTATCATAATTATTAATTTTACTAAATTTATATGAGCTCAATCAAACGCTAGGCCATTCCCAACAATAACCACCCCAAGAAATACTTTATTCTTGATGACTATAGAATTGAATGTTGAATATTCTTAATATTAATAATGGTTAATTGGTCTGAAAGAAAGTATCGGCATTATGATGAGAAGAGGCGTTAAGATAAAAATGCTCCATTGGATCGGATATGTAGAAAGAATGCAAGAGGAAAGAATGACGAAACAGATATACGACGCGATGGTAGAAGAACCTAGGAGCCGGGGAGCGCCTACCACAACCAAATTGGTCGTACAAGGAGCAGTTCGATTCCCACTCGGTACAAACATTTGTGTGCATGAACATGTCTGTTTGTCTTGGTCTGCGTATTTTCTACGTATAATAAGTATGTATTTACAAAAAAAAATGTATTAACGTATGTTTATCAGTTGTCTAGTACCCATAATACAAGCTTCGCTTACTTTGGGGCTAGGTGGCGATGTGTAATTTGTCCGACAATATTTATCTATTTAGATATACAACAAAAGGACTTGTACATTTGAGCTTGGACAGAAAAATCGGTGCGCGTGTGTTGTATTTTTTCAAAATCAATTGATTTGATTATCTATCTACCAGGGGAAAATTATTTTTTCAAAGATCTTATACGGTATTATTTTTCATAAAATCGATCCGTTTCGAATACGGAGATCTACGGAGATTTGAATAATTCTCCATGTGGGTACACTATGTGCCCCATAAAACATGCTTTCTGCCAAAATACAATTTTACCGATGCGAGGTTAAAGCAATCATAAAATTGGCGAGTTTCGCGACCGTGGGTGTAACGTGGCCAGCTATTTCCATACCCTCCGCGTCGTTTAGCCCGGGAACAGATTCCTGGAGATTCCTGCCCACGCGACATGTTTCCGTGTATCGCCACCTATAATCATCGACCGAATGCCTTTATTCGCACTTTAGATTCCCTGTTCCATTAAGTACGTTTATTGTTTTCATTGTTCATGTGGTCAGTCGGTACGTCAGTTTATTCTATGTATATATTCCCAAAGTAACCAAAGCTTGTACTATGGCTACTAGGCAACTGATAAACATATGTGAATACCTTTATCTTTGTAAACACATTCTTAATATAGAAAACACTCAGACCAAGACAAACAGATGTTTATGTACGCAATGTTGCCTTGTACGGGAATCGAACACACTAGACTTTATTCTAAAGCTTTTGCTAGCCATTCCACCACCCGGATTCGTAATATAACAGTATTTTTATCCTATTTTTTTCTTGTATAAAGGTTAGGGGTGACGCATAGACTGCGCCAGCTAGCCATCAGTCAGTCAGACGGCCATCAGTTTGATCAGCTTAGCAAATGTAAAAGAAAGAATGTAGGAAGAAAGTGTCACGAAACAGATATTCGCCTGTAAACCGTGCCTGAAAAGTATATGTTAGCAAACGTCATTACGTTGTCACTGCTTCTTCTTAGCGTTATACCGTTTCCTAATCCATTAGAATTGGCGGGATCCGTCACCGCTGTCATATTTCCACGCGTCTTGAAATATAATTTCTATGAAGTGCATTCCTTACGGTGTTTTCCCCTCACCACCGAGCATGTGATAATATGTTCGTTATATATTTAGTCAACTGATTCAGGCGTTGTTTTGCGAAAGTCTAATTTACAAACAACTTTACCTGCTTTGGCGGCGGAAGCAAACAAAGCAGGTGATATATTCCATTATATAATTAGAATGGAATAGATTTATTTACGATAAGAGTGGTTACAATGTTGTTAATTTTAAACTTTAAAGTTAAAAAGGCCGCTCAATTTTGGCCTTTACAGATGCAAATATTGTGTTTTCGATTTTAGACCATAATGACATGACACTTACATTAACACAATAAAATTTATGTAATTAAAAATGAACAATAACAACCAATTTACTTTACAAAAAGAACCAAATAACTACTACCATCTTTTAGCCGCTAAGGGTTTAGGTGACAAATATGGTGATATAGATACCGTGATTTCGTGGTATGCCTAGGCATTTCGTGAAATCCGCGGTATCGTCATTTCTCTGCGACATATATATAATTTGATGATCTGCATAATTCCGCAACTTGATGCAGGCGGTCACGTGCTCACGATTCGTGTATGTAACTTGTCTACGCGAAATAAATAAACAATCTCTCCGGAAAACAATTGCGGTCGCAATCTTAGCACGCGGCTCGTAAAGCGACGCGTTTCATCGTGCCGATGCTATCTCGGACGGCTGGCATTCATCGCAGACTAGCTCTTGTGTAGACGAGACAATTGTATACGCTTGATGGTATACTTATTATAACGGTAAATATTTTAAACCACCCAACAAAACGAGAAAAATAAATGTTAAATAAATATTACAGAAACAATTCACAGATAAGTTACACACAGACATTCACAGATAAGATACATAGCAGACAAGCTTTTGTTTAGACGAGATAATTGTTTACGCTTGACGGAATATTATTTTTTACTATCTTATCGGTAATGTGTTGAATATAATCCAGAAGTTTCATCACAATCGAATGAATGGTTTCAAAGCCTATAACGGACATACGTACACACATTTTATGATTGCAGCAACAATTCACATATAAGTAGTTGCTTTATCTCTGAAATTTGTGAAGTTTAATATTTATCCTTATTCGCTTACGAAAGCATAGATTATTCAACGGTAATTAATATATTATTTCTAATTAATGTTCATTAACCATATGAAAAATATTGAACTAACATACACAGGTTTTACAAATCAACAAATAGTCGGTATACTATTAATCTTAATGTTTATCGGATTTAGGTTAGTTTGAGTCAGGTGTGGGTCAAGTTTATGTTGATTTCGAGTCGGCCTTGTTTTCACTCATGTCGTCCTGCCGATGATGTTATCTACGCTCAGCCGGCCGTTTCATAGTGCGCAGACTAGCGCTCATATAGAAGAGATAATTCTGTAACACTTTATAAAAGGAAAATCGTAACAATTTAGCTCCTGTGCCTTTGTTTGTTTTCTCGCTCTTATTATTCCGATGAAATTTCGAATGTTTGAGTTTCACCTCGCACTGACTAGCGCTCGTGTAGACGAAAGAATTAGGTTATTCCTTTGATCATTTATTTAAAATGTAAGAAAAATCATTAACAATCACGGCCTATATCACGTTTAATTTTTTTGTTTTATTGTGTTTATGTTATCTCAGATTTGAGTTTCTTTACACGCAGACTAGCGATCATGTTGATGAGACAATTCTTTTTACCTGACGTGTTATTTAATATAAAAAGAATATCACGATACGACGACACCACGTTTGTTTTTCCGGTCTTATTGTATCGATGCTATCTTGGATATTGAGTTTCTTTATACGCAGACTAGCGCTCGTGTAGATGAGATAGTTCTATTCACTTGATGTGTTATTTAGAGTAAAAGGTAATCCTAACAATTTCCACCCCACTACGGCATGCATTGCGTTTGTTTTTCCGGTCTTATTGTATCGATGCTATCTTGGATATTGAGTTTCTTTATACGCAGACTAGCGCTCGTGTAGATGAGATAGTTCTATTCACTTGATGTGTTATTTAGAGTAAAAGGGTAATCCTAACAATTTCCACCCCACTACGGCATGCATTGCGTTTGTTTTTTCGGTCTTATTGTATCGATGCTATCTTGGATATTGAGTTTTTTTATATGCAGACTAGCGCTCGTGTAGATGAGATAATTCTATTCATTTGATGTGTTATTAAAAATAAAACGGTAATCGTAACTATTTCCACCCCACCACGGCCTGCATTACGTTTGTTTTTCCGGTCTTATTGTGTCGATGTTATCTCGGACATTTGAGTCTCTTTACACGCAGACTAGCGCTCGTGTAGATGAGATAGTTCTATGCATTTGATGTGTTATCTTTATATATATAATCTTCTGTACGCGTGTAAGTATGTGTCCTAAATGGCTAGACAGGTGAAATTTAAGAAACCTTTTGTGTGTTTGGGGATTCCTGGATTTGGGTGTTCATGGAAGTTATTTTTTTATATTCGGGCAGGATAATATCTGTCGGATCCGTTAGTTTAGTATAAAACGAAAATTATGACATTTTCCTCCACCGCAACTACAAGTTGCGGTGGAGGAAATTGCCATAATTTTCGTTGTTCCATGTTTGGATATTTGAGTTTTAACACGATTAAGGACGAAGTATGAAAGATAACTAAAAACGATGCGACAATGAATCGGTTTGATGATAACTACTATTTTTCTAACTTGACCAAGAAAACCAAACCAATAGTTAGAATTTGTCTTCCTAAGTTACACCGTGGATTTTTTCTTAAAAAAGATTTTTACAAGTATGGAAACAGTCGAATGCTCCTAGTATTTCAAGCGTCCGTAGGCTGTGGTAACCTTATAAAAATAAGGTGGCAAACAAGTATACAGCCTGCATAACCACAACATTTATATAGATACAGATAACAGTTTCCAGTTTCAGTTGTATTCTTGTTTGCCACATTTGTTTTAGTATAAAAAAATCAAGAAATTCGATTGAGTCGTCTTCGGCTCAGGCCCTTGGTTACATTTTGCAATTGATTTTATGATGTAATAAAAAACAGGCCAATGAATCATAGTCACGGTTATGTCAGCCACATCCTGCTTCTACACTTCACGCATTAAAATGCATTTCTTTAATACATAACATACGTTTACGGTTTCATAGGATAGATCAGGAAATGCTGGCAATTCTTACTCACAAAAAGGTCACATCTGCCTCTATAATCTATGGCTGAAATGCGCACGCGCCGCTCCGCAATCCAGGTCGCCATTCGCGCCTGTGCCGCGTCCGATAGTGGTTGGTAGTTCAGTGATTTAGCTGGTCGTGACTGAGGAACCGTGTTAATGCGAGGCAAATGTTTGGATTGATACGCCCTTTGTTTGTGGCGGGGCTTGTAATGTATTCGCCTCTTGATAGTGGCCTCTTTACGTGATACTGGCTCCTTTAGTACGGAAGATACTGCGGATAGTATTGTAATGCACTGGTGTTATTGAGAACTTATTGATATAGGTGGTAAATTCACAGTCACAATTGAAGCGCCAAAATAAACAAAGGTTGTACTATAGGCGCTGGATAACTAACGCTTTATTTTTGTAAATACATTCCAAAAGAATGTGGATATAGTATCATTCAGTCAAAAACAAGCGGGCATGTTTACATACATTAATGAGTGTCATGTGTGGAAATTTAACCTACGGCCTTTGGTGATATAATTTCTAACTACTTGCCCACGGGGTTGAACAAATGATTGCGCTGTGATGGATAACGAATTGGCCTGTCTACCGAGTGGTTCGTGGTTAGAATCCTCCACTAAATTCATATTTTTGAATTTGTATATATAATATAATTTTCACATGCAACACCACGCGTGTTACAAATTATATTTATGAAGATGTTAGACCTAATGTAAAAAAATCTGGTATTCCTTATGAGTGGTGTGGATGTCTCACAGCAGTTGTACCATGTCAAAATCAGTGTCTTCGCCAAATTGTTCAGCTTAGGTACCATGCCGATCCTGACAGATAAGGACACGGCATAACGTTAGGAAGAAGAAACGTGTCCTGTATGGGAATCAAACTTACGGCTCTTGGTGATAAGACATCTCGTCACGTCCACCAGGTTTGTCGATTTAATGGTTGACAAGTGATTGATAGAAGATTGATCTTCCTGGCTTTGATAACCCACCCTTTATATTGTCGTCAATAGTATCACACACGTGTTGCCTCTCCTGCTGCGCACTCAATTTCATCATCGGCATCAATTTTCGGATTGGCAACGCTTAAGTGTTGCCACACCTTTTGAGGTAGGGCGCATCAGCCCGTCTGGTGAAGTACCTCCGCATCACAGAAAACCGCCGCTAAATGACAACTTGCTAGAGGGTTGTTGTGTTACTGCGTGTGAGTGAGGTCACCAGTAAGCTCCCAAGGAGTTATTGTGTTAGAAGCAGAGGAGGCATCGCGCGAGTGATACTTATGTATTAACCGTAGCCTTAATACTTAATACCCGCTTTACATCAGGTAGGCCGTATGCCTTCCGACGTTGTATTAAACAAAACACCTCTGTTGTTGCAAATGTGTATAGACTATGGTAACTACTTAGCATCAGGCAGGCCGTACGCTTGTTTGCACCTCAGTGATATAAAAAAACCAATTTAGTTTAACGAATATATTCTTCAAAAATGAATCGCCATCGTTCTGTGTATTCCAGGAAACTTCACTTTATCCCAACAATATTACTAACGTTTGTCTTATTCATTAGCACAAAAAGCGCTTTTAAGTGCAAAGCACGCGTTTCTCGGGTTACATTTGTAAGAAATGAACATATATCCAGTTGATAGCGAATGAAGGCAGGGAGAGGCAAGGCGGGCGGCATGACAAACGACCGCTATTCCTCCCGGGCCGCGCTGTCACCCCAGATTAACACTTGCCTCATAGATAACATTCAGGAGCTCGAGTTGGCGCAAATAGTAGCATATAGCGGAAGTTTACATTGTACGGTTATTAAGAATAAATAAAGACTAAGTAAATGAAATAAAATATACTGGTTTTTTGATAACGAGAAAAATAAAGAGTAAAATGTGTACTGCTATTTTTTCTTTAATTTTACGACTTGCCTCCACAATATGTCTCTTTATATCTTTCTGAAGCGCGAGGACAAGTATTACAACTACAAGACTAGAGGATTACAACTATAATAAATTCACACCAATATGATAGCGCAAAATATAGTCAAAATTGTGAAACCTCTCATAGGTCCCTTGCTAGGTAAACCTTTCTTAGGACACGCGTCTGTCGAAATTAATCCAGAAGGCACAGCTCGCTGTATTAATTCTAACGCGGTGCTAATCCCAACACTAATTTGTGGAAATGAGAGCTGGGTATGGCAAAGAGAGCATGAAAGTAGAATAAATGTGGTCGAGATGAGAAAATTGCGCAAAATTTGTGGCATAACGCTTGCTGATCGTGTTCGTAATGATGACGTAAGATAGAGAGTTGCCCTGAAAGAGAAAAGGCATGCTCCGTTGGTTCGGACATGTGGAAAGAATGCAGGATAAAAGAATGACGAAATAGATATACAATGCAATAGTGGAAGGAAGTCGGAGCCGAGAAAGACGCAAAACTAACCTACCAACTACCATGACCAAATTGGTCGTGTTTTATCAGAAGGTGATGTCAAGAGTCTTAGAAACCGGCGAGCGTGCATGAAAAGAGTTATGAATGTTTAAAAAGCGAGTGAAATGTGTAAGGACCGTGTCTTATGGTGCAAGGTACTCTCTGCCAACCTCACAAGGGATTTGATGTGAAGTTATACATATAGATAGATAGACAAATTTAGTGATATATATGTGTCTGCCAGGATTCGAACAGGACACAGGACAGTTGGTCAATAGGCCGGTTCCTTATCCATTGGCTGTCAACACCGTTCGTTACACCTGCTCAGAGTAAACCATACTATATAGAAGTTAACATTTTGTTTGTGACTTTCTCTTATTTATGCGTGTTTGTGAAGCTATTTACTTGCCCCAAACACCTAACAAGAGCTAACAACATTTGTTTTTCAAGCGTGCATCACCTGCACACCCGTGAGTGAGACAAAAGAGGTAGATAAAATTGCTCGCGCATACAGGAGTAGCGGCTATTTTATACGTCCTAACTTAGGGCTACCAATGCTTCATTATCATTATAATTGTGAAAGAAACATAATTATCTAAATGAAACTTGTTTTACGGACACCTAATTTATGCACAAATCTATTGAATTAGGTTCAACTTCGATAACATAGTAGTATATATATTTTGCCGAGCTCGGTGGCGCCGCTGTTATTAACTCGACTTAGACACCAACGCTCGTGGGTTCGATTCCCACACAGGACAAACATTTGTGTGCATGAACATGTCTATTTCTCTTGGTATGGGTTTTTTTAAGAGAGGTAGGGCGGATCAAAGCACTCTTCGACTGGGGAAGTATTTCCACCGCAAAGAAAAGCCGCAGCCAAATAACAAACTCCCTAGAGGATTGTTGTGTTCCAGCTTGTGAGTAAGGTCAGCAGTAAGCTCCCAAGGAGTTGCTGTGTTAGCAGCAGAGGTGACATTTGTGTGCATGAACATTTCTGGTGTTGTGGTGTATATATATTTTTTGCCGAGCTCGGTGGCGCTGTTGTTATTAACTCGACTTTGACAACAAAAATAACATTTAAGTCTAATTTATGTCCCTTATTCAACTACATTGTTACGCCGAGTATCTTGTAAGCTAGGCAGAGAAGACACATGGTGCTATGCTTATAAACCTCATTAGCGAGAATATGTAATTAGTCTATAGTTTTCTATTTAGTTTCGTTTTTAGTTATTATTTCAGACTGTATATTCTCCGAATAAAATAAAATAAAAATAAAAATAAAATAAAATAGCTTAACATGTAAAGCTTTTTTATGCAAACTCGCCGATCTAAACACAGTAATTTGGTGAGTCTTCCCCGTTTCTCCATTACTTCCACTTTTATATGTAGCGGATTCTTAACCATCCCTACTGGAGAAACTCAAAAGATATAACCCTAACATAAACTCCTCGACATAGTACTAATGCCGCCGCCCGACGACTTCGATTTATCTTTAAAACACTACCGGTTAACGAGTGAGTATAAGTTTTCTGTTGTGCAAAGAATGTGTCGTTTACACGCGCCGCAGTAGATTGGATTGTGAGCTAACAAGACCTGGGTGGGTCCTAATTTACGATAGTGCCACGTACTTCGGAGTTAAGTTGTGCCCGTGGTGTTTATAAAAGTTTGTTGTGGAAATTTTCACAGAAAGTCGCAGCCAAATAACAATTGATTTGGATTGTTGTGTGCCTGCGAGCGAGTGAGGTTACTAGTAAATTCCCAATGAGTCGCTGTGCTAGCAGCACAGGGGTGGAAAGGCGCGTGCGCGCGATACTTCCATGTATTGAGAGCGTTTATAGGATACGATGCCTGGTTTACATCAAGTGGGCCGTACCATTGCGTGCCTCCTGACGCTGTATATAAAAAAACATCTGCATCTGCACGCTGTATATCAAATGCAAATAATTTTATTTCAGACAACATGTCTTACAGCAACAGATCCATAGATAAATACTTAACTTAATTTAACTAGTTGGCCATAAATACTGTTCCATAGAAACTTTTTTTCTTTTCAACTCTAATGATTTTGGATTGTGAAGCTCGGCGCTTACCGTAGGGGGGGGGGGGGGGGGTCTTATCAATTTCAAACAATCGGTAGAACACACAACGGAGGCAACCTCTCCTTAACCTTAAGGTTTCAATACTGCGTCTAAGTTTAGGATTGTCGACAATTCTCACAGCTCGTCTCTGAATCGAATCACACAGGCCAAGCTCCCCGGTGCGGTGCTTTTTTCCGCATAACAATGAATGCCATCAACTGACAACATATCATTGATATGTAGCAGAAACAACGTCGGAGACAGTACAGAACCTTGAGGGACGCTAGCATTGATATACTATCGGAGCCAGGACCCTGCTCCTGGTCACAAGGCACGAACTACCCAAGTCTGTGGCGAAACTAACGTTCCATTCTTTATAAGAGCTAAAGATTGGTTTCGTTTAGCCCAGATCTGAACCCCTTAGACTACAAATTATGATCAGCTTTAGAGGACATGGCCTACTCGAAACGACACGCCGACATTGTATCCCTTAAGAAATCTTTGGTGCAAGCTGTGGCTAAATTTCCCATGGAAACGGTATCTTATAACGCGGCCAGAATGATTAAAGGCCTGTATCAAAGCCAAAGGTGGCCATTTCGAATAGAAGCATTTTTATTTTATTTTTTACTGAGACTTTCATAAATACGATTATGTACATATAAGTTTTATTAAGATTACATTACGTTATAAAAAAATAAATGCATATTCATTTGTAACAGAACTTATGGCCGGTATAGGTATATTTGTTGCCAGACCCTGTTGCTGGCATAGCAACTCATTGGAAGTTTGTTGGTAAACACCCTCACTCGCAGGAACATAACAAATTCGAATAAAAATATTAATTACTTAATATATAGTTTTTGTGTTACCTAGCTACGATCGGTGTATTTTCAGCACAGACATGTACATATAGAAATTTATAATATTAAAGTAAAATCTCACCTAGATACAAAATTTGATCCAAATCTAACGATTCCGAAATACACGTAAAATATTTATGTATGTACAAGAATTGCTCATTTAAAGTAATGGACCCCATGCACTCTTAATTTAATAATTTATGGTCACAGTATTACAAGAAGAGAGACGCATATTTATATACCGCTTACTTCTGTCATATAATAGTATTAGAATTCATCAAGCAATACTTTCGTATATTAATATAGACCATGTAATGTTGAAAGCATGGGGTGTCAAGTAACTCCACGCTGTCTATTTACCTAAGTCTCAACATGTTGTCTATCTATTTATCTATCTATAACTTCACGCCAAATCCCTTGCGGGGAGGCAGAGAGAACCGAGCGCCACATGACTCGATCATTACACACCTCACATGGTTCTTAATTTACTTAACATTAATTGATTTTCTTATGCACGCTCGCCGATTTCTAAGTCTCTGACATTACCTTCTGATAAAAGACAATAAATTTTGGTCAAGATAGGTACCTAAGTCTTAGCCTTCCCGATATATTGTCTCGTTTGATCAATCGTCAATTACATTTTGTATCGCCAATTATTCTACCAATACCCCTAAAAGCTCGCCAAATCACCTGAAACATATAAGTTATGGCTGTTTGCCAGCTCATCTTTATACGTTCTTGCTGTACCGATAGACAGTGATGAGACATCCAGCATGACTCGCGACCATACTAGGAGGCACAGTTACACGCGAATCTTTCGCACATCGTCTATCTGGCCTCTCGATCGCCACCGGGTAACCCCTGAGCGTTGTCGCCTGGCGGCTGTCATCGTCAGCCATCTAACGGGGCGCTACGGGCGATATTCGCTTTGCGCGTTCGCCGACGAGATCGTATCGCCCGATCTCATTAACTAATGATATGGTGGCTAACAGCCAATTACATTGAGTGACGCGTCCGGGGCAAATTGTGTACAGTCCTACATGACGTATTTGGGCCCGCTTTCGGCCCCTCGACGTGTGATGAGCAGCGTTACAGGCGCGCGCGGCTTCGGCATAAGCGCTAAGTATGGTTCGGAATGTTGTATAGGATGCTTTCGCATAATTGAAGCTCGTTTTAAAAGATAGCACTGATCTGCCTGGATGGTGACTAGATAGTTTATTTGTGTTGGTTGATTGACCAGAGAAAATGTTTTTCTATTAAAGAATTAATGGCTCTTCCCACAAAAATAAGTACACCTTGTACTTTAGAATCATTATTACATCAATGTATACCGATGTTTATACTCTTGAGCTTTTTAATTAATCATACCATCTGTGCCGTCAATATATTTTATTTAAGGAGTGTCATTTAATAACTCACTGTCATATTTAGAGTCAAAACCCATCGGATTGCCGGCATACCGACTGCCAAAGCAACGTCGAATCCAGCAAATCAACCATCGGACGAGATAAAAAAATGTCCTAAATAATGCGACAGTCCCTTCCCCTCCTACTCCCCAATAAGCTGGGTAGAATGAACTTGAGCGTTATTGGCGAAAAGGCCTATGTATAAGATCAAACCTAAACATATGTTTTTACAAATGGAAATAAAACAAAATGACAATTTGAGCTAAATTCCGTAATAAATTATTGAAACGGTGAATACTGAAACTTTGGCATAAAAAGACTTAGGTTCGATCCCGCGTTGGAATCGAAATAAAATATTTGCATAGCAAATTGTAATTTGACATATTACTTGCCATCGTTTTGTTTGGTAGAATTGAAGTGTGACGTAACAAAATTTCGATTATATGCAATTTTGCATTGCAAAATTACCAATAAGCATGTTTGTTTGCTACTTATAAGTTGCTGTTAGAAATGAGTCAGTTAGACAAAATATTATATATGCATTTTTAATTTTAACATAGCCGCGTTGTTACCGTTAAGTAAATATTGGTATAAATTGAACACACCTAAATTAATACTTGCAACAGATTTTTTTTCGGAGAAACAGTATGCTTAAAAGATCACACGTTGTGGAAAACAATTTACTGTGCCAGTCGTCCGTATAATACTTAAACTAAAGTACAGTGCGTCGAGCAGCTTACGATAACAATATCCAAGCAGCACGCTTGTTCGATCGTTGCGCACGCGCCGCGTCGTTGAGACGCGAACGACCGACGACGTGTCACGGTACAAGGCGATTAGTGAGTTTGGCGATCGGCTTACATGACGCGTTACCTCGAAAATAAATGTGACTTTATAACATTTACAGTTCAGATTGTCTCAAACGACATATCATTTAATTAAGGCGATTTACGGTAAAGGACCGCTGCCAGCCACAGTAGATACACAGTAGGAAAATTTTTGGCAGAGCTGTGATAGCCAGCGGAGCCACATTACCCTCAAAATTGCCGTTTGGGGTAGACTGATGTCATCCAGCTAGCGTTTAGACGGTAATAGTGAGAAACTCCAAAATCGACACACTAATAGCTAACATATTGTAGTTTTGTATCCTTTAATTTGAAATTTAAATGTTCGTTGGTGAGGAAGAACGGTCCAAAATCGTTCCAATTAGAAAAAAAAAACATATGGGAAAACGTATGGCCGGCCACTCTGCAGTGCAGAGTCTGCACTGCACTCCCATCAACAGAAAAAGTAACAGTACTCGTCGCTAGATGTCGTACAGGGTTCCATATATTTTAAAAAAATTAAAAATAAAATATTTAAATATTTTTTAAATTTAAAAAATATCAGCTCTGCCTACATAGCTTGCTGTTATTTACTAGTATTGAAACGTTCCACATCGAAGCACTTTACTCGTTGGTATAAGATTACAGTCAAATCCGTAATCTCTGGTCTTTTGAATGACTGGTCACATTTTACGTTAGCACGTTGCTCATTGTTCACCATTTTAAAGAGTGCCGGATGGCTCTAATATTAGCGATGGTAATTAAATCAAGCTAAGCTAACGTTTACATACTGCATACATCTCACTGCTGTTGGTACAACGAGGTGGTTTTAATTTGCGTTTGCCTGTGTGTTTGTCTGTCGCTTTTTTCGAATATTCGAATTTTCACTTCAGATTCGGATTCAGCATACAAAAGTAGAACAGGAATGTTCAGGAACATCGTTCTTATATCTTAAGGAACATGGCAAAAAGGGCGGCAATATTTAAAAAAAAAGTTGAATTGTTATATAATTGACGAGCCAGTAGGCCAATTCTACTAAAAAACTGCAACTGCACTGCAGCGCGGCGTGTGTCAAAATGCGTACATTTTGACGTTCCGTTAAGCGATCTGACAGCAGCGACGTTTAACGAAACGTCAAAATGTACACATTTTGACACACGCCGCGCTGCAGTGCAGTTGCAGTTTTTTAGTAGAATCGGCCTACAGGACAACCGCTATTAAGAAGGCATCTTCTTAAGAGCTTGCTGCTAACTTCACACGCAGGAATAGCCCTCCAGGTAGTTGGTATTTGGTTGTGGTTTTCTGCGAAAAGGAGGTACTTCCCCAGTCGAGCTACTTCTATGTGCCCTACCATTACGCCAGAGGTATTATATTATTATTATTTCGCATATTTATTTATGGACAGACTGCGGTCGAAGTTTCTTAACCTGCGTGTAGATCGTGAACTCCTCATGATATTTGTTTATATTCTAATCAGTTTAAAAAGTTTTACCGCCATGTGAGCCCGGCGTGCCGGCGTGATTTACCCGCCTTCGCAAAGCCCGGCCTTGTCCCGCTCGAACGATAAATACGGGTAGCGATTTACAGGCTCATCGTAAACGTTCCCCAAACGCGACGTCGTCGCATCGTTAACGTATTGGGTTACAACAGACAAGACCCACATTTCCTCGGTTAAAGCCTTTTCCTACACTTCGACAGTTTAAGGATACAGTTAAGGAAAAATAATGGAACAACGTTTACAATGTCTTCAGGGTTGTGTTATTTCAGCGAGCTCTAGACGGATCTGCGTTTAAAAATACAACTTTTATTAGGACGACCAAACTGTTTAAGGTTCTCCCCACATTAACCTGAATACGGGTAAATTGGTTAGAAAATGTTTTAATTCCACTGTTTAAGGTTCTCCCCACATTTATTAACGTGAATACGGGTAAATTGGTTAGAAAATGTTTTAATTTCACAATATATTAATGTCTACGATATTGTTTTCTTAATCTTTTTAATCTGTAGTAGATGTGTCTTTAAAATCTCCTAATGTACTTTACATATGCTGACTGACGGGGAAATACGGTGAAGATAGAATAGTAATAGTCCAGTGGATAAAGAACCGCTCTGTTGACCGTTAGATCTCCGGTTAAATTTCGTGCTTACGGTTTTATGTACATATTTGTAATTATCTCTATCTAATCTATCTAAGCTCGGTGGCTCGGTTTGACGAGCTCGGTGGCGCAGTGGTGAAACGCGTTGGTACGCTACTTTGACACCAAAGCTCGTGGGTTCGACTCCCACACAGTACAAACATTTGTGTGCATGAACGTGTCTGTCTGGGTCTGGGCGTTTCCTATGTACTCGTATAATAAGTATGTATTTACAAAAAAATGTATTTACGTATGTTTATCAGTTGTCTAGTACCCATAACGCAAGCTTCGCTTACTTTGGGGCTAGGTGGCGCTGTGTAATTTGTGCGGAAAAAAAAATCTAAGCTCGGTGGTGAAGGAAAATATCGGGAGGAAACTCGTACGCCCAAGTAATTTAATTAAAAAAAATATTTCGAAAGACGTGTGACCTTATCTAAATGTCCGGATTTCCCTAGCAAGCACAAAGTAAGACCTCCATGTAAAAATTAGTATCTGCGCCAAATCTTTAGGCTTAGGTGGCATCACTTAGGAGAAGATGCGAAAACTGACGGTAATGTGAATTAGCCAATAGGTAAGCCTGAGACCTGGAAAATAACAACCCCACGTGGATGAAACTTCGAAACTAGAAAATAGTTATTATTATATTAGAGAAATAACGTTCCATCCAGTCCCAACAATATTATAATCAATCGCATACGTTACGTGCGCCGCATGTGTCGCGGACGTTTATCAAATGCGTCACGCCATACAAGGCGGCCGGCGCGCCCGCCGATGACACTGCTCAACTTACAACAAACTGATTGACTCGTAACTGTTTTTGCTTCAGTTCGCTAATAAGCTGGATTCCCGCCATCACGAACAATGAGTTCGGATACACGCATCGACTGACCACCGTATAAGGAGCCGATATACTTAATTGCTAGATCAATAGAGACATAGACAGATGCATGCCGTGATATTTTTTTTTCTAATAAGTCTATATTACAAGAGGCCTCGATACAGGAACAAATTTTGCAACTGTGTTGCGACTCTTTTGCAAATTTGCAACGCGGTCATGTGGCAGAAAACGTCTTTCTGCGACGGAACATGCTGTCGCCGAAAAGCATTTTCTGTAACGTATCTTTAGATGACCGCGATGCCTGTTTGCCTTCCTCAAATGTAATAAACAGTGAAAGAAATATTCAAGATTGATATTCTACTATAGTTCCTTCATCATGCTGTGAGACAAAGTTTAAACAAAGAAAACATAGTTTTTCAAATTTACGAATTGATACACTGAGGCCAAGTCTTGTCTGCATGCCTTATGTATGTATATTTTCACGCCAGGTCCCTTGCGAGGTACGCAGAGAGAGCCGAGCACCATAAGACGCGGACCTTGCACACTTCACTCGCTTCTCTAATGAGCATAGCTCTTTTTATGCACGCTTGCCGGTTCCTGGGGCTCCTGACATCACCTTCTTATAAAACACGACCAATTTGGTCATGGTAGGTTAGTCTTGGTCTTCCTCGGCTCCTACATCTTTGTATATCTGTTTCGTGATTCTTTCATACTGCATTCTTTCTACATGTCCGTACCAACGGAGCATGTCTTTTCTTATGTTAATACTAGTCTCCTTGTTCGTAGGACGCAACATTTTTAGATCTTTTAAAATAACTTCAATTATGAATATTTCATAGAAAAAATTTAGATGTATATCTACGAGTATATGAATACGTGAAGAAAAGTTTTCGTACCTCTTTTATAGCATATTGCGCGTGCGGAGGAGTATGATGTTTGGCGTAATTAGAGTTTATATGAAGAAGAAGTGCAGAAACATAGTATTCATGTATTTTATATTACAAATATATTAAATTAAATGTGTAGCAGTAATGTCAACTAATTTACTTGTACCTATTTATTATTGGTAGTTTTAAATGGTGGTTCAATAAGTAAGCATATTTTATTACTTAAATTTAACCCTGTTTAATATTGGGCGTTCGACGAGCTCGGTGGCGCAGTGGTGAAACGCGCTGTAACGCTACTTTGACATTAACGCTCGTGGGTTCGATTCCCACACAGTACAAACATTTGTGTCCATGAACTGTCTGTTTGTATTGGTCTGGGTATTTTCTATGTATAATAAGTACGTATTTACAAAAAAAAAATGTATTTATGTATGTTTATCAGTTGTCTAGTACCCATAACACAAGCTTCGCTTACTTTGGGGCTAGGTGGCGCTGTGTAATTTGTCCGACAATATTTATTTATTGGTATCAGTAATTTCACATTTGTTTTGCATTCTGGTTTACGCACTTATTTCCAATATGCCTCGATATAGAACCTTGAAAGGCCGGGTATATTCGCGTACACGTAATAATAGGTCAAATGCCAATTTAAATAGTGTAATTAGTATGTAAAATGGGGATATTATTTACAGAGATATATTTAAATGCGTACTGAATGTCATCTTAAGAACTTTTAATAATTTTGATTGTCGATTGATGGACTTACAATGCGGATTTTGCAATGCAAATATTTCGAAATTGATGTGACTGATGAAAGGACTGTAATCACTTCATGATGTCATAGGGGTTAAAGCACAGCATGTTACCGCCCTTAAATCAAAATAAATATTTAGAATCATTGTATGATGAACTTACTTCAAATGAACCTATAATAAAAAGTAAGTCAAAAAGTATATGATTTCAAAATTCATAATGATTTTCATTTTATCGCCTGAGACTTACATATAAATATCTAATAAATAATACGCTTTTGAAAGCGTACGAAAGAGCCTTACAGTGATAGGATATCATGACATGTGTAAATCACGTGAGGGTATAAATAAGGCATTTATCTACGTCTGTAGGTAATTACGCGGGCGCCGACGCAGCTGTGTCGTCGACAGCTCGCAGTCCGCCTATCGTTTGTTTTCTGATGAGTGCCTTCATCACAGTAACGATCTCAATGACAATACTCCATTCTGGTATTCATTATACGGATATTGATTCCTTGTCGGAATAGACTCGTGCGATCACTTTAATTTCTCGCAAATGGCCTTCAAAACTATTAAATACATTTTAAGCTTCAATTGAAAAAGTTCATGAGGTCCTTAACCTGACCTAACCCGACTCTTTATTCATCTTTAATTAATCTATCCTAGTAATACAAACTTTTTTATAACATTAACATCATCGTCTGCATAAAGCAGACAATTCACCACTAGAACAGCCATTCACAGCACAATCCAATATTTTTATATCTTTTTCCCCGTAATCGATTATAGAGATGCAGAAATAACAGCTAAACCGACAGCACACCACCCTGCCTGGCACTAATTTTGATGTCAAATCAGGGCGACAAGCTCTCTTCTTATTTTCATACATGCTGTACAATCCTCATACTACTCCACTACACGGAGCAGGGCACCGTCAGTCCCCTATCCCGGAGATATGCTCCATAAGCCCTTTTGAAAAAAAAGCGCAGAAACTCTTCTACTTTAGAATTTCTAAGATTATAAATATATATATATCTTATGAACCAGGAACTAAGATTGATTTACCAATGGCCAATGTTCAGAACATATTTTATTCGTGTACCATATATCATTCAAGTCCATTCTGCAGTTAATGCGTAATCGTGTCAAATATCCAATATTCAACGTATTATTCGCAATAAATGGCTACACGATCACAAATCATGTTTTGTGTATTTTTTTTGCTTTTATATTAGAGGGGGGTAAACAAGCATGTGGGTCACCTGATGGTAAGTGGTTACCACCGCCCATAGACATCCATTCATATTCATTTATTCACTATAATTGATAACATTTAGTACACAAACGTGGGTTCAGGATGATATTAAAATGCTATTCAATTACCTTTCAAGACATTCGTGAATTTTCTACAATACAATACTCGTATTATTATTTAAAATGTACAAAGCAAAATATAGTGTTATATGTTAAAATGCAAATAATTTAAAACAGCCCAATAAACTAATGTCAATATAATATTTAAAATTAAACAGCAATTAATCCACAGAACATCAATAATATTAGGGGTTAAATTATAAAATTGACGATTTGTACTGAAAAATTAAAACTAGTTTAAAAGATGTAACATATTTATTTAATCAAAATATATACCCTCACTACCTATACATTACTGCCATCTAATCGGAACTTTATTTATGCCTTTGCGATAGAACTCTGGGGATCTAGATTCGACAAACGCCTCCTGGGAAGAAATGTTTTAACCACGTAGAAAATTGTCCAAATCACGAAAAACATAGTAGTCCATTGGAGCAAGATCTGGCGAGGACGTAGGATGACGTATGGTTTCTAACTGCAGCTTCTGTAGAGTTACAACGGTTTCTCGTGCAGTGTGAGGTTTTGCGTTATCATGGAGCAATAATAGTGAAAATCGATTCACGTCGGAGCTGTTTCACTACCAGTTTCGCCATCATTGTTCAAAGTTCGCCGCAGTAAACATCTGCTCTTATTGCTTGACCAGACCTGAGAAAGCTATACGCCATGAAGAGACCACCAAACATTTATCATTACCTTTTTATTGGTATGCTTTGCTTTAGCGTACTGTTGCGGCGTTTGACCGGGGGTCAGCCATTGCATTTTTCGCTTTCGATTACCGTAAAGAATCCACTTTTCGTCACATGTCGCAAGTCGATCCAATATTTCTTCATTTCTGTACCGATTCAACAAGGCAACACAAGTTTTGACACACGTTTCTTTCTGCAGATCAGTCAAATCACGAGGCACCCATTTTTCATATTTTTTTATCTTATTGATTTGATGCAAATGAGTCAATATTGTAGGTAAGGTAATGTTAAACCATGCCGCTAATTCCTGGGTAGTTTGACTTAGATCGGCTTTCACCATCTCCTTCAATTCAGCGTTATTCACCTGTCTGAGCGGCGGTCTTCCACGTGGTTCGTTCTTCAAGTCGAAGTTTCCATTACGAAAGCGTTTAAACCAAAAACGCACGGTGCGTTCATTACCAATCTCTTTTCCAAACGCAGGATTGATATTGCGAGCCGTTTCTGCAGCGTTAGTTCCGCGCAGAACTCGTATCCAAAGTATTACTAGGATTTTCGAAATATCCATCTTTCTCGTCTAAGCTGAATAAAATAAATAATTGAATTTGAAAATCATATGTTGCATATTTTTTAAAAACCTCATACGTATCATGTGAAAAAAGTTTCACTAGAAAATCTTATACCATGAAAGCAATTACATGCTTTAACCCAACGGGGGTTAAAGTATGAAATTGCCTTTAAAAACTACATTACAATAAAATAAGCAATTTCGTAATTTTTCTTTAAAATATTCTTCGATGGTATAATAAGCCTTACTAACTAGCAGCTTTTTAATTCTTTTTCAAATTTACGGGGGATAAAGTATGAAATTGCCTTTTAAAACTACATTACAAAAATATAAGCAATTTTGTAAATTTTCTTTAAAATATTCTTCGATGGTATAATAAGCCTTACTAACTAGCAGCTTTTTTAATTCTTTTTCAAATTTACGGGGGTTAAAGTATGAAATTGCCTTTTAAAACTACATTACAATAAAATAAGCAATTTCGTAATTTTTCTTTAAAATATTCTTCGATTCTACGATTATAAGCCTTACTAACTAGCAGCTTTTTTAATCCTTTTTAAATTTACGGGGGTTAAAGTATCAAATTGCCTTTTAAAACTACATTACAATAAAATAAGCAATTTCGTAATTTTTCTTTAAAATATTCTTCGATTCTACGATTATAAGCCTTACTAACTATCAAATTTACAACCTTTGAGAGCTTTTAGAGCAGTAGGTAAATGGTTATATGATTTAATTGCCATGTAACACGTGTTGTTCTTACAGCGACGTGAAACATCGCATCAGCAACACTAAAGGGTCACTGATCCGTTGCCAGCCTTTTTAGGGAAACAGGCTCTTTTATTGAAGGCACCCATATCGTATTTGTTCCAGAACACTGCTAAGGGTAATTTATTCCACAATTTTCCCGTACGTGGTAGAAAATACCTCAAAAAGCGTACTGCACTGGATTGCCTCTCATCAAGATGGCGAGAGTGAAATTTAAGTACAAAGCGAGTCCAGCCGGGCGTAGATCACTGGGTCCTCCGATTATTCGAACTGCTCTACGTTGTATGCGATCAATGGAGTAAGCAAATATTGTGGTACGCCAGCCCAAAGATGTGAACAGTGTTCCATGTGAGGCCGGACCTGGGCCTTATAAAGTTGAAGGCGATGTTAAGGTGTAAAGTATTGTTTAGGTCTATTGATCACACCAATCTCTTGGACGCCAACTTGCCTTGCTCTCTAGATGACCGCGAAACTGTACATCGCTCGATGTGACGACACCCAGGATACCCATGCTAGGCGTAACGCTAAGGGGTATATAAATCGGGGAGCTACGATAAATGGAGACTTTTTCGCGGTAAATGCGTACATTTGTCTTTTGGGGATTTAGTTGAACTAAATTCAGTCTACGCCATTCCGGTACCTGTTCTAGTTATGTCTCAATTTCAGACTCAAACTGTGATCGGCTCACATTGCATGCAAACTCGAGAGATATTGGCTTGACCAGTGTATCTTGCGTCCACCATACTGTCATCTGCATAGTAATGAATGTTACGCACGTGCAACAAGTCATTGATATGAAGAAGGAACAGAGTGGAATACAACACACAGCCTTGTGGGACACCAGCGTTCAGGATCAGTGTATCCGAACACGCACCGTCAACTACGATCTTGAGGCTCCGCCCAATGAGAAAACTGGCAGCCCACGCACAATATTTTTTCAGGCAGCCCAAAAGACGGAAGCTTCAAGAGAAATGCTTTATGCCACACCCAATCCTATTAAAAGGCCTATTTATTATATTTTACTGCGTCTCTAAATTTTCAATCGATATCTGACAATGATGATGTAAATTAAAATTTCGTGCATTATTTTAATTGTAGTTCTAAGTCCTTTGATACTAATGTATACTCTCCAACAGTAACAACTAACTTTCCATTGATATAGGGAAGAGCAACATTGTTCGAGTGTAGATTTAAAACACGATGCCGTAAACAGTCGTGACGGTCCGAGGCGGTCCGAGTAATTTGGCACACGCCGATGTCGCGTATCCGGACAGGTGAATGCGCGGCGCTAGTGTCCACGCCACGCTGCCAGTATCCAACAATTAGTCCACACGTTCATGCCAATTAAACTACGTATGTTTGACTCCAGGCAAGCGTTTCGCCGTTAAAAAGGTGGACCCTTTTAATTGCGAACAGATTTACGATTGCCTCACTAAGAGTTAAAGTAATTTGTTAAATTTCAAATGGATACTTGCCCACTTAATTATTTAAAAAATGTTGTCTGTAAGATAATTATCATCTTGAATAACTTTTTTTATTAAGTACCATTTATGTATAAATAGTATTTTATTTAGAACTATTGATATATAGATACAGTGGAGTAGTAAGTATACTCATCGGAGGTGGCTAATTGTTAGCGCAATTGACTGCGTGCATTATTAGTAACGCATTTGTTTTCTTTGTTGAATTTGAATTAAAACATGGCGGCACGAACGAAATGAAACGACATTAACCCGATCCCTCATTACAAAGGGTTCATCTAGAAGTTATATATTTAATCGACGTTATATTATATACTTGTTTGTCCTCCCATGTTAGTCAGTATTTGGTGATATCTTCTTTGATGCTCTGAGTGTTGAATATTTCTGATATTTAACTTACAGATGAAACTATATCAGTCCATTGAGTGTATGTCAGCCAGTAGAGTAGATCTTGAATTTATGTGATACATGAAACAGGGTAGGATATTTCGTGTCTACTGTTTTTTTTAACCCCCAACGCAAAAGAGGGGTGTTATAAGTTTGACGTGTGTATCTGTCTGACCGATATTGAAGTTTGTTTTTTTTTTGTTTAAAAGGGGACTTAATCAAGAGAGTTTTTGTGTATATCATATAGGTTATTTTTGCGTCGGGGGTTTTATTAATTAAATTTTTAATTTAATTTTCGTTGTTATATTTAGTAGCTTTGTTGTTATTTCAATAAGCATTTAGGTACCATGTGGTAGTTTTTAAGTGATTTCTTCAATCTAAACTTGTAATAATCATGTAAGTTTATAAAACTTCATTCTATATTAACATAAGAAGTCTTTAAATTAGTTATACAATAGCGAACCAAAAAATGATTGATATATGAATGATATATCTACATGATGCCTTTGAGCTCAATTATAAATATCAAATTTATGATTAAAAAAAACTTATTGATTCATAAAATATATTGAAGAAAAATTGGCTTTTCTTCTTTTTCCGAAATACTAGCAGAATGAAAACAGAAGAAACAAAACTATGAGAGAAACTGCCTAAAATCGGAAAAATTGTTATAAAATTAATTTATTTGTTATTGAATATTTAATTGAATTGATTATGTACTCAAAATAAATTTATTTATTAGAAAAAAATTGACTAGTGTCTCTTTTCATTCTTTAGTTACTCTATGGTTGACAACTATTCCGTAAGTGTTGGCGCCAACCTACGAGGTATCCCAGAGATGTTTAAGATGACACTCATTAGTGACATTTTCCTATGTTACAACTCCAGACATTTGAATGCGCGGCGCTAGTGTCGTAGTCGAACACATTAGTCAACACATTTAAGCCCAATTAAACTCGTGCATAGCTTGCAAAAGGTTCAATCTAATTTGGTCTATGATTGGTTACCAGAATTCGCTCACTTCACTTTTTCTTTCTGAACGAGTTTATTTTGTGCTCTTACTTTGATTAAGGTTAAGGTTGACTTGATGTATTTCGGCATTATGATGGCTACCACACACTATATATATATATATATGTATATATATATACATATATATATATATATAGTGTGTGGTATATATATATATATACATATATATATATATATTATATATATATATATCTATATAGTGTTGTAATAACTACGAGTTATTACAATACTTGTTTAACAAAGTGAAACGTCTTTTCACATACTTCTTGTGGCGATTTTATAATCAGTTGTCATATAGAGGTTGTTATGATGTGGCCAATATTTTAACTTATTGTTTTCTTTCCTTTCAGAGGAACTGGTGATTCTGCGATTATACAAGGTAATTATAATTTATTGTGATTTCTATGAATGACTTTGACGAGATGACAAATAATATTCTATTTAACATTATTTAATTTATAATAAAAATTACGTGTATGTTTTTGATGTTCTATAGAAGTGCCAGAGGAAGTTAATTCGAAAAAGTCGGCGCCAAATAATCCACCACCACGAAGCACGACCGCTAGGAAAAACACATCGACAGAGGTATGGTATACAACTTAAAAATACAGTCGCGGCAAAGTAGAGAGGTATAAGCAGAAGAATACCCTTTTTAGGGTTCCGTACCCAAAGGGTAAAATGGAACCCATAACGTTTTGTTGATTAGGTTGCAAAATATTTAAAAGTATATTTTGAATGGCTTCTGTTTTGTTAAGACAACAACAAAAAAATATGAATAAAATCATCGTTATTCAAAATAACACATTAGAAAAGCGCAAAAATGTAGTAATTAAAAAATTCAACAAAATATTCCACAGAACTTTTATTTTAATATGTAATAGATAATATAAAGAAGCGAGAGTTGCTTAAAATTTCATCATTCTCAACACTATGGCAATCAGATTTTTGCTCGTACTGAAAAATAATATTTTTTGAGTTAATACTGTTCAGATCTATGGGTGCGATATAATAGTATACCTAATCCAAAATTGACGTATTGGTACGTGGCGAATTTCTAAACTAAGGTCCGCTTAAAAGAAGCAGACAGCAAAATACAAAGAGAAGTAGAATGGTTACACAACGAATGGCTTAACTTTGCCATTAAGTGCATAGCTTCTTACTTTATTAAGATTAATAATTAAATTTAACTTCATGAACACTCACATCATCATCTCCTTCCAAAATCCTGATTAATTCGACAATAGTAGTTATTTTTATAGATTTATTAGACAATATTAGTATTCATCTGACATGATAACGATTTGACAGTAACACATAAATATAACATTTTAAAGGTGGTTTAATAAAATATCGATATATATATTTTTCAAACACCTATATTCCACAACACAAAGTAAGTATTCGAGAAACATCTATCTTATAAATCAGTCATTGGCGTACGAGATTCATTGAACGTTATGATACTATAGTGTTGTAAACTTACTGTTATTGATGCATATCCATTTTGAAAATATACTTAATTTAAGCGGTAAAATATAATAAAATGATATATAGGATTTGATGCTGAATATAGAAGGCGTTTAGGTCTTGCTTTCATATTTATTTGAATACTTTAAATCTTGGGTTTGTCAATTTTGTTAATTATGCTGTATTTTAATTGGTACATCACAAATGTCTTATATATGGGCTTTGGCGCTCCCAATTAAGTAAATATTACATCCGTTTGGACTAAACAAAATAGATCAGAGAAAAGGTAGAAATAAAATTGGAACAACGTATGAATATGCTGTAATAATTCACATTTTATTATCTTAAATTTAACTTAACTGTCTGGAAAACAACATTTATATCGTTAACTGCGTAGGTTTACATAAAAAATTAAATTAGTTTTAACACAATTATTTGTCTCATATAACTGACAGAGATATAAGCAGTAGGTAGGGTCGGCAACGCAAGAGCAGGAAGAGTGACACTCCTGGTGTTGCAAATGTCCATAGGCTACGGTAGCTGCTTACCATCAGGCAGGCCGTATGCTTGTTTGTCACCTTAGTGGTATAAAAAAAAGACCTGACGCCACCAGTGCGGGGCGTACTGCTTATATCTCTGCACTGTAGTAGAATTATTATGTTACTTATGCAATATTTATTCACAGATCGACGATACTGACCCGTCGCCTCCCAAAAGGTTGCGGACGATCTCTAATTTGAATCAAAACTCAATGCAAACAAATGAAAAAATTGAGAAAATAGAAGAAACGCTAAAGGAGTCTTCTTCCGACGAGGTATTTCTCTATTCTTATCTAAAAATATGGCCATAAATTCTTTCATGACAATACAACCTTCGCGTGTTGCCCCGTTAGCGGACGCCTGCGAAAGGAGTGAAGACGCTTAGCCCCGCGTAGCGTATTTACAATACAATACCTAGCTCAAAAACTATACAATACCTACAATTTGCATACAAAACGGCGCCGTCATCCATCACGTAATCTACAACGCGAACAGCAAATTTAATTAGGTAGAGGGGGCTACGCCCCAGGAGTCTTACCTGAGCGGATGAGCTTTAGTTCGATGTTGTTCGATGAAAGCTGTATGACCGTGATGATGATGAAAATTTTCATTCTTCATTTTATTCTCAGTCTCTGGGGACAGACCGTGAATTTTTTTTAAAGCCGAGTATGAAGATGGAGGTAAACAGGCTGTAAGGTCAAAACATAAATATGAATAGTAATTAAACCACTTGAGGAATTTATTTTGAGGAATAGTATTCCATTGCGTAGATCGTATGTGTGTCTGTCACACACATCGATCTACGCAATGGAATACTATTCCTCAAAATAATAATAATAAATTAAAAATAAATAATTTTGGAGTCGTTAATAAATAAAAACAACTTAAGAATTGCGACCTGTATTGTGTTAATTGTCTATTTCGTTATTAAACTTCATTTTATTAATAGATTTTCATTCCATACACGTTTCAAGTCGAGGAAACTGCATACAACTTAATTCTTTTTATGGTTAAAATCTAAAACTGACGTGTAATTAACTTTGTTATATTTAGAAAAGGTTAATTATTTTTATCTAGTTCTAGCGCTCTTAGTGCAATTTTCTTAGTTTGTGACTAGACGTCGCTGTGTTGTATTCTTCCGTTCTGTGCCAATTTGTCGGAAAATATTTATCTATAAATAACTAACTGCAGTCAAGTCTACCACATGTCTGAGGGGAAGCGGTTACCGTAACCTATAGCCGCTAGCCGCACAAGAATTACTGCTCGTGTATGGCCACTCCCACTACTAACATAGTACCTACTTTTGGGCTTACATATGACTTTACGCGTAGGAACACAAGAATTGTCCAGCGAATTGTTTGTCTGAAGTTTTCATTAAGGTGAAGTTATTTTCTCAGTTTGACTGCTTCGGCATAGGTATGCTGTATCGTTCCTTTGCTAGACCCTCTTTAACCATAGACACTGTTTGTCCAGGATAATGATGAAAGTGATGAGGAACTAGCACAGCCGACGAGGTACAGTCCTGAGACAAAACCAGAAGATGTGTTCACAAATCAATCGACACAGTGTGTCTCCGTGTTTAAGGAAAGTGATAGTTGGGCGTAACAATAAATGAGATACATGACATTTTTGCGTATTATTTTGTAGAGATTACCCCAGTCTTGTCTTCGAACGTACCCTGTCGGATCACGTGGATATTTGAGAATACATTTTGTTGCAGATCTTCTTCTGCATCGTTCCAAAAATTTGTTTGGTTGCATAATTTTGGCATCTCTGCTAACCCGCAAACGAGAGTGGCAAAAGTGCCAGAGAATGTGTGGTTGGGATAGTTACTAACACGTTGGCTGTAGCGTGCCTATTAACAATAGAGCCAACTTTTTGACGAGCTCGGTGGCTCAGTCGTGAATGACGCGACTTTGACGGCAACGGTTCGATCCCAACACAAGACAAAGCAGCCCATCTGAGGAAGTAATTCCACCTCACGGAAAACCACAGGCCAAATAACAAGTTCCTAGACTCTAGGAACTTGTTATTTGGCCTCAAACGCAGGAACACAACAACCCTCTAGGTCCTAGAGGGTTGTTGTGTTCCTGCGTTTGAGTGAGGTCACTATTAAGTTCCTAAGAAGCTGCTGTGTAAGCAGCAGGGGAGGCATCGCGCGAGTGATTCTTAGTATATTACAAGTGTTAACAGGCTTCGGTAACCGCTTAACATTAGGTACGCCGTATGCTTGCATGCCTTCCGACGTAGTATAAAAAGCCTTTTTTAGGGTTCCGTACCCAAAGGGTAAAACGGAACCCTATTACTGAGGCTCCGCTGTCCGTCCGTCCGTCCGTCCGTCCGTCCGTCCGTCCGTCCGTCTGTCTGTCACCAGGCTGTATCTCTTGAACCGTGATAGTTAGACAGTTGAAATTTTCACAGATGATGTATTTCTGTTGCCGCTATAACAACAAATACTAAAAAATAGAATAAAGTAAATATTTAAGGGGGCTCCCATACAACAAACGTGATTTATTTGCTGTTTTTATAGATAATGGTACGGAACCCTTCGTGCGCGAGTCCGACTCGCACTTGGCCGATTTTTGATAATCGGCATGCTGCACCATTCGCAAGTATGGTTGGTTTGACTATAAAATGATGTTAACTCATTTTCATCCCAAATTATTTATGATGCAATTGATCATAAATCAAGTCATGAATAAGCAAAGAAACCGTTCTTTAACAGGCTCTGAAATTTAGGTGACAAAAAAGCTACGAATTTGGAGTGTATGCGCGCGCGCTAGTGATACTCCTTGTATTGGGAGTATAGTGCCCATTTTAGATCCGAAGGATTTTTATACAACGTTGGAAGACAAACAAGCATACGTGTTTGCTCTCCAACATTTTATATATATAGATATGACCTGTCAGGTGGCAAGCAATTCCTAATCTATGGGCGCCTGCAACAACAAGGGCATCACAGTGCATTGCCGTCGCTTTAAAAAATTACGCCTATTTTTGCCTAGGGGAAACCTAGACACAGAATTTCGTTCCACAAACTAAGGAAGAAAACATTTATGGTACCGCACAGTATGCCATTCATTCATTCACTGTCATCTTGGCATATTGGTAATACAATTATTACCAATATGTCAAGATGACTTCCCCGCCAATGGGGAGCGTTTATGTAGGCAGAGAAATGCAAAGGAGAACATTGAACATTGTAAGCATCGTATCGTCGACGGCAGTCGTCTGTTCGTCGTGATTTGGTACCTAACTTGGAAGTTTGGATTATATATATTTTTTAATTTTTAGGTGCATCAAAAAAATTACACCTATAAGAAGTTTTCTGTGAATAGTGTGCCCATTACAATATTCACAGAAAACTTCTTATAGGTGTAACTTTTTTTAATATTTTTTTAATGTTTATTTCGTTCAAAGGAAATAAATTACCTAGAAGAAATTATACACCCGTAAATGTTATGATTACACATAAGTAGGTATCATTTATTTTTTCTTACAAATTTTCGTTTGTACAAGTACTTACATCAATTACACAATGTAATATTGTTTTTAAATTAGCTATTATGGCGAAGGCATACTTTAACACTATAAAAAATGCAAATTTAATGCGTAATACTATCTCACAAAAGGAAATTCGAATTACCTATATCAGAATCCTAGTTCTACTAATAACATACAAACAAAGGGTTTCTTGACCTTTGGACGTTGATGAGTTTTTGTGGTACTTTCAGATTTCTGATTATAAACAAATTTTATTCTAGTGGCTGTTCATGGTATATCTTTGGTATCTTAACAAACAAACTATCTGCCTCAATAACTCATATTTAAAACTTTTTAAAAGTACCTATAACTTTTGTTTAATGAATAAAAAGAATAAAAAGAAATGAAAAAAAAATGAAAAAGTATATGTAGAGGTACCTCTACATATACTTTTTCAAAAAAAATGAAAAAGTATATGTAGAGGTACCTCTACATATACTTTTTCATTTTTTTTACTTATTAGGTACTAAATCTTAACAATACGACGAACTAGTTATAATGCGTAGAACTAGGGGAAATCGATATGGTCTGATAAGTCTGAAAGTAGTCAGCTATTCTGATGCCTAAATGGCTAGATGAAACCAGTCATTCAGACATCACAATGGTTGACCACTTTCATCGCAATGTTTCTCCCTCTGCAGCGAGGTATAAATTAATTGATGACAAAACAGATACAAAAACTTAGAATTGAAAGCCGTAAACTCAAAATCTGCAGAATCTCCCTTGGTTCAGCCTTCGCTACGTTCGTAGGAGAAGGTAAAGACCGAATACTTTGTTACATAAGCCGAAATACTTTGTTACAGGTAAGGTGATGATTATTGGAGATGCATATTACCTTATTTGTTTATTTACCCAGAAAATTTACAGCTTCATCCTCCTTGCACGTTGCTGATCCTGTAAAAAACATTAAGTATAAACATTTCTATTCACACACAACGCGTAGAAAGTGGTAACAATGTATATAATTTACATTACTATTTTGTTTTTTTATAAACCTGTTACATCCAAGTAAACTGCATAGTCTTCTCGTGGCAGGTGGTGGACAGTGGTCGCCAGCATTTTTGGGATTTCCAAGGGCATTGCATGATGGGAGGCACATGCCGCTTTGAAACCCCAGCTCTACGGCGACACTACACGTTTATCCGGAAATTTTAACAAATAAGCTTACACATGTTAGTACATAAAGTCTTAATTTCCAACTACAGTTCGATCAAAAAGCACGGAATCTTCACATTACTTTTAATTAACGATAAATGTAAGTCAACTTCAAAAAAAAATCTCATAATCTAGTGAATCAAATGTGTTCACATATTATTCAAAATGTGCCATCATTTTTAAAATTAGTACGTACACGTAATCGTGCTTCACTTAGTTACATAGCATTAGGATTAATTGAAACTAATATTTTTGGGTAAATAAAATAATATAAAGATTTAATGTAACTCAAAATTTTATAAACTAAAATAACTAAATGGTTATTTTTACAATGGTATTAGATTTAACGTTTCCAGCGTGCTCCTGTCTTAAAGGATTTTTGTGGAAAACGTGGCGCATTCTTGTAATCTTTTTGGCCGCACTTCACAATAAATAAAATATGACAATAACTCGCTCGTATCGTATTTAATTACTGATTTAATCTAAGAATGCGATGTCCTCCACCTTAATTGTAGTGTCATTTGACTACTGGTAAAGATTGCTGGGAGCCAATGGATGCAAGTAGCGCAAGACCGATCGGCATGAAAGTCTAAGGTTAATTTTCTACAGTGAAATGAAGATGGTGATGATCGTTGAACTTTAAAATATCCGCCGTTCCACCAGCGGCACGGCTAGAAAGAACGTTGAGTGGATAACGCCTTCACCTTACCCCTACTGTTTAATTAGGCTATAGCTTTCTGCTAAGCACATACGGGTACAAATATGTAATTATTATTTGCTATATGTATGTACGGTGATCGTGATCTCTGAAACAATGGGAGTGTTGCGCACGCGCCAGCGGTAAACATCAAAGGAGATGCGTCAATCGGTTGCTTTAATTAAGTCTCGGTGACGTTGCATGGACAATGGTAATTAGTAGGACTATTATTGTTAAGTTTGTGTAGTGATTGTTTGTTTGTCAACATGAAAATAATTCAAGTGCACTATAATTAGTGGTAGGAATCCTTATGGAAAATTGTAGTAAAATTTCGCTTTGGAGAAATTGTAGGTACATAAATTGTTTTGACAAAAATTTTTCAAACTTGTTACACATCACAACAATAGAGAATATTGTTCCTGAAAGGAATTCCAGTTCGTTTTTTAAATTGTTGTCCAAATTCCTCACCAATGATTGCGGCTGTGAACCTCTACCGACGTGTCAAACGTTATTCATAGGTGCAGTTAAGAGCACATAAATCTCTCATTCGAGTAGTCAAATTTTAACCTTTACCGTATCTGCTATAAGGCAGTGTCTCGTTCCCATGTCATTGCGTGGGGTGTGTGATAAGTCCTAAAGGCTAAAAAATCTAGCACTTGACTGTACAAGAGACTACGACCAACTGACAACAAAAGGTGGCTGAATCTGGTCGTAAAATATACGATGTAAAGGCATTGTAGATTTCTTATCATGCCTTCTCTATGCATACAAACGACATTTTCATTTTGATATCGCATAAAACCAACCTATTTGCTGTAACAAACACGATCGATGTCGATCGTCCTCCACACTCGAGGATCGATACATCCTCACGACACTCGCCCATCTCGTTATCGCGTCGACGATTTTATCGATACACGAATTATGTCGGTGAATGTCCCCGCGGATTGGCTTCAGAAAAAATTGCATAGGTTGCTAAAGAGGTAAGAGAGATTGATATATCAATCAACAAGGCTTAATGTCAACATGCAATCGATTAAAAATCTCTGATTTTAAAGACTCGTTTCATACCGGTCACAAGCTCTAGAGGCTAGTGGGCTTTTTATGCCACTACGGCGACAAACAGGCATATTACCTGCGTTATAGTAAGTGGATTCTGTATCCTAGGTAGGTACAATTGCTAAACCAGGGATATTGCCGATCTAGTAAACTCGCTTGATGAACCCCAAGCTAGACTTTGAAAACCTCGGTAAGTAGCTCATTTCACAATCTAACGTTTCCAGAAAAGAAACCGCTGGGCAGCACACAGTGACCGTTGTAGTTCCAATGTGTGAGAATGATTTCTCTGTCGGTGGCTAGCGGTGTAGTTGCAGAAGGAAGCTGTGAACATCATATTTGCTCAAGAAAGGAACTCTGAACATAGTACAATTAGTAGAATATAGTATGAGTACCAAAGTCTTTCTCGAGGCTTGAAGGCGCTTGATACTGTATGTTTGGCCTAAATTGGTATCCTAGTGCTCACTTCAAAGTGACTACAGTATTTCATCTGTGCTTTTTCATAACCCAAATCTTGGCTACGAGCCAAGAATTCCATTTTTCCTCCGGTGACTTCGAAACTGCACTTCACTGGACATCTCGACACCAAGAAATTCAATGCTTTTGGCGATGGTGGGAAATGTGTTTTGGACTTCAGAAACTGCAGCAAAAATAACTTTTTTAGCAGCGAGCGCGTAGACTTTTGTCATTATGGGGTTTTCCCATTGTCGGATACTCTAGTGACAGTACTTCCAATTTGATTCATGGCTTGCCTCATGGGAACGAGCGATGTAAGCACGGCTTGTATTATAATGTCCGCGTACCACTGAATGCCATGAAGTGACAAAAAATCATTGATATGCAGCAGAACTAACGCCGCCGGTGAGAGTACCTTAACCGAGATCACTATTGACTTCCATGCTTTCAGAGCAGCTGTCACAAACAACGGCTTTTGTACATCTGTTGTACAAGAAGATGGCAAACCATTTCCACAAACCACAATGAAATCAGTATGATAGAAGCTTCTACAGAATACTTCGATGCCAGACACTAGTCAAAGGATTATGGTCGAATGTGAACGATTGGATCTCGGTGAATATTTATCACACGTTCCGTCACTATGGTGAGAACGAAGGAAGTAGCGATAGGTCTGTAATCAGAAGGTCTAATCTAAGAACTTCCGGGACACCGGGCTCACATTCATAATCTTCTAAATATTCATATTATTTATTGTCACTATAATGTAAAGTTGACTTGGTCAGTGGAGTACATAAGTGCAAAAAGCGTTGACGAGCTCGGTGGCGCAGTGGTTAAACGCGCTGTTACGTTTCTTTGACACAAACACTCGTGAGTTCAATTCCCACACAGTACAAAAATTTGTGTGCATGAAAATGTCTTGGTCTGTTTGTTTTTACGAGAGGTAGGGCGCATCAAAGCAGCCTGGGAAAGTACCTCCACTTCACAGAAAACTCCCTAGAGGGTTGTTGCGTTCCTACGTATGAGTGAGGTCACCAGTAAGCTCCCAAGGAGTAGCTGTGTTACCAACAGAGGTTGCATCGCGCGAGTGATACTTAATGTATTGCAAGCGTTCATAGGCTACGGTAACCATTTACCACCTTTACATCAGGTGGGCCGTATGCTTGTATGCCTCCCGACGTTGTATAGAAAAAAAAGTATTCCACATAGTCGTTACACACGTTAGTCAAGATATAACTTGTAACTTGAACTATATTTTTATTACCTTCAACATCATACTAATTATATCAGTGAGAGTTAAACATATAGAATATTTAACGAATTCAATTTCTAGTTGTAATTTGGAGTATTCAATGTTAGAAACCAGATCCGCGATTGAGAGATTTATTTGCGGATGTTTTCAAGCACACAAATTACAGAAATAATACAGCAGGCCACTCAGACAGCATTGTGAAAAAAGTTTTTATGCATTAAAAAAAATGCATTAAAACTGGCCAGTTATGATCTATTTTGAAAATATGATTACTAATAGGTAAAACTAGGCACGTTCCAATTTCAAAATTTCCCTCCATATTTTTTGCGAGCTAATTTAAATTATCGTGTCTCATTGAAAAATGGATCTGCTCCGAGAACATTTTCGCGTAATGTTATTTTACGATTTCAAGTGTCGCCTGGAACCAGACGAATCGTACGATAGACTTCAAATAGTATTCATGGATAAAATCTCTCCCAGGCAACCGTGTATCGCTGGTATAACGAATTCAAGCGCGATCGGCTAACTTTAGGGGATGAAGAAAAAGTGGCCGCCCTTTGACGGTTGTTACGAAAGAAAACGTGCGTGCAGTGAAAAATTTTATCGAAGACAATAGGCGAGTTACGTATCAGGAGATTCAGCACATACTGCAGATTGGATCGGGAAGCCTTCACGAGATTCTATACTTGCAACTTCGCGTGAGGAGGATAGTTTCACGCTGGGTGCCGCACAACCTCACCGTTTCTCAGAAGCAGGGCCGGGTGGAATGGTGCGGTGATATGATAAACAAATTTGAAACAGGCTCGTGATGAGTCCTGGATTTATCGATTCGATCCAGAAACGAAGCGCCAGTCGACGGTTTAAGTATTTCAAAACGAATCAACGCCTACCAAAGTGATGCGATTTAAAAGCGGGGGGAAGATTTTGATCGCGAGCTTTTTCAATTTGACTGGCTACATGGTGTCATAC
The DNA here is from genome assembly GCA_947507595.1 of Pyralis farinalis. Lineage (NCBI taxonomy): Eukaryota > Metazoa > Arthropoda > Insecta > Lepidoptera > Pyralidae > Pyralis > Pyralis farinalis. The sequence goes on along the minus strand of OX382269.1, from coordinate 6,525,005 downwards.
AGAGCCAAAGAAGCATTAACGCCGAATGGTATACTACCAAATGCATGGCAGAAGTTTTCTCTGTTGGGCGCAGCAAGCGACCAAACACAGGGCTCCGCGGGCTACTGTCCCACCATGACAACGCGCCCGCGCACATCGCGCTCAAAACGAGGGACTTTCTGGACAACACGCTAGCCAAACTCCTGGGTCACCCTCCTTACAGCCCTGACCTAGCACCGTGTGACTTCTTATTATTCCCGAAAATAAAAAATCAGCTCAAAGGGATACAATTATCGTCGCCGAAACATGCGCTGTCAGCGCAGGCTGTAAATAAGGTGCCTGCGGCGGACTGGAAATAGTGTTTCGAAAACTGGTTCATACGCATGAAACTTTGTATAGAGGCTGGTGCAGAGTACTTTGAAAAGATTTAATAAAAAAATATTTATCTATGCACTTTTTTTATTTTCGCAAAATTTCTGAGTGTCCCACGTATAACTATAATTTACGTTGCAAGTTAATAAGCGTATTATATATATATTTATGCATAAATAAAAATAAAACTATTTTAAAAACAAATAAAAAAATATTTCGGAAACATAATTAATTATTATTCATTTCTAACATTATATGGCACTCAATTGACGTTCATTTGCGTTGCCCATAATGCTTATAAATCCCTTGTATATTCACGCGTCTCCTACGCGTCATTACACACGAGAAAGAGTATTCTTGATCCCAGCCGCACCCACATAATTGGAAATATATGAGAAAGGTGTGAAGGAGGAAGATGTTATTATTTTGGATTAGAAATTTCCAAACACCTCCTTTTTTATTGAGCAATTAGATATACACACAGCGTTCATTCAAGAATACGGAAGTTTTATACTTATTCCACTATTTGCTGGCCATTTAAAAATAACTACCTAATTTATATTAATTTCCGTTAAGCATTCTAATGTTGTCTACTGCGGCAGTCGTAGGGGCCTCCGTGCACGGCTTGGGACTTAGCAGGCCAGTAAGGAACGGGACACCGACTGGACCGCCAAGACCCTCGCCGTGCACGAGGCTCGGCGATATTCCTTTGATGTTCTCCTGTATTGCCATGCGTCTTCTTCAATAAATCTACAAATAAAAGTACATTTTCATTGGAATTACAAAATTTTATATTTAGTTCTCTAATTAAGTGTTAATTACGGGATCATTTATGATTTATTATGATTAAAAAGTTTAATTACAATTAGTGTGCGATATTAAGCGGTTGTCAGACAGAAATGCGACCCTCACTTATGGGAATAACTGAACAGGAATAAGATGGCACAGCGATGTGACAAAACTATTAATACAACGGAACTGCGACGAGGCGGAATTACCGCAGGGCAGGTCTATCCTCTATCTATCTTCTATCCCGCCGAAAAGAAGCATTGGAAAGCATTGGCAGTCCAAGTACGATGGGATACGCGGAAGGATAAGTCTGATAAAATTTAACGTTAGCAGGAGTCTCTAAACAAATTACTGACTTCTTCTGCATTATGTGTCACCTTCCTGTACAACAAAAAAAATATATATTTTAAGAATAATATAGTGATTGTCAAAATCCATGACATTTAAAGGATGAAACTGACTGAGATAGTTCAGATAGTATAGACATCTCAGAGGAATGTGTGCGTAATATCTTACATAAAGAAGTTAACCGCGTATAGTATACGGTGTTTACTCACTAAGTATCAAAACTGTATATACTGTATTTAATAGAAAAATAGCCACTTTTGGTTGATGAGCAAATCCTTTTCCGTCGCGTCAATGCACGAGTACGTAGTTGCGCGATTATTATGAACAAAATTATTAATTTACACTATGGGTTGCTTTTCAACCACCATATTCCCCGAATTTAGCTTCCCGTTACTGTTTCCTGTTACCAATTTTTGAAAAATGGTTGTATTTAACTCCAATATGAGATAAATATAGTAACAGAACAGATGCTTAGCTGTTGTATAACGCCGATGTTAAGAGAAATAGAGCGGATCGAAGCATCATTGTGTTCCTGCGAGTCAGTGAGGTTACCAGTAAGCTTTAGGGGTTGTTGTGTGAGCAGCCGGGGTGACACTGTGCGAGTAATACCTCCTATATTGGAAGCGTTCATATGCTACAGTAACCACTTTACGTAAGGTCGGTCGTATGCTTGTGTGCATAAAAAATACTGAAGGTGAAGTTGCAGAAATATTGATTGAAGTTAGATTATGAAAAATCAGTAATAACTTCTAAACATGTTTCTTGTTATATTTTTCTAGACTTATCACCTCGCCTCGTAGTTATGTAACTCAAATATGTTTGTATAGTTGCTATATATGACCATCTTATAAATGTAAAAATCATGAGGTTTAGCAAAACTTTGAGGATACTTAATATAATATAGCATCTTTTTGTTACCAAATTCCTAACTTAGCTCGTGATCATACTAGCGTTTGTGCGACTTCCTCTAACTTTTGACCAGCTAGATGCTGCATGCATGCAATACTTACATCGTGTAATCACTCAACGCAGCGCCCGCGTCGCGAAGAAGTGGTGACCCTCATTGAGTCGGAAAGCAGGCACCGTACAATTAGAGACAAAATAGATTCTGAGATGAATTACTATGTATTTGGCGACTAATAGATAAAAAAATATGTAAACGTAAAATGAGTGCAATGTGATTTATAATTTTGAGAAAATGTACAGGCATCACAAAAAATAAATAGTGTTAATTGCTTTTTTCAAACCAAATGATTTGGAGTGATATTAAAAAAATATATATATGTACTGTCATATCAGATGATCCATTTCCGCTGCTTCATCACAACGTACGACGTAGTCGCATGTATGCAGCGTTCACACTTATTAACGCGTTAGTTTCCATACTGTCAGTCAGGCAGTTACAAAACAATAAACCACTTAACCCCCCGTAAAGTCACCCTCTTACTCACCAAAACATAGTGTTTTAGCGCCTAAATATTACAGCGACTCGAGCCAACTAACCAATGGGAGGATCTTTTAACTAATAAGCCGATTAATGACGCGAAGTTGATCCGTTAACTAGCCAATAAGAGCAGTGCGTTCTAGTTTCCCCCCCGACCCGTAGCGGTGAGTAGATTTTCTAAGCAATTTCGCTTCATCGGTTCTCCATTTGTTATTTTCTTCATGAAGCTAGTCACGAATTTTATGTTTCAAATAATCCGCTTATTACATATATAGGCGTTGATGCCTTCGACACAGGATGAAACTAAGATAATGTTACAGCACTTAGTCCTCAGATGGCATATAAATAAACTGAATCGAGATATTCGCCCGCGAATATGATTTACGACTTCCCGACAAGGATCGTTGGGGCCTCGGTTCCCCGCAACACCTTGCTTGCCCTGCAGGCACATTTGTAGGTGGGTCTTTAGGGAGATACTTTATCGAATAATATGTGATGTCCGCTGGTAGGTATGTCTATTTTTGAACTTAATGATTGTTTGACGCAAGCATAAAGAAGAGGCTCTTAACTAGCAGTTTTGTACAACAAAAATGAAGGCAGATTTTTTGATTTGGCTACGGATGAATAGTATTCTTGCATGCAGGCTACACCACAGGTGAGTTCACGGAGACCGAGGATTAGCCGTTTGGCAAGGCTCGCTATATATATTTTATACCTGATGGTGTGAGGTGCTTCTTTTTGTCATTCTGTTTTAAATGAATTATTTTTAAGAACTAAAATGTTTACCACATATGCGATGGCAGGTATGTGATGGCAGGTAGTAATCGGTGACTATAATATTATTTTTGAATATAGTAGAATCCAATTTAGTTTAATCAACCACTGTTTTTGGAAACTTATTTTCGTTCTTACTTCTCAGCCACGAGAGGACACCGTCAATATCTGAAACAAAGAGAAATGCTCCTTATTTATCACTTTAATGATTAACCATTAATTCTACGACAACAGCCTAGGTCACCGCCTTCCAGTGAATTTCGAAATACGGTAGAAGTAGGGATGATTAAATACACCAGAGATTTATTACCGTTGACGCGCGTCGTTTGACATACTACTTTGATAATACTAAACGCCCAATAAGTTCATCAAACTTTTAGCAAGCAATATATAATTTTAGACTATTTTAAATCTAACTATGACACAGTATAGAAGGTTTGAAGATGATCAACCACCAGCTGGGTTTTATAGTAATTTTTATGTATCATGCGCATATATTGTGGTAGAATATAATGATCGATTCCTACACAGGACTAATATTTGTGTGTATGAACAGGTTGTCTATCTCGGTCTGGGTGTTCTTAACTCTTCGAAACCCGGGTGGTCATATATGACCGCGAAATGTATGGGAAAACGTATATAACGGGCTCTGACTGGTCAAGAGAGGTAGGGGACACCAAAGCAGCTCGTTTGCGGAAGTATCCCCACTTCTTTCGTAATCACCGCTGTATAGAAGTATTAACATACATGTGCCAATGTGCAACAATGACAAACTCTCAGCTCTGGCTCGTCCTCATTGGCTGTTTACAGAGGAGTCGAAAGAACAATAAGTTCTATGTGTGGAAGTGTTAAAAGACCTAGCGCGGCAAGTAACATCGGAGAAAGCGCACACACACACGCCTCTCGACATTCCTGGGCCATTCACGCTGGTTGTTGATCCCACCCTAATTTCTCTAGCATTCGGTGCTCTATCCAGTGATAGTTATGGCAGGCGTCTGCTCCTCTTGTGTAAGAGCCCAGTATCAATTATCATTCTAGATCTCATTAGAGTGCCTAATAATTTTCCCACACATTCACAATAATTCCTAAATAATATCTGCCGAGACATACTCATAGGTATATTGTTCCATTACTATTACCCGGAGCGGGTCACAGCGGATACGCTTATCCAAAAACAAGGATCAATGCCTGTGACTGAATGTGAACATAGAACATCGTACCGATATTACTTAATTACAAGCCTACCAGAACCACCGAAGCCTGTACGCTGCTACTGTTTGCAGCTGCCCTGCAGGATTTGTCGAAGTCACTGGATTGGAAAATGATGTCAAAGTTGACGACGAGCATATTTTACGCCATCAGTTTGCTGACTGCTATAGCTGTTTGCTGACTAATCTGAATCAGTAAAATATCCCAGTCGGATAATTTTTGGTTTCAACGCTGCTTCATGAACATTCACTGGTGAATGAATTTAGAAGACAAATGTCTTGTACAATGATCTCATTATGACAAGTGCATTATCGTTGAAATTATAGGATACTTTTTTAATTCGGACAAACAATACAGTTCATCAGGGGTAACTTGAAGAAAAAATCAAAGAACGCATCGAAAGCATCTAGGAAATTCTCATACTTCTTATGTCTTCAATGTTTGAAGACTATGTTATCAAGTTAACCAGTGCGTTCAATTAGGCAATGGATTGACCATATCGCCTATTACTATCGTCTTTGGGTTTGTGGGTTGATGATGATGATGGTAGTTTATTGTTTATACAACGTAGCGTGACATAAAAGCATACTGCCACCTGATGTAAAATGGTTACTGTTGTCTGTGCTTGCAATATAAGAAGTACCACTCATACGTAGTCATTCCCGCTGCTAATACACGTACTCCTCAGAAGTTTACTAGTAATCTCATTTTTTTGACGAGCTCGGTGGCTCAGTCGTGAATGACGCGACTTTGACACCAACGCTCGTGGGTTCGATTTCCACACAAGGGAAACATTTGTGTGCATGAACATGTCTGTTTCTCTTGGTCTGGGTGGTTTAAGAGAGGTAGGGCGCATCACAGCAGCCCGTCTGGGCAAGTACCTCCACCTCACAGAAAACCGCAGCCAAATAGCTCCCTAGAGGGTTGTTGTGTTCCTGCGTGTGAGTGAGGTCACCATTAAGCTCCCAAGGAGTTGCTGTGTAAGCAGCAGAGGAGGCATCGCGCGAGTGATACTTAATATGTAGCAAGCGTTAAGCGCTTTACATCAGGTGGGCCGTATGCTTGTATGCCTCTCGACATGGTATAAAAAAAAAATTCACTCACACAACGCAAGTGGTTTTCAATGAGATGACGGTGCTTCCCCAATTGGACTGTACCCCTTCTTTGCTTGACGACTGTCATCTATCTAAAATAAACCGGGACCGACGGCTCAGTGTGCCCTTCACAGGGAGGAACCCGTGACAACAAAACCTATCTACTATCCGTGCGGTGACGGAGAAAGAATATTAAAAATCACCGCCCCCTCTCTTCCCCTGGGTGTCGTAAGAGGCGACTATGGGATTTCCTAACGTTCCAGCATTTCAGCCGGTGGTAGGGTAAATACCCGCCTGGTTGGCTACCACCGTACACACGGCGAAACACCCGTGAAGTGGCGTACCTATGAGTACGTCGTGTTTCGGGATCAGCTGGTGTATAACCAGTGCTCGGGGGATTGTTGACGCGATATTGCGGGAACAGTGGTGGATTCTGTCTATCCATTGTCAGAAGGACTGAGCTGACCCGTCGGCCAGGGAGACCCGTTGAAACGGTTGTTCCGCTGGCCGCCCGCGGTATAGTACAGGGGCCCAATCAAGACTAACCACCTTGAGAGGCTGCCCTTTCATACCGCGCATAATCTCGGGGTAGATCGTCGTGCCGATTGGTGACCGGATGGTGGGGACCCGGCGACTACTTCCGGGGGGGTTCGGGGGCCCTTCCGTCCGACGGATCAGCACAGCTCCTTTGTCGACAAACTAATGGAGAAACAGTCCACCGCGTTTCTTCCCCAATGTCGTGGCAATTCTCTCCCGCTTCACGCTTCCGTTCTTTACATTACTCATGACAGCGCAAATAGGAAAAGATGGTCTAACAGCGGTGCACTCCCCCACCACCCTGTTCAAGGTTGAGTTCGCTAACATCCGCGGACTCCACTCTAACCTTAATGCCGTCCACCAACACCTAGAGACGGCACGGCCCGCCATGCTCTTCCTGACGGAGACACAGATTCAGCGTCCAGCGGACACGTCCTACCTCCAGTATCCCGGTTATGTGCTTGAGGAGAATTTCCTCGCGAAAGCCGGGGTCTGTTTGTTTGTCCGCTCGGATGTATGTTGTCGCCGTCTGCGCTGCCTAGAGGATTCCTCCTTTCCTGTCCTCTGGGTGCATGTAAACCTGGGCCTTCAGAGCCGTATTTACATGTGCCTATACCGACCCCATACTAGGGACACGGAGACAACTCGGCTCTTTGAGTACATGAGTCGGGCGGCAGATGTAGCGCAGGAGCGGTATCCTACTGCAGAGATGGTATGTTTGGGGGACTTTAACTCTCACCACGACTCCTGGTTGGGATCCTCCACAACTAACCATGCAGGAAGGACCGCCCACGCGTTCGCTCTTTCGCACAACCTGACGCAACTGGTGCACCAACCCACCAGAATACCTGATGTTGCTGGTCAGGAGCCCTCTCTGCTAGATCTACTGCTGACCACCCACCCTGCTGGCTACCGGGTTGAGGTCGGGGCGCCCCTGGGCACATCTGACCACTGCCTAGTATCCAGCACAGTGCCAAGCGCGATTCCGCCACAACCCACAGAGGTTAGGCGGCGTGTCTGGCACTACTCGTCAGCAGATTGGGACGGTATGCGCGACTACTTTGCTTCCGTCCCATGGGGGCAGCGCTGTTTCAGTGAGAAGAATCTAACGGCGAGTGCTGCGGCCATTGTTGATGAGATCGGCGTTGGCATGGAATACTACATTCCCCACTCCGATGTCGTCATCAAAAGCCGGAGACGCCCTTGGTTTAATCGCGAATGCGCTGAAGCTGTTAGTAACAAACAGGCGGCGTATCGCGCTTGGATCAGGGGTCGCGCCCTTAAAGATCCGAATACTAACTCACTGAAATCAGCCTACAACACTGCCACCAAGATCTGCAAGAGAGCATACATAAGAGCGGACGCCCAGCGCGTTACACGAGTCGGCACGGAACTAGTGGCGCACCCTACTGGATCGCGTAGCTACTGGCGACTGGCCAAAGCCGTGCAGGCCAACTTCTGCCAGCCCTCGCTGCCACCGCTGCGATGCCCTGATGGCTCACTGGCTCATCAGCCGCAGGAGAAAGCCGATCTTATGGCCAGCCTCTTTGCGGCTAACTCCCGGATCGATGACTGTAGCACGCAACCACCAACAATACCCTCCAGTGGATCCGCTATGCCTGATATCCACATCAGGCAGCGCGATGTGCGTTTTGAACTACAGTCACTCGATGTCCGAAAAGCCAGTGGTCCTGACGGTATCCCAGCGATTGTTCTTAAAAAATGTGCAGCGGAGTTGTCTCCGGTACTGACGCGCCTCTTCCGCCTCTCGTACTCGACCGGTTCCGTTCCGGATGCTTGGAGAGAGGCTAATGTGCAGCCGGTCCCCAAAAAGGGAGACCGTTCTGACCCATCGAATTACCGCCCCATTGCCGTAACTTCAGTGTTGTGCAAAGTCATGGAACGGATCCTTAACAAACAATTGATCCGTTACCTAGAAGATCACTCCATAATCAATGATCGTCAGTATGGTTTTAGACCGAAACGATCAACGGGTGTTCTTCTAGCGTATGTGACGCACCTCTGGGGGGAGGCAATCGATAAATATGGCGAATCCATGGCAGTCAGCCTAGATATCGCCAAGGCGTTTGATCGGGTCTGGCACAAAGCACTTCTCTCCAAACTTCCGGCATACGGTCTGCCCCTCCAGCTTTGTAATTGGATTGCTGGCTTCCTGCATGAGCGTAGAATCCGCGTCCTTGCAGATGGATGCGCTTCGCGGTTCATGTCAGTGAATGCCGGTGTCCCACAGGGCTCCGTTCTATCGCCCACCCTCTTTCTTCTGCATATCAATGACATGCTGCCACTTGGTAATATTCATTGCTATGCAGATGACAGTACGGTCCATGGGCGATATTTCGGTCGGCCTGGTGCTGGTCGGACAGAAATCGGTGAGAGGCGTGAGAGTCTTGTCGTTGAACTGAATCGGGTTTTGGATCTCATTAGTAAATGGGGTTCCAATAACCTGGTTGAGTTTAATGCTGAGAAAACTCAGGTTTGCGCGTTTACAACAAAAATGTCCCCCTTCCTTCCCACTCCCAATCTTCAGGGTGCTTCCCTCAGTATGCGTGATAGCCTGAACATGCTGGGTATGGGTATTCATTGCGACCTTAACCAGCGTTATTACATCGAGAGCCTCATCTCAACAGCCTCAAGAAAGCTCGGAGTCCTGAACAGGGTGCGCCGGTTCTTCACGCCGGACCAACTTTGTCTGCTTTATAAGACACAAGTTCGGGCCTGCGTGGAGTATTGCTCGCATCTCTGGGACGGCTCCGCACAGTATCTTCTTGAGGCTCTCGATAGGTTACAGCGACGGGCTATCCGCATAATTGACGACGAAGAGGTCACCAAAAGCCTAGAACCTCTTCAACTCCGTAGGGACTAGGCCATGGACACCGGTATTTGGTAATACCGAAAAACCGGTATACCGGATGATTTTTTCGGTATTTGTATACCGGTATTCATGGATCAAATACCGAATTTTCGGTATTTTGAATCAGTACTAATTTTTTTTATTGGTTGGCTGGCATTCATACATTGGTTCGTGTTGAAATGACATTGTATGAAAATTGAGGGACCAGAGGCAGATTTTTAGATGCAGCTTATAAGTACCTTTTAAGCATTCCTCCTACAAGTGTTGAGGCAGAAAGGGCCTTCTCAGATGCAAGCTATATTTGTAACAAAATAAGATCTTCCCTTAACGATGAAAGTTTAGATGCATTGTGTTTTTTACGCTCAATTTTTCAACAGCAGTGTGTGTGTGCTACTGGTGCTGACTGATTTATGTCTTGTTTTTCATATTATGTTATGTAACAACATAATATGAAAACGTATCGTTAACGTTGTTGAATTTGTTGAGTTGTTGATTATGTTTAATTTTATTAGTGGTGTAGCAATAATTGTTTTTTATTTTCAATTATAATATGTGTAAGATTTAACAACATAATATGAAAACGTATCATTAACGTTGTTGAATTTGTTGAGTTGTTGATTATGTTTAATTTTATTAGTGGTTTAGCAATAATTGTTTTTTATTTTCAATTATAATATGTGTAAGATTTAACAACATAATATGAAAACGTATCATTAACGTTGTTGAATTTGTTGAGTTGTTGATTATGTTTAATTTTATTAGTGGTTTAGCAATAATTGTTTTTTATTTTCAATTATAATATGTGTAAGATTTACACTAATTTGATTTTATTTGATTTATGACAAAGGCTGATTTAAACTGATTGTGATATTTGGGCAATTGGGGACCAGAATAATAAATGATTAATATATATTTGAATCAAAACGACACTTTTTTTTGCATGGAATCCTTAGTTCTTAGAGTGTTTCTTTCCTTACCTTAACTTTACCCTATGCAGTACTGTTAATTTTACTTTAACATGTCCTTAATCGTTTCGTAACCAGTCGTCAAAGAAAATAACGATGAAAAATAGAGTAATTTATATTTATGAAAGAAAATTAAAAAAATACCGAAATACCGGTATACCGGTATTTAAAATAAAAATACCGAATCAATACCGGTATTTTCAAAAGGTTAATACCGACATGCCCTAGTAGGGACATAGGCTCTCTAAGCGTATTTTACCGCCTTTACCATGGCGAGTGCTCTGAAGAACTGTTTTCCCTTATCCCACCCTCACCCTTCCGTCATAGAACCACACGTGCGGGCTTGCGATGTCATAGTTCCACGGTTGAGAATATCTCTTCGCGTACCAAAAAGTTCGGCAACTCCTATCTTTGTCGTACCATCAAAAAGTGGAACGCCTTGCCTGCACATGTGTTCCCTCCTTCCTACAATATGGGATCCTTCAAACGAAGCGTGAAGAAGCATTTTGCGGGTCAGCATGGCAGCGTCAACTGACAGGATGCGGGATGTAGTATGCTGTCAGTTGCAGTTGCGATTTGGGCTCCTCTTTCGCTTACCATCAGGCAAAGAGGGGCCACTATGCTGAACTAATATAAAAAAAAAAAAATAATAAAAAAAAAAAACCACTAGCACTAAATTTGTGTTTACGGATTTGTCTACATATTTGTAATTATCTCTAGCTTGACAGTGAAGGAAAACAACGTGAGAAAACCCGTCACTCCAAGAAATGATCTTTTCGATAGAAGTGTGACCTAACCCAAGAAAGGTCTGGTTTTCCCTCTGGGTTGTGGAGGTATGACGGTAGCCGCTCCAAGTAAAAATCAATATCATCGTTAAATCCGTAGCCTTAGGTAGCGGATCCCGCTAATCCGAATAGATTAGGAAACTAAGAAGAAGAATAAGGTAATAACGGTTTGTTAATTCAGTGACAAATGCAGCAACATTAGGAATGGTAATCACTCATTGCTGTACCGAACAATCGATGCACAACTGTAAGTGTTATGAGCTAGTGAAGAAAAAAACCTGCAATGTACATTCTGTGTACTAAGTATCGGGAATTTGTCAATAAAACAAAAAATACAAATTATTCATCTAAATTTATTTTATCGCCTTCAAAGTAGGCCCCATCGCTTGCAATACAACATCTCCACCGCTTCACCCAGTCTTCCATACATTTTTCATAGGCTATTTGCGGTATGGCCTTTAGCTCATTCAGCGAATTTTCTTTTATGGCTTCTATCGACTCAAAACGTTTTCCTCGAAGTGGTAATTTTAACTTGGGAAATAAAAAAAAGTCAGACGGAGCCATATCAGGTGAATACGGTGCTTGGTCGAGAACTTTTGTTGAATTTTTCGCTAAAAACTCTTTCACTATAATGGCTGTGTGTGATGGTGCATTATCATGGTGCAGCATCCATGAGTTGTGTTGCCACAAATCTGGACGTTTTCGGCGGATACTCTCACGCAAACGCTTCATGACGCCTAAATAATATTCTTTATTCACTGTTTCTCCCTCTGGAAGGAATTCGGAGTGAACCACACCACGGTAGTCAAAAAAAACTGTCAGCATCACCTTGATTTTGGAGCGACTTTGCCGCGGTTTTTTGGGTTTCGGCTCGTTTTCGAGACGCCATTCTGAAGACTGTTGGCTTGTTTGCATGTCGTACTCATAAACCCATGTCTCGTCGCCAGTTATTATACGTTTTATAAAGGTCGGATCCGTAGAAGCTCGGGAAACCATGTCTTCAGCGACATGCTTTCGCTGCGCTTTTTGAACAAAATTGAGCTCTTTTGGAACTAGTCGAGCGGCGACGCGTTTCATGCCTAAAATGTCAATGAGAATGTTGTGGACGGACTTAAAAGATATGTTCACCTCACTAGCCAACTCTCTCAGACTCATACGTCGATTTTCGAGCACTAGCTTCTTGATTCTGTCGATGTTTTCTCTGGTCGTAGCGGTTGAAGGTCTACCAGAACGAGGCAAGTCTACTACTACTTCTCGGCCTTCTTTAAAAGCCTTATACCATTCATAAGCCCTTGTTTTCGATATACACGATTCGCCGTAGGTATTTCGCAACATTTTTAGTGATTCACCACATGAAATATCATTTGAAACACAAAATTTAAGGCACACTCTTTGTTCAACAATATTTTCCATTGTAAAAATCGCCGAGGACTCAAAACTATGACCAACAAAAAGTGTAGTTTAAAACAAATTAAATGACAGATCCCGCTCAAATTTTGCGCGCTAAATCAGTACAGTGCTACCAACATGCAGTAAAAAAATTAGAACGACCTCTTTTACGCGGGTCTTTTTATTGACATATTCCCGATACTTTTTACACAGAGTAGTATCTATATTTTACGGCAAAGAGTAATAGATATATAAGATAGAATATTTTAATATAAGATTAGAATTAAGTTGCTTTAAATTAAATTTAAGAAAGTTGTATTTTGTTGAAGCTAACATATTTAATTGAACTTTCCTAGATCGATCTACTTTAACGATTACTGACTTTGATTCTAAAGATGATAGTGAGCAAATTACATTCTTTGATGTCATAAAGAAGTGAAGAATCCTTTATTTGATTAGCGAGATTTACCTTTACACCGCTAGGAATATATTATTCCGCGTTAATGTCAGTAGACAATTTTGTTCAGGGCTTTCCTGAAAGACTATTTCGTGGGTGTATTTAGTCTCTATATTATAGATTCTTGCAGTCCCCGTGCTAAGGCTAGAGGACAAATTAAAGTAACTTTAGTAATCACACAATAGCACGTCGCTGCCGAGGTAGCCTGCGGCCACCACGATGCTCGTTCTTCACTCCACTACGTGGTGTTGATTACTCACACATCGGCGCTCGCATATCGGCCTGAAGCTATTCTCGCTTATAAGTCAACAGTTAACCTTTTTCTGTGACCCAGCAAGAGGTTAAGCAGCGGAAACGTCACTTATTGTGCTGTGCCCTTCGGATGGAGGCGGAGACCAAACAAGAGTAAGGGTTCATTTATACGTCCCGGTTTTCGCAACGTATGAAGACTAGTACTCGGCATGCAACATGGTTAGACATGGTGTCGTGGATGTAGGTTTTAAACAGGCGACGGCGATATGTTGTCATGTGGGAATGAGCTCTAAAGCTTAGCGATCCCTAGTTTTGTCAATATCGTACTTATGTAAAATTTATTCGTTTGGCATAAATACAGTTGCAGTAGTATTCTATACTAAAGCAGAAATAAAAGTGGATAAAGAACCGACTTATAGACTATCTGATCCTCGGTTCGAATTCGTGTTTTTGGATTTATATACATATTTATAACTATTACTTGTTCGGCGGCGAAGGACAATATCGAGAGAATTGATAGAGATTGTTCGACGGCAGTCGCTTCATGTAAAAATATTATTTTCGCCAAATCCTTAGGCTTAGGCAGCAGACTCTGACAATCATATTAGGAAGCGCGATAACGCAACAAATAAAAAGACAGTTGCAAGACTACGGATGTTATCATTGTCAGCTAGTACCTACCCATTGATTACTCATACGTATATTCTAACGAATAGGAATAGATGTAACATATAAGCATTCTTCACTTTCCCGCCTGCCGCTCGTTTAAGGATATTGTTTTATCCCATTTACTGTCTCGTCTCTAATACTAGAATTTTCCTTTGCCGTTCGCTATCACTTACTTAGACTTGGTCATCCCACTGTCAATTCACACTGACTTTGAGCATAATTTGTTAGTTATATCTCAAAGGATTGTTGTATCTTTATTGTACATAAAATGAACATTATACAAAGGCGGACTTATTCCTACAAGGAATCTCTTTTTGTCCATTGTTTTTGCCATCGTTTGCTGAGTGAACGAGCTTCAGTCCATGAATGAACTCATGTTTTAGATTCAAGTCTTTAAGTCTGTGCACCTTAGGTCAGACTGTTATCTAATGCAGACACTGCAGGCATTTGATGACATGTATCATGGGCCTATGTCCCATAGTTCCATGTTGTATTCGGAAATAGATAATAATAAGAGATATTATCACTTCACATTTCTCAAATTATCTCTAAGCATGAGATTGGACAATTCCATATAGTCAAAAACATTAAGGAAGGTCTGGATAGATAAAAGGTTAGGATGTTAATCATGACACTTGAATTATTTGGACTCTCAGAAGCACGTGACGGCAACACATATCTTCGTATATTTTCAGTAGTTCCAGAAATTAGGTCAAGTACCACAAACACAATGTAAAGTAATGCAACTCCATTGTTCACACATAACCGTCGCTACTAGGGGCCAGAGTTGTTTTCCATACAACGAGAGCTCGCCCGCGGCGAGCACGATGTTCATTCCTCATCTCACTGTGTGGTGTTGATTAATCGCACATTGGCGAATACCTCCGCCTTAAGCCATGCCTGATATTGTGTAGCCTATTTAAGATCAAACGTTTACTATAGAATGCCATTTGTTATTCAAGATGGAGTTTGTCAACATAGGTTTCGTTTCAATGGAATTCAGAACCAAAATGAACAAGCGCACGAAGCTATTGTAGAATCTATTCTAACAACTTTTTCTAAAAATTTCGGTTGTAATTTTGTGTGGTAAAATTTTGTGCAATCTGAGAGCATAGGAAGGGTAAGGGTTCCTCAGTCGGAAGTTGTGAAAATGTCAAACCTGAATATGCTCTTAGTCGGAATGTTAATGCTAGATTCAGATAACAATATTACTTAACCGTCGAGTAATATTGTTATCAGAATCTATTGAGGAAAAGAGCAGAGAAACCTAACATTGTGAAACTTGGTTTATTTTCAAAAGTAAAACGTATATTAATTATTGATGAATTTTTTTTACATGGACATGGTAGAGATGACATGAAAGTAGGATAATTGCAGTCCACCCCACCACCGTTTCTGGCCTGGCTGCTACGGTCGTCTCTGCGACACGTGTTTCGCCTCTCCACGAGGCATCCTCAGGCTCTGTAGATGTTAGTCGTTAGAATTTTAACAGTAACGTCGCAGAGACGACCGGGGCAGCCAGGGCAGCAACGGTGTCGGGTGCATGGGGTTCACATTTCAGATGGCGAATACTCGCAGAGACGACCGCAACAGCCGAGGCAGAGACGACCGGAGCTGTGGCAGCGGCGGCATGCATCTACTAATGGTAGTGGGTGGGAGATGGCCGGCAGTAGTTCGCATGAACTAATCGGGAGCGTAAGCACACAAAGCAGTTTAGATCAAATTCCCTGTAAATTTGACTTTCGCAAAGTAATACATTAATTATAGAAATTTAATAGTTTTGACTTTACTTAATATATTAATTATAGAAATTTAATAGTTTTGAATAAAAAAACATACAATAAATATGTCATATATAAGGTACTCGTGTAACATTTCATTAAATTATACTAGTGTACCCACTCTGGCCGATTTCGTATCCATATAAGAATATGCAAACGACTTTATATTCGTATATAGCCATTTGCAATCGTATATATCGATAGTGCACATTAAAGCCGCCCGATTGGGGAAGTATTTCCACTTCACAGGAAACCGCAGACAAATGACAACTCCCTGGAGGGGAATTTTGCGAGTGAGTGAGGTTACCAGTAAGTTCCTGAGGATGTGTTGTGTTAGTAACAGGCATTGCTATTATTGCTGCCTGTATTGCTAACATTTCACTAGACTATCCCCTTACATCAGGTGGGCTGTATGCTTGTATGCCTCCCGAAGTTCTTTTCCCCGAAATTGACACTTTGATCTTCCTTTCATGACATTGCACTCTCATGTATCTACCCTCTTTATTTATTTTATTGATTTTAAATTTATTGGTCACTTTTTATCCCCATTCCCTTTACATATAGCAACAGAATAATAAAAATATATTAGAATTAGAATAACAAAAAGACATAGATAGATGTTTATTTACATTCTTTTGTAGAATATTTTTCTCTACAGAAGTTTCTTGCACTACAAATCTGAGTTAATCAACTTCATATCAGAAGAGATCAGTGCGGTATTCACATTGCTTCGGCAAACCATGTGCGACATTTTTTGTTTTGTTTGTTTAACGGATTATCGCTTAATAGGGTTACGGTGAATCGCTTGACAATGATGTGATACAAGTGGACGGAGGGGAATGAAGCCTGCGTTTGGCACGCGTTTATGTCTTTTGTACCGAGACAATGACGTGCGGTGCTGGGTGAGATTGACATGTGAATTGGTTACTTTTAAGGTTCTGTATGTAATGATGTTAGTGTAATTCAGTTGTTTGATTTTTTCGTCTGAATACATACAATACAAGCATACGATCCACCTCATGTAAATTGGTTACTGTAGCCTAGGAAGGCTTGTAATACAGGAAGTACCGTTCTCGCGTTTTCACCCCAGCTACTAACATCCTCAGGATTACCGGTAATCTGACTCGCAGGAGCACAACGATCTTCTAGAGCGTTCTTATTTGGCTGCGATGTTCTCTGACCTTCACAGGTATTTCCCCGGTTGAGCTGTGCCTACCTCTCTTTGCTTAACTACTGTCTATTGAAACAACTGGGACCGACTTAGCGCGGCCACTGACCTACTGACAAAGTCGAAACTATTAAAACCATACAACAATATAACAACAAAGGTGTTATTTGGCTGAGCCTTCTGTGAGGATATTTTCCCAGTTACGATGTGCCTACTTTTCGCATAAACATCACGACAAAGCCAAACATACATTTTCATGTATACAAATGGTTGTCTTGTGGGAAAATCGTACCTTTAGCTTTGTTTATAGTACCATTCTCAACCATTGAATAGAACATCCACAAGAACAGGCCTTTTCATACTACTTCGGGGCAGAGAAGAGCAGCAAGATTCTCTTCATATAAAACGGGAATGCGTCACCCTGGTTGATGTTTAAATATAAAGTTAGATGATTTTTACAACTACACTTACGTGACAGAATTTTTCTACCAATTTATACCAATTGAAAAATTTCATGAATTACAACATTCAAAATGCTTCCACAATTTCATTTATAATTATTTTCCGCCTCTGTTGTTATTTAATTCACCCTTCGATTTTGTGTAATTGTATAACGTGCAAGTGTGAAATTAAAATAAAAAAGTATTTTTATTTAAGTACATCGCAACCTATTGGTAACACTTGAACTTGGAAGAGATGAGAAATTTTACATATTTGTAAATGTAGTATTTGTTTTAATGTCCACCTCGTACCGCCTACGTAGTTTCTGGACTATAAAAGTCGTACTCGCCGACATTGTATGGGAGCAATCTATAGATATTGCACTCTCCAGCTAGAATATTTGCAATGTGGCAGCGCGAGCGTATATAAATTGGCGAAAGGGTTATGTTTATACATCAGATAACTTGGTATTCTATTTTGTGATAATCTTAAATTCAGATGGTTGCAGGTTTTGTAACGTTTTGTGTTTATCGAGGCAATCAAAGATTAGTCAATTAGTCGTAATAAAATTGATTTATCGTATTATGACCTTGAGGCGCATAGTGCGTAATATTAGTGGTATTACGGATTTTGATGAGCTTGCTGGCACAGTGGTTAGTAATGTTATTTTAATATCAACGTTCTTGGGTTCGATTTCTATACACAACAAACGTTTGTCTGCATGAACATGTCTGTTTGGCTTGCTCCGTGTGTTTTTAAAGCAAGGCGCATCCATAGCAGGCTGTCTGGGGAAGTACCTCCACCTCACAGAAACCTGCAGCCAAATAACAACTTCATGGATGGTCACTGTGTTCCTCCGTGTAAGTGAGTTCAGTAAGCTCCTACCCAGACCTCGCCATTTCTAATGGATTAGGAAACGGGATAACGGCAAGAAGACTTAAGCTATGGTTTAATCTTTGGTTTTGTACTTTTATGAAATCTATACCTACACGAGTACTTATCTGTGTTGTATTAATGATATTGCTATAATGCAGTACCAATGGACATAGTCCTAAGGCCTCAGGGTTGTTAACTACTCAGTAGCTGGTAATTTTGAGGCCCCAGGATGGTTGCTCACAGTCCTTGCCTACTTGTAGTACACATGTACTTACTCGTATTTTCCTCTAGAGCAGTATGAAAATGGCTAACTACCACAACAATGTTTCGGCGTTCGGTTTACTTATGGTTTATGGTTGATTATATATGTTACGCTAGATAAATAAAGAAGCTCACCTGATATGATACGGTTTTCGTAACCGATAAAAGGAAACTCACCAGAGGAAGACTTTGTTCAAAAGTCGTCTGCATGGGTACCTCTGTCTCACCTATTTCTACCGCCAAGTAGCTATATTTATATAGCAGTGTTCCGGTTTGAAGGGTGAGATATGGCAGAGAAATTATTGGGTGCTGCCAATCTTGTGACCTAAGGATGTTTCGTACATCCTTAGGTCACAAGATTGGCAGCGCGTGAGTTTCATCGCCGTGGTGTCGCGAGCGTCAATAGGCTGCGGTGACCGCTTACCATCTAATGCGGGCCGCATGATTGTCTGCCAATCTAGTTTAATAAAAAAAAAATTAGTCACTTGCTCTACCATTTATTTTGATTATTATGTATATTTATTTTTACAAAGTCGGGAGGTATACAAGCAATACGGTATCGTTTGCTAGTTGACACTCCTCCTGTTAGCACAACAATTCTTCGGAAGCTTATTGGTAACCTCATTCATGCGCAGGAATCTTGGGAGCTGTTATTTGGCTACGATTTTGTGCAAGGTGAAGGTGCCCTATAGTCGGACTGTAAAGCTGCAGTCGAGATTTTTTATTAATTGTCCCAGTGTGGAGCAGACAGTATTTAGGAACTGAGGAAAGGAAATATTTACTTACCACGGTGATGTCAGGATCTCAAGGAACCGGTCAGCGTGCATGAAAAGAGCTATGAATGTTGAAGAAACGAGCGAGGTGTGTAAGTGAAGCGTCTTGTGGCGTTCGGTTCTCTTTGCCTACCACGCAAGGGACCTGTGGCGAATATAAATAGATAGATAGATAGAGAGAATCACGGTGTAGCTTAAGAGGAAAAGAGGAATAAACACTATAATTAGGCTCATTAACGTAACGAAATCGAAACTTTCTTATCGATACTAGAATCGATATATAGAATTCAAAACGGGTATTTTTTAAATTCTTGTTTATCTGTCCACTGTGCATGCATTACAAAAAAGCTACTAAAGGATTTTTGATGAATATAGATGCACAAGTTATTACCCTACATACCCTACGATTTACCCCGAAAATATGTAGAGTTTATGAGAAAATCTGGAACCATCAAGTTGCACTTTGACGGAGCCGCTGGTTCATGTCAAAATTAAACTTGTAACAATGATTATCGCTACCTATTGCTTAAATTTAAGTGTTAAAATAATGTACCTACAGCAATTTACAAGAGTTGCGCCCGCTGGCGGATAACGTATTGGCATAATAGAAATGCTGCGTCGGCCATGATTCAGATTCGATAGGTTTGTTATTATATCGAATGCTGACGGGAATTGAGTACTGAATCGATTATTCGAATGTAAGTAATGTGACGCCCTGGGGTAACGTAAATAAACATGGAGAGTTTGGAGCATAGATCTGTAAGTTTGTATCTGTAGACCATTGCTATCTTAAAACCTAAAAGGGGTTATTTCTTTCAGTGATTTATGGTTATTATTCCGAACTTATTAAATCACAAATACTCATATATGTAGAAACAATAATTTGCTTAAGAGTAATTAGCGTTTTGTTTACCAGTTTCTTAGCTTTAAGGCCCGATTAGATATTATAAATGTCAATTTTTGCGTGATTGAATGCCTGTTTGTCATTCTTTCACACAAAAACGGTTGTAAGGATTTGTATGATGTCTTGCACACATATGGAGTATATTCTGATTAGCTTTTAAGTACTGGTAATCCTTAAATTATTTACGGTTTTGTGTAAAAGCTGAACTCCACGTGAATGACGTCAAAGTTGAAGTTGCGGATAGCAGCCAGTCTCTTGCAGACATTTATTTTGTTTACATTTCAATTACGATTTTGAAAACTACTTGTCTTATCATTTGAAATTCAATTGAAATTGAACTGTTTTTTTAGGTACTATGGCTAAACCCATTGAGCGAGCCATTATAGAGGACATATACTTTATTAATATCATCATCACCCATGTTTTCAAAGATATCCGAATGTAATTCTTAGAGTTTGGTTTTATTATAAAATATTCAAATGTTGAAAACCCAATCTACTTGAAAAAATAGGGTTGCAATAAGTAATTATTGCAATTCATGGTTTGACTGTGAATTCATTCCTTCACACAGTCGCTGTGTGAATGAATTTGTTTGTAAAGTACGGTTGCATACATAGATGATATAATACTTATAGGTATAACAATGAGTTTCTAGTACTTTACAAACATTGGCATGTATATATTACGAGAAATAATTACATAATAGTGTATATGTGTTGTATATACCATTTCCTATCCAAATAATGCAATCAAGAAACTTAGTCACGAGTCATCTTAATTTTTGTCTTTGTAAAAAAGGGACTCGAGATGTATAATATTTACTGATACATTGAGTATGTTATGTTATGTACAGCTATAACATCACGCTTGACACTATAGTTCTTTTTATCTTTTATTGCCTGTGAAACAAAAACGGCGGAATCGTTATGTATTGTAGCTCAATGGTTTTCGAGACTAGTGCTAGAATATATGTGTATTAGGTATAAAATTTGACAGAGATACTAACATCAGATTGTTAAGGTAGAACACAGTCTATAGCCTTATGTCTATGGCACAGAGTGAATAACGAGTGTTTCTCTATTTCATTAATTCTTGGCGATATTGGATAGTAATGAAAGTTTGTTTAGCGTGACTCCCGGCTTTACTTGATCATTATATAGTTACCTTTAATCTTGACATATTGTAAATGATACCCATTTATTACTTCAACATTTCTCTGTCGTCATTACGTTGGTTAATTTTTATACATACATACATATAGACTTGGCCTCGAAAGTTAGTCGACTGTAACATTACAAAATAAAAAAAAAATAACATGGAATTAGAATGTCTTAAATTCAAATTTTACATTCACATATAAAAACCCAATAAATTTCGTGACATCGAATAAGGACAAAGTAGTTGGTTTTACGACTGCTTTTATATTAAGTACGTAATTATTTATTATTTTTATGTAAACAAAGATAATTTGTAAGTGGACAAGTTTAAGAAACTGTTAAGAGCCAAAGCCTGCCTCTAATACTCTGCTAACTATCAAGAGAGACTAACAAAACACATTTTGAAAGACATACACACAAGAATAGGAAAATGTGTTTTGTTTTCCTATTCTTTCTTAAAGAATAGGAAAAATTAAAAAGATCCTGGAGTGTAGTTATGTTCCTCCTAGAGACTGAGGTTAACTATAAGCTCCCGAGATGTTACTACGATAGCACCAGACGTGGAAATACTCCAGCTAACCTTTTTATATTGTAGGCATTTATAGGATACGGTGACCGCTCCACTATAATCATTCGAAGTAATACAAAAATGACTTTGTTCATTGAAAATTTAGTATAAGCTACTATGTAATCCGGTTTCTATTATCTGTTGAATCACAAAATCTAAGCGTTAGAAGCTAAAGGCACACTTACATATGATTAACATCGGTTTACATACGATATTCTAGAATATTAGAGATGGTATTAAAATTCAGGTTTGCAGAATGCACCATTATGAAGCAACAATGCTGGGCAGCGAAGTTTAAATAATATTAGCAAAGTTGCTTGCTCGCCGTTATCATTAGACGGTCGCTATATATCTGATGCATTATTTATGTCTTCGATAGTACCGACATACTACAGAAATACAGTAAGGCTACTAGCGCACTTAGGTCCTTTTGATACAATTAGTAGCGATAGGATCATCAATTTTGGAACTTACGAACAGCGAGCGGCAGCTTCAGAGATGTGACCAGTCGGTTCAAAGTACTGGAGGTCTTGGAATTCGTATTTTTTTTTTGACTGCGAATTTTGTTTAGAGACGAATAGTTAAGCGTGTTTAAGAGCAGTGATATCCCTGGTTTGAATCCTAGCATGTACCACTAAATTTGTGCTTTCGGATTTTATGTACATATTTGTAATTATCACTTGCTCGACGGCGAAGTAAAAATATCGGGAGGAAACCCGCATGTCCAAGATAATATTTCGAAAGATGCGTCACCTTACCAAAGAATGATCAGGTTTTCCTTCGGAGTTGCAGAGGGCTGACGTCAGTCACTCCATGCAAAAATCTGTATCTTCGTTAAATCCATTAGGTTTATGAAGCGTTACCAGAACCGGACCGGACTGGGACACGGGATAACGCTAAGAAGAAGAGTTCAGCGATTTGAGTGAATGCGACGCTTCCAATTTTTCTTTGAAGTTATCCTACTGTATTTATATCTCTATTGTTGTATCGGCCCTTTATAATCTTTCATTGCGGAATGTACCAACCTGTTACTTTTTGAATTAAGTAGGTTAGATGATAATAGAATCTAACAATTTTAATCAGGAGTAACAACAAAGACCTTAATTATCAAACAGAGTACGTATCAGCTGCACAACTGGCCCCGTCATCGAGTGGCGAGTAATTGTTATATTCATTTCAAGAGTCGTGGGTTCGATTACACAAAACAAATATTTGTATGCTTGAAGAAACTTTTCTTTAAATTTCAGAGTTAGGTGTACTTACACGCCAAATTTACTTGAGGTTTATGCAGAAAGTACATTTAAAAAAGATCATCATTAATACCTAAACCAGTTTGAAAAATTACAGACCATCATTCCGATTTTCTTTCTCAAAAGTAATCTAAAGATAATTCATGAAGCGCTATATAATTATCTCGAAGTAAATAATATTCTAGTAGATGAGCAGCAGGGTTACAGAAAGAATAAAAGTTTAGATAAAGCTATTTATGCTTTTTTGCAAAAAGTGTTAATTAACGTAGATAAGAAGTTAGTTGTGGGTTCTTTGTACATGGAACTATCGAGAGCATTCGATTGTGTCGACCATAATATATTAATTAATAAATTGAAAGGTTATGGTGTTAGGGGTAATATCTTAAAATTAATAAAATCATATTTAAGTAACAGGCAGCAATACACAATCATAACCAGAATAAATTCAAAAACACAAACAGAAACAAATTACACATCAAAACGTAGATCAGTTTTATACGGATTTCCCCAGGGTAGTATTTTGGGACCCTTATTGTTTATTATATATATAAACGATTTTCCAAATTCAATAAATCACTCTACGACATTGTTTGCTGATGACAGTACAGTCGCCTTTGTTGCAAATGACCTAAATAAACTTGAAACTGACATAAATAATACTCTGATTGACATTATTGACTGGATGAAATCGAATAACCTCACACTTTGACAAAACAAAAATTATGACATTTACAAATAGAATTATTAACCGAACATGTTCTTTGAATATTCACTATTAAAATAAAAAATTCAGGAGATTAAAGTATCTAAATTTCTCGGTTTACATATAGATTGCAATGTAAATTGGAAGGCACTAGTCAAGAATGTCTGTACAAAATTAAACAAATATTCATATGCCCTATATATGCTGGCAAGGGTAGTAAATCACGTAGCTGTACTTACATCTTACTATGCCTATGTTCATTCAACTTTAAATTTGGTATAATCTTTTGGGGCAATTCAAGTGACAGAGATAGGATATTTAAAGCCCAAAAGAAATGTGCGAGATCAATGTGCCATCTGAGTCGCCAAGACAGTTGCAAATCTTATTTCGCTAAATTGAAAATACTAACTGTTCCTTGTTTGTACATATTTAGTTGTATATTATTCGTTAAAAATAAGGCTCATTTGTTTACAAATTTAAAAAGCAATCGCAACTGTCATAAGTTTTGTATTCCACCTTCGAGAACTGCCATGTACAATACTAGTGTATTTATCATGGCACCTAAATTATACAACAAAGTACCAAAAACTATACTTGACATTGATGATTCACTGACCGTTAAGCGTAAAGTTAAAGACATACTAGTAGGCAAATCTTATTATACAGTTAAAGACTATTTAAATGATAAATTTGATATTTAACTGCGACTAATTAGTCATTAAATTACATGACTTTAACATGTTGTGAATTGTAATTAATTATGTATTAATAATATTGACAAATAATAATGTAACAATTAATATTGTAATTTTATATATGTATCTATTACTGTAACAATAGACTACTTACGTCATTGTATGGATTTGTACGCCTTAATGGTAGAATATGGAGTAGATCTTTTTACACGTTAACCAACTATTTGTCCTGTATTCATGCAAATAATATTGATTGATTGATTGAGTTTCTCCTGCACGTGGTACACCCTGCTTATTAGCAAACGAGGTTCCGTCAACAAAGAGGCTGGTATAGCGATATTCAATGAAAAACTATTATTATTATTATATATTATTGATATTATTGATAATATCAATATGTTCTTTTGAAGTGAAAACTTCTTTAGTACCGTTGTGATTTGAAAACGTGTGAACTGCGCACATATTATTTTTTTTGTATTTGATATTAGAAATAGAACATTCATTTAAGTGATCGCGCTGAAACTATTTTTTTTATACGGCATCAGGAGTCATACAGTCATGCGGCAACCTGATGTAAGGCGGTCACCATAATTAACGCTTGCAATACATTAAGCGTCTCTCGTACGATGCGCAAACAACTCCTAGGAGCTCACTGGTGACCTCACTCACACGCAAGAATACATTAACCCTTCAAGGAGATGTTATTTGGCCGCAGTTTTATGTGAGGTTGAGGGTGGAGGGTGGAGATACTTCTTCAGGCTGCTTTCATGTGTCCTACCTTCCTTAGAAAATCAATTTTTATTTTAATTTCGGTATCAATAAGTTGTCATTTATATAATTTCGATATCAATAGGCATTTCGTATCAATAGTATATTATAGCGTCGTCTTCTCAAAAGCGAAATAGTGCTGTCTTTGAACCGAGACTCAGTTATCGTACCATGTCTGTTTAGTTGAACGTTAGGTTTCTTAATATGAGAAGAAAAAACATGCGTACAACCTGCCTTGGTAAGCAGTCATCATCAGTCATTGAAGATAAGAGTACCTTAGTTGCGTTTTCTTAGGAAAGCCTGCA
The DNA here is from genome assembly GCA_947507595.1 of Pyralis farinalis. NCBI lineage: Eukaryota > Metazoa > Arthropoda > Insecta > Lepidoptera > Pyralidae > Pyralis > Pyralis farinalis. Next base: position 6,499,420 of record OX382269.1, on the reverse strand, counting down.
CAGAGAGTTCATTCTGTAACCTGAGACTTTATGAAAGATAATCTTCTGGAACAGAGTAATGTAGAGTGATGTTTGTTCCAATAAGTGAGAACGAATCCGTACATCGGCAGGTATCATTCATTCTCACATGTGACGTCACATCAGGAAGCCACAGCATAGATTCAAAAGTGTGACCGTGAGCAGGAAGCCATGGGTAATCATGGTTATCATGTCTCAAACATAAAAAATCCAGAACGTTCAACCGGTCGAGTGTATCTTTTGAGCCTAGAATCCGTGTTCAAGTTTTAAATTAATATTAACTTACAATAATATATATAACTATAGTTGTTACGATTCAAGATGCATCTCGTTTTCAAAATAGTTTTTGTAAGTCATTGCTTAGATTCATAGATATTTAGAAAATCTTGAATGTTTACATTATACATTATTATTACAGAAATACCAACAATAAAATACGAAATGCGTGTCCTCTCCTATATACCTATATAAAGACAGTATCAATAGAGGACCCCCAAGCCTGAGCTCGTATACAACGGTGCAACGGGCGACACTGCGTTCAGTCGTGACTTCCTTGGTCCAACCTTTGATATTCTTTACATGAACAAAGACGGCCAATATGAAACGAGCCGATAAATCGTGGTACGTCGCGGCATTCCGACCGATTGAATTAGACCACAGACAACAGTTGTTATAGTAAGCATAGACTTGCTATTGGAATACACATTGTCATAAAGAAATATGTACGGGTATGGTACGGTAACGGACTTACATTTATGACCCAGTCGAGATATTATTCTTCTACTACTACTATTACAACTTCACGCCAAATCTGTTTTTGTTCTAAAAATCTTTTCCTTCCTGGCGTTATTCCATTTCCTAATCGATAAAGATTAGCGGGATCCGCTACCTAAACCTAAGAATTTGGCGAAGATACTGATTTTGCCATCGGCTCCATAACCTTTCTGAATATAATAATAAAGTTTTTACTCTAAGGTCTTGTGGAGAAATGCAGGATGAAAAACACGACTCTGCATATTTCTGCAAGGCTTTAGATTGTAATTATTGCACGATGATCTGATGTTGAGGTAAGCACTGGGATAAAGTTTATATTGTACATATTTACTGATACACGATTTTTCAGGAGGCAGTAATGCTCAAAATCCTGCTAGGGTTGAGCCAAATAAAAACCGTTTTGAAAATTAAACTAACTTTAGGTAGACTCCGTTGATATTATAATCTAAGTCCTATATTCTTTTGGAAAGTAGTTACCTTGTCAGCTAGACGTAGAGCCCGTGTGTACCGCACTCTCTAGGTACACTGCAGTGTACAATGCACAATGCAGGAAATACTCCCGTATTTCATAAATGCAGCGAGCACGCGCCGACATCGCGCTGAAATTTAGCTTAATTTCTAACGAAAGTACAGACAGCAATCATTGTTTAACCGTAAATCAATTCAAAGTTAAGCCAAACTCAAATAGTTTATTTGCAAGAGTACGTTTTTGTCACCAGGTCTATAAATATATATATAACAATTATTGTATGAAGTCTGCGTACAGATGTGCACAAATTAACATTTTAATCAAATTAGAAGCTAGTACATAAATTAAAATACATGATTAGGATAATATATTATTGAAATCTTATATTGTCATCTCATTATTAACAATTATACAATTGAACAAAATCTAAAAATTGTCATTGAATAAAGACATTTGTCTAATAGCTATTTTTTTTAAACAACGTCGGAAGCTATACAAGCATACGGCCCACCTGATGTAAAGTGGTTACCGTAGCCTATCAACGCTTGTAATACATTAAGTATCACTCGCGCGATGCCTCCTCTGCTGCTAACACAGCAACTCCTTAGGAGCTTACTGGTGACCTCACTCACACACAGAAACACAATAACCCTCCAGGTCTCTAGGGAGTTGTTATTTGGCTACGGTTTTCTGTGAGGTGGAGGTACTTGCCCAGACGGGCTACTTTAATGCGCCCTATTCTCTTAAAATTTTGTCAACTTTGGTCTTGAAAACAATCCTTTCTGATGATTTTAGTTTATAACGTAGTTAATTATACACAAGTGTGCTCACGCGGTATGCAGTTCAACTAAAATACTTGAATAGTTTTTAAACTTATCTATGAGGTGGGTTTTTGTTAACACTATTGTCTACTCTCATCGTAATTAATTCACATCTCACTAACTGGTAACCTTCCTCAGGTACATGAACCACAACATTCCAGGGAATTCCTAGCCGCCTTCTGTACTTACTGCATATTACAGCCGCAGCCTAGTCAGACAGCTGCTTCTCCATGCATCTATACACGTAATAAAACCCCATCTGGGTCAAGCGCCATAATACTAAACACACAAACAAAAACATATTAAAATGATAAAGATAAAGATAAAAATTCTTTATTTGGCATTGGGCCCTCGCGGGCACGTAGACACGTCTTACAGTTTTTGAAATATAATCTTATTTAATTCTCTTTTTACTTTTTTTTTTTTTTTTTTAATCTACTAGCATTTCGGAAATGACCATTGGCTAAGAAGAAATGCCGAAAGAAACTTGCCAATATAGGTCTCTTTTAAAATTGTCAATTAGATATTATAAAAACAAAAAATACATAAGCATATTGGTACAATAATGATATCAAATGGTAAAATTAAAGATTATTAAGGACAGATAGTCTGTGCTGAATTATTTCCAGACATCCTTGTCAATTATATATTCATCAATTCTATAATAAGCCCTTCTACAGAGAGTGTTTTTAATATACTTTTTGAATACATTGTCAGGAAAGGACAGAACTGTTTCAGGCAACTTATTATAATGGTATTCTCAACACTCATACACACACGCATACGTTCGTAAGAATACATATATATTGACCTATTGCTGGTTCAGTATGCATTACATGTTTTAATCGCTATTTTATTATTATCCAGTTAAGTGTAATTTTCAAAAACTAGAATTGTGAAAACGAAACGGAGGCAAACAAGCACGAACCACTTGATGGAAAGTCATCCTAGCCTCTTTTATGAAATACGTACAGGAGTATCGTACGAGTTTTGTCGCTCCGTTAACAACTTTAACTAAAAGGTTAACTAAACAAATTTTTTGTGTCATTAGTTTAGCATTTTCTGTGTAACTTCATACACGATAAAACGAATTCTTATTTTCTTGTCTAGCTTTCCTAATTCGTATATTTTTTATACGTTACCTTATTTTGCAGTCGATACAGTCTAAGACCGGGTGAGATGCGGGGCGGGGGGCGGTAATGCACGCGACGACCTCGAATTAAATACCTACACCTCAATTAATTGGCACGACTCTCTATAATGTTAACTGTATTGAATTGTTCACTGTATTGTATCAACTTATTCTGCGCACGGTACGCTCGGACAAAGGCGGGAGCGGGGGCGTCGGTACACGCGACATATCTCTAATTAACAGCGCCTCAATTAACTGGCGGACACGATTCTCTACATAATTGTACAGCCGACTGTATTAGATTGTTCATTGTTTGTATTGTAGCTATTATTGCTGTATTGTTTTCTTTAGATAATCAAGCAATTATAGTTTTAGTTCAAGTTCTGAACAACGTATTTACGAGAGTTTTGTCACAAAACAAAACGACGAGTTTTGACGAGCTCGGTGGCGCAGTGGTGAAACTGTTACGTTACTTTGATACCAACCCACGTGGGTTCGATTTCCACATAGGACAATTATTTGTGTGCAGGAACATGTCTGTTTATCGTGGTCTAGGTGTTTTTAAGAGAAGTAGGGTACATCAAAACAGCCTGTCTGAACCTTACAGAAAACTGCAGCTAAATAACAACCTGTATTAGCAGCAGAGGTGGCATCGCGGGAGTGTTACTTAATGTACTGCAAGCGTTCAGAGGCATAGATTCATAGGGGGCCCGCCTGCGTGTATGCCTTTTGTCCCGACGTTGTATATATAAAAAAACAGGTTACAGTCCACCTGATCTGGATCCATTATTGTAGCTTATAAAAATATATAATAGATGCGCATTAACAACTCTATAGCTGACACAGCACTTCCTGCAAATGGCCGATGAGGCCTATGTCAAAGAAAGATAGAGCACTACGATATTTAGAAATAATTGGAGAGTTTTAACGTTGAATCAGTAACGTTATAAGTAATCTCGTGAGGATTTGCTGCATTAAGTGCGGAAGTGACAATGTACGGCAATTCTTTTGCGAGCTCTATTGCGAGCGTTCATAAAATAACTCTTATATAGGTGGGTCGACTATAGGCATGCAAGGTAGTATATAAACACTCATATGAAAATCTCTTTTAGCTATGGTAACATTGCTACTTATCTCCAAAGTCAGTTACTCTTGGTTAAATATCATTTTGGCCTTTCTAATCAGCTAAAGTCTCTTTAGTTAATTGAAATGTACACCATGCAAAGATTTTTTATTTGGGAGGTATAATAATCATGTAAACTGGTCAACGGAGCCTAAGAACGGCTGCAATGCAGGAAGTATCGCTCGTACGTCACGTCTCTCACTCGCAAGCACACGGCAACCTTCCAGGGAATTGTTATTTTGGTTAAGGTTTTCTGTGAGGAGGATATATTTCCCTGTCGGGCTCAACACTACCTCTCTTTTCTTAACAACTGTCATCTATCGAAAACAGTCGTGCTCGACGACTCTACATGCACTCCCACGAAGGTATTTGAGTTAACTAGCTCCATCCATTGACAGGCTGTATTTGACACTGCTTAACTTATGTGTTGCGTATCGACGTCAGTCGAGCTCCTTAAAAGTGGCTTTGACTGCAAAAGTTTTGATAAACCATATAATACAAACTTATATAACTAAGTAGTTTTGTAAGTCGCAATAGTAGTACGAGTATGATTATGTATCACTTGTACATTAGTCGTGTTTATGTACTATGTAATGAAGCAATTAAGTAAAGACACCCTCAGAATGTACTGTGTCTGTAACAGACACATATTCATAGATTGAATTGCACAACATTAATTTGTTATTTGATGACATGATACATGACATTTGATGCGCATTATGCTACATAAAGCATGGAAAAAAGTTAACATCGACTCCGTCACGTCATTGCAGTAAGACATTATTATGCTTGTATGATATGTAGTGCATAAATAATGTAGGGGCTTTTGCGATGTAAGCTTTAAGTCAGTAATGATTTTCTATTTAAAAATAATCGTTGATGTTGTAGTAGCGGTAGTCACTTATCAACCAATCGATATGTATTAATATTTTTGATAAAAAATATTTTGGAGTAAAGATAAAGATAAAGATAAAGATAAAGATATATTTATTTGTTAACATGTGTTTACATGCAAGGTGTTCAATAAATTAATTATATCAACATGTTATGCCTTTACAAGCGTACAAAATTTATTAATACTAATTTATTAATACTAATTATAAGTCAGTGAATTATCAATTAAAATAGTCAGGATAAAAATAATGATAAAATTAATTAATAAATTATTGTCATAGAAATAAAGGCAAAAAAATGTCAGGTAAATATTCTAATGTTCTTATAATTATATTGGATTATTACAGTTTGTCAGTTAAAAATTCATCTACGTGATAGTAACATTTGTCGATCAACAAACTTTGTACATTTTTTTTAAATCTTTTTAAGGTTTGATTTCTTATTGCTAATGGGAGCTTATTATAAATTATTGGAGCCATGTAAAAGACACTTTTTTGCATAAGAGTCGTAGTGCAAACAGGCAGAACTAACCTGCTGTTATCTCCTCTACTGCGAGGAGCACAATCTGCAAATCGAGTGAATAAATGGGGATAAGTTTTTGTAAATATTGCCACTTCCAGGATATATAAAGATGGGAGTGTAAGTATTTTATGCCTTTTAAACAACGGTCTGCATGATTCTCTGGGTTTTACCTTGAACATGGATCGGATGCATCGTTTTTGTGCTTTAAATATTATTTCCTTATCAGTGCAATTTCCCCAGAATATTATACCATACCGAAGAACCGATTCTACTAACCCGTAATATGCAGTAAGGAGAGCATCTGTATTAAGTTTTGATTCTAGTTTAAATAAAGCATAAACAAAAAGTATTACAACAAAGTTTTTATTTGTGCAGATTAATACACAGGTATGTGTATTATTCTGCACAAATAAAAACTGTATTGTTCAAATTGATTTCTGAATAGCTGACCAAGTTTGATTGAAATTTGGAACAGAGATAAAAATATGGCGTGAAATAAGTTTGTCTGTACTATTTAATTTATTCGGCTATTGAGTAACTAGTGACAATTGCTATTGCGTGATACAATTCCTTTTTTTTTTTTTCGGGTTTCCTCACGGTGTTGTGTTGTTTTTCTTCACCGCTGAACAAGTGACAATTACAAATATGTACATAAATCTGAAAATACGAGTTTAGTGGTACATACTAGGATTCGAATCGGGGTCCATTCGATCAATAGGCCGATTTTTTATCCACTGGGTTACCACTGCTGCTATGTACTGTATCTACAATTCGCCATTGTAATTAATACAATAACGAATTGTTCATATAAGTAATTGTGAAATATAAAATACATTAAGATCGAGGTATATATATAATATTATGTATATATATATATATTTATACATTGTTTATACACAAGTTATTTTGTTGTTCTCAAAAATAGGGAGTAAACTTTGAATTAAACAATTTTTAACGGAAGTATCGCGTATTTTATTTATTTTGTTGAACCTCTGTTTTGCGGTTTTGTTGAAACTCTGCAGTATGTGAACATACACTGGACCAGCCAAACCATTACATCCGGTTCGATAAACCACAAATCCTCGCCAAGGAGAATCGCTACATGCCGAGAATGTTGCGCGAGGCTATTGAATAAGAAAACCAATTTCAATACAGAAGATGGTTGGCAAGTACCACCTGCTTGGGATCCAGTCCTAAAAATAATCAAGTCCCAAACCCAAAGATCTAAAAAATGTTCTGACACTGTTAGCGATTTTTGTGTGAATCGGAACATATATAATTAATCCATCCATGTCGGTAGATGTAATAATTGAATAACTAATGTAAGACAAATACCACCTTAGTCTTCCTGCGACCACGGACGCTGCAAAGCGTTCGAAACGTCAGGTTCAACAAAATAAATAAAATACGCGATACTTCCGTTAAAAATTGTTTAATTCAATGTGTAACAATCGCGAAAACCTAAGAGAGTAAACTTAATTAAACTATAAAATAAAATGATGACAGTATAATTTCAAATATCGGGAAAACAAACACAAATCGCGGTAAGTCCAACAAGTCCGCAGTAAGCGCAATAAATAGTAATATGACATGATCACTGCATTTACATTTGTATTGTATAGACTTGTGTTGAATGTTGTGACATTAAGATTAAATTCTAGATATAAATAAAACCAGTTGAGAATGCGCAAGCTTGCATTGCCAGAGGAACACCTGGCTCGTCAATTATGTAACAATTCAATTTTTTTTTAATTTCTCGGCCATTTTACCATGTTCTTTAAGAGATAGGAACGGTGTTCCTGAACATTCCTATTCTACTTTTTATGCTGAATCCGAATCTGAAGTCAAAATTCGAATATTCGAAAAAAGCGACAGACAAACACACAGACAAACGCACAGACAAACGCACAAACAAACATATAGATTTCATATAGGAACGTTGTTCCTGAAAATATATACGTATACATATGAACGAAAAAGTTGAAATAACATCTAAGCTCATTCCAGTTGTCGTGATAAATGCAAAAGGGTACGCATTAACAAGTCTGCAGTTTGCATTCGATCTCTGTCTGCCTCCCGCAAGAACGCACGCGAATGTAATTGACGAATATCCTTCACGTGTTTCTATATAGTAATAAATGCAGAGGTCTATATATTAATTTATAAGTTGGTGTGGAGTGTGGATGTTTTACATGTTGCTCACAGCGACAATTAAAATAAGATGCAACATTCCGCCATGTGTCGTTATCGTCGTTCACTGTCATGAAAAGCCTTAGAAAGTTACTCTCTTGAAGTTATTATGTAACAGTTTGTACTTAACATTGTAGCCCGACTGGGGAAGTCCTTATTTCAAAGAATACCCCCGCCTAATTAAAATTTCTGGAGGGTTGTGGTGTTGATTACCAAAAAGCTTTTGAAGTGGTGCTGCATTAGCAGCGAGTTGGCAAAGCACCAGCTCAGCAAGGCTTTGTGTTGTAAATGACGAAAGGCTACGTTGATCATTTCATATCCGGTGAACTTTGTTTTTTTGATTTTTTTAACCGTAATAAGAAAAAGAAAATCCCGCCGTGCAGTCAAATGTGCGATGACAGTGTTACGCGCTAACTGTTACACATAATAGTGTGTAAGTTATAAATATATTAGTAACTATTTACTAATATATTTATGGCGATAATTTCAAGTAATGAATGCGGCAACATAATTTGAATAATTTCCTGGCGCGTAAAATTTTATATCTTATTGGATTCTGCAGCTACTAGTGTCAATGAGTTGTAGTTAATTGTACACGTTGTAGCCGTCGTAAAACTCGGCGATGGGTTTGCGATGGAAATTGTACCCATGAGCCATTTCCATGTTAACTTTCGCCCGTATTTGATAGCCACAACTTATATTATAATTGGTATTTGAAATATTAGATATAGACAATTTAATATATACTAATTTGTGTGCCTCCGTCTTCAGTAAATTCATGGGAAGTAGCGCTGGTCGACACTCGCTCACCGCCGTTGGTAGATGCATGAAGGTGTGCCCGTTTATATCGTGACTGTTGCAAACAGTGGTGGCGGAAGTACACTGAAATTGTTGGCAAAGATTTCCGTTAAATAACATTTGAATTTATTAGTTAATGTAAATGCTGAAATAACTATAACTTTACTGCGTTTTTCTCATATTTTGACGATGAAATCGTTTAACGAATTGTAGCGAAATTGAATTGAATTGTACTCTAGCGTGTAAATCGGATAACGGAATTCCACATGAGCGAAGTCGCAAGCAGAAGCGGTTTCACTACATAATATGGACACGTCTCTAGTATCAATTTTCAGAATCAGTGTCGATAGTTCTGGAATAATGACATAAGCTCTGCTGTTGCATACATACTAGTTGAATTGTAAATGTGGTAGGTACAGTATATATTACAGACAAAGATATAACAAGCCATTATTAATAAATCCAGAGATATATAAATAATGATCGCAATGAAGAGATAATGTGATAACTTTTAAATCTGTTAAATTAACCGAGTATTATATACAACTACTTGTGGAATAACCACGAAACATCAAATATGCCGGCATTACCGTTTAGCGACCCTTTGGATCTTTTGAGCTCCCAAATGCAAATATAATTTCTTTGTTTATTACCTGCATAAACTGTAATGGGTTGGTGTTCGAAAGCCAATTCGTATAGCGCTATTTCCATTTATTCGTCCCACACTTAGTCGTTGCTGTTCGCAATGGTCACTTACTTCCCAAAAATAACTTTTACGATAATGTATACAGAAATTATTGTTTACACTTCCTTTATCCATTAATTTCGCAGGCAATTCACACCATTACCCAATTATTGTAATACCATTTTAGGTTAATGAGTTTATTAGACTGTACGAGTGAAATATTGTCATCATGAAATACTCCTATGAAGACAATACTTCATTCATAAAGTTCTATGATGAATACTTCATTCAAGCTGTGATAGTCTAGTGGACTGAACAGAACCAGTACATTAACAGACTGGTGTCTTGTTTGAATCCTGGCGAGGGCATGTATAATTAAATTTGTATTTTCGAATACGTATGTGTACATACTCGTATTTCTAATTATCCCTTGTTTGTCGTTAATTATGTTTTGAAAGATTTGTGACCTAACATCTGGTCGTAAAGCTATGACGGTAATCGCTCAGTTTAAAAAATCAGTATATTTGCCTAATCCTTACACTTGTGTAGCGGACCACACCAATCCTAATAGATGGAAACGGTATAACACCATATATTTACACTAATAACCCTTCTTTGCAGTCGGGTAAAAATGAAGGAATGAAGTCTTCTTTTTCTTTTTCGTTTTATCTATTTACCATAACATTGCTAGAATAGACCAGAAACAGGGTGCGCTTTAGGCTTCCGTATAGTAAACGAGGAAGCCTTACAGTTTCGCCATGTCCGTCTGTCTGTCCGTCCGTCCGTCTGTCAGTCCGTCGGCGGCCTAGCTCAGAGACGCTTGATACTAGAAAGCTGTAGTTTGACATATTATATATATTTTTTTACACCACTAAAGTGCCAATCAAGTATACAGCTTGCCTGATGCTAAACAGTCAGCTTATGGATATTTGCATCACTCATGTGTTGTCGACCCTAAAATATATTTATATACATATTAACTATGCTGACAAAGTGGTAGGTTTTTTGGTGGTACCTCCCCTACACTTAAAATGGGGATGTTTTTTTTTATTCGCGTCCACTCCATGGTGTGGTGTTGTTAGATATGTTTTTTAAAACCATCTAGGGTGTGGGAAGATCACTTTTAGATAAAGTGATATTTCCAAAATATTTCTATTGTGTTGCAAATGTCCATAGGCTACGGTGACTGTTTACCATCCGGTAGACCGTATCTGATTTTCATACATAATGTTGGTTCCGATATTTTCACTAGATGGCGCTGTTCATATATATATATATATATATATATATATATATATATATATATATATATATATATGTATGTATATATATATATATATTATTTTAGGCAAATATCAATTTTTTTCGAAAGCAACCAAAGCGAAGCAAATACGGATCCCTACACTGTGCGTGGCCCGACATGAACTTGGCCAGTTTTTTATATAAGGCCTCGCCGATAACTGAGATGGCTGCAGCAACGAGTACTACTGATTTTAAGATGAGCACGAAATTTTAATTACACGATATTTATTGGGTTTAAATAGCGTTTGTTCACCTCCAAAACCGTGGGCATAAGCTAAATAGTAGGATCGCTGCAACAACTTGTGATCGTGACAGTAAATAGCACGGACCAGCAACATTTCTGATGGCAGACAGACGGCGGTGCAGCTTGTCGTGGGCGGCTAACGAACCGGTGACGTATTAGGCATTGCCTGCACTCACCGCCGCTGACAGTGACGCGTATGCTTCGTTTACATTTAGACCGTTTTTACAGCAATCACCAACACACTGCTCAATGGCAATATCAGACGAGCCATGGTTATTTTTAATCCAATAATCACCAGATAACATCATTAGAAATAAAAAAAATAGAAGGAGAATACAATATTATATACAGGGTCCGTCACTCGAAGTGTTACCAACTTCATGCTGCTTCTATTTTCAAAATAATAATGACAGCGCGCCCAATATTGGTGAAACGTCAGTTTGTTTCATTGTTTTAAAGTGGGCAAAAATAGCGGGAACTAAGTTGAATTTTAAAATAAATTTTCGCAATGGATATTAAACGTAGCTATGTGATCGCTTTGCACTTGGCTGGAAAATCACAACCAGCTATTGTTAGAGAGCTCCGACAACTACGTGTGAACAAAATGTTTGTGTATCGGACCATTAAGCGTTATAACGAAACTGGGAGCATTGCTAAACGACATGGAGGTGGTCATCCGAAAACCGCAACATCACGTAATATGATTCGAAAGGTGAAGGCTCGAATTCAAAGAAATCCTCGTCAGAGTGCAGGTGAATTGGCGAAAAGTCTGAAAGTATCCGACTCAAGCATTCGCCGTATACTAAAAAAAGAACTCCAACTGAAGCCCTACAAGATCCAAAAAGTACAACATCTTACTTCAACTCAGAAGATAGTCCGGCTACAAAGAGCTCGAGCACTGAAAGCCTTACACGAACGTGGCGAGCTGGAAAACATTGTTTTTTCTGATGAAAAAATTTTCACCGTCCAGCAGTACGTCAACAAGCAAAATGATCGTGTTTGGCTACAGGGCAAGTCAAACGATAATTTGGATGACAGAATTGCCGTTCGTAAGCAAGCGCCTGCTTCGGTTATGGTCTGGGCCGCAGTGACCTCAAATGGTCGGTCGCCACTCGTGTTTATCGAGAAGGGCGTCAAAGTCAACCAGCAAGTGTACCAGCAAAAAGTGCTAAATGATGCTCTCATACCGTGGACACGTAAGCAATTCGGTACAAACAGCTGGACAGTTCAACAAGACTCAGCACCGTCCCACAAAGCTCGCATGACACAAATTTTTTTAGAGAACCACGTTCCTCGGTTCATTTCCTCACAACAGTGGCCTCCTTACTCGCCAGACTTGAATCCAATGGACTTCTCGGTGTGGTCTATTTTGGAGGCTGCTGTGTCAACAAAAAGGTATGAAAGTGTGGACACGCTCAAGGCAGCGCTTCGTCGGGAATGGAAAAGAATACCGCAAACCCATCTTCGTGCGGCCTGCGATGCATTCGTTGGAAGACTCGAGGCCGTAATCCGTGCCAAAGGAGGTCATAACGAACAATAATGATGATTTTCATAAAATTTAATGTTTTTTTTACAATTTTCTTTCAATTTTTAATAAATCTTACTTTGAATAACTAAATAACATCATTTAAAATTGGTAACACTTCGAGTGACGGACCCTGTAATAGACAGTAGAAGTTTCCGAGGAGGCTACGATAGCGACAGAGTTAGCAGCGGGTATATTTCGTGTATTGAAAGCGTCCACATAGTATGGTAAGCGCTTCACATCATCGTGTGAAGCGTACCGTCACATGACTCGGTTCTTACACACCTGACAAGTTTCGTTGGTGTATTTAAACAAACTCGTGCATATCGACAACGCCATTATCTATATTGCCAACTCGAGAAAGACAACAAACCACCAGGCCGGTTGTATTCTTGTTTTCCATTAGACGTAATAAAAGAAAACGGTAAATTAACAACTTCTCTTTGAGCTCAAACGAAGAATATTTCTGTTTGGGTAATTTTTGACTCTACACTGTGAACCAGTAAAGCTGCAGCTTCTGGCCAGAGATAATATTGTGAAATGTTTTATTATCCTGAACCTCAATGGCCATTTGAATACACTTCCTGTACCACAGTTTTCATAAAGTACTTAGCTAACAAAATCAGGCACTTTATCTAATCCAGTTAAGTGGAAGCTAATGCGTCAGCGACAAGCTCTTCTTATTTATTTAGTGTAGTTACTTATCTGTACCTTAATGGCCGAGTAGCGGAATACCTATGATTATCTATGGTAGGGCAGCGGACATTACTGATGGAGAGCTAACGATGAGTAAGTGGGGAATAAACCTTTAAATTATACAATGGTAATAAGATGAGAAATAATATAATTCACATGGCTTGTTGCCTTAGGAAAATGTGGCTTGAATTATAATCTACCTATATTTGTCGTCGTCGTCGTGATGAGGCTAAAACTGAAAATGAGGCAAAAGTGTGAAAAAAATACATCCATCTCTACGACTTTGCGCACTCAGCACACAAAAAGCACAAAATGGATTTTGATAAGCTTATACACGGTGATAGTTTACATATCAAGTCAAGATTTAGGTCATTTTAGGTTGCGAAGAGACTCGCGCAACAGTTTTTTATTAATATTTAATAAATAAGTGATTAAGCGGTGTAGTACATTTAATTAAATAGTAACAAATATATTTATTCGAATTGAACATTCTTGAGTATCTGTATTTATGTTTTAAACCCTAATTCATTAAAAATTTTCGTTTCAAAACTATGTAATAACATATTCTCAGGCACAAGTTTCCCGGCTTATCAGTGTCAGGTATAGTGTAACCTTTGTGGAATATATTTTGAACCCTTGGAGCTTTCCCTTTCTTATATATTATTCGTAAAAAAAAATACTGATGCGGCGGTCACGGTATAATTTGAGCAAAACTGGGCTGCAGTGGGTTGAGGCATATTAGTTATATAATTGCACAATCGAAATCCTCGGTTTTAGGACTAAAGAACGCAAAACGATGTGTTAGAGTAAGGTTTAACTTATTATCTACTGATTTTTGTAGGCTTTTTTTGGCATGAAATATATAGCACATATATTTTTTAAGTATAATCAAAAGATATTTAATGTCCGGATAAAAGTAAAATACAAGACAGCCTTTTAGAGAAAAATATTTTTTTTGGTTAAAATAATCCACTTCTAAAAGAAAATCCTTGATCTACTGATAGTTGAATGTTACTACACTCAAATAATTTTAAAATATACCTGATACTAACGCTCGTAGGTTCGATTCCCACACACGACAAATATTTGTGTGCATAAACATGTCTGTTTGGCTTGGTCTGGGTGTATTTAAGAGAGGCAGGGTGCATCAAAGTGGCCCGACGGAGTAAGTAAAATCCACCTCACAGAAAACCACAGCCAAATAACAACTCCCTAGAAGGTTGCTGTGTCCCTGCGTGTGAGTGAGGTCACCAATAATCTCCTAAAGACTTGCTGTGTTGACAGTATAGGTGGCATCGCACGAGTGATACTCAATGTATTGCAAGTGTTCACAGGCAACGGTAACCGCTTTACATGAGGTGGGCCGTATGCTTGTATACCTCCCGACGTTGCTTATAAAAGATAAGCAAAACAATTTAGAGCCATCTTTGTATGCACCCAAGGAGTAACATAGTTGCATTGATTTGATTCACTTTTTCGTGTTGTTATACCCATGATTCACAATATGGGTATACTTATACTTTATGTATGTATACTTCGACACTTTTACTTAAAGTAGTTACCGTAGCCTATGAAGAGCAGTGGTAGTCCAGTGGATAAGAAACCGGGCTATTGACCAACTGGAGCACGGCTCGAATCCTGATGTGTACTACTAACTTCGTGTTTTCGGATTTATTTACATGTCTGTAATTATCACTTGCTCGGCGGTGAAGGAAATCATCGTTAGGAAACCCACACGTCCAAGAAATTATATTTCGATAGACGTGTGATCTAACCTAAGAAAGATCTAGTTTTTCCTCTGGGTGGCGGAGGGCTGACGGCTGTCGCTCCATGTCAAAATCAGTATCATCACCAAATCCTTTGGCTTAGGTAGCGGAACCCGCCAATTCTAATGGTTTGGGAAACTGGATAACTCGAAGAAAAAGACGTTTTGATATTACTTTTACTTAAATCTTATCCAATTTTGTTGTAACTTGAATATGTATTGGGAATAAAAGCTATTATTATTATATTTTGTTATTCTCACGGGTATTATCCCGGTCATTTGATAGGCGTGCGCGGGGATATGGATCCACCGCGTAGAGGCCCTTTTGAGAAAATTCATGTTATGTTGTACACCCCCCGAGATCCGGTCCTAAAAATATCGATAGAACCATATATCTATGAGCAGGTCACGGCAGGTATTGGGACTATTGCTAAAAAATTATTAGCCTTGAGAGAGGACAGATTGCTGTCTAGAAAATTATTAGTCTATTGTAATGAGGTCTGGAGGGATTATTGGTACTGGGTTATTGTAGGAGAGGGACGGTCACCTGCCATAACTATCATATCTGACTGTTACTTTCATTATTATTATTATACCATCGCGTAATGTCCATACATATGTAAGGGGTATGATATATCAGATATAACCATGACCAGGTTTAGGCATGTATTGTAACTATTGTACAATGTGTAGGAAATCAAATGGCAATACCTTTGAGACCATGAGGATGTTATATAAGAGGGACGCCTGCCCTAATTATAACTTAAAAGAAAAGAAGAAAAGAACCTATGTTTCCCTAAAAAGGCAGGCAACGCTGGTGATCAGTGACCCTTTGGTGTTGCTGACATCTATGGGCGGTGGTGACTACTTACCATCAGGTGACCCAATTGCTCGTTTGCCCCCCGTAACATAAAATAAACCTTTGGTCGCTTTGCAACTGCTTAGGATATATTCGACTAGCTACAGATCGCGACTTTGTTTGCGTTTACCTTCATTATTTTTCTTCGGCTTCTAAGAGTCATGTCGTGATGTTGAAAAGCCTATAAACCTTCATCAAGAATTTGACTATTAGAATCAAAAATATTTTTCAAAGCCGACTGGTAATTCCCGAGATTAATGCAAACAAACAAACTAACAAACGCTTCAGCTTTACGTATTTAGTATAGATTACGGCAGGCACTGTTTGTGTTTCCTAATATATGAAATTTCAATATGTATAATAATTGTACGAGTATATTTATGTATTTGTCCACGAGTTATCTCAATCATGCCTCTTTACCTGAACTGCCGATTGCCAGTAGCTGCATCCACGATCATTAATCGTCACTGGCTGCCTGAGACGATACTCGTTAATGAAATCCTACCTATGTAAGTACACTCAGCGTGATATTTAACCTTTTAAAAGTGCTTTTTTATACGTGTCTAATGCAAGCAACAAACGCGTACGCCCAGCCTGATATGAAGCGTAAATGATATGTTATCGACGTTTGCAATACAAGACTAACATTCGCGTGTTGTCAGCCATACTGCTAACTTCTCCCTAGATTTCTAGTGGTCTTACTAACTCGTAGGAATATATTCAGGGAATTCTTGTTCTCTCTGAAAGCTCTGAAAAAGATATTACATTATTCCCATTAGGTATCTAGGGAAGACCAGCGTCCTATTATCTCATGTAGAAGTGGCAACATATGCTGAGTGGTGATACGGACACCGTATCACTATGGTTTTAGTTTTATAATCTGTACATATTTACACTTGCTCTATACAAACGTGTTCTTATTCGGAATTTGGCAATAAGTCCATGATTTTTTTAGATCCTTATGCATGTCTTTATTTATTTCTTTGTAATATTTTATGTAGACAATAAATGTGATATGTTATTTACTAATAACATTATTGTAAATGAACTCATAGATAAAAAATATATGTCCTAGTATGCATCTAGGACTATTTTGAAAATAACAACCATACTGCGATCCTATGCAATGTTATAAATGTAAAAGGTTGTATTTTTATCTAAATGGGATAAAAAAGGTCATGTGGGAAAACGAATTGTCAACTAAACTCACATTTACTCTTTCTGTTATAATGTCAATAATGTAAATATAATAAATAATGTAAATTAAATTACTACATATAAATATAATTTTTGTCGTATGCAGTCTTGCCATCTTATTATGATGTCACTGTTATGATAGAGCACATTTACATTAACACGACAGTGTCTGTTGACTCTATCGTGTTAATTAATGTGGTGTTAATATGTTAGTAATATCAATCAATTTCTTCAATTTTTCGTTCTCAATATTTCGTAAAGACACCGATAGATGTATTCTATATTTTTGATTTTTTTTTGACATTCCAAGGGTGATATAAGAGGGTCCATCTGATGTAAAGCGGCTACTCTAGCTCTCTATGGTCAGAGCTTTGATTACAAATCAATAGAGTACTCCATATTCTGGTAAAGGTTTTATTTTAAAAGGTTATTTCGTACGAGCTACATAGTTCTTACATGTATTTTTACACATTTTCGCAGTTAACTGTACTTACTAGTTTTTATTTGCATATCATTATTGAGATAAATTTATTGAAACTAGAGGCCACCCAAGTAATAAATGCAGATTATAATTAATTACAAGACACTTTTCATGTCTTTTGGAATAAACATGGGTGAATTAATAATTCAATATTATTTATTTTATCTCCATACGAGAGAACTGAAAAAATGGGTACACGGATTATATATGCTTATGCTTGTAAATGTATATGAAATATTACATAGTTGATTGATTAGGTATGTACTAAATCAACATCACGCATTGTGATCCATATGGTGTTTCAAGCATCGATTGGCGATGTTAACTGCATTCTCTCGGTCAGGTATAAAAACAGAGTGAGGGAGATTCTCCCAAACATAATGCGATAACTTCCAAACATGTAGACCAACACTAAGAAGACTGGATTAATTAACAAGCGATCGGTATATGCAAGAGAGTCACACAAATGCGTTTTGATTCTCCATGCTATTAAAAAATAAACATATCGGGTGGCAAACATTATGTGAAGCGGTTACCATAGCTTACAAAGTCGTTTGTCACTTGCACGGACACTATTGCTAACGAAGCTTTTCTTGTGAATTTAATAATTTGTAGGAATACTAAATAAATGCTTTACTAGTTGAGCAGATAGTAAAGCAAAAGATATCTCTGTGCAATGCAATATAAATCTTTCGCTAATACCTCAGTCTCAAGTACGCAGGGTAATATTTGATTGGAAAATGTCAGGATATATATACACAGAACGTATATCATGCGCCTCAGAATTTGGCAACACAAGCAGTAGCAGCATAATGCTGCATTACTAAAACGGGCAAGGAACCTCCTGATGACCTAATTAATATAATAATTATGAAACAAATAGCTTTTAACATGATGCTTAGCTACTCCGTCAACTTTTATTTCAGTGTTAATATTTTTTACATTCCGCTTTATTTGTTGGTATTTATTAGCACTAATTACTTCCTTAGTAATAGAAAAAATGTGCAAATTTGTATTAAGCGTATTAAGTTAAACGTAATACCGGAACACTCTTACAGTTTTCGTCCATAATTGCAGGCACACGGTAGTTATTAGGGCCGCTGTACACATACCCCCGGGCGTGTTTTTGCGTGATTGCCCTACCGCTACCTACGTAGTTACTGCATAATAATTTGTAGTCTAAAATATAAGATAGGAGCGGTTTACGACGTACGTTTAATCATAAGATTACGAAACATGCGAGCATATATTCCTGCAGTTAGTACCAACCCAAATAACACTCAGGTAACACCTGTGTGTAATTGTAACTGATTAAAACTATATATAGTACATTAAACTAAAGTTGCAACATCTGGGGTCATAAATGCTATGTGAACAGAATCGTATTTTTTTATATCGCTAAAGTAAGGCATATGGGCACACTAGGGATGTCACACTTGCCTACTAATAATTATTAAGAGTAAATCTAAGTGGGTTAAAATTATACAGTTCACATATAAGCACTTTATATACAAGTGTTTATATGTGAACTGTATAATTTTAACTTAAATATAATTATATAAAAAATAATTTTAACTGTAAATTTTAATATAATAAAATAATAGTGTCATCACTACTGCACACACGTTCTTGCGTTATTCCGAACGTATATGCAAATCCAACAACGACATGTCTTAAGGAAGCACTGAGGGCCCACAGTTACTTCTTATTATAAAAAAAAATACTACACGCAATCCTAAAACGATCGAGTTGCATTCGAGATAGCGTTGTATGGAAAGCGTTTAATAGGAGACCCCTACATCGATTTTTGTCTAGATTAGTGCTTAAGAGAAAACATAAGTCGAGCCGAGTCGGAATATTCTCAAATAACCCTAATATTATTCCCCGACAAACAGCAATAAATTACCGCAATATTCAAATGCCGATATCCAATAACCTTTCATATGTCAAAGGAAGGAGATTTTTACAAGTATTAGTGAGATGTTTTATTGGGAATTTTGAAAAGAATACATAATGTGCGAGATTTATTGTTACTACTATTGTGAGGTTTCGAAACAATTGCCAATCTGAAATTCTCTCTTCTCTTCATCAGATCTCATTAAAGGTAAAATATATATTACTTACTAGGTTAATAAAGAACTGAATTAATTACATTCGTATCTGCTCGTGTCATTCTAACTGTACACGCAGGTTAAGCTACGTCGACCGCAGGCTGTCTATGGATGCGTTTGGTATGGAGGGGGTCTATCTCGAGTTTCTCCGTGCTTCGGAGGGCACGTTAAGCCGTCGGTCCTGTATGTTCTCGATAGATGACAGTCGTTAAGCTAAGCCAGTGGCCCTGGGGCGGCTTGAAAACACTGGCCTTCGCCAATCCGCATTTGATCAGCGTGGTGGAGTATGCTCTAAACACCTTCGGTTGAAGTGAGACCCTTATACCTGCAGTGGGATGAGTAAGGGTTGATGTGGTGGCATCAGCTGATCTTTTTTTGACGTGAAAGACATAACTTAATTTTACATTTTTTAATATTAGTTAGAAACACAAAGCAAAAATAGACATAATTTTGTATTAATTAATTATAATTAGAAACGCAAATCCTTAGTACGTCTTGCAACTTTTGCAATACGCTTATAAATTAACTAACACTTTGACATAATAACGTGCCTCGAGGGTGGATCGACCTGCATCTTGTAAGTAGAAAAAAACTTAGTAACCAAACATTGTTTGGGTATATTTGATTTAGATTTACCATGGCAATATACGGATTCAACAAAGTACATAGTTCCATTATTATTATATAAAACTTGACATTAAAAAATATAATCTAGTGTTATCTTCTACTCTTTCAAAGTTAATTAGACATTTGATCATCTAGGCGATTATTAAATAAATATAAATAAAAATGGATTACATTAAAAAAAAAATACGTGTAATTTTTATTATAAACAATTCAATTCGAATTTCAATATACCAGATTGGATTTCTCACCAGCCAATATCATACAAACCATAAACCAAGCGTTCGGATACGTCGTGGGGAGATCGTACACACGCTACTTTATAACTTCAGATGGTAACATATGTAGCGCGGGACGTTATCGAGTTGCAATCGGCGTGTTATCGACAATCGAATCTCCGAGATATCGATACAGACGAATCGATTCGCGCGGTGAACCCTGTATAAATTCTATGTTCGTACTTTATGTGGTGTGTTGCCTCGTGACCTGACATCGGTTGTGTTACTTTATCGCTGTGTTCCGCGATGTAAAATTTCAACTCTTTTCCTTTTGTTATTTTACTAGCTGCAGTTCGCGACTTTGACCGCGTGTATCCCACAATCCCTTGGGAACTGCTTTCTTTGGTTTCTAAGGGTTGTATCGAGATGTTAGCAAGAAGAATTGGGACTATCAAATCCAAAAAGAATTTATCAAATCCGACTGGAAGTTCCAGAGATTATCAAAGAAACAAACAAAGTTTTCTGCTTTATATATTAATATAGATAATAGAAGATCCTTTTGACGTGTAAGCCTTCAGAACCCGTTATATACCTTTTCCCATACATTTCGCAGTCATATATGACCACACGGGTTTCGAAGGGTTAAGTTGTTAACGGTTGATAACGGTTTACATAATTATTAAAAAACGCGGTTAGGTTAACCTAACACCCAGGCTCGTGGGTTAGATTCCATACAGGAAAACTTTTGTGTGCATCAATATGTCTCTTGTCTTTGTATTATAAGTATGTATTATCATAACAAAATACCTATATTTATATCTGTATATATACATAATAATATGTTTATCAGTTGCTTTCAGCTCAGCGAAGCTTTTGTATTTTAAGTGATAGCACTTAAAATACAAAAGCTTCGCTTACTTTGGCGCTAGTTGGCACTCTGTAATTTGTCCAACGATATTTACTTATTTATCTAAGCAGCCCGTTTGGGGAAGTACCCCCATCTCTAAGAAAACCGTAACCAAATAATAGTTGTCTGCTACTGACATAGTAGTAAATTAACATTATATGTAGTAAATTAGCACATGTATACATTGTAGTACCTGCACTGTAGCTGTAATTGCAGTGTCATTTAGACTTAGAATGGAATCGAATTAAGTCAAACCTCATTAGGTAAAAGATAATGAGATTTAACTATGACTGTTAAAACTGAAAATTGTTCAGTGAATAACGTACTTGTAATGACAGAGCATTCTAGAACTAATTTGATTTATAAAAATATTTCTATCATAAATCATAAAATTTTATTAAAGTTGTACAAAATTTATTAACCCTACAAATACGCGCATAGCAGGATAGCTATCGTGTCGTATCATTTACGTTACGTCGTATGATGTCGTTTCGATATCGTATCTAAAGATGATCTTGTGTAAAGTTTATTTGCAATGATGGTTTACAGTGGTGATGAGGAATTTAAACTTGAGATGGTTAGAAAGAGATTAGGTAAGAATTGAGATGGTAAGATAAGATTTTTGCTGGGGCGACTTACTTTCTTTTATGTTTATTTATTTTTTAAGATAAAAAAGAAGATAAGCTGTGATAGCCTCGATAAGCTATTAACTGACAGCTCCCTGGTTGGAACCTGTTCTTTATATACACTGTCAGGTGGTATATAAATATTTGGCCCACCTGAAGTAAAGCGGTTACCGTAGCCCAAGAATGCTTGCAAAATATAAAATTTTTTGGACCTCACTGCCCACCAGATTATTACGCCACATGCAGTGAGTTATACAATCGAAGGTCTTCTCCATATCTGAAAACAGAATATTAATTCTATATTTCTCAATGCGACCCTTAGAACAAAAAGAGTCCACGGTACCATGGCGGAAACCATACTGACATTCCGAGATAGTACGCTCCTGCAGAATCCGGGAGTCAATTATCCGATAGTAGAGCTTCATGTCTCACACATGACATTTATACTTCGATAACTGTCATACTCATGCACCGATCCTTTGATGAACACTGGAATGATGATACTCAATCTCAATTACTTATGGATTTTTATGGGGAAGAGCATGCGGTTACACAGGTCGGTTAAGATGCTCCACGAGGCCCCGTCGCCTTTCACATTTCCATGAGGTCTCCATCGGCTGTGCGACTACGACAGCAACTGCGTTTTGATTCTTCATTCGACAAAGTTATAATTCGCCTGAATCCTATCCCAGTGGTGCTAGACTGGTTCGACAGGGCCATAATATTTTTCTTAGTAATAATATTCTGAACTGTTAGACAAATATGACAAGTATCCTTTTGATTACCGTTCCGTATATTTTTCATAAGTATAAGAAACAAACATCCCGGATTTTTTAATTCAATGTTCTTAAATCATTGTAATATAGTTATTAAAGCAGTTGAGAGTTTAATTATATCCTCGATTCTAACGCACTTGTATAAAGATAAGCGGGAGATAAGCCTGTATCTGTACATCGGTCGACCCTTTAGAAAGGTATCCGGTACGATCTTGTACATTATCTTCGGTGAACTCGAGGGAAAGGGTTACGAATTAATTAATATCTATGTATATTACCTATCCTGGAGTGTAATGAGTGTATACTAACTAACCAAATGCCTCATATACATTTTGACAAGTTAATAAACTGTTTTACTAAATACATTTTAGACAGACTTGCCATATGAAAGGACAGGTCTCATTTTGATAAAGATTTGTTGCGCAACAGTCCGTAGAAAATAGTTAATCTGTTGAACTCTTTTCTCGATACAGATGCCAAAACATTAACCTGTTTAAACATATATTTGCATGTTTGTAATGAAATTGTAATGATACATGACAATTTACCTACCGGGTTAACATTTAGACTACGAGACTTATTATCTTAGAAATATTTACGATTAGAAACAAGTTTAAAAACCATTCTACGGAGCGGTGGGGTCAGGACTAATATAACTTCAAAGAAATATTCAGTAAAATCAAAATTCCCTTCGTTTGTGAATCTTACATGAATATGGTATTTGGATTGAATAATATGAATTGATAAATTAGATATTCAGAATATCTGGTTTATTATTCCTGGTACTGTGCATTCCTAATAGCTATTACCATTTTGAGATACATGAATAAACGCATACGATACACTGATAGAGGTCACGAAACAACGAATTCAATTAAACTTAACATTGCTCGTTATGTACAGGTCAACGAAGGCACCATGCATATGTACCCAGAAGTAGAATTTGAACATGAAAGTTTTCAATAAATGCCGCAATATTAATAAATAAATGTTAAGTAGAAGCACACTATGTATGTTTGTAGTCGTATAATCACGGATATTATGCACAGTAGGGACACACGTCCGTCACGTTCAGCAAACGACGCTGGGCAGAATATTTGTTTACTTGCAGGCAATCAAATACTTATCGAATGTAACATATTTTTTTATTACGATGTGATATAAATTGAATTCTTTTTGATACTTCGTTAAGTAGTAAATGGTCATATGGTACACCTGATGTGAAACGGTTATCGTAACCTATTAATGCTCGCGGTACAATGAATATCGTCCGTTCTTTTACCATTAAACACGATAATTCTCCAGGAAGTCATAATTTTACCGCGCTCTTCTGTAACGTGAATGATTCGTCGATCTGCTGCTTATTAAATATCGGCATGGAATTGACTTAGGCACCTTTATTTAAACAGAAAGTTCTACCGTGAAAACTTCAGCATCAAACATAGCACAACATAGCTTCAAATAATCCTAAAAAAATTCACTTCGCTGTCTTTAATGAGAGTCTTGGGAAACTACAATACGCTTTTCCTGAGTGTGGATTTACAATCCTGACTTCACATGCATATATATGTGTTTATTTGTACTTGGCTGTAAAACACATTATTGGGAAGTTAGAATAAAAGCATTTCTATTTCTTTCGGCCGGTGGTTAAGTTTATAATCAGTATGATAATAAATTGTTATAATTGTATATTGTTATACTGATACAAAACAGACTCATTTAATAAAGAGAAATAAATACAAATAATATTTTTTATTTTAGTAATTGTAAAAAGTTTGTTAAACTATATGTATGTGTGTCAGCCACGTTTAAAGACTATCCTGTAATTTTAATACTTTATCCCGAGCGGTTTGAGTGCAATAAACAAATAATTCGCTTGTATCTCGGTGGCTATTGCAGGTTGGCATGCAAATGGAATTGTCTGTATTAGGAAGTCGTACCTGAGAGTCCGTTGAAATTGATTCTGAACATGTCTGACGCTTTATGAATAAAATATAAAATTTTATTCATTAAGAGACGTGCGAAATTAAAATTATTTGTGATATACTTCAAGATGGAGAAGGTTTTCTATTAGATCCGTGTTTTTATGTTTCGTGATATCTGTGCTAATTATGAAGAGAGATTTTTTGATTGCGAACATCGCACAGTTCGCCATGCAGGCGACCATCTTTAACATATATACATCATAACAGAAGAAATAACTTATCTAAAATGAGTTTCGGAATAAAAAATAAGATCAAAATCGCCTACACATTAGACTTTTACATAAATTGTTTTGTAATAGTAAATTCATAGCGCTCCATTGGTTCAATATAAATTTGAATGTTCATCTAAGTCTATTTAAAGGATTTTCAAAACTTTGTGATTACGGAAACTCAATTTTGTTCTGAAGCTTCTAGCCCTCGACGGGTTCACTGTAAGTTTGGTGAAGTGACGACTTCGTCGAAGTTATGTAATTGGTATTTCGTTGTAATATTAGAGTTAAAATCCGAAGTGCATTATCAAACTTTACAAACACGCAGGGTGAAGTTATGTACAACCCAACTGTGCTGGCGACCTCCCGAGCTCAGTCACACCTCTGTATGAATATTTGATAGACTTGAATTTTATTCATGTATGAATTGCCGGCGCTATGAAAATGCATATATTCAATTGAATCGTCTTCGTCTCGCTCGATTCAATGTAAAGTTTTACAGCTTGTCGAGCAATCACTAGAGATACATCTTCACATAAATACAATGTATGGATTGATTCAAGACACTCACACGACACATACCACTCACTGAATATTTTTGTTGCGGTCGAGATCCCAATGGCGTCACTGTGCGTATCATTTTAAACAAATACGCAGGTTAAGCAACATCCACCGCAGTCTTTTCTATGGACAGGCTTTTTATCTTGAGTTTCTCCGGCTTTAGAGGGTACGTCAAGCCTTCGGTGCAGGTGTTGTAGATGTCAGTCGTCAAGCTAAGCCGGCAGCCTTCGAGCAACTTGAAAACACTGTCCTCCGCCAATCGGCAATTGAGGAGCGTGGTGTATTATGTAGGTATTTTTAATATACTAAATAATTAAAATGTATCAAAATATAAATGTACTAATAATAATATAATGTTCTCTCTGCCTACCCCGCATGGGACCTGGCATGAAGATATACATACACAAATGTATTAAAGTACAAAATATAAATGTATTAAAGATATAAAATGTATTCAATGAGTATAGAATACAAGGCAAGGTAAGGTTTTTAGTTACGTTCAGTGTTCAGAGGAGCTGTTCAATTTAATACCAGCCGCTGAGTTCCACTATCGTACCACTCGCCACAAACTTTAATTTCACCCTCACCTTCCTTCATGTGCCTTCAAGAAAAGAGCCTATGTTTCCCTAAAAAGGCTGGCAACGGATCGGTGACCCTTTGGTGTTGCTGATGTCTATGGACGCCGGTGACCACTTACCATCAGGTGATACACATGCTCGTTTGCCCCCCTCTAATATAAAAAAAGGTTCAGTTATATTTTGTTTAGTTCCTTTTTATAGTGATATAAATGTTGTTATTGTACTTTTATCTGTGCACATACAATAAAGAACGTAACAAATAGTTGTGATTGTGGAACTGAAAGATGTAATCCTGTAACTATAACAAACTATAAGAACCCTAAAACACTTGCACATATCTCTCGACTAGCAATGTGTGATATTACACGCGTATGTGGTGTAACATGGTCATCCACTATTCGACAAGAGAGCACAGCTTCCAAGTACCCATTATATGGGCATAACACGGTATATTATGCAAATACAACGAGTGGCCATGTACCCACAATAACGGGAGGTATAATGCCAGAGATTATATGACGTGTGGCTGAACTATAAATGAACATGGCAAGGTGGCATTTTATGTATTGGCAAATTACAAACTTTTTATATATATTTTTAGTAACTTATAAACTAATGATCGGATTGCGTTAGATTTTTCTGCTTCAGGGTTGAGTAACGTCAACGTACAGGCACGATAAAAAATTTTGTTGTACACATGCTTATTGAGATATAATTTCGGGCAATTAAAATGTCTTCCCCTTTTTTATACAACATTGGGAGGCAAACGAGAATAAGGCTCACTTGTTGTAAAGCCTATAAATGCTCACAATACAAGAAGTATCAGTTGCGCTTTGTCCACCGCTGTTAACACAGTGACTTCTCAGGAGTTCTCACTCACTTGCAGGAAAACAACAAGCCTCCAAGGAGCTGTTCTTCGGCAGCGGTTTTCAGTGTGGTGGAGATACCTCCCCAGTCGGGTTAGTTTAATGCGCTCTATCTCACTTAAAAACAGTCTTAACAAAACAAGCTGAATATTAATTGTACACAAATCCTGTATGGGAATCAAACCCACGAGCTTTGATGTTAAAGTAGACATTGGTAACTCGACCACCGAGCTCGCCTCCCGTTGGGTTTTGTGAGACCCTGACAGTTGTGTCATGAAAGCGCGTTTTTCCTGGAGACTACTGCACGACGTTCTGTGATGACATTGTAAAAGTCTCACTATGGCTATTCTGAAGATCCTTTCCATCGCACGAGAGATGAGTTGAGGTAATTACTATTCAACAGGCCGTAAGTTTGTTTGCTATCTTAGTATTATTAGAAAAAAGAAGAAAGATGAAATTAGCTATATAATATTGTTTGGAGATTATAATTCTTCGTAAGACAATCTTCAGCCAAAATCATAAGTTTTACGCCTTTTGCAAGCATACTATGAAATTTCTTCTAACCTGAGGCGAGTTAAGAAATAGATGACGGAGGTAGAAGCTCGGAAACGGACCATTCTAACTAGCCAGCTCAATAAAATGTGCCGCAGGCAATGTGGTGCTCGTGAACAACCTCGCCGGGCGCCTAATGATACAGTTCACCGCGAACGACCTTTTAATAGTTGTAAAGGAATCTTCCACGCGTGCCTAAGAAAACGAGCTAAGAAATGTGTTTTAACTACTTTAATTATAAAATATCTATTCATATGTTCATGCAAAGTCTCTTGGAGCATAGGCTGAGAAAATCGAGAGCTACATGACTCGGTTCTTATACACCTCACTCGCTACTTTAACATTCATGGCTATTTTTTCCTTGTGCTTCTGACACTATCTGGGGATAACAAACGACTAGTTTGGTCGTGGTAGATAAGTGGTAGGTGGTTGTCATAGATACGTACAGAGTAGTTGCTGATGAATTCAATTTAGTTTTAATTCATATAGTCGCATAATATCATTACATTTTACTTGTTTTCGCCACATTTTCAAATTATTGAATCAATCATAATCAAAATTCTCATGTTGTGACTGATTATAAAAACTTTGACGATTCGGGTTACATCTATATATACAGGTACGAGTACATTCCAAGTAATCAAATTTCATGATAATAGTGTGTATAACACTTATAAAACATAAATTTATGTAACATGTCAGTTGCTTGTAAGAAATATAAAGATATGTAATAAAACCTATGTACGAAATCATTTGTGACAATAAAATGCTCATAGTATATACAAATTCAAACTCCGAGTCAAAAACATTTTAATTGGTGAATTGTGAGCATTTTTGGATGCATACCCTAAAATATACCTATGTCATGTTTGTTTAAATAAATAAATATTGTCGGACAAATTACACAGCGCCATCTAGCCCAAAGTAAGCGAAGCTTGTGTTATGGGTACTAGACAACTGATAATAAACATACGTAAATACATTTTTTTTTTGTAAATACATACTTATTATACATAGAAAATACCCAGACCAACACAAACAGACATGCTCATGCACACAATTGTTTGCCTTGTGTGGGAATGGAACCCACGAGCGTTGGTGTCAAAGTCGCGTCATTCACGACTGAGCCACCGAGCTCGTCAGTCAGTTTGTTTTTTGCTTTTGTATTTAATGTTTGTATATATTCCTATTTCTTTTTTTCATCTTTGTTTATTGTATTGTTTATGTATAACTTCGTAATAAGTATTAGGTAAAGTTGCTGTGCGTTAGTTTTATGAAATTTGTGATAATGTTGTAGACAATTAGTGTACGTTTGTCCTCTCGCCCATTTATGTTATTCTGTCAATAGTTCTGGGTTGGCTGGAAGAGATCCCTTTTAGGGATAAGTCCGCCTTTGTAACATAAAATTAATTTCATTGTAATATGTATATTTTTAAATTTATTGTACAATAAAGATATTACAACAACAACAACAACAACAAATGTTTATATATACATATATTAATTATTGTTACATACATAGACGGCGATGATCATTATGATTTAAGAAATTATGCATAATTAGTTGTTACAGATTAACTCAACTTCATGTCAAATAGTGATCGTCGTCGAAAATTATTTCACATATTTTTTTAAACAACGTCGGGAATTATACAAGTATACCACCAATCTGATCTAAAGTGGTTACCGTAGCCTATGAATGCTTGCAATACATCAAGTATTGCTCATCATGACATGTCGGTTGCATTTGGATTTTAAAAAATGTACCTACAGATAAACAAAACCATATTATTAAACATACATGATTAATGACGTGATTCGTACAAATTAAAGAAACAAAATATATATTCATATTATTTTTTCACATTTGACGAGCTCGGTGGCTCAGTCGTGATTGACGCGACTTTGACACCAACGCTCGTGGGTTCGATTCCCACACAAGGCAAACATTTGTGTGCATGAACATGTCTGTTTGCCTTGGTCTGGATGTTTTGAGAGAGATAGGGTGCATCAAAGTAGCCCGTCTGGGGAAGTACCTCCACCTCACAAAAAACCACAGCCAAATAACAACTCCTTAGAGGGTTGTTGTGTTCGTGCGTGTGAGTGAGATCACCAGTAAGCTCCCAAGGAGTTGCTGTGTAAGCAGCAGAGGAGGCAGCGCGCTAGTTATACTTAATATATTACAAGCGTTAATAGGCTACGGCACCCGCTTTACATCAGGTGGGCCGTATGCTTGTATACCTCCCGACGTAGTATAAAAAAACCTTTTCTGTCAGAATTGAGCAGTCAGAACCCGTTATATACGTTTTCCCATACATTTCGCGGTCGTATACGACCACCCGGGTTTCGAAGGGTTAAATTACGCCATCAGCAAGACGTCTGAACAAAATTTAAAAGCGAAGCAAAATACCAGCATTCCAGTTTACAGTTTAGCGCGCTCTCGCATACCATATCACCCGTCAAGTATACACGGCTTAAAGACATTTACATAATAATATGATAGGCTAATAACCGCCAGATAGATGCGAATGACTAAGAGCTATTACATGCGTCAATGTATCCCACTGCAGATTACGTTAGATACATATAATTTATGTATCTGGTGATGTTGTTGAGCAGTTGTACCTTACTTATTTATGCTGTGGTACTGCAGATGAGAAAGTATTTTCAAAGATGACGAGGTCGATAGTAGGACGCTTAGGCTACTTAAGCAGTAAGGGTCGTGGGTTTGATGTCTGCAAGGCAAACATTTGTGTGCATGAACATATCTGTTCGTTTTGGCCTGTGCGTTTTACATGTATTATAATTTATTTAGAAAATAAGTCATTCACGTATAATAAATAAATAAATAAATATTGTCGGACAAATTACACAGCGCCACCTAGCCCCAAAATAAGCGAAGCTTGTGTTATGGGTACTAGACAACTGATAAACATACGTAAATACATTTTTTTGTAAATACATACTTATTATACATATAAAATACCCAGACCAATACAAACAGATATGTTCATGCACACAAATGTTTGTACTGTGTGGGAATCGAACCCACGAGCGTTGGTGTCAAAGTAGTGTAACAACGCGTTTCACCACTGCGCCACCGAGCTCGTCTCGCTGGCGCAGTAATCATTTGTTGTCTTATTACATTGTTATGTTTGGGAGGCTGTGTAAGTTGTCCAGGAATATTTATTACATATATATCATCACGCCTGTCTGTCTCCCACTGGGGTAGGCAGAGGCTATGGAATACCTGGTGTACCGATCCAAACATACCTCTCTCGTCGCTTACACACTCATCGACCTCTTCAAGCATGCTCATCGGTTTTGGGTGAGACGCTTTAAAGGTCACAACAAAATCGGCACTTTTAGGGTTCCGTAGTAAATAATGAACCCTTATAGTTTCGCCATGTTCGTCTGTCTGTTCGTCCGTCCGTCCGTCAATCCGCGGTCTACCTCAAAGACGCTTGACACTAGAAAACTATAGTTTGTCATGTATATACATATTAACTATGCTAAGTGGTAAAATAAATTTAAGAAAAAAAAAATTTGATGGTACCTCCCCTACACGTAAAGTGTGGATGATTTTTTTATTCGCGCCCACACTTGGCTGGTTTTTTTAATTATGATCGACCTCACTTTGTTACTGGATTAAGTTCGTACATTAATTTATATCACATTATGATTCTTAATGGAACTGTGATTACATATAGCACGTGTCTTCATTTACGTACGAGTATATTGTAGTAACATGTGACCAGTTTTCTAAATTCTTTTTTATCTACTGTAAATTAAATATTATATATGTAAATTAATATTTTTTGCATTAAATTAGATTGAGGTTTTGTTGCACAATTTTTGCCAATAGTCATTTTCGAAATACTGGTGGATTAAACAAGATATTAAAATAAAATAAAATTAAAATATGGAAAATTATTAAGATACAATACGATCTAATTTAAATAATGTAAGACGTGTCTAAGTGCCCCTATTGGCCAAATAAATGCGTTTTATCTTTATAAATTAAACTGTACAGAAATTAGACCACTTGTTTGGAAGCTATATTTTATACAAAGTCGGGAGGTATGCAAGCATAAAGCCCTCCTGATGATAAGTTTGCGCGTTCACCGCCAACCTTAACCTTTACTGTAAGATAATACTTATTAAAAGATGATGTAGTGACAAAAAATTAAAAATGCATGCTGGAAATCATTTAGAAAGAATGAATGACAAAAAAGTTAGCAAGAGTCAGTGGAGATATCGGGAGGGGACGCCCTAGAGGCACACATATAGATTATATTGGTGATGTGTTAAAAAAGGGCCGAAAAGTACCCAAAACCGAAGAGTATGCACGAAGAGGTTGATGAGTGTAGAAGAAGCGAGAGAGGTATGTTTGGATCGATGCACCTGGCGTTCCATAATCTATGCCTACTTCAATCGGAGACGGGCGTGATGATAAGTATGTATTCATACATATAAGCACGTCCTTGACGACTCTTCTCTATGATACAGAATATTCTGATTTCGTTTTATACCCACAGAATGAACGATTACGCAACCATAATCGAATCATTCAGAAAAAATGTATTACCTCAGTCTATCTGATTTATTGTGTAAACGAAATTTAACAGTCGACAACATTGTAAGCAAACAAACATAACCTGTTTGTCTGTCCGCGTATACAATGAGTCGATAATGATACAATTTGGCGACAATGCTCAATCGGAGACTATAATGGTGAACTATTACTCGGGTAAAGCGCGGTTTAAAAGAATAGCGTAAGCGTGTTGTTTAGTTAAACATAAAATTAACTATAAACTGGTTACGAAACCCCTTGTAAAATCTCTACAATATAAAGGATTTGGATATGTTCAAACAGAGGCAAGTTTCAGTTCATTCTGCTTCAAAGTAATTTTAATATATCAAAACCGAGAAAATTATGTAGTGTTCCTTTTATTTGCAGTGACCGTGAAGTACCTATGAAGGTTAATGATATGAATTACAATCACTTCTAATTGATGTATCGTAAAGAATTTGGTAATTGCGTGTAGAAATAATATCATCGTATGGTACTATCGAGGTGATTTGATAATGGAAGTGGAAAGCAGTCATAACCCACACCCGGGTGTGCGTTACTCATTCTTCCGTGAGGGGCACCCTCCGGGACCCAATGCGAGGGAGGTGGTGGACTATTATAAGCAGGTACCCTTTCAGACGGCGGAACGAGTTATGTCAGACTCTTACTGACTAAACATCGCCTAGGGACTGCCTTTAGCCGGGAAGGCTTTAAAGGCTTCATCGAAGGCGATCGCCCCAGGGGAAGCGGGGCGATGCAAGCGTCGCTCAGTTACAGAGCATAAGCTTAGAAAATGACGGCGTGTCTTGTGGAGACCGCCGCCATAGGTACCTACCTAACTATTAAGGAGCTTTGGACCGTTTTGCAGCGGCCGAAACCTCCTTAGAGCAAAAGCCTCCAACTGAGCACTCTGCATATATGGCCTGACTTGGGACTTATATAACATAAGTCTTTGCCCCGAGTTGAAGTACTATTTCGCTCTGTTGAGCACACTGAGTTTCTTGGACGCCAGCTTAACCTTCTCCTCCAGGTGACCTCGATACTGAACATCGCTGGAGATCTCGATACCAAGAATCGCAATGATCTTAGCAATTGTGTGCTCTGGAATTGAGGAACCACAGCAAATGTTTCTTAGCGGTAAACGCGCAGACTTGTGTCTTGGTAGGGTTGAATTGGACTAAGTTCAATTGTCCACAGTCAGATACTTTACACAAAGTACCCATTTTAGATACAAGTTTATCGCGCCTTCCTCCATAAGGGATCGAAGTATGCTGGCACGGCCTGTGTAATAAGTGTCCCCGGTGTTGTCGTTCGCATAACAATGAATGCTGTCGATTGACAACTTGTCATTGATGTGCATCAGAAACAGCGTTGGGGATAATACAGAGCTCTGTGAGACACCAGCATTGATATCCATACCATCTGAGCAACTACCATCTACCACCGCTTTAATACGTCTGCAGGATAAAAAGCTGGCAACCTATTTGCACAAACCCTAGGGTAGATCGTACGATGGTAACTTCGATAGAAAATTCTGATGCCAGACCCTATCGAACGCCATCGCCATATCTAGACTGAAAGCCAATTTATAGATTATCACGCGCTCCATCACCTTGGGCAGAAGGGAGGTTATCGCAATAGGTCTGTAATTCGATGGATCGGATCTATTGTCCTTTTTGGGCACCGGGTGCAAATTGGCGGTCTTTCACGAAAACGGGACTTGCCCAGTTTAGTACGAAAGCACGAAAAGGCGCGTCAGCACAAAACACAACTCAGGAGTACACAGCTTTAGCACCGCTGCTGGTATGTCATCTGGGCTCATTCGACTTATGAATGTCTAGGGAGAGAAACTGCCGCCGGACATCTCAGTGGGTAATTGAGATTTCCGACTTTGGGCAACTGTACCTCGGGATTGTAGGTAGCACAGCTCCCTCATCATTCAAAGTCCAGTTAGAGTCAAAGAGATTACCCAATAAATTGGCTTTCTCTGTCCGGTTTTTGCAATAGTGGCAAGGACGACTGACAAAAGTTTCCCTCAGCAGCTTTACCGAGTGACCAGAAAGTACGGCTCCTAGACGGCAAGCTTGCAAGCCGCTCGCCAACTCCATCGATGAAATTAAATTTTGCTCTGGCAATTACCCTGTTACTGGATCGTGAGGCAGCATTCAATTTGCGTTTCAAAACAGAGACATCCGGATTCCCATTGGCACGCGCCATGGTCCAACTCTCGAAAGCAGCCGGTTTGAGAAGTTGTCTACAAGGCCGATTAAACCACGGTCGCTTTCCCGCAGCAGTCACTAACCTATTAGGAATGTAGCATTCGATGCCACCCAATACCGCCGCAGCGACCGCAGTCGCACAGGATTCGATATCATCTGTTTTGAAACAAAGCTGCCTCCATGGGTACGACGCGTAGAATTCACGCAATCCGTATAAGTCTGCCGACTTATAGTGCCAGGTGGGTCACGTCTGGTGCAGGTCGCCTGGGTCCGGATGAGACAGTGGTCCGATGTACCAAGCGGCGCACTGAGATGTTATACTTGTCTCGATAACTTTGTCAGTCGCCATTTACAGGTACTCAAATAAACGAGTTGTGTCTGTATCACCGCTATAGAGCCTGAAAAAGCACGCATCGATTGGAGTGTGGCCGCCGCACCCATAATAATGACAGGTCCCTGTCTTCCAGGCTATGGAGACGGCGACAGCAAATATACTTCCGAACGAATATACGAGTACATACCCCATATGTATTCGAGTTTGTACCCATGGTAATGTAAGTAAGATGTGTCGGCCGGTGAGTATATTTGTGCTTCCGTGAGGAAAAGAAAGGTCGGCCGAGCAGTCACTAGGTGGTAGTGAATCGCATTAATGTTGGAGTGAAGTCCCCTGATATTGTAAAATGTGGATACATTTATTGTATAACGGGTAGCAGCTGTAATGTTTAGTTTTCTACTTCTTTTCGGTGCCATTTTTGTAGTCAATTGAAGTTCTCTAAAAAGAGGAGTCGCTAGCAGTAGTAGGAGCTAGAGTAGAAGACAAAAGCGCGGTATCTTCCACCACTGCTCAGTGCAGGTTATGCGATTTGCTGGCACGGCGCGGCAGGGGGAAGGGCCCCCGGTCCTCCCCTGCTGTAGCGGCCGGGTCCACTCCGGTCTCTTTCTCCGGCACGACCACTACAACAGGGATTTAGCGCGGACTGCCGGTTCAGCCTCCCAGGGCGGAGATTCACTAGGTCCCCCCTGACCGCCGCCCGCCTTTCGCGTCCACACAGTTCGTGGCGGTTCGATAACCGACGGTCCTCCCGCTGCCCGGAC
Organism: Pyralis farinalis; assembly: GCA_947507595.1. Lineage (NCBI taxonomy): Eukaryota > Metazoa > Arthropoda > Insecta > Lepidoptera > Pyralidae > Pyralis > Pyralis farinalis. Next base: position 6,464,025 of record OX382269.1, on the reverse strand, counting down.
TACGACTTCTCAAATAACTGGCGGCCTTACTCACAGGAATACAACAATCCTCCCGGAATTGCTGCGGTCTTCTGTAACGTGGAGGTGCTTCCCTAGACGGATACTTAGAGCAAGAGGTCTTGCCATGCCCCACCACTACAGAATGTCTGACGAGGTGGAGCATGTCAGGAACCAATGCTGGGTCCTACCTCTATTGAAAATTTTAATATTAAATTTTTCAGGGTTTCTGTTTTTTTTTATAAAGGGGGATCTGCGCAGGTGAAGCTGTACCGGGTATTAATGATATCATTTTTAAAATCTCCATATATGCATTAAATCTGTCAGCCGAAAGAAACTTCGCAGTTTTGACATCAATATATTTTATTTTGAAACAATTTGAAAGGAAGTGAGAGCATACCACGTTTATCGCGTGTGTCGTGTGACTTGTGCCAGTCAGTCCTGCGCTATTATTACTGCACACCATTTACGTGAAGTCGTCGCCCATTGTGTCTGAATGTGCCACAATGGCAAAAACGCGGAACGCGAAGATTTATATTGATTTAATTTGAATTTGTTTGGAATAGAATGTGAATGGAAGGTATTATCGTAATAACATTATGTGAGATTGGTTAGAACTATTATAGTCCATGTTTGCATATATTACCATACGATACAACTTTGGAAACGAGACGATAAATAGTAGTTTATGCCACTGCAATGAAATGACGGCCATTGTAACACGAGGCATAGCCGAGTGTCACAATAGATTAGCACGAGTAGTACATTGACTATTCCTAATGCAGTGGCATACATTACTTTTTCTACGATCATTATTATAGGTTAATAAAACAAAAGTGTAACTAAAGGAGAAATATTTATTAGGAGTTATAGTTCACATTTTATATATTACAATTATTAAAATTGAGTGGCGTAGAAGACTGTTCAGAGCTTTTAGAACGCATATTAATATTAATTTCGTTACAACTTTTGTTTTCAACGGCATTTAGTATTTGATTAGAAAAGTTGACTTTGTTTTGGATGGATTCCTCTATGTAACTATGGCCACAGTGGTAGTTTTTCATCTACTGTTACGATTTAAATTATTAATTTTTAATTAGTATACAGCTTGCCGCTAAATGTTTTGTATCGTCAACGACTAGCCTAATTTGTTAATCTAAATATTCAGCGAACTACTCTAAAAAACATCAAAATCACTCCAGATATTTAGTAGGAGTTCAGCGACATACACACGTACCGATGGATTATAGATATATATATATATATATCGTCGTTCGGTCGGGATCCGATTGTAACATCACCTACCGGATCCAATTGTGAATCTAAACTATTCAGGGACCTACTCAAAGGCCCACAAAAAATCTTAAATATCTGTCCATGTGTTTAAGAGGAGTTCAATGACATACACACGTGCAGAAGAATTATATATATAAAGATATATTGGTTGCCACTTCCGTTATACCTGGAAGCTGGTGAGCTACTGCATTAATCCATCATGTATATATGCATATATAATTATTACTATATTAACCAAATTTTCGGTATTCTGAAATGAGGAGGACTGATTTGTTAATTATTAGGGCGTTGAATTAGTAATATAATATATATAATTTATGTCACTCAAAGTTCAATTCAATTTTAGAGTGAATTGTGTACGAGCATATTCAGTACGTGTCGATCTATTGTCGTCTGTGGGACTGGTGCTAGCGTCGACTTGGGTAGTTTCCAACGTAGGGTTGTGCAACAGTCAAACCAAGAATTTTTTTATTAAATTTCGGATGGCAGTCAAGGATACGTCCCACCTAATCTATAGGTGGTTACCGTAGCTTGTCAATGTTTGCAATACAAGAAATATTGCTAGCGCGTTGCCACATCCTGTTAACACAGCAGCTCCTAATCTCACCTCTTATACCTCACTCACTCGTGGGAATACATCAACCCTCCAGGTGGTTAGTGGTTTTCTGTGAAGTGAACGTACTAACCCAGTCGGACTGCTTTGAGGCGTTGAGAAAATCTAGACCAAGACAAACATACATATTTATGCATACAAATGTTTGTCCTGTGTGGGAATCGAACCCATGAGCCTTGGTGTCAAAATAGTCATTGTTAACCACTCGACCAACCAGCTCACCGTAAGAATAAAATAAAGGCATGACACTTTTAATTTTAGCTAATAAGCTCCGAAGTTTAGTCATTAGATTACTTCAATGAAGTCTGCTGCATTTTTCGCGCTCAACACGACATAGCATGCTTATAAATTTATTACATTTATAAATAATTAGGTACATAAACAAAATATCAACATATGTCAAAACCTAAAATATTATTAAATAAAGCATATACATACTTACATTACTCACTTATAAATAAGCACTCTCTCTCACACACACTGCCACGCAGTATACACACTCTCACATATACCACGTTCTCTTATACCCTTCTGAAAAAAATAACATATACTTCAAAACATGCAGGGAAGAGCGAGACGGTGCGGAGAAGTATTCATGCATTCATCAATTAATGGTTTCAAAAGAAAATTGTCTGATGTTAGGGTTTAGGCTCTAGAATGACTCAAAGAACACATACTAAATTATAGAGTTGTTTTTGTAAATAAAAGTAAAACCTGTAAAGTTGTAGTAGCTTAGTTCTGTAGTAGTTTTTTCACAACTTAAGAGTTCTCGGAACAAAACTTCTCTGGAAGAACAGTACGCGACTCTTGCGGTTCCCATTGTGTGAGGACGAATTCTCCGTCGACGGCGAGCGGTGCGGTTGTAGAAAGAGACATCATATCAAAAAACTTCTCGGAACACAACCCGTTGTAAATTCATTAGAACACACAAAGAGAGCTAAAGTCTCTCCTTAAACTTAAGGACTCAACACCGTATCTAAGATATCACTCAACTGACTTAAAACTCATTAAGCGATACCTTGGACAGATTAACTATTCCGTAATTTTATGGTTTTAAATATCCAGGTCTTTCATTTTTATCTGCCCTTGACATATGAGTACTGTGTAGTTTGTAGTCATTTATCCTTAGTCCAAGTCCAAGACTTTGCTTCAATATAAATACTTGTAACACAAAAGAATCACCACCGACCGTTTCCAGGGCCTCTTTGCTCTGTTATGGCTTCAATGGTTGAGAGCAATTAGTACTAAAATAAATGGCATGTACAGTAGGCAGCCCTGCGTGCGGAGGCTGTTAATCTTCAGAAATAGCATACGATTACGTGTGCATTATTTGTTATATAGCCGGTTTTACCTTGGTGTTATTCGAGAATATTCACAGATTCACGTAAGCCATTGTCAGACACTTCGCTATCTCATATTAAGGGATGTATATAATGCACATTTTCTCTGCATTGGAATGATTCCTATAAATAGGATAAATGCAATGTGTCATATGTAGGGTTATTTTGAAACATATTTTTTTTAAGATTAGACTCCGTATCCGCGATTGAACGACTTTTATTACGGAACTAAAATTGAAATGACTAAATAAATGAGTTGGTATAGCAGATATTTTTTTTTTGATTTTGAAGTTGTTTTAGTAATAAAAAATGTTCAAATGTTAAAATATTCCTAAAACAAACACTATTTGAAACAAAGTACAGTTTGAGAATATAGGAGTATTGTATGTATGTATATCTTCACGCCAGGTCCCTTGCGGGGTAGGCAGAGATAACCGAGCGCCATAGGAGTATTGTAGTACGGGGGATTAGACAATACCCTTCAAAATGTTGGTCTATCTCCATAAAGAGAATAACAAGGTATTGTTAATTACGTATTTTTTTACATTTGCAATAATGTGGACAGGCTAGCTACTCAATTATGTATATAGTACTCGTAATACGTACTTATGGTTTGCCTTAGGGGTTCAGTTACTGAATCGTAGTTGAACTGCACTTCTTTATTGTTCTAAAACAATTATAAAAAAATAGCACCAAAAATAATTAATTAAAAAAAGTGTAATTATATAATGAATTTCATCTTCCAATTGATTATTCAATTCTAATCAATATTAAATTAATAAATAAATTTAGCTGTCATATGTAGGTATTAAGTATGTATGGCCTACTTGTATTTCTTGTCATAATCAACTATTTATTTCCATTAAAACCAAGAGCATAGATCTGCGTTAGACAGCGGTATTTCATATTCAAATTTCCCTACAATGTACCATCCTGTACCAACCAATCGCAAATCAAAAGCGCTTTAATACTATATTCAATGTGTCCCATAATGGTTTATGATCACTGAACGGCGCGTGTTGGTCTCCTCCTTCTGACACAGCTTTCCATCATTGCTGTTCGTTTTTACCATCTTACCACAATTGAATCACTCAAAAGCTAATTTTTAACTTTACGTAACGGCAATAAAGATCATACTGAGAGTAAAGGAGAGTTTGTAGTTTTTGGCCACGAAATATGTGGGCAGATTGTAAACATCATGAATGTTTATGTGTCTAACATTGAAGGATTTCGTTTTGTTGTGCATTATTACAATAAGGTTTATTAAAATGTTTTTTTCTCTCTTTCCGATTCCGAATATTTTGGTTTGTTTGTCATTTATTAGCTGTTTTCTTTATTTATTTTTGTAAATTTTGATTGTTTTTTTTTACCCTATGTCTTTTTTAGGAAACTTCATTCCAAATCAAAGTTTTAAGAATGATTTCGAGAGGGATTAATTATCAGTCATCCGTCAGTTATTTAATAATTCCCACGATATTAACTCCATCAACGAAATGACAAGATTGCGAAATTTGCCTTACAAATTACTTGAAAAATAAAAGCAACAAAACGAACTTAAAAATGGAAACAAGATGTCCTACGTAATATTTAACGAAATATTTTCTATTTATTTGCAAATCAAATGATAATTACCTACCTATACCTAGTACCTACCTTCTTCTTCGCAGTATCCCGTTTCCTAATCCATTAGGATTGGCGGGGTCTGCTATCTATGATTTGGCGTAGACACTGATTTTAACATGGACCCTGGGCTCCGAAGCGAAAGCCTAGGACGCGACCGGGATTAATGCTCAAATGATGATGCCTGATTTTTACATGGAGCGCCTGTCGTCAGACCTCCACATCCCAGGGGGAAAACAAGATTTTTCGCAGGTTAGCTCGCACGTCTTGCGAAATATATTTATTGGACGTGTAGGTTTCCTCAAGATGTTTTCCTTCACCGCCGAGCAAGTGATAAATACGTACATAAATCCGAGAACACGAATTTAGTGGTAGTCCATGCCACCACCAGGATTGGAACCGGCGACCAGTTGGTCAATAGGCTGATTCCTTATCCATTGGGCTATCACTGCAATTACCTATATATTCCATTTGGATATACACACTAGATATATACACTATGGTATTTTAATAGTTATTCTGAGGTGGTTCTATAATATTGAACGTAAATGTCAAATTACGTTGACATAAAACTTCACGTGGCAAAAAACCTACAAATAAAAAAATCTGAAAACGACTTCACGAAAGTTGATGCATATTTGCATCGTTGTAATCTTTATTGGCGTCGGCTATAATGTAGTGTAACTTTTATGTTTAAACGTATTTATCAGCCATTTGCCATTCTATCTATTTTATTGTAAGACTATAATGAAATACTTTCTACGGAAAACGTAAAAATAACAAATGCTAGTAAAATAAATGCAAAACCTTAAGTGTGAACATTGTTGCTCGTGAGCCCATAGAGACGGCTAGAAATAACAGTCCTTTAAAATTGTAAACCTCCTTGTGAGCTGTCATCTCTGCGTTCTATTTCACGACAGCACTTGTCTTATTAGCATTGTTCTTTATAAAGTAAACACGACGCTCTTAGCGTGATACGGAACGCCTTTTATGTACCATCCCTGGTCTTTGCACCACAATCTCATTTATTTAGATAAAATTATGTGCATTAAATTTTGAACTTTATAGGGCACATTTTAAAGAGTTAGAGCGTACCCCAGGGCAATATTTTAGGGCCAACTGTTAAGTTTGTACTAAGGTGCGTTGTCATGTTATGTTATCCTCGACAAACGGTTTGATTGTCTCGGTACGCTCTTTGCTGGCTTAATTACTAATGTATTCTCTTTGTCAAGTATAAGAAGCACCGACTGAAGACCAATAAGGCGAGTTAGTCCCGTTCGAACCTCAGTGAGTAGGTGTGGGCTGGCAGTTTATATTCATGTCGTTTTAGTCTGCAAATTAATTCACCTGTTTACGGTAGTCAATTCAAATTGGTTTGTATTTAGATTACTCTCATCTTTTATATTTATTGTGGATGTCAGAGAATTTAACATGAAACGAAAGCAGATTTTATGAAAATATAAAAGTAGCTTTTATGAAAATGGGGTAAAAACTACTTAACAATTTCCTCTTATTACTATATACACATATACACATTTTGTTTTGCATAAATACGATACAATACAATGCAATGCTATGCAATACAATTTTACAGCAATATTTCTTACAATACCTTGAAATCCATTTAATGGTTTGAATATGTGTGTCCGCATCCAGGATCAGCAATCTACATTTAGCATATTCCGCTGCAGTATGAGGAGTCAGTCTCATATGAGACTACAATCTCTCAAAAAGTGTTCACAGCTGGAGGACGTGTACGAGAGGCTAAGCTGGAAAACATGGAGTATCAACGCAGATTGTATCTCGTGCCTTCAGTTTACCGACGATGTGATCGTAATGGAGGAATCGTTGAAGAATCTCAGTCGGATGCTAAATGATCTCAATGCAGGGGATATGTTTTGATAAGAGATACACACGTATAACTAATTATTCATTGAAGCAGTAAATGATTACGTCTAGCAGTTATTTCTAATAAAACTTGGCCGAAGTAATTTGAAAAAAGAGATCGATAAATGCGTCGGACTGCAATGAACAAAACGAAGAAATTTGACGGAGATACAAAGTTGTAGACATAACCCTCAAAGGTCGGAAGCTCAAAACTGAAAGTTATCTGGTAATGGTTTGTAGACAAACTAGGAACAGGCTTGGGATATAAGTATTTCCTACTATCTTTAGTTAGATGCAACATGCACCTGGCGAACCCTTAGTTAACAAAAAGAGGCTTTGTCAAAAGGAAGGTAGGGTGGTGGAATTGTTTTACATAACTATAATTATTTAATTCCTCGTATAATCAATTTTATATTATCAAAGTCTCTTAGATAACTTATTAGGAAACTAATCAGGTTCTAAATGATCAACGGTATTTACATAATACATATTTTTATTTCAATGGTTAAATGTTTTTATATTATATAAAAACAAGTAAATACAACCAATAATAATAACATTAACAGACCCTGCAGGACAGCTTGTGGCGAGCTGTTGGTGTGTAACGATATCACGGGTAACTGAGTGCTCCAGAGAGTCGATCAGGGCCTTCGTCTCCGGCGTATCTTCATCGGTCAGAGTGAAAAGTCAAGAAGGCCCGCAGGACTCTCAGTTCTGGCTTGCCTTCATTGGCTGTCCAGAGAGGAGTCGATAGAGTATATTGTTCTAGCAGGTGATATGCTCCAGGGGTGAAAGTGTTAAAGGGCATAACGCCGCGAGTAACTTAGGAGAAAGCGCAGCACACCTCTCGATACCCCTGAGTCACTCACATCGGTGTTGCCCCCGGCCGACTTTCTCTGGCATTTCGGGGGTCCATCTAATGAGTGGTGAGCCACCGCCTGCCGAAAGTAACATCAGATATGATAGTTATGGCAGGTATCCGTCTCTCTTCTGTAATAGCCCAGTACTAATAATCCCTCCAGATCTCATTTCAATAGCTCAATTATTTCCAACACATTTGCAATAGCATTCCCAATACCTGCCGTGACCTGTTCGTGTATATCCTCTTATTGATATCCCTTAGAGCAGGTCACAGCGGGTATAATACATCAATTTTTTCTAAAGGGCCTCTACGTGTTGGATCCATATCCCCGCCTATCAAAAGACCGGGGTTAACACCCGTGATTAAAGAAAAACATTAACAGCAAAATAGGGTGACTTATATTAAGTTGCAGTATTAAAATAGTCAGTTACTAACTTATTTATTTTATTTATTTATTTAATAAGGCAACACAACAGGTACTAAATATATACAGTATTACATAATTCTGGTCACAAAAGTTAATTTTCCAATTCAGTACCCTAAGCATGTATGCTCAATGAGACTAGCGGATTAAGAATCAACATGCCACAGAAATATCTCTAAGAACCAACAAATCAATATGTATAAGTTGGATATACTGTTAATTGAATCTCCAAAAAATCTGGTGTGCGGCCAGTGACATTGACAGTTAGATACATTGTTATGTGGGTCATGATTATATATATAAAAATAGTTAAGTGATATTAATGTTACTTTTTTATTAACCGATGTCCCACATCGCGTGTAACGTATCACGATGTAATATTTGGGCAATGTAAGGTACAAACAAGTTTTTATATAAAAAAAAATAACGTTTATAATATGAAAGAATGGAAAAATCTAAGATACTTTGCCATAGTCTAGCTATTGACGAGCTCGGTGGCTCAGTCGTGAATGACGCGACTTTGATACCGCCGCTCGTGGGTTCGATTCCCACACAAGGCACTGTCTTGGTCTGGATGTTCTAAGAGAGGTAGGGCGCATCAAATCAGCCCGTCTGGGGAAGTACCTCCACCTCACAGAAAACCGCAGCCAAATAACAACTCCCTAGAGGGTTGTTGTGTTTCTGCGTGTGAATGAGGTCACCAGTAAGCTCCTACGGAGTTGCTGTGTTTGTTAGCAGCAGAGGAGGCATCGCGCGAGTGATACTTAATGTATTGCAAGCGTTGATAGGCTACGGTAACCGCTTTACATCAGGTCGGCCGTATGCTTGAATGCCTTCCATCGTTGTATAAAAAAAAAATCCCGTGTCTTATGGGCCGCGGTTCTCCCTTCGTACCATGCATGGCTCACACGAGGAGCTCAATGGTCTCACCGTTGAGCTCTATTAATATATTTTCATCTTATTGTTCTTTCGTGTAGAACACGCAAACCAAGTGGCACCAACTATAGCCTGTTATTGGATAGGTCGATTTACCTCAAGTATATGTGGTTCCAACTTTTTTTTATACTACGTCAGGAGGTATTCAAGCACAGGGCCCAGCTGATGTAAAGCGGGTAGCGTAGCCTATTAACGCTTGCGATATGTTAAGTATAACTCGCGCGATGCCTCCTCTGTTGCTTACATAGCAACTCCTTGGGAGTTTACTGGTGACCTCACTCACACGCAGGAACACAACAACCCTCTAGGGAGTTGTTATTTGGCAATGGTAAGTTGAGCCTGTCACTCATGAGACAATAGCCGCCGTGAGGCTGAGTGAGCGTTAAGAGAGTAGTAGCATGGTGGAGTAAGCATTAAACCTCTTCGAGTAAAGGGTGACCCGTATAACTCATAATTATTGAGAGGGGTATCAGAGTGTACAACTTCTAACAATGTCCTTTCAATCACAACTCTATGAACGTTCTACCTCGGATACAATCATTAACGCGAACAAAAGAAATATGGCGTCTATTTTGCGGTTTTGCAGCGATCCAATATAATCATGCACGTGAAGTTCTAATTTCAAATAGATTACCACGATTGGTGGTTACAAGGCGCGGGAGGGGCATAATATAGGCGCCAAGCGAAGCGAGCCGCGTAATATACGGATGCGTTTTTGCACTCAATATCATGGGAAATATCAAATAGTCGCGTGAACGAGCGGAATCAATTGCATACGCACGCTACGGAGGACTGGAAAAATGATCTATGGCGCCATAACGTTGGTACAATTATAAGCATTGCTCTTTGATTATATGTTAACTTGGAGTAATACATTACCATACTTGAATACTAATGGATTCTTCGATTGAATTATCATTTCTGTCTATGTCAATGTTAGGATAGAATTATTATATGTTGTCTTAAAGATTTATGTTCAAACATTGCTTTAATTAAACAGTAGTTTAATCGACTTTTTATGAATCTTGGTAAAGAGTAATCGATTTATATGAACAAGTTTTCGCTCTAATGGTTGAATATCGACTTATTATTGAAAATTCGACGAAAACCTGTGCGAATTAGAATTTTTTTCACGATTTCTTTTCATTGACAACATATTTTTCTTTTCATTGACAACAGCTTTTCAATAATTACTAACTAAAATAAAGAACAAAGAAATCGATTGATAAACATAACAGAAATATGTACTCAAATGTTTGTCTGCCAATTTATATATAGATAAACTTACAACAAATTTGATAAGAAACTTTGCTTAAGCTTTTCAGTTCAATCTATCTTACATACAAAATTATATTTATTAGTGTTCACTTCAATGGTCGAATTTTGACCTTAATTTTTATTGAAAATTTGAGGAAACATGTACTTATCTGGAGAAAGAGGTCTCCAAAATATAGGTCTGCCGTTGTCCAATTTTTTTTGTAATAATTTTGTGATATAGTTGTAATTATGAAATACAAAGATTATTATAAAAAAAATACAACCGAATTGATAACCTCCTCTTTTTTTAAAGTCGGTTAAAACAACGATTGGGTTGTTGTTGTATATAATACTCGATTATTCTACTTTTAGAAACTAACTGAATAATTAAACGTTATAATACTTTTAAAAGTCATCAAAATGCTCCAAAAACAAACAGGGCAAAATGTGCACAATTTGATCACTTCTACATGTCACACTACGGACAATTTCGCCACCAAAGCGGAGACCGAACATGTTCAATATGCGATCGAAACGAGCCGTATTACAATAATATATTCAGCTTGACATATATGTATGAGAGTAGCACGCGATAGCATAACGAATGCTATCCCCTGCATATCAATCGCAGATTTGACTGATGTGGTCACGAATGAGACACGCGCTTCCAACGTTTTTCTTACATATCGTACGGAACCGCTCGTTTACATCGTCTTATGGTCGTTCACTGCCTAGTGCACCATTAATTAATTCCATAACGGGCTACAGACAGGATTTCGAATGACAAAATTGCCTCCCCTCACGGAAGATTTACCAGACGAATGATGTAATTGAGCTTTGAAATATTACAGATTTGAAACTGTAGGCATGTTTACAGATTTACAAATGGAAAGTGTGACGAAGTTACGTCGGAACAGGCTAGGAAACAGGGGTCGAAAGCAAGAGTCATATGTATTGCTTATAAGGATTCTTTTTGAGATATTGGTCGAAATAACGTTTGATTGGTCCCATGTAAATTTTGTGAAGTTACAGCTTCTATTATTTAGAAACAAATATAAAAATAACAATACTAAAATATTAAATTGAGAACTTCTTATATGAAGTTGGTTAAAAACTTAAATCTAATTACGAAAACTGAATAATAAGTTAATGATTTACTCAGATATTCCAATTATTGAAGTGTTATTTAGGTGGGTAGACAGATTCCGCATGAATAATCGCAACACCAGGGGCGCTGCAATGCATTATGGCATCGTAAAGGAATAATACTCGTGTGCTGTCAACTCACCATCTCCTCAGTAGCTTTTGTAAATTTTCTTATAAGTACATAGCAAAGAACAAAAGCTCTGATCTTCTATCAGCTAAACGTACTTGTTTAGTCGGGCTCTTTATTAAATGTTTCGATGCTCCCATTTATTTTCCTAAGCCATATTTGTTTGTAAAGTGTATGGTGATCTGCTTCCAGAGGTATTAACTTTGTTTAGGTAGTAAGTCGTGTGCCTAGCAATGTTCATTATCATCATACCGTCGATCTATAATAGGGGGTGGGGTTAGCGGCCTTCTACTTTGCATTTTCCGATTCATGGCCACCAATCGCTTCTGCGGCCGTCAGTTCTTTGAGCTATACGGCCTACCCACTGCTTCTTTTCCTTAGAGTTAAATCGGTAACTATAGTTCTAGATAAAAAAAACATGCAAGTAGAAAAATGTTTCGCCTAAAGTGGACAAGATGAGAAATAACATGAAAAAGGCAAAAAATAACAATCATTGCGACCACAGCGCGTGCGCCAGTTGAGGAGGCAGATAATGATAGCCTTCGGGAGAGTGATCGTAACGGTAGCGGCTTGAGGGTAGTGATTATATTTTGATGAATAATAATGACAAATTAGTCATTATTATTTGAAAAAATATTTTAGATTTAATTACATACTGAAAAAATAAAATATGTACATACTATAGAGTCACATATTGGTAAACACTTATGACTCGATTTTCGCGTCAATTGTTCTGTCTGTCATAAGCTCCCAGAGTTTAGTGGTACGAATATTTAGGGCATAACAATAAAGGGAATTTATTTCGATTGAATATTAAATAGAATTAGCATTATTACCTAAAAAAATATTTAATAGATTCAGGCGTTATTTTGCGAAAGTCAAATTTACATTCAATTTGATCTAACCTGGTGATGTTGAGGTGATGTCAGGAGCCCCAGGAACCGGCGTGCGTGCATGAAAAGAGCTATGCATGTCACAGAAGCGAGTGAAGTATGTAAGGACCGCGTCTTATATAAGTCCCGTCCCGTCCCGTAAGGGACTTGGCGTGAAGATATACATACATACATTGATATAACCTGCTTTGTGTGCTTCCGCCACCAATTAGTTCATGCGAAATAGCGCCGATTAGCATCCACCCACTACAGTTAGTAGATGCAACATGGCATCGCTGCAGTGGCTGCTCGACGACCAGAGCAGCCATAGCAGCGATGGCATATCTAAAAAAAATATGTTGTACCACTATCACCATCAAGTCACCTCGCCACCTGCGTTTCTTTTAAAATCTTAATTCCTAATACGTAAATTAATCTACTGAATTTGTCCCATAGCAAAAGGTTACTACAATATAACCAATTTAATTGCATCCTTACTTACATAAAAGCAAATATCTAATCCAGATAACCAGACGTACGTATCTCAACAGTCACGGTGACAGCCGTCACACGTATAAATAGCAGTAACGAGTAATGTAATACGCGTGAGTCACCGTGATTATACTCGAGAGATGCATGAAAGATCGTAATTTCAATATACTATTTATTTTACTACACGTTTCTACCCGCGACTTCTTAGGGAGAAATAGCGAAGATTTCTTAGGAAGGTGATAGTTTTCCGGGGTGAAAGCAGCCTATTGAAAAACCATGTTCATTTAATAATATAACGGGAAACAAAAAATATACTTTATCATTTATGATATTAGTATAGATATTGATATAGGTATACAGAATGTCTCAGAAAGGGTCTGCCAAGCGGAAAGAGCGTGATTTTGCTCAATAACGAGAACAACTGTTTTCTGCGGGACCGACATTGAATGAATTCAATTATTCGAATTATTTTGTATCGACAAAATAATTCGACGTCGAGCTGCCCCTGAGAGTTACCACTGCTGCTGGCTGTATGTCATTTAGTCAAGAGCTCACTCACTGATAGCAACACAATAAGCGTGAAAGTATTGTTAAATTGATGCGCTCTTCTGTAGTGTAGATACTTCTACAGTAGGAAAGATATTTTTAATTTTGAGTATTGTACCTTATAAAATTTAGGTCATTATAGTATATGTAGTTTTGTTTATTTTATTTGTGATTTAAAGTTGGAAATTTGGAGAGACGTGACATAACTTGTCAGTCTCCTGTATACAAAGATATACCATGAATTAGTATTTTACAGAAATAAATCTAGATTTACTCAATGTATCTGCGGTTAACAACATTGAAAGCCCTAAATTACCTAATTCACATCACTATTCCGTGTCCTAACTTAGTGGTAATTACCAGTATGGACTAAGCTGACCATTGTGCCAACTTACGACTCGACTAAGTCGGTAAATGAATCGATTCATTATCGATACATCGGATCAATTAAGGACGATCGGGTATCGATAAATCACGCCTTGGTCGGATGCTACTCTAGCTAAATGAGTGTTGTTTATTTGATAACTTTCTATGGCCGGATGGTTGAACAAAAACCTAAAGTTGAGCGGAAAGTCCGCCTTCAGACTTTAATTAGTGAAAAAATAGTTAATTTATCTACTAATCAGTGCTATGTGCGGCTGATTCAAGAATCCTGTCTATTATGGAATAGTTTGAGAAAAAGTAGTTTGTTTTTTTAGTGCAAGGAGGACATGCGAGGATATTTGCAGTGGATTAATAGTATGTGCTTGATTTACTCCAAAGCCAGATAAAGATACAATTAACTTGAATCGATAGTGGGCCATAGAAATCGTACGAGTAACATGTAGTGAAGCAAACTATTCGATTATAAAATGTTTGTAGCGCGGAAGAAGTTATTTTAGACAAGTATGACTTTTTTATTAGAAAGCCACAAAAAGAAAACAGGTTTTGTGATTTGTCAAAAATTAAATTAATTCTTCTATATTTTTCGTATACACATAGCGTAAATTAGAGGGTTCTATGAGAAAAACATTTCGGAATTCAAATTAGCAACAAGCATACGGCCGCCTGATGTTTACAAAAGGTTACGGTTCTCTCTGCCTAGCCCGCAAGGGACCTGGCGTGAAGATATACATACAAATTAGCATCCTTAGCCTTATATCTATACGGATCCCTCCGTATAGATACAACAACAAGACGCTCGGGAACAAAAGACGCTTCTGACTACTATATTACCAGGATCGGAGTAGCAGTTTTTAGTCAAGACGGTTAGTTAACGCTACACTAACACCAAGGCTGGTAGGTTCGATTCCCATAACCGACATTTGTCTGCATGAACATGTCCGTCTTGGTCTGTGTATTTTTAAGAGAGGTAGGTACGAAGCAGTCCAACTGGGGAATTCTCCACCTCACAGAGAACCGCAATATTGAATTCCTGAAAGTGAGTGAGGTCATAGCTTCCTGTATTTCAAGTGTTCACAGGCTACGGTAAATACATTACATTAGGTAGTCTCTACGATTGCATGCCGAACTTGTATAAAAAAATTATTAAAAGCCTACAGTATTTTTTTTTTTAGAAAAGATGAGGGCAAATGAAAATCTCTCTCACTTAATAGTAAGTGATCATTACTGCCCAAAGATATTAGCACTACTAAAATGTAACAGCCTTTTTAAGGAAACATATTTCTGATAGCTGAAGTTATGAGATATTTAAATGAAAAAAAAACGATATTATTAAACTAATACAGCGCGCATATTGTAAGGCTCCCCTGAAATAAAACTAATGTAAGAAATTACAATCTAAAATCTAAATCATTACGCTGTCACATGTTAAAAGATCAATCAACGCTGTGAAACACAATTTTATTACGTACACGAATCTGAAACAATTTCCTAAATCGGAGTTAAAAATGCAATTATCTAAACGATCCTGCTGAGGGCTGATGTTAATAAATTGCACGGTAGAAGACCATAACAGGAGACGGGAGTAATTCAGCGTTGAAAATACAGAAGCCGCTTTTTCGCTTTTATGGTATAATATTCTTTGGAGATGTACAATCGATTTGTAATAGTTTAATTGGCACTGTTGTTGAATGATGTAGTTTTCTTTATTAGTTAAACGTCTGTTTGTCCGCGGCGGTCTTTTTAACTTCATCTTATTTACGATACCAGTTCGGATTCTTGTTGTAGATAAAGATTCTATATTTCTTGTACGAGTATGTACCTATGTATATCTTCAGGCCAAGTCCCTTGTGAGGTAGGCAGTGAGAACCGAGCACTATAAGACGCGGTCCTTACACACTTCACTCGCTTCTTTAACATTCATAGCTCTTTTCATGCACGCTCGCCGGTTCCTAGGGCTCCTGACATCACCTTATAAAACACGCTTAATTGGTCATGGTTAAGTTTATCTTGGTCTTCCTTGGCTCCTACATCCTTCTTTTTGCAATTGTTATCTATTTCATCATTATTTCATCCTGCATTCGTTCTACGTCTCTGAACCAACGGAGCATATCTTTTCTTATCTTAACACCGATCCTCTCTTTCTTACGACATCATTACGAACGCGGTCAGCAAGCGTTATGCCATAAAATTTGCGCAATGCTCGACAGCATTTATTCTTCTTTCATGCTCTCTCAGCCATACCCATATATTCCTTGTTACAGGTGGAAATCCCTATAGTTACGTTGGCTTATTGTTCCTAGCGTTATCGCGTTTCCTAATACATTTGGATTGGTGGGGTCCGCTACCTGAACCTAAGGATTTAACAAACATAATGATTTCGACATGGAGTGACTGCCGTCAGACCTCCATAGCACAGAGAGAAAATGAGATCTTTCTTAGGTTAAGGTGGCGCGTCTTTCGAAATATATTTTTTTGGACGTGCTGGTGTCTTCCCGAAGTTATATTCCAATGTAAAGAATTTAGTGATACATGTGTATGTCAGGATTTGAACCAAGGACCCTCGATTAACCAGGTTATTTTTTTTTATTTCACAGGAAAACCAACGGCTGTACATTTCCTGACAAATATCAAGTGTAACATTGTGAAAGCCAATTAAAGGTTTTCACACATATACCATTAATCACAAATACACAAACACTATTAAAATGCTGTGAGTATTTCAGATAAGTAAAGGACAACAAAATGAATAAATAAAGCAAAATAATAGGAAGGTAGAAGAAACTCCACCGTCAACATATGATGAAAACAAAACAAGCATACATAAGAAAATTAGACTAGATCCATACCTCACAGATATCTCTATCCTAGCGAGATTAATAAGTCTTCATAAACTGTTAAAAGCAAGCACAAGTTAAAAAAGTATAATTGTTAGATATAACAAACACTAATTAAGGTCAGAAAACCGCCACACTAACAATCGTTATACTGTTAAATATAATCAAATCAATATTCGCACTAAAGCCACTAAATTGCTTGTCTCTCTGCCACAAAAAATATTGTTGCCGATTGTTGAAATTATCGAGAGGTAAATAAATGGATGCATACGATATATACTCGTAGCACCACCCCACCCCTATTCCCAACGAGGTCATTACGAATTAATTGAAATCCAGGCAAAGAGTAAGAAGTAGAGGGCAGACATGAGTTGAGTCAAGTTACGGAAAAGAGAATAGCGTGGAGGTTTTTATTACTAAAAGTGTCAAATATATCGGTGACGTGCGCTGGAATGCTTTGAGCTTCAATATGAAGTACACAGAATTTTTTTCGGTACGTCCGAAAATGTATGCTACAGGGATTCACCAAGAGATATCGGAATACTGTGGAAACTATCATTAGTACAATGCGAAGAAGAACAAATGTCTATATACGAATCGAAGATTAATTTTTAATCATACGTGGCACCCAGATCTTGTATGACGAGACTGTTAGCTAACGGCCGATTATTTAATGCGTAGTTAAACATTAATATATGTTTACGTTTACGTTTTATGTGAAAGTGACCACTGAACATTTTACAGATTTCAAGTCTAAGTGATTGGTAACGCAGTAGATTGTAGACGTATTGCATCCCCCTGTATTGTTAATAGAATTTTCCGCGAAACATAAGATTTGTGAAGAAATGAGTCGGCAGTCAATATCAATTACAAATAGGGTAAACAACAGCGGTCCAAGCACCAATCCTTAAGGGGCATCACTGGATATGGGTAACAATTAAGACACACAGTTGTGATAGCGTCAGCTTGGGTTCGATTATCAATGTAAGAGGGAAATCATCTGGGCAGGACTCTCAGGTCAAAAATTTTTATTCAAAAGTGTGTCGTGATCGATCCTTTCAAAACACTTACAGTCAGTGTAAAGAATATCTTGAGCTCTATTGTTGATTTTTCAGATCAGTCAGAAATGTCAGCATTACCTCTAACCTCTGCCACTAAGTCAGGATGGCTGGTGAGATAAGATATTATATACATTGCTATTTATCTGTTAGACATCCTAATAATAAATAAATATCGAGAACAAAGTGTAACCGCTCCTATTGCAATGAGTACTCACAGCACACTGGAATAGCCTTGCTCCCCTATACTAAATATGTAGACTATATCTTGCTGTTTATCACTACTTGCCCAGAATCGATAATAGCTATAAATATATTTTATATAATGACGAAGGTTTATGTCACAAACCAAAAACCCCCTTGGCGCCGTCAAGTACAAAGGCACATCTTACTTACCAAAACTTGGTGTTTAAGCACCTAAATATTTCACCGATTTGAGCCTACGATCCTCTGCGCGAATATTTTAACCAATAAGTCCTGATGTGATATTGATTCGAGAACTAGCCAATAAGAGCTATGTTCTACTGTACC
Organism: Pyralis farinalis; assembly: GCA_947507595.1. NCBI lineage: Eukaryota > Metazoa > Arthropoda > Insecta > Lepidoptera > Pyralidae > Pyralis > Pyralis farinalis. Next base: position 6,445,803 of record OX382269.1, on the reverse strand, counting down.
GAACCGTAGTGGTGTGTTGAGTTTCAAAGCAAAATCGGTTTCCGTGCATGAAACACGGGGGTCCTATCTATAGAGCTACCGAACCAACAAAGTTTATCTGGCCGATTGTTCATAACTTACGTAAGCATAATTACGAACCGGCAGGATAAGAACTTCTACTCACAGAAGACAACGGCAAAACAACTTCTGGTAGGGTAAGATCCCAAGGCGTCACTGTTAGCAGTGGAAGTGGGAACGCGCGAATAGTGTTCTTCGATGCCTTGTATTGTATACATTTTCATACAATTTTCAATCAGTTAGACTGTAAGCCTGTTTGCCTTCCGATATCGAATAAAGTCCTTCGAAAAACGTAATTGGCTCCAATTGGCTAACCTTTAGCATCTCCATTGATTGGTTAATTTTACATGAATTTTTTTGAATAATTGTTATCAACATGAAAAAAAAACATGAATTCGAACTCATATAAGCTTCTACAACTATACTGTGCTGTACTATATACAGAGAGAAGCAAGTGCCCCATAACAGTATAATTGAAATAAATATATGTACATTATTACATGAAATATATTTATCACGATAATAACAGTGATGATTCCCGGCGTCATGTGTTCCTAGATACACAGAATACAGAACAGAGCAGAAGAAAATTAAAATGCAAATATAAAGGCATTTTTTTTTACTTATCGCAATGTGATCTCTTCACGACCACCTTACAGAAGAGGAATATCGAAAAAACAAGGTAGGTCGTGCAGCACCAAAAAAATAGTTCTATCTATCTATCTATCTATAAGTTACGCCAAACTTCCCCCTTGAGGGGTAGGCAGAGAGAATCGGGCGCCACGTGACTCGGTCGTTACTCACCTCACTCGCTTCTTTAACATTCATTGCCTTCTCATGCACGATCCCCGGTTTTTAAGGCTTTTGATAAAACACCTTCTGATAAAACAATATCGATTTGGTCATGGTAGCTAAGTCTTGGCCTTCCTCGGCTCCTACATCCCTCTACGTTTGCGTTGTATATCTGTTTTGTAATTCTTTAATCATTCGTTAAAAAATAGTTTATCTTCTAAATGATTTTACCAATAATTGCGATCTGCAAAGAAAAAATGCTGCTGTCTTGTCCTAGTTATACATCTCTCCGGTACAAAGCTATATTATGATGGTTGCGTGACATAGCAGCATCAGGACTAAGATTGCATCTCGTACTCCCGGACAGGTCATTAGCGCGGTGATATAGTTAGATTGTTAAGAATACTGTACCCGCGTTATCGTTTACGTACATTGTATAATACTGATTAATTCCAGGGTTGTTTGTGTTTTTTGTATAATATTTTTAACCCTATTTATATATATTTTTTGTAGTAGGGATATAATTTAAGGTAGGATTTATATGTTGAGGTCACTACGAATTTCCAAAAAATGTACACTAACCATTGTCATTGGTTTCTTTCTTTTATTCCTTGGGTAAAGATCATCCAAGTTTTCAACAAAATGGCCAATAATAACAATGTGACTGTCCTGAAAACAAATTGCAAATATTCAGGTTAATCTGATTACTGTAGCAGTGCCTGACCTGATTCAACGAAGTTGAAGTCGAAATTCACCGTGATCAATATTTAGCATTTGTTTAAGCGCGTCTTAGCCTATTCCTATTCGTTATTATCAGAGTTAGCAAATATAAATAGGTTTTGGTTGACAAAATTAATGCACAATTATTGTTACACTAAATTTTACATTAAATTACTTTTAAAATTCGATTTAAAAGTTTGTAGCATGTTGCACGAATGTCGTATATGTTTTAAGTTCCATAGGAATAAAAACAAAACACCATTGTATACTAAGGTGATATAATTTCAAGGTCAAGGAAGATTCAAGTAAGATATGTCACTAAATATGTCTAGTTAATTCATTTAGATGATAAGTGTAGGTGGAATGATTCCAATGATGTAAGGACACAAAAAATCTAATTTGATTACGCATGTGATATCCCATACGTGAACATAGGCACGTAAAGTTGTAACTACTAATCAATTTATTTATTATGGTTACCATTTTGTTGTTCTGATTCCGTTATTTACGTAAAAGGTCACTACGAATTTGTACAAAATGTACACTAACCATTGTCATGGGTTTCTTTCTTTTATACCTCGGGTAAAGGTAATCGTAAGTTTTCAACAAAATGGCCAATAATAACAATATGAATGTCCAAATTGCAAATATTCAGGTTAATTTGATTACTGCAGCAGTGCCTGACAAACAGAAACATTTTTTATAACCATCCAGTCACAACCCACAGAGGATTAGAGGCCGCTTTGATCTCGGATTATGCATCAACCCGTCACAGCTCTCGCTTGTCAAACTCACGCTCTGACCGTTACATCGCTTATCTAATATTAGCATCTGATCTCTGCGTGAGAACAGGTAGCTCACACCACATTGTGCAGGAGCGTAAAACACATTAATATGTATAATTTTTACTACTACTTTGCCAACAAGTGAGCAGTTTACTTTAACACTAAGGTTATCCCGCATAGGTTAAACATTTGTGTGCAGGTACATGTCTGTTCGTCTGAGTTATTTTTAAGAGAGTTAGGGCGGCCCACTGGAGAAGTATCTCCTTGTTATAGAAAATCGCACCCCGCAGTTGTGTAGTGAGGTTACCTGAGGAGTTGCTGTATTAGCAGCAGGTACGCCAGCAACATTTCCTGTATTGTACCCGTCTCTAGGTGGTATCCATTTTACATCGGGTGGGTCTTATGCTTGTGATCCTACCGACGTTGTACCAAAAATAAGCAGGCATACGGCTCGCGTTAAGGGGACTCTTACAACCTTGCTGTTACCAGTAGCTTTATTTACCGTGTCAAACCACACTCATTTCGCTGCTGTCATGACAGTCGCAAGAGAATATAGTACGTACTCCGCGATACTGCCTAATTGCGGAATGGCAGTGGACAGTGCTTTCAAGTTGAATGGTCACTGATTGTACTTAATGATTTCATTTAATAACAATGTCGGAGCGACAGCTTGGCGTGGCCTCCAGTTCGGATGAGTTCGCGATAAAACCAATCGTGCCGCAATGGAGATAAACAAAACTTAAATAAACAGCTCTGTTACTTTTACCTCTCTATTAGAATGAAGCAAGAAATTTAGAGAGGTAAAGAATTCCGATATACAGGAATTACTTTTGTCTCTCGCAAAAAAAGTTTCACCAATGAATGTTCCGACATTATGATACACCAAGACCCTGATGCTGAGATAGGTAATGTTGGTCCAAAGAAAGAAATTAGTAAATGTGAGTAGAAAAATGCTAGATAATTGTGATTGTATCCGAACACGCGCTGATGTCGCGAGGACTCCAATTATTCAAAAGTACGCGTTAACAAACATCTGCATATATTAACACACAATATATCCAGTACCGGTATCGCTTAACATGCCCTATACATTGGACGCCACGAGAACTGAGAACATAGGAATGTATGACCCATTTCCAATTCGAATAAAAGGGGTATGATTTAATCAATTATCTAATAAATGTATTTTCAAGGATCTAATAAACAGCACTTGTTCATAAAATATTGAAACGCTAACCTAAATTCACTATCCCTGGCGATGGTTCCTTTGGACGTGTCCAGAAGTCCAAAAACGTTTAAATTTACTTTTAAAACATAATCGTAGGTTGTCTGCCGATTTAAGAACTTAAATATATAATTTTTGTTATTAAAAAAATCAATGGCAGACACTCTTCCATGTGTGTTTTATAAAAAAGGTATAGAATTCAAAAGGTCAAAAATTTGATTAATACGCATATATTTGAAGAAACAGACACAAAGGTCAGTTCCAACATGCGGACGATATAATGCTCTCTCTGTCGTACTAATAAAAGTATTTTTTTTATTGACTTGCTCACTCTTACAGGGAATGAGAGCGAATCAGCACTTATACATTGTTGTCAATAATTTTCAAATACACACATCAAAAGTGTCTAGGGATCAACATATATTTTTGCAATAACTTTTCTCCTGATTGATATTAATTAAAATTTTCTTTAAGGATTCATCAAATAAAGTGTTTTCGTTTGTCTACAGTAACGATAAACCAAGTCACCTTTGCATTAATAAAGAAATTTGCCATTTTCATAATAAAGGGATTTTTGATATTTGAACCACTAACATTAAAGTTCGAAAAAAAGACTGAAATAACAGTTTTCTTTAAAATTTTATTGGGTAACTTAAACAATTAATAATCCGTGTTTCTACCGCGAATACTAACAACACAAGAACATCGGTTTGGCATACTCAAAATGAGTTCATCCAAATCACGCTGTGGAATGGCCGCCCATGTTCGTTGCAACAACAAAAAAAGGTCTTCTTGCGACTGGATACCCTCCATATTCGGCAGAGCTCTTCTCTGTAGCATATCCCATGCATGCTCAATCGGGTTCAAGTCTGGCGACTGAGCAGGCCAGGGCATGACATTGATGTTAGCTGCGGCGAGAGTCTGTCTTACAACTCTTGCGGTGTGCGGTCGTGCATTATCATGCATTAACTGAAATAAGGGACCGATTTGCACTTGTAGAGGAACGATGACGTCTGATACAATCGTCTCAGCATAAATTTGAGCGTTGAGGTTGCCTCTGATCCAAATCAACTCAGTTCTTCCGCCGATCCAAATACCCGCCCATACCATGATGGTTCCACCACTATAAGGATGGACTTCCTGGCAGGATTTTAAACGCTGTTGGCGTCCAGGGGTTCTCCAGTGTCGTATTCGTCTTGTATCCGGTCTCATACCAAAACGAGACTCATCAGAAAAGCACACGAAACGCCATTGTTCTTCTGCCCAATTTCTGTGTTCAAGAGCCCAGTGATATCGAATCCTACGATTGTGCATTGCTATAGGTGGTACCCTTAGCGGTCTTCGGGAATGAAGGTTCACTTCATGCAAGCGGTTTCTGACTGTTTAGTCGCTAATTAAGTTCCCTGAAGAGTGATGAAGCGTCACGGCTAACATCATGGCGGTTATTGTTGGAGCTCTTCGAGTTGTGATTTGAATGTATCGGTCTTGTCTCCGTGTGGTGCAGCGATACCGTCCTCCATGGCGCTCAGCCACGGTACCAGTGCTTCGGTAACGTGTCCAAAGTCGACTGATAACACTCTGACTTGTATTCAGAGCTAAAGCCACAGTACGTTGCCGGGAACCAGCTTCTATCATTCCCACGGCTCTGAGCATTTCTTCCCTGCTTAAATGACGTCGCCGCTCCATAATAACGTTGGTTTTAATCAGTAGTAGGGAAACAGTAGCACTAATAATGTCTTCAATGCGTTGTATGTTTTTATAGGGAAAATATTGACAGCTGATTTTCATCTTTTACTCGAATTTGATTGACAGTTCCTGTTTCAAATTATGAACTGCACCAAAAAGGATCCATATAAATTTATAAAATCATAAATTTATTACAAAGCCACATCTCAATCTCAAGAAATCCGCATAAAAATGCTTGATCCCTAGACACTTTTGATGTGTGTATTTCAAATACTTGGAATAATGATCATAAACAATGCCCATCAACATTACTGCCGCAAGAGTATGGATTTTATGGTGGATTAATCCACCAGCAGCTTGCACTTAAATATAGTATTGTGCGGAACCTCAGCCGTACTACAAGTATGCACCAGCACCAGTTCTCGAGAACGGTAATGTCACGCTCTACTGGGACCGGTCTATTATCATGGAGAGGACTATTGATGCCAATAAGGTTGATATTGTGATAATAGACCGGGGGACGCGTCGTGCAATTCTTGTTGACGTCACCATTTCTCATGACGAAAACCTCGTGAAGGCCGAGAAAGAGAAACTTTTTAAGTATTTAGACTTGGCCCACGAGGTTACCGCTATATGGCATGCCAAGTCTGGAGCCCTGACCACCGGTAGCTTCGACCTCTGTTTCGCTACCTGTGCCCGTTTTTTATATCTTTTAATGTACTTTGTAATGGAATTAATATATTTACACACGTAAAAAGGAGATAAAGAGTGAATAGGTAAATGTAAATAACATATATACATTTTAGATTTGCTGAAATAACACAATGTTTTTATACGCCGATACGTGTTCGTGAAATCGTGTTATAAAATTAAATAAATTAAAAAAAAATATAAAAACAATCGCCCAGAAAGGTCACACTTCGCCGAGCATCTCATAGACAAAGGACATAATTTATCCCCCATTAATACATATCAAATTTTACACACCATAGACAAAGGTTTCAAACTAAATATTAGGGAACAATTAGAAATTAATAAACATAAAAATTCTAAAATTACTCTCATGAACAAACAGACTGACGTAAACCATTCCCCAGTTCTTTTCGCTCACACCATCCACCCCCACCCTTAATTCAATATAAGGGACGGCACTGCGATGGATTTGTCACTTGTAGCATATTATTCTTACGATTAACGTCTATAACGCCTGATGATGCCTCGTGGAGAGGCGAAACACGTGTCGCAGCGACGACCAGGCCAGTCGTGGCAGCGACGGTGGTGGTGGGGGCATGCGGATTCTGTTCCAGATGGCGGACGACCGCAACAGCCGAGGCAGAGACTACCGGAGCAGCCATGGCAGCGTCGGCATGTACCAAGTACTAACAGTAGTGGGTGGGTGCCGGCCGGCGCTAGGCCGCATGAACTAATTGGTGGCGGAAGCACACAAAGCAGGTTAAATCAAATTGCATGTAAATTTGACTTTCGCAAAATAACGCCTGAATCTATTAACTATAAATAATATTTTTTTAAACAAAGAGTCATTAAATATATTTTCTACTATTACTTTTTCAGAAAAAATAATTTCTTTTATGCGATGTTTCACTAGAAAAAAAGAAATTCTTTCATTCTGTGTGGCCAGTGTCATTGGTAATTATCTATTGATGAAGAGTATTTACATGCAAACATAATAGTAGGTAATGTCAGAGTGAATTGTGGTAATGCAGCTAATGCTATGCATATTTATCATCAATTTATTTGCAGGCTATAAAACTGTTACTTTGACGGGCGAATGTTGTTTTGATCGAAGGATCATAACTTCAATATTTGGTTCAAGGCTTAGACATAAAATTATAGTCTTTACATAAATTCATATTTTAATGAACTCAATGGGCTTTTTGTGACAAAGTTAAAACTGTATGGTAAGTAAATATAAAACAAAGAAACATAGAGATACTGTTACACAGGATAAAATCAGAAAGTCATCAACACAAAAAATTGCATTAATTGTTGTTGTCTGAAATTGAATTGAATTGTGTGAAATTAGAGGAATAATAAAATACTCTTAATGACAAAGATTCTATTAGAACGGTAAAAACTTATTATAATGAGTCACTTCGTTAAATAATGCATGGATAAATTGCGCGAAAGTGTGTACAAGTTCACTGTTTAACAAGGCGGTATCATCTGCATACCGCCCTAGTTGATGTATGCAAGCGATACGATCGTGAGATTGTTACGATAACGATACGAGATACCAGACTTTAATGCATAATAAGTCGGCAATTATGACAAAAGTCTAGTTTCCCTCCTCGTGGTTCGAAATTTGAAGTTGGTATGAATTTTATGAAATTTGTTGTGGAGCCATAAGGGTAATATTTGATTGACGTTTACATTTGTATGTGACTCGATTGTAGATGGGCTCCTGATGAAACTTGAAATCTCCTTACAAAAACCGTGTACCTAAAGCTTAGAGATTATTTTTCGTGCCACGGTTCTAAATTTTAAGCATTATTTTTAAGAAATTAGTGAGCAAACAATTGAAAGTTCAATCTTTTAATTAGTAAATGTATGGTCATTGGGGATTGTTATCAGGTGACATTAAAAGTCTAATCATTAAAAAAAAAATACATATTACCTGACAACAATAAAAAATCTGTAATTTTGACATTTTCCGTTGTTCTAGTATTTCTGAAAGGTGAACAGAAACTAGGGGCAAAGTTATATTGGTTTATATAGCACTCAGACGAGAAGTAAGAGGGTGACTGTAGCATCAAGCGTTTCACAAACACGTTTTATATTCCAATGACGTAACTTTGCATATAAGTAGTTAACAGATTCAAAGCTATTAGATTTTCCGAAAGTCAAATTTACATGCTACTATTTACTACGTATTGTTTTGTGTTCTTCCGCCACCAATTAGTTTATGCGAACTAGCGCCTATCGCCATCCACCCATTATTATTACCGTTACTGAATGCATGCTGTCGCTGGCATGGTTACTTTGGCCTCCTATACCTTTGCTGCGGTAGTCTCTGAGATTAGCCTTGGCATATAAAAAAAAAATATGCTTTTCTTCTTTATTCCATTGATGTTCTTTGCCCAAAAATCTTTAATTACACCTTTGCTAAATAAAACCATGATGAAAGCAATCTGAGTCGTATATCTCAACACAGCTACTGACCTGTCGGAATAATTGCCAAGTACTGTAGAAGTACGAGTATGCTAGCGATATTATCGCGAGATTGCTGCGATAACATCCCGAGATATGAGACGTTAATGTACGGGCGTTTACATTCCAATATACAGTTGTTACACAGTGTAAATCCGCTCTATTCCTGGATTACATACACAGCGTAACATAAGTTTATAGACAATTTTACTTATACCATTTTGTGTGTTCATACGAACGAAAGTGCCAGACGGCACGCACCGTCGTTGTCATGGCTGCTTTGATCGTCTCTGTTCTTCATTCGTAGTTGCAACAGTGGTAGCGGAGACAATCAAAGCGGCGATAGCGGTGGTATGCTACAATAGCCGACGTTACAGTAAGATAACTTCAAAGGAATCAAATCAAATCATTTATTTGTATGTGTTGTGAATATTTGATATTGACGTATTCAGAGCATGTACGGGTCCCGTACGGTCGGTACATTTACATACATTACATTTAGAGAATTGAAATTATATTTCATTGTTTTTTTTACTTTTAGGTACATTATACTGTAATAAGATATTTTACAAAAAAAATATTGTTATTGATTGTTTTCTTAAATGTATACGTGTATGTATTGTTACAAATATAAATTAATATGATTCATTTACATATATACATAAATTTACGGACCTCTCCAATGTATGATGTATATAAAATTTAAGTAAACACTGAAAAAAATAATGATAAATCATTTTGTGTGACAGAAATAAACTTTTCTCACGCTTATTAAATATTTTACTCAAATGTTAACCTTTTATTTGTATATATTTAGTGTGTAAAGGTCATAATTTTCAATATATTGTTATTTCACGGAAATGAAATTTACAAGCACCTAGGTAAACTTTGTGTGCTTCCGCCACCAGTTTATTCATGCGAATTAGCATCATCCGGAACTGAATAGTACGATAATTAGATCCACAGTAGAGAGATTTGAGGCGGAAGTACCTCATAATCATCTTTAGAGTCAAAATTAACCTTACTTGAACATGGTGTAGCCAGTTTATTAACAAACGAGGCCATGGCGATAGAGGCAAAGCGCATCAATGCAGCCGAACAGTTGCTCTAGTATTAGCTTCGATGACAACACGCCATATGATAATCATCCAACGTCTGTTGTTATATTATTAACAACAGACGTTGGATGATTATCATATGGCATATAATATAATTTGTATATATTACTCGTATGTAATAAATATGTTATGTTATAATATTAAATTTATTTATAGATCAAAATATGTACGCAATTTTAGGGGTTTGTATGTATTATCGTAGTAGTGTATAGTTAGGTGTCTGTTCTTTATAGTGTCGATGCAAATTTTATTTACATTTTAATAAAAAAACCGCAATCGCGTTTATTTTGCTCTCCCAATGGTTGACTGGTAGAGAATGCAATTAGTATTAAGTCCTCTCTTATACCTATTGCATTGTGGTCAATAAAGTATTAAATAATAACATTGAATAATGATAATATCGCAGAGTCGTGAATGGGCCTAAGGAGAGGATTCACATCGATATTTTAATGTCGAATATCGCACTTCGGTTTAGATCAGTGCTAGCGTTCTATTGTTAGTCGATAGAGCTTCAGTTTACCTGGCGCGTTAGATCGTTGAATCGTCTTTACCCTGGCCTATAGACCCACTGGTGCGAAGAAAAAAATAAAGATACGATGATTACTTAGCATGACATTTTTGGGGATATATTTATCTTTTTTTTATACAACTAGATTAGATTTAGATACAACTAGAACGCAACACCACGAGGTTGTTACTCGTGTGCTGCCAATCTTGTGACCTAAGACTGTTTCGTCTGGGTACTGTCCTAGTAATTTACACAGCTATATAAATATAGCTGCTTGACGGTAGAAATAGGCCACTAAATAACCTCCAAGGAGTTGTTATTTTGAGGTTTTCTTTAAGGCGCAGGTACTTCGCTAGCCGGGCTGCTTTGAATCGCCCTACCTCTCTTGAGCAGTCAGAACCCGTTATATACGTTTTCCCATACATTTCGCGGTCATATACGACCACCCGGGTTTCGAAGGGTTAAAACACCCAGACCACGACAAACAGACATGTTCGAATGTGGGAACGGAACCCACGTACGTTGGTGTCAAATTAGCGTTACTAACCACAGCGTCACCGACCTTATCGAAACTGAGAGTTGTAAAATAAAAACTTAAACTTATACATCAATTAAAAAAAATATATTTTTTATTAAGCTATAATAGATTACATTTTGAACTTTCCAAACCAGTAAACTCATCTTTAGATATCAGTGAAATTTACAACTCATATTCACGAGTATAAAACCTCCTCGTTTTTCTAGTCGGCTAAAGAATTTCCTGACTAGAAACCAATAAAATACCAAATATTTAATAATTCGCTATGTATAATTGAAGAATTGACTTACTAACTGACATTTCAACCTATGCCCCAAACCAGCGGGTCTTGAAACGTAAATTACAGCATCGAAGTTACAAAAGTTCTTAAAAACCTTCCGAAAATCCTTAGCAGATATCTATGGGCTATATGTTAAGAAAGGTTTTTCGGGCGAATAAGTTGCCTATACTAATATAAAAAACAAAATTATAGTTAATAAAACATTTAAGCACAACTAAATCATTAATTACTCAGGGAACTCGTTCGGAGTGCAGGCGATAACCGATCGAGTTGGACGTGCAGATTTATCACGGCGTGATAAATCTACGGTCGCGGACTACATCCGCGCAGGTGCTCGCCACATATTAAATCAAGCCTGGTAATCATATAAATATGACTATCTGTCCGTGATTATAGCAAAGAGACGATCTTAAAAAGATAACATGTGGGGAAAGGCGGAAGATGTAATGTCGCTACATTATTAATTTAGTGTCCATCATCATTTTTAGTATTTTTTTACAATATTACTTTATAAAACGAGAAAGTTCTACGTCATCGTAAGTTTTTGCACTTTTTTTTTATTTGACATGGAGTATCAGACGTTTTTAAGTGGGGTAGGACCCAGCGAGGGGTCATGCCGTGGCCCGCGCCCCTCAGATCTTTCTGTAGAGGGAGGCATGCAGGATCTATTGTTCTAATTGCCCGTCTGGGGAAGTACCTCTACCTTATAAGGCTATTGCATAACCTCCTTTCTCACTAAGGTGATGGAGCGCGTGACAAACACACGACTCCTGACATACCTAGAGGAACATGACTTGATCAGCAACCGTCAATACAGCTTTCGCCACGTTCGTTGGACTGGTGATTTTCTAGAGTAGGTATCTTACACACCACTGGGCTTCAGCGATTGAGAGTCAAGATGAGGCATTGGCAAAAATTTTTTTTTGCTTTTGATGGCCCAATTTTCGAGGAAGACTATTCTATATCACGACAGGACCCTTAGAAGCCAAGGGAAAAGAAAGAAAGTGAGATCAATCGTTTCCATGGGATACTGGGTTACGCGCGGACGAAGTCGCGGGCTGCAAGTAGCATTTCTTAAACAAACTTGATCCTGTTACAAATATTCTATACGTATGGATGAGAGAAATATTGCAATAATTTTTGTAAATGTAGTATTTTCTGATTCTTGTAGACAGGTAGGTTTCCTAGCAATATTTTTCCTTAAAAGTGATGTTGGCATATCCGAGAACTATAAGCTCGATAACCATTTGATGAATCAACTGAAAGTTGACACTATTAAGTGATTTTTTATTGCGGTCTGCTAGCTTCTTTTAATTTCAGAGTTCCTCACCCTTCTTAGGCTCGGGAACGCGCGCATGATGCCTCTGTTGTAATACGTCTCCATTGACTCTATTCACTATAACTGCTTACTATCAGCTGGGCTTGTTTTCTAAGTTAGTGGTACAAAATATTAACTGATAAACATCGACTATTCAGTTGCATCAACATGGCTCTTCGGTTTTTTGTGTGATTGAGTTTACGAACATGAAAAGAGAAATAAAAGATAATTCAGTACACTTTTATCTCCATCTCAGCGACAATTCTTTTATAAAACAACCAAGCGGAGAGTAAAAAGGAAATCGCATGTAATCGCAGGTGTTTCCCGTTCATTCCATCGTCATCTGATTCATCCTCCGATCAATAATCCCAATGGGTTTTTGCTTCCCGTTTGTCACAACATAATAAAGGAATGGGTAATAGTATTCTTGTTCATTTGATATTCATGCATATAGGCATCATGTGTTGTTGATTTAAGACTCATCTTCTTCCTAGCGTTACACCTTTTCCTAATCAATTATGATTGGCGGGGTCCACTACCTAAGCCTAAAGTTTTGGCGGAGATACTGATTTTGAAAACCAGACCTTTCTTAGGTTAGATTACACGTTTATCGAAATATATTTTTTTCCAGGGGTTCTTCACTATGGTTTTCTTCATCCGAAAACACGAATTAAGCGGTACATGCCAGGATTCGAAACGGGAACCTGTTGCCCAATAGGCCGATTCCTTATTCACTGGACTATCACTGCTTTTGTAGATTTGAGATTTTTAATTACAAACCAAACTTACGTAATTGTATATATAAATTTCACATGTCAATAGAGTTTGCGACCGATTGAAAATAATCAGATATTTACATATCTTATCTAAATTATCAACATGGCTACAATATTTTAAGGGTACCCAACTTACCTACCTACCCTATGTCGCTAAAACGAGAAGAAAAAATGTCCAGTGGATGGAGCGCTTCATCGTTCGACTACTCGAACGGATAGGAAACACCCTGTTTGCTAGTAAAACCAAGCCAAACATAAAAATTACTACGACGTGTGCACCATTCAAGTCAATTGGTCGCAATAAAATTAACGAGCCGTCATAACTGGCACTTTATGTTGCACATAAATGTATACTGAAACCATAAATCTGGGATTAACTTTTAATGGTTTTACTTAATACATTTCCAAGGTTTGAATTAAAGGTGTTTCGCCTAGTTGATTCTGTTTTTCTTCTACGTCGGGTTAATGAATGATTGATTTCGCTGCTGTTTCCTTTCAATACAGTTTTCAAGAACAGGGGGTTGCTTCTTATTAGATACAGAGCAGTAGCTTTCATCGTTATTATTATTTCAGTCTGCATTCGTCCACTACTACCATAGAAACAACCCTGTGGAGAGCTGTTTCCTGTTAATTAAATGCAATTTTCGAGATAAGGGGATTGCTTGTTATTAAATAGAGTTGCAGCTTTCATCGTCTTCAACATTTCGCCCACTGCTCAACTAGGCCTATCTTCTGGAGAGATATCTTCGAATCGATTCTGAACCCCCTTGCTCTAGTGGGGAGCCGTCTCACAAAGCGTGTACCACTACGGAGACCCCAATTTATTACCCCAATGGCCGCAATTTTACAATGTTCTAATCTCGAGTTTGTCTCAGCCTTTTTTTGTAAATCGAATCGTGACGTTGGCTTTACCAGTAAAAGTTGTAATGAGTCCGTTGTTCTATTTACAGACACACACCAAAGAAAATATCTGAATTATGGATCGATTCCAATAAAATTATAATATTATCCTTGCTTATTAATACCATCCATTCCAAGTCCGTCTTTGGGCTATCAATATTACTTTAAGGCGCATATTACCATAATTATCTCATACATTCATACTTATATCAAAGAAAGCTTCGCTTTAGTTAGTATTGATAAATGGGTGTCTTAAAAAGGCACTGAGTGAGACTTAGTGCATCAAAACTATAAATCAATTCGAATACGAAAGGCTTGAAAAGAACATTACCCTTGTAATATATGTATTGAAGTGCTAAGCACATACGTAATTGAATAGTTAACATTGTTATGTTCTTTTTATATATTTTTTATTCTGATACTTACAAAGTCAAACTGTTATTAGATATTTGTGGCTAAAGTCTTCTAATCGACCTTTATAAGTATCGGTATGTGTTATTTGCAACCGCTACAAGCGGATTCGGAATTACCCAAAATAATTCTTTGACTGAAATATTTTTTCATTATTTCCATAACTACTGATAACACAGACTGTAAAAATATCCTGAACAAAATTATTCGAAGAGATATTCTTCGAATAATTTTGTTCAAAAAGTGAAAAGACCAAAAGTGATTGGCTTCTATTTCAAGTGCATATAAGGTAAAAATTACTAAACTGCAAGAGTGTTATAGTTTGAACGATTATATAAATTTTTCAGTATTTTTATTTACCTTATATTATCCAAATTACTAGATGTTTTGTAATAATCGAGATGTGTCATTTATCATGATAAATATTTTTTTAAAACTGAATTATTTAGTACTTAATCACAGGTATTTTAATATACTACCTGACGTATATACAACTTCATTCGTGAATTTACAAATTATGTAATAAATATTCAAATATTCCGACTAAAAATAGGGGAGGGAAATCTCTATAGTTTCTTAATAAAATAAAATATTAAAAAAATAAAATCTATACAGCAACAGCAGCAGCAGTAAAATATGATTAAATAAAACTGCTACTGTTACATTATTAATTTTTTATTATTAATGCAATACAAACATATGCGGAACCTTTCCAATTTAAGTATATACGATTGGATGAATCAAGAGAGGAATCTTTCCAATTTAAGTATATACGATTGGATGAATCAAGAGAGGAATCTTTCCAATTTAAGTATGTACGATTGGACGAATCAAGAGAGACATTTTATAGTATTATTTAAGGTGATATACATGTAGAGATTCCGTACGTAGATTATACCATACGAATTAAAGGTATATAAGGTAGATGTTTGAATGACGTATCATGATCTAAAATCTACTTTATTTACTTTTTCAAATTTGATGAAATACAGCAAGCGGAATACATTTGTTGAAAAAGGAAACAACTTAGTAATTATAAGCTTAATCAAATGCAACTATAAATTAACACTCTAAGCTTATGATTATGTCGATCATCAGACACTACTAATTAAAATACATCACTGTGCAGTTAGTGACGTATTCTATAGACTGGTTGTATCTTATTTAAATAATAAATCATCGACTATTGTATTATTTTAAAGCTCTCAAGTCTAAAATCGCACATGTAAAAATTAGGGTGCCTCAAGGATAAATTTTGGGTCCATTATTAATTGTAATATATCTAAAGGATCTTTCATGTTTAACGCTTGCTGCGTTAAACATGAAAGATGAAACATGAAACATGTTCAGAAATAATGTTGCTTGGTGATGACACCCTATTATTATTTATCATTCTTCAAAATAAAATCATTGACAAGGTGAATAGCAGCTAAACTTGCACGTAAAGTTAGATCTGCTGTTTATGCAGTCCGGAGTAACTCAGAGGTGAGAGTTTTCGTCAAGGACATCGACGAGTAGGTCAACTGCGCGTTTAGTTTAGCTTCTTTCGTTTTCATTGTGTTGTGTATTTAAGAGTATTAAATCTGTGAAAATGTGAAAGAATGTGAATTTAAATTTCATTATTACTCGACTCCTGTGTCTAGTACTTCAAGTATTCGTTGAGAAACAGTCTGGCAGCGCTTGTTGTATTCATGCAAGAAATAAGAACACCAGAAAGCTATTTAAGAGTGGTAAGGACTATAATCCCTGCAGGCAAGTACCACTTGATATCAGTAAGCATTTCATACCGTGTCATATACTTGCTTACCACTGGATGCGATTTAAAAAATCACCAGTAATTTGCAGATATCTGTAATTTTAAGTGAATTGAGTAGTCACCTATAATTACGTAATGTGATTAAATCTATCTAAGTAAATCTATGAAAAAATATGATAAAACTTACTTAGAATTAATTAGTCACAAGTATTTATAACATCTTGCATCCACGTATGTGCAGTCCATGATTTAAAATGAGCAAGCACAAAAAGCTAAGCTCATATATTAATATATTACCACTGATTGGACCACTAAAGCTCATGTCTGATAGTGGCGTTAAAAACTGCCAGCCAGTCAATCAACAGTCAGTCACATGTCAAGAAGTGACAGCCCGGCAGTCGCACCCTGGGCAGTCCGGGCGATGACGAGCGACACTGGGGGTCTTCATTATTATAGCACTAGCATTTAGCATATGAATTGGCTTAGAGTTTTAAACTACTAAGAAAAACAGGTGTATTCAATGATTCTACTCAATTATAAATAAACAAGTGGTATTTCATTTGTATACTTTTTTTAACGACTTCTAGATACCATCATAATTTTATTTTTCCTGTAATATTTAAGAATATGTACATATGACCTTTATCAACTTTAAACGAAAAATCTGATTTAGTTTCATAAACTCTATTAACATTTATTGGTCGAATTTTATCCCAGAGCCCATGGAACAGGTGAGTTTGCATGAAAAGAGCTGTAGATGTTAAAGACCCGGGCAAGGTATGTAAAAACCGCCTCTCATGGCGCTTGTTTTCTCTTCCTACCCTTCAAGGAATCTGATGTGAAGATATACGTACATATATAAACTTCAGAGATAGAGGAGGGGTGAATGGTATTCGTGACAGACAGACAGATGAACAAGGATAAGGATGAGGACTTTTTATCCTTTTGGTGTAGGTACAATCCTAAAAACAGCTATATTGCTGAAAGTCTCATCAATTCAAGTCATACGGTCAAAAGTAGATATATTCGCTGTCAACGTGCGTTGACCACACCGGTTCTGTGGTACCACCAGATGATGGTGATAGTAGTTATTGTATTGCCATTAGAAATAAACTAAATTACTAAATTTATAATACAACAATCAGAAATGTTTGAAATTCAATTCCATATTTTATTATATACTCAATAAAAAAGTGTCAATGGTATTTCAAAGAGAGGAAACCATAACGAATCCAAGAGTTACGGTTGATGATGTAGTGTTGGAACATGTGACTAAGATTTTAGCAGAGGTGGAAAGTATCGCTGACGTGAAGAGGCGACTAACAGCAGAGAATAGTGTGAGTGGAACGTTAGAAAAACATTTTCTAAGGAACTCCCCTCTACTAAATATCTTTTCACTCACCCCAACCACCCCCACCCTCATTTTAACATAAGGGACGGTACTACGATGGATTTGTCACTTGTAGCTTGTTATTCTAACGACTAACATCTGCAGCGCCTGAGGATGCCTCGTGGAGAGGCGAAACACGTGTCGCAGAGACGAACAGAACAGTCGTGACATCGACGGTGGCGGGTGCATGCGGTTTCTGTTTTTGATGGCCGAGGACCACAGTAGCCGAGACAGCGACGGCATGTTGCATCTACTAACGGTAGTGGATGGGTGCTGTTTGGCGTTAGTCCACATAAACTAGTTGGTGGTGGAAGCACACAAAGCAGGGTAGATCAAATTATATGAAAACTTCTTTACACTAAAAACTTTACCCAGAAGACACATCTCCTTTTGTACAACGCGGTGCTGATCGCGCGCTTACTTGTCTCTACCTATTATGCAAAGGACTTGGCGTGAAGATAGATAGATTAAAATATACAGAAACGACGCTACGTCGAACAAAAAGTCTCTATTTAGCACATAATTATAAAAAAAATTGTATACCGCTATGGTATATTAACGTATAATGCATACAGCGTCACAGATACCGGCACGAGCATGTACTTACCAAAATTTCAAAGATACCCTTCGAATGCCGTTGGTATCGATACTGCGGTCCAAATAACATACTGATCAAGGTATCGAAGTAACTAGGTAGTTTTTAGGACTTGCTTGTATATCTAACTGTTGAATTGTATGAACTATATTTGGTAAACGGTAAATAAATTAGTCCATACCACAAGTTGAGACCGTTACAGTTTTGAATCACATAGATGACATGAAAGTTGCCAGTAAATAAATACTCTGATAATGTTGCAATATATTTACTTCTATTTTGAAAACATACCATTATTCTCTATGTCGCATTAATTTCTTTTCGCATTAATTGGTTCGTACCATCCTACTAATATTATAAATGCGAAAGTTTGTATGTATGGATGTTTGTTCCTCTTTCACGCTTAAACGGCTGAACGGATTTGAATGAAATTTGGCACGTAGATAGATTATGATCTGAATTAACACATAGACTACGTTATTTGACTCCACGCGGGCGGAGCCGCGGGCAGCAGCTAGTATTTAATAATGAACGATTGGACAGAACTGAACTTCCAACAAATTTGTTTCTGCAATCTTGCTACAAGCTATAAAATATGTGTATGGCTTGTTCGAGGACTTTGTCTGTTTGTTGAAGTTGTGTTAGTGAACTACTCCCCTGCAGATAACCCCTATGAGGATTAAACAAATGAGTAAAGTTTAAAAAAATATATGTTCTGTACGTTATGTTATGTAATAAAAAAAATGTCTAGTGTTATTGAAAAGCTATATATATTTCTTTGAGCAGTGATATGATAGCCCGATGGATAAGGAACATGCCTATTGACCAAATCCCCGATTCGAATCCAGGCGGAGGTATGTAACACTAAATTTGTGTTTTCGGATTTATATACATATTTATCACTTGCTCAGCGGTGAAGAAAAACATCGTGAGGAAACTCACTCGTCCAAGAAATTATATTTCGAAAGACGTGTGACCTAACCTAATAAAAGATCTGGTTTTCCCCTTGGGCTGTGGAGGTCTGTCGTTCCATGTAAAAAATCTATGCCTTCGCCACAATCCTTAGGCTTAGGCAGCGGACCCCGCCAATACTAATGGATTAGGAAACGAGATGACGAAGAATATATATTTCTTCAGTTACGTTTGCTAAAAATTTGCAGTATTTTTTTCTTAAAGTATGGTAAAGGAACATCTTAAACAGCTGAATATTTATTTACCTAGACAACTCATGAATTTCGAATTGAGAAGTCTCTCGTGAATGTACAGACACCGCCACATTTTTTAATAATAACATAAGTGTACGCCTAGAAAGAGGAGCGAGGACTCCATATAAGCATAGGACCTGTCAATAATAACTTGGCTCATAATATCGATTTAAGATAAGCCGGGTTGAAACGTCATAGTTAATCGGGAATGTCGCTTTTTCTTCCTGAGGCTCACTTAATTGGGTAGATGTGGGTTTTAATGAATTGCTGTGTTCTGAATAATGATGATAGGTTGAATAGTACCTACGTTGCAAAAAATGATTGGTGTGTATCGTCGAAGGGGACGTGAGAGGAGTTGCGAACATCGCAACGGCATCATAAGCGATAGATTTTTTTTAATGATATTATTTCATCTTGAGAATATACAGTATTACAGCCTTTCTACTTTTTATAAGCTTTTAACAGCTTTTATTCTATAACTAGCTGTGCCCGCGACTTCGTCCGCGTGGAAGATTATTTATTTATATTAATAAAAATAAATGAAAATTTCTAAAATAAAAGTAGCCAAAGTTACTCCTTATTACATCAGCTATCTGCCAGTGAAAGTCCCGTCAAAATCAGTTCAGCCGTTTCAGAGATTAGCCGGAACAAACATACAGACAGACAGAGAAAAATTTTAACAATATTCATTTTGTAACACTACTTACGCCATTTTGACACCAACGCTCGTGGCGTCGGTGTCAAAGTAGCGTAACAGCGCGTTTCACCACTGCACTACCGAACTCGTCTATGTATGTATGAACTGTATAGATCTGTGTGTCAGTCTATTTGAATACGTTATAATTTTCTCGAATTCTTCTATACTCCTAGGGCACATCCAGTCCCGTCCAGCAAGAGCACGGAAGTTCAGGCAAGTTTCGATGAATGGCAGTCGTTAACCATATAGAGTTAGGGTAGAAACCACAGAGATGTTATATTCCTACGAGTGAATGAGGTTACCAATATGCTTCTGAAGAGTCGTTGCATTAGCAGGGGGTGGCAACGCGCTGGTGATACTTAGCGCATTGCAAGGTTTCATAGCACGAAGAAACTAACATAAAGGGAACCGATGACACCGATATTACGTAGAAACTCAATTCACTACTACGAGTCGGGGGTAAAATTGGTTAGTTCGCGGATCAACATCATCATATTAGCTTATTGGTTAAAATATTCGCCTATTGGTCAGAAGGCCCGAATCACTGACATATATATATATATATTATACAACGTCGGGAGGTATACAAGCATACGGCCTACCTGATGTAAAGCAGTTATCGTAGCCTATTAATGCTTGTAATATATTAAGTATCACTCGCACTATGCTTCCTCTGCCGCTTACACAGCAATTCCTTAGGAGTTTACTGGTGACCTCACTCACACGCAGGAACACAACAGCCCTCTAGGGACTTGTTATTTGGCTGCGGTTTTCCGTGAGGTGGAGGTACTTTCCCAGACAAGCTGCCTTGATGCGCCCTACCTCTCTTAAAAATCTAGGTGCTAGAACACAACGATTTTGTGAGCGTGGGGTGACTTCATGCACAGTAAAGTTTTTTTGGTTTATTGCTCATACATTATGCAATAAACCAAAAAAACTTTATCAGACTACTTGTTATCAGGTGAGCCTTACGCGTCCAAGTGAGCCGTAGTCTTGTAAAAAACAACTTTCAAATTAGTTACATCAAGTGCCTACATTGAGTTAAATACATTAGGAATGTACAGTCTGTTGTACAAAGTGCTATTACTTATTCTGTGTTAAAGGGAAGATGACAATTGTGGTTCGCGATCTGTGGTCAGTTCCGGGAGTTAACATCTGCAGATGTCACATTAATCACGATTTGAACAGAATGTAGCTGGTTGCGCGTGTATCGATGCCTTCTATCGCGGGGCTATAAAACCGTCGGTTAGAATAATGTGTATGATATATCGCTGAAATAAATAATGGGCAATAATTATTTAGACATCATTCGATTTGCCAAATAATAGTTTGTATTTATAAGTAAAATTATTTCATAATATTATATATTTTTATTCAACGCCGGGAGGCGTACAAGCGTATGGCCCACCTGATGTAAAGTTATTATCGTAGCCTAAAACGCTTGCAATACAATAAATATCACTTGGGCGTCACTCCCGCTGGTTAGCATCGGTTAATAGCAACTCCTCGGAAACTTACTCGTAGGAACACAACAACCCGGTAAATAGTCATAATAATAAATGTAAAAATGAGATTAAATAAAAAGTAAATATAAGAAACGTTTTTTTATTGACTAAATGTACAACTAGATGTAGTGGATTATAGTATCGTGTAAGTGTAAGACACTATTGTGCAGATTTTATAATCAATTAGTGTTATCGCTGGTGCTGGTGTGGTCGGCGACAGAAGTAGATGCACGATATCAACAAGTTATATCTACAACAACAACAACTTATATCTACAAGGTCTAGAATCGTGTAACTCAAAGTCAAAGTCAAAATCTTTTTATTCCGTAAAAATGGCTACATTTGTTTGGAATCGTCACAATTTTTTTCCCTACCGTGCAGTTTATGACTAGGTGAGCACTGATAAAAATACTGCCAAAAAACTCAGGCATCCCTCTTTTGGTATCCAAACAAATTTACATATTTTATTAATTACATTATAATTGGATCGACTCACTCCCAGGCATTTTTATCATTAATATAGTCAGATAATTTATAATATGCCCTGCTACACAATTTGGCTTTAATAGTAGTTTTAAATTTGTTTATTGACAATTCTCTTATATAGCTGGGAAGTTTGTTATAGAACCGTATACATTGCCCCATTAAAGAATTACTTATTTTGTGGAGATGGCTTGCATGTAACACAAGATTATGCTTATATCTAGTATTTATGCTATGAGTATCACTCTTTTTACAAAATGAGTCTATGTTTTTATGGACATACAAAAGATTTTCATAGATATATTGCGATGCGACTGTTAAAATATTTATTTCTTTGAATTTTTCTCTAAGGCTCTCCCGGGGACCAAGTTTGTAGATAGCTCTTATGGCTCTCTTTTGCAATAAAAAGATGGTGTTAATGTTCGCGGAGTTACCCCAAAGAAGAATTCCATATGACATAATACTATGATGCTGAAATAAACTATTCTAGCCGTATCAATATCAGTGAGCCGTCTAATAGTTTTCACTGCATAGGCTGTAGAACTTAGTTTTCCTGATAATTTTTCAATTTGTGGGCCCCATTGTAGTCTGGAGTCAATTGTTATACCCAAGAACACAGTTGTCTCCACAGGGGCTAAATTAGTTCCATTAATAACTCAAACATCTGCTTCTGATGCCGACCATATCCTGCACCGGAAAGTGTAATATACTGCAACTAAAATAAAATAGTAATGTAATTGGAATATATTTATTCCAATATAAAACTAAAAATTATTAGCCATAAAATATACGAATGTATATATATTTGGGCATACATATACATATATAATGTGAGTGAATGTGTGTGCATATATATTTGTGTATAATATTATGTAGGTACCTATACATAATATTATACATAATATACCTATGCATATATATTTGTGTATAATATTATGTAGGTACCTATACTAATCTGTTCTATTTATTATCTTTTGGGCTAGGTGCCGTCGGCGACGAAGGCGAATGAACGAGTGTACTGCTAATCTAGTTTAATACAAATTTTTATAAACTTCATGCGTCCGTCCTCTACTGTCAATGACGACACCTATATGCACGTGTACAGTCATTAATTTTTGTAACGGAGAAGCGAATCCTCCTGGGACAGGCACATTACTGCCTAAAAGATGGACCCAAATGCGCGTTTTAAACTGCAAATGCACTTTAAATAAATAAATATTTTTGTTTTTTTTTATTTTTTTAACCCTCTAGTAAGTTCTTATTTGGCTGCGATTCAGTGAGGTCCAGGTATTTACGTATTGTATTAACCCTTTTGGGACGCTTTGATGCGCTCAATCTCTGTAACAAGGTAGTATTCGTGTTATATCTATAGTACAGAATATAATAAAAAGAAACCAGACTAAATTACAAACGCAGTTGGTGAACGCGTTGGTACACGCGTATGACTAACAAGTAGTATTCGATACTGATTTTTTCTTTGTCGCAGTTAGTCAATACTGCCAACCTTATAATGTTATGCCCATCGATGTTTCGACTAATCAAATTGATATTTACCACATAGGTTTCCTTAAATATTTTTGAATTAAATAGAATTATTTTTCCTCGATTTCATTGTCGATCAAATCGTTCTGTCGATCAAACTATGCACAACCATTCAAAATTTACCTTGACTACAACGTTATAGTTGTACAACTTCATGTGTCGTTGTGTGTACATAGCTAATCGAGTCTTTTATATTTTTAGCTTATTATGACATTTCTAACTTAGACCATAACGCTATTGTGTAATTGTACTAAATAGTATATATCTGTTTTATATCAGAAAATCATCTCCTTTTATTCTCATGTCTGTTGATTAGTTACCCGTTGGAACCAAAAATTACTGTCTCCTTCGGAGAAGTAACTAATTACTGCACTGAAGATTTAGTTTTCACAATTTTATAACTTTTAGTAATCCGCAATTTTCGTGGCCACACAAGCCTGATAATACAAGTCTGGCAAATGGGCGTTTGCATCAATCACTGGTCGATATGTATCGGTCACACGGCACACGGCTCGCGCACAGCTCTGCAGGTACATGGTGTTCACAGCTGCAGGTGACTGCGCTCTCCCTGTTTTACATTGATAGTAGCTTTTAACGGTTGTATTTCAGAACGAGCTGACAGAGACGTTATCCGCTCATGTAACGTTATGCAGGAGTGAAGTACAAACCAATAACCCACCTGACTGCGTATGAGAGTACACCTACCTTACAAGAATGATTACTTTCAGTGCCTAAGTATCTCAGCTGTTCGAGCCTACTGACTAATGGTAGAATATTTTAGCTAATAACTCGATAAATATCGCGATGTTGGTACGCAAACTAGTCAATAAGAACTGCATGTTCTACTTTACTCCCGATCCGCAGCTGTGAGTTGAGTTACTACGTAATGTCGGACTCATCTCTCCTTTCTTCAATAACCTATGGTTATTTCCTTCATGGAACGCAGTGATTCACTATTATCGGTCCTCGGTACCTCCAGTCGGGCTGCCAGCCCCACTTAGCAGTCCTACTGGAGGAGTAATTCGATCTCACAGAAGACTGCTGCTAAATAATAACTCTGTTGGGTTCTCAAGGATTGTTGTCTCTCTACGAGTGGATATTACTAGTATGTCTCTGAAAAATTTCTGCAAAGACGGAGCGATACTGGCTATATTGTAAGCTTTCTTAGGCTACGCTGCATCAAGTGATTGTTTATCTCCCGACGTTGTACAAAAAATGCAGCCTTCCCCATTTTTTTTTTAACCTAGCAACCAAATTATATGGTAAGCAGTGGATAAGAAACCGACCACTTGTCCAACTGGTTCCTGGTTCGAAGCTGAGCATGTATCATTAAATTCACACATACGTATCACATGCTCGGCGGTGATGGTAAACATCGTGAGAAAACCTGCACGCCTAAGAAACCTAACCTAAGATATTCTCTCTGAGTCAGATTTTCCCTCTGAGTTGTTGAGGTCTGACGGCAGCCGCTTCATGTCAAAATCAGTATCTTTGCCAAATTCTTAGGCTCAGGTAGCCCACGCCGCCTACCCTAATGGATTAGGAAACGGGATAACGATAGGAAGAAGTATGCATGTATGTATATCGTCACGCATCTAGCGTGAAGATATACATACATGCCCTTGCGGGGTAGGCAGAGAGAACCGAGCGCCATAAGCTAAGAAGAAGTAATTAAATTATATGATTGCCACGGACATATGAAGTGTTTTGCCATTGTGTTTTTTTAGGGTTTAAAGTTCGGTTAACCAGCTATATACTCGTATATACATCTTTTGCATAGTTGTTTAGAAATTAACTTCAAAAAATAAAATACCTTTTTTATTTTTAAAATTTGCGGGGCTACAAATCTGTAATAATTACTATTAATAATATTGTAGGAAAATAAGGACTGGTTTCCAACTAACAGTCATTATCATCAATATGTCATCGAAAAATCCTAGCCACGCAGTGAAGTGCGTTAGTGAACTATTTACTTCTCTATGGAGTAACGTCGGCGACTCTTTTTTATATACACCATCGGGAGGTAAACAAGCATACGGCCCACCTGATGTTCTTTTTATACGACGTCGGGAGGCATACGAGTATCCGGTTACTTAAACTGATGTAAAGCGGGTACATAAACACAACAATCCTCTTTGTTTTTACTTTCCCAGACAGCTTGTTTTGATGCGCCCTTCCTCGCTTCAAAACACCCAGACCAAGGTAAACAGATATGTTCATTCACACACATGTTTGTTTGTGTGGGAATTGAACCCACGACAAAACCACAGCACCACCGAGCTCGTCAAAATGTAGGATAATTACCGTAGCCTATAAACATAGAATATAAGGAAAATAGCTCAGACCTTGCTACGCCGCTGCTGCCGCAGACATTCTTCAGTAGCTTACTAGTTATCTCCATTTTCAGGAACACAACTACCATACCGAGAGTTGTTATTGTATGAAACATCGTATGAAGCATCGTTTACATTTTACCATTTCCAGAAACATCCCGATGACTTTCCCCACTAATTGGAATACAACAACTCTTTTCTCCTTGGATTTTTTATTGGCGGTTGTCTACGTCATTGTAGCGGCATTTCCCGAGCATCAATTAATGTCCAATCTCTTCTTTGACACAGCTTCATTTTCTAGTCGGCAGAGTGTATCACGCGTATTATTTTAAATTTTCACCGTTGTTTATATCACTATTATAGGTACGGGACCTACGGCGATTTGTTTTTAAACTTCCCCGTTATTTCGGCGAATACAATAGCTACAATAGTGACGTGTATCTGAGATTTTCAGGAACATCTTCCTATATGAAATCTATATGTTTGTCTGATGCTTTTTTCTCAAATATTCGAATTTTGACTTCATATTCGGATTCAGCATAAAAAGTGGAACAGGAATGTTCAGGAACACCGTTCTTATCTCTTAAGGAACATGGTCAAAATATCCGACAAATTAAAAAAAAATAATTGAATTGTTATATAATTGACGAGCCAGGTGTTCCTCTGGCAATGCGAGCTTGCGCATTCTCAACTGGTTTATAGTTGACTAAAGTATACAAGTGTGCTAGATGTAGGCATTCGGGGTATCAAGGTCTTTCAAGACACCGTGCACCGTCGCTCATCTTGTAATTTGTTATCCTGTTGTTTGTTGTGAAGTTTATAAATAGTAAACAGTTTTTAGTTTATAAATAGTAAATAGTAGAGTTACATATACTCCATCTACTTTATTGACTGCTCAGAATCAGGATGTGTATTACCTTTAGATTCCGAGCAGTCAATAAAATTTTAACGACATTGCCATCTCTAGGAGCACTTAACAAACCATAAAATGTCCCTGTTCCTTACAAACGATATCCATAAAGTAATAATTACGGGCCAATGCTGTTTAATCGCCTTATAATGATGTTATCTCGACCGCGGAGCTCACTGAGTGTATCGGTTCAGAATCACAGTGAATTAGCATATTCGAAGCACTGTTATGTTAACTACGAGTTTACAGCAAAATGTTCAAGCTGCAACAGAGATTCACTTTTTAAAAATAACAACTGTACTGGTACCGTTTATTTGCATTGAGTTTTAGATTTTTGAATGTATCCTGTCACAATGGATGGCTGCTTATTGTGCGGTTGACAAGGGTTTACAAGGAAATATATACTCCCTTCAATACTATTGTTGTGAGTTCAAATTCAAGGGTGTATATCTTGTTCTTTGACTGTACATGAGACTATTTGTATACCACCGTGGAGTTTTCATAAGAATATTTTCACGGTGAATGCGGTTTTAATAGTAATAAAATACATAGTTACTTAAACTTAAAAGTGTGGCAACATTGTGACATTATCTATATAAGTAAATACGGATTAATGACAGCGGGGAAGCTACACCGTAGGGCGTATATCTTAAATAATTCCTCTTAGCACCACATTTGAATGCGAACTTGGCGCCAATTGAGCCGTTTACGGAAACTTTACGACTTATTGTCGTAAATTAACGCTTGTTTGCTGATCTTTAGTTCGCAGGGTTGCCAGTTTCTGTGGGTTTCGTAAATAAATTAGGTGAAATTTGTGAATAATTAATTAAATATCAATATCTGTCAAGTCGAATTGTTGATTGACAACAATTAAATATTATATTACGTCCGCTGATGAGAAAAGCTAGCTTAATGTAGTAAATGATTAATATAACTACATACATTCTCAAAGTAACAAAAATTGTGGATACTTTTTTTAAAGCGACCCTCGGTGTAAATGGAGCCATCGCAAAAGAGTTGATCATCGGGCTCGTTATATATATGAGATAGAATAATCTCCAACTTATATGTTATAGAATCGACGTTAGCAACATCAATGGAATCAAAAACGCAATTGTACAATTAAAGCAAAAGATAATGGGTCACTCCCTTGTCAGTTCCCTATTTTTTATAATGTTATCAACGAGACTACTGAACTATTTGTGTTTTTATGATGTTTATACGGAATGTTATCTATTAGTAACACTCATCCTATTGTTATCGGAAACAGGATTATCCATTGGGATTGGTGAGATCCGCTACCTTAGCCTAAGGATGTGGCCAAGATACGGATCTTTACATTGAGTGAATGCCGTCAGACCTCTATAATCTAGAAGGGAAACCTTTCTTAGGTAAGGTATACATACATCTTTTGAAATATAATTTCTTGATCGTGGGAGTTCACTCACGATGTTTTACTTCAGCGCAAGGCTAGTAAGTGTACATATTGACAAAACCCAGCCGGCCTTAAAACTCAAATATAAGAATTCCATAACTTAGCGCTGGGATTAGCTCCGTATTGTGTACGACGAGCTGTACTTTCTGGCTTAGACTTCGGCTGCCTAAAAGTATACCCAACGCTCCATTCACGCTATTCCCTGCACTCACACACGAATCATCTAGGCATCTCTCGTTCATTATTTCTATCAAATCAATCATCTTATCTTGTAATTCATCAACCATATATGACAGTTCTCCTCGACCCGCCAGGTTGGGCGGTGCGTGGTGGGTGGCGGTCCCCACCGCCGCATGCACTTAAACCCACGAAACGAGAGCGGATCGGTACGCGTCACCTCTTTGGGATGCCATAACTGGCGCGTCTGTGCGGTTTACGTTTAGGTCCAGAATTGCAATCTACAGTGATGGACTGCAGGGTCGCAGCGTGCACGCTTTTGGTACCGACCCTTAAAAATGAATTCGAGCGATAATTTTACAGAAAAAAAAACATCAAAATCACCTAGCGAAGCTCGGTCGCTCAGGTACCAACTATATTATGAAAGAAATTGTAGTTAGCAAATTGATGAGAGAATCAGAAATATATTTTAATTGTAATCTACCTAAATAAAATGTGCTGGCAACCCTAAATAAGAATTAACGTTTTAGTTGAATACATCTAGGCTTTACACATTACTTAGTATTTGCGTCCGCGATGCTTCTATAACTTAGGTTTTGCATGGAGATAGACTCTCGATGGTGCGCTGGCACGTACCGGCTATTACTGTTTCAATAATATTCATGTTAACTCTGCTATAGAGCCAGAGTTCAGATTCTTGCTTTGTTAGATAAAGTGGCATTGCACTCGCCAATAATGGCATGCATATAACCGAAGCCGTAGTAGACTTAAGGAAACTTACGGAGGACTTACGAATACTAGGTTGATTTGTGAAAAAAATTTAGTACACTTAATATTTACGACAAGCGCGAGTTGATCCTAAAATTGATAAAGTACATTTTTATTACATGTTTATCGACTCAGTTTTGCAGGCAAGAATTATTACACTCCTATGTATATATTTTATGTTACTTAAACTATAAATGTACACTACTACACACAATTGGATACGGATTTTTTTTACATTTGCATTGCTGAAGCTCTAACTTAATTTGTCTTGAAGCCAATATCTATACATATAATAAAATTGTAACTGTCTGATGTCTCTCTAAAGAAGACATTTAAGACAAAATATAATGAGGAGCATAAGAGCCATAGAAGTTCAAACGATTCCTGATTTAGAAGAAATTTAGCACAGAAATGAAGTATATTCTAGAACAGTGTTTCACAAACTTTTTATGTTTAAGGTATTTCTACCACATCGATATATCTTAAATGTACAGCATAGGAGAATGAAGCTTTTTTATTTAATTTTTTTTATGACAAAAATTAATATTATATATAAAATATAATAAAAGATGTTTAATTAGAAATGAGAGCAGGCTTAACTGAGCATAAGCGACCAAAGGTTGAAGTAATCGTTGATAAAGAGAAACTCCACCGCTTCCTCCTTCTCTATATAAAGCTCGGCTCTACGATGCATTTGTAATTCTTAGCATGTTATTCTAACGACTAACATCTACAGGGCCTGAGGATGCTTTGTGGAGAGGCGAAACACGTGTCACAGAGACGACCGGAGCAGCCGGGGCAGCAACGGTGGTGGGTGCAAGCGGTTCACATTTCAGATGGCGAACATTCGCAGAGACGACCGCAACAGCCGAAGCAGAGACGACCGGAGTAGCCATGGCAGCGGCAGCATGCATCTAGTAATGGCCACACATCTGTCAAAATATAGTTCTCTCACGATGTTTTTCTTCACCGCCGGCAAGTTATAATTACAAATATAAAATTCAAACCGGAGACCAGTTTGTCAATAGAACGATTCTTTATACACTGGGCTATCACTATTCACCAATATCCCTTTACCCAACTTGTCATTAACCGACTTTACATGAAATTTAAGCGCTGACTAATAAATCTTTTCACTCGATTAATTGATTTTTATCACTGCATAAAATGAAATTAACATATTGATTACTCAAGATTGTACACTACTAGGTACTTGAAACTGTTAAACCGTGGAGTGAAACTGTTAAATTAATAATTTATTGAACTGTTTTGACATGTCTGAGACTAAAATGAATTGAACGTATACGTAAATGAAATGTGTTTTGCAATTTACTTGAAATGTTATTTGTAATTTATAAATTGAATTATATTTTGTACACCAACTGTGTCATAGCAAAGTAAGAAACTATAGTAATTTACAATAAGATCTATCTATCTATATCTACACAAGCCGGGTCCCTTGCGGGGTAGGCAGAGAGTTAAGCGCTACAAAACGCGTAGATAGATTTGGTTTTTCCTCTGGGTCGTGGAGGTTTGACCGCAGGTTTGATGAGGTTTGCAGTCGCACCAAGTAAAAATCAGTATATTCGTCAAATTATTATGCAAAGGTAGACTCTGTCAATCCTTAGGGATTAGGAAACGGTATAACGGTCAGAAGAAGAAGGTGAGTTTTGATCTTATTCGATTTATACATCCTTCCACTTTCGCATTCAATACAATACATACGAAGACAAGACATGCCCCGGACCAGCTTTGTCTGCTTTATAAGACTCAAGTTCGGGGCCTGCATGGTATATTGTTCGCATCTCTGGGACGGTTCCGCACAGTATCTTCTCGAGGCTCTCGATAGGTTGCAGCGGCGGGCTATCAGCATAATCGACGTCGAAGAGGTCACCAAAATCCTAGAACCTCTTTAACTCCGTAGGGACATTGGCTCGCTAAAGGTATTTTACCGACTTTATCATGGTGAGTGCTCTGAAGAACTGTCTTCCCTTTTATCTCACCCTCTCCCATCCGTCATAGAACCACACGTGCAGACTTGCGATGTCATTGTTCCACTGTTGGGAAAATTTCCAACGTACCAAAAAGTTCGGCAACTCCTATCCTTGCCGCCTTGCCTGCACGTGTGTTTCCTCCTTCCTACAGTATGGGGTCCTTCAAACGAAGCGTGCTTGCGAAGCATCTTGCGGGCTAGCATGGCAGCGCCAACTGACAGGACATTGTGTAGTCTTTGGTCAGTTGCAGTTGCGATTTCGGAACCTCTTTCGCTTACCATCAGGCAAAGCGGCGCCCCTATGCTGAGCTTATATGTAAAAAAAACCTACCTATATGTAATTTTAAATGAGTAATACCGACGTACGAACGTATGAACTTAATGCAGGTGTACTTTAGTTCTGTTATGGTAAACCGTATTCACTCGCAGAAATACAGCATAATCCTAATTAACATTCAATTTTTTTTCGTATTGATGTGGTAACTTATTAATATGTTTTATCTTGATAATTGTAATCATATTAAGTAATGAATATACAATCAGAACATCATTGGAAACAATAGTAAATAAATCGATTAACAATTCATTAAAAGTTACAATCGAGAGAATTCAGTTCAATCGTTCATCGCCACAGGTGGTGAATTGGTGTTGCCAGCAAAAACTCTCGAGAAGTGCCATTCAAAAACGGTTTTATCGCTTTTATTTCCTCAGTCAGTTGTCTTAACGGCTTTTCAAGTATACATATACATGATATACATCGAAAGTGTCCACTTAAAACGTAATTCTCGTTGATAAAACGCTATTTTCCAATCGTCGGCCGCGACGGGTGGTTAATAGTGTTGCCAGCAAAAAGAAGCAGAAAATGAGTTGAATTCCTACAGTGTAATTGAATGGTTTATTGCTGTTTTACCTTACTGGTTGTGCTACAGTTTACTTTGATTGGTGTCTTGCTGGAACGTACCATTTACCGTAAAAAATGAGTTAAACATTGTATTGTCTTAGGTTTTCGCGATTGTTACAATTTTTCTTATTTCAATAGCCTCGCGCAACATTCTCGGCATGTAGCGATTCTCCTTGGCGAGGATTTGTGGTTTATCAAACCGGATGTAATGGTTTGGCTGGTCCAGTGTATGTTCACAAACTGCAGAGTTTTGTGAACATACACTGGACCAGCCAAACCATTACATCTACATCCGGCTATTGAAATAAGAAAACACCCCAATTTCAATAGAGAAGATGGTTGGCAAGTACCACCTGCTTGGGATCCAGTCCTAAAAATAATCAAATCCCAAACCCAAAGATCTAAAAAATGTTCGGACACTGTGAGCGATTTTTGTGTGAATCGGAACATATATAATTAATCCATCCATGTCGGTAGATGTAATAATTGAATAACTAATGTAAGACAAATACCACCTTAGTCTTCCTGCGACCACGGACGCTGCAAAGCGTTCGAAACGTCAGGTTCAACAAAATAAATAAAATACGCGATACGTACTTCCGTTAAAAATTGTTTAATTCAATGAGTTAAACATTGTTTTACATTACCTATTTAAACTTTATTGTTCAAACATTATGGGTTCGCCATCACTCTGCAATCAGAGCCGAATCAAATGTTACCTACACGTGTCCTGGAGAGATAGAATACCTGGAGAATAGAATGGGGAAATATTTGAAGTATAATAATAAAAATAAATAATATAATAAATAAATATTGTTGGACAAATTACGCAGTGCCACCTAGCCCCAAAGTAAGCGAAGCTTGTGTTACGGGTACTAGATAACTGATAAATATACGTAAATACATTTTTTTTTGTAAATACATACTTATTATACCTTCTATACAGAAATCGAAATAATTGCGACGCATTGTAAATAGAACAAAATTTCTTTCTAACTTCAGCACGTAGCATATGGTAGTCATCCGATTATCAAATGAAAACGATTATGAAAAAAAATAATCGTCTAATTCACGATTAAGAAAAAGTAATAATAGGTCCAAGGTGAGTCTGTTGTCAAGGAGGAGGAGTGGTCCAGGACGTATACGGGAGTTCTAGTCTCACCGAACAGGTCGTGTTATCCAGTTCCTAAATATTAAAAAATAAGGAGACACATATAAAACTTAATAAATAACAAAAGCTATTGACTAAAACGATCAGATTACTGACAAAGTAAGATGTTGCCAACAATTTGCATTATCAGGCGATCTGCACTCCCACATCAAAGTGGCGACTATTCTACGGCGACGTTCCGCAGAGAAATCGCCCGTTGTCTGAACATGTTCCATGTTCGAAGGCGCGTAAATTTGTAATCGTCCTGAGGCTATATCATTTTACTATCTCGGGCATAATTTCGTCTTTAACACGCTGTTAGGGCCAGCGTAAACGTAACGAAATTATTGTGTTGTCAAATCCACACGCATGTAATATATGTATATATACTAGTTTACAGGGTAATTAATCCCATTTTAATATTATTGAATAATGTAAATTTATTAAGATTTTAAGTATCAATATGTCCAAATAAAATATAATTACCTCTTTTGGAAGAGTTACAATCATTTCATCCCTTTTGGCGATAAGTTCTTTGTCCGTAGAATCGAAGCAATAGGCATTAAGAAGAGTTGGGGAATTTTATAGACTACCAGTATCCTGATAGTGTGGGTTATGTTGCTGACTAAATAGCACCCGGGGACGTCCTTAGTTGGGAATGATTCAATTGCTTTATTGGATGCAATCATTCCGTGGCAAAGAAATAAGGAATTATCGAAACATCTGATCAACATTACAGTCGATCTCCGATATGATTCTTACCTGGCACAGTTCAATAGAACAATTAAGAAACAGTATATTATCGGGTATAGATACAATGTAGTGGTAACAGCATCCTTTTTCAGAAAGGCCCCAGCTTTTGTTTTTATTTATTTTTTATTGTCGACTTAACATAAGATTTGTCTTAGGGATATACCTTATTGAGACTGTATCTTATGATCTTGCATAGACAATAGTCGTGATAGATAAAATCATTCAATTACAACTAATTAAATTAGATTAATTATTTAAGGATCTGTTTCTGAATTTATGGATACTAGAATAATTTGGGTTCAACCAACATCGTTTAATTCAAACTAATCCATCAATGATCTTCTCCGATTATTATTCCTAACACAGCTATCATCAAATGTTACACGTCATCGATTTTGCTTCTGTTTTGCATTTAATAATGAGATTTAGTTCATATCTTCTATCTATAACTTCACGCCAAATCCCTTGCGGGGTAGGCAGAGAGAACCAAGCGCCACGTGACTCGATCCTTACATATCTCACTCCATCTTGTGCATGAGAAGAGCAATGAATGCATTGCTCTTCTCATGCACGCTCGCCGGTTTCTAGGGCTCCTGATATCACCCTCTGATAGAACACGACCAATTTGGTCATGGTAGGTAAGTCTTGGCCTTCCTCGGCTCCTACATCCTTCCAATTTTGCATTGTATATCTGCTTCGTCATTCTTTCATCCTGCATTCTTTCTACATGTCCGAACCAACGGAGCATGCCTCTTCTTATTTCAACACCGAGGCTGTCTTTCAGACCAACTCTGTTTCTAACATCATCAGTGCGAATACGGTCATATCTTCTTTTTAATGTTGTCCCGTTTCCTAATCTATTAGGATTAACAGAGTCCGCTATACCTATCCAAAGAGTTTTAGTTTATTTATATAATACAAGGATTAAAAAAAAACTGTTTACCCGTCGTTTACTTGTTGCGTTTCTGCACCCGTACAGTTCATCATTTTCAAGTTTTATTCATACTTATACTTGTATTGTATTAGTCAAATTACTTCAAAATTATCCACTATAACTAAACAATCAAATAACCTTTATTTCTTTATAATGACATGTATACATGGTATTTTTTTACTGCTTACCGTCACAAAAGAAGGTGATCAATATTAAAATGTTTTACTATGAGACAAAATATGAAAAACAAAACAGCTGTCTGACCAAATCGTATCGAACAGCTGGTTTTTTTTACAATTTTAAAATTGAAGTTGATATTATTCATGAGTTAATTCACATCATTTCGTGAAGGAATTTATGATTAAGTGGTGTAGTGTAGCCTACACAACTTTCTTCCGTTGTACTTTCTACAGTTGTATTTTACGGGTACTATACGGGTATAGTACGTATGTATACCCGTATAGTACCCGTAAACTACTACTTATTTCTTGTTCATACCTACGAATGTCTTTTTTATGTCACGAAGTTGGTAACAAGCATGAGGCCTGCGGCCTGCCTGATGGTAAGTTACCGTAGCCTATGAACAGTTGCAACACCAGGAGGTCCTCCGTGTTTAACGGATCTATAAAAACCTCTTCACGTCTTTTTTGAAGAACCTCATGTTGTTCCTACGGGAACCCTTGGCACGGAGTTAATTCCACAATTTTAGAATTAATGTAGAAAGAATGCAAGGGGAAATAATGACGGAACAGATATCCATCGCGAAAGGATGTAGGAACCGAGGAAGACCAAGACTAACCTACCATGTTTAAATTGGTGTAGCGTGCATGAAAAAAGGAATGAATGTTAAAAAAGCAAGTGAAGGACGCGTCTTATGGCACTCGGTTCTCTCTGCCTACGCCGCAAGGGACCTGGTGTGTAGATATACACACATACATACATACTTCTCTGCAATCGCACAGTACTCGACCATTGAGGTTTCAGTGTGTGAAAATGAATCTCGATCTATCCGCGAGCGTTTCGGCGAGAATTTTGATCCATCAATATGACGCCGATAGTCTTATTTTAAAACCACGACGGTTTTAAAACATGGCTGTCTCGTCATATTCAAGAATTCATTGGGACACAATTCATTGTACAATCGGTAGTGCACACGAAGGCAGGCAAAATCTCTCCACACCCAAGGACTTATACCATGCGGAAGCTTATAATTATTGACAGTTCTCACAGTTCGTATTTGCACCAATTCACATGTTTCTTACATGGCTACATGTGCGGTCTGTCTTGAGACTTGTATAACATAATGCTTTATCGTGAGCTGAAGCATTATTTCGTTCTATCCAGCACACCAAGTTTCTTGGACACCAGATTAGGTTCTCTTCCAGGTGACTTCGGAACTGAACTTTGCTGGAGATGTTGACACCAAGAATCGTTATGCTCTTGGCGATGGTAAGAGGCGTGTGTTTTGGAAATGAGTGAGTGCAGCAAATTGGGTTTTCTTAGCGCTGAACGCGTAAATTTGTCTCTTCATTGAGATAGAACAAAGTTTATTAAATTACTGAGGACGCATCTATGCCGGTTATTGGAAATAAACACACACGATTACAAATACTTCGAAGGGAAAGAGGTCGATCTGGTGTCTATTAACTTAGTGTACTGTATTGATTCGATGTCAATACTTTTGCAGTATAAGTCTCAAGTCCAACTCATGGTGTGTTATTCTCACCTATGCGCTGTTCTTGGTATTTATTTTATACAACGTCGGGAGGCATACTACGTCTCACCTGATGTAAAGCAGTTATCGTAGCTTATAAATGCGGGCAAAACATTAAGAATCACTCGCGCGATGCCATTTCTGCTGCTAACACGGCAATTCATTAGGAACTTACTGGTGCCCTTACTCACTCGCAACAACTCTCGAGGAATAATAACAACTCCCTTGTGTTGTGGCTTGGCTGCGATTTTCTGCGAGGTGGAGGTACTTAAAAACATCGAGATCAAGACAAACAGACATGTTCATGCACACCAATGTTTGTCAGGTGTGGGAATCGAATCCCGAGCGTTGAAGCCAAAGTAGCATTAGTAATCACAGCGCCACTGAGTTCGTCAAAATAACAGTTTTGTTTACCTTTTAAGGAAAGCCCTTAAGTAGAGGAGAAACACTCTCTCTTCAAAAACTCATTGTGTGTACTACTGTTTGTACAACGGGTTGTCTTCAGAGTAGTCATTTGATGTGATACTTACAGCCTTTGTCTACACTCAGACTGTTCGTCAACGACATCGAATTCAGCCATACACGTTAGAACCATAATTGTCAACCACGATCACAATACCTTCTCATTCGATTAGCTGACTCGAAGGAAAAAACAATGTAATATGACATATTGTATAAACCACGCGCCAGTGCGCATCATGCAGCATTCGGTTTATGAGATACAAATTTATACGTTATCAAGCGAACATAAAGTTCAGTATTCTATTCACAAGAATAAAAAGACGCGACGCGGCTTCTAAAATACCGCTCTATTTATAGAAAGAACGCCAAAATGGTTTCGAGTTGTAAGTTTAACCTTAAAGTCGTAAGTGTGCAGGTGTCCCACTCCCATACACGGCTTCGCCAATTTCAACTGGTGTTGCCACCATTATTCACGCTACAAAAACGGCAAGTGTTAAATCAAAAGAGCCGCGTTTGCACTTCTGTTGTCATGGCAACCAAATCGGACTATCTGATCGCCCTGATGGAAACGCTACCGCAGCATCTATGGCGTAAACGTTAGAATGGTTTTGGATTAGTGTTAGGCCTTTGTCGGGATGATAATGCTTCTTAGGTTTTGATATAGAGTTAGTATATTGTTGACTTTGACATATGGACTGCATTTCAACTGTTCACCAGCTGAATTTGCAGTTTAAATACTGTTTCTGTGCAGTTTATAATAGTATATAAATTATTTGTATAATTTAATAAGTCAAGCTGACTTATACAATTATACAAATACGAGTAATATATAGCAGTCATCTAGTTACGTGCGATTTGATCTAACCTGCTTTGTGCGCTTCTGCCACCAAACAAAGACACACATTAGTAACGCAGTTTTAATGCAGTTGGACCAACTGCGACTACGAGCAGACTGCGTCGTCGATTGGCAGTTTCGATGATTTTATCAACTGCACAAAAACAGCATTCAAACTGCCAATTTACAGCTGGCGTCAAGTTCAAATGCCATTCGTTTGTATAGATTCTTAGTTCAGCAGCAATCTGGTGGTTATGGCCTGAGTTGCGAATTATTACAGATTGCAATCTCGCGGATGGAAATAAATTTAAAATATATATTTTTTTTATACTACGTCGGGATACAAGCATACGGCCCACCTGACGAAAAGCGGGTACCGTAGCCTATTAATGCTTGCGATATATCCAACATCACTCGCGCGATGCCTCCTCTGCTGATTACACAGCAACTCCTTGGGAGCTTATTGGTAATCTCACTCACACGCAGGAACACAACAACCCTCTAGGGAGTTGTTATTTGGCAGCGGTTTTCTGTGAGGTGGAGGTACTGCCCCAGACAGGCTATTTTGATGCGCCCTATCTCTCTTTAAACATCCAGACCAAGACAAACAGACATGTCCATGCACACAAATGTTTGTCTTGTGAGGGAATCGAACCAACGAGCGTTGGTGTTAAAGTCGCGTCATTCACGACTGAGCCACCGAGCTCGTCAAATATAAGACTGGTTTTTGTAAAAAACAAACAAAATTTTCTTTATTGGTGTTTACATAGTTCTTACATAAATTATTAGAGTTTCCTTTTAGGCATATAATGCCTGTGCCAGGGGCTCCGCGTCTTCATATTTTACAGTTATAAAGAAAAATCTAAATCTATTAACTTTAAGTTCTTTAACTTGATAATAATTGAAATGTCTGGTAAGAGTTCTCTATCCACAGGATAATAATAGAACTCTATTATTAAGGTCTGCCCGTCTGTCACTGGACATCGCTTAAGAATAGAAACAGGTAGACACAATTTTTACAGAGTTTATATTAACTACAGTGGGCAAAAATCTATACTATACTATATACTATATACGATTTTCTTAGTAATACGTATGTATCTTAAGCTCTTTGTACAATTGTTTGTTGTCCTAAATAAAATAAAATAAAAATAAAATAAATACTATAATAATAATATAAATGTGAAATGGTGTTTGTTTACCCTTCTGTCAGTCAAAACGGAGAAAGAAACGGATACTGGGAGGATTCGAATGTGACATAGGCTACTTTCTATCGCGATTAAATAGCGCGGACGAAGTCAGGGGTAATAGTTAGTAAATAATAAAAAACCGTCAAGTGCGAGTTCGGCTCGCGGAT
Organism: Pyralis farinalis; assembly: GCA_947507595.1. Taxonomy (NCBI): domain Eukaryota; kingdom Metazoa; phylum Arthropoda; class Insecta; order Lepidoptera; family Pyralidae; genus Pyralis; species Pyralis farinalis. Next base: position 6,406,626 of record OX382269.1, on the reverse strand, counting down.
CGAGAGTTCCGTAAAAAAATATTTTTGCATTTTATAGTAGCAAAAAGTTTTTATGATGTAACTACAAATTTACGGTTTTCGGTTTTTTTTTTACTTAGCAAAAGTAGAAAAAAAAATCCATGACATTGCTTCTTACCAAATTTCATGATTCTAGATCAACGGGAAGTACCCTGTAGGTTTTGATTCCCTTGCGAGTGTCAAAATATGCACACAAACGATGTATAAAAGGCCGTATCTTTTGATTGACTGACTTAGAATTTTGATTTTTTCACTGCTCGAAGGGATTGCAAACAAAACTTAAAATTTCTAAAATATAAAAAAATAAAAAATAAAATATATTTTCATTAAATTTTCAAAAACTCAAATTGAGTATTTGATATTAATTTCAGCTTGATAGCTCCAACCGTCTCTGAGAAATAGGGTCATGACACAAGGACGTACAGACAGACAGACTGATAACAAAGTGATTCTATAAGGGTTCCGCTTTTACCTTCTGATATGGAACCCTAAAAATGAAATAAAATACAATACACGTATTAATATTAGGTGGTATACGGAAACCTTGGGCTAGTCCGATTAAATCTTGGCCGGTTTTTTAAAATCAGCGACAATGTAGTGCTATCATTGTGATTGGTCGCCGTCGATATAAATAATAGTATAATAAAGCTCATTGTGACACTTTTAATTTTCCAGTTTCCAGACAGTCCCGCACCTGTTTACCTGCGCAGGACGCAGGAGTATGTCGGATATTATGAGTGAGGCATGAGTTATGCATGAAGAGGTTTCTTCTTAATTAATATCGAATAATATCGAGTTAATTCATAATTATTTCCATCAATTATAAATATTGGTACTGAGATAAAGATATTTATCTCGTCATTTACAAGTGACATTAGCCTATTAGCAACACAGTTGCTTGTTACTATCGTGGTTGTCATCGGACGATGTTAAAACTCGAAGTAAAACTCACCGGGTAATTGACGAGAAGCGGAGTTTAATTAGCTGGCGACTTTTGATCTGAAACAAAAAATAAGATATGTTACAAATGAATAAATATGCTTTAATATTAATTTTTATGAAGTTAATATGAAAGTGGACATTTTTAAACTCCACATTCTAGATGATTAGCGAAATATACTGAAAAACATCATTTCAAATATGGCTTGAAAGTTGCGATATTCAAATCTTAGAGCCATTTTTAAATGGACCGCTCGAGTCTTGTGCGTGAATTAGGTATGTGTTTATGTATATACATGGGTGTGTATAACTGTGTATATGAATTTATTAGTGTGTAAGTGTATAGACAAAGGTTTGAGCTCAGTTTTATATCGAATCAGTTTAATTTTAAACCTAAAGTAAAGTTTTATTACAGCAGCCCGATTGGGAAAGAACCTCCAGCACACAATCCCACAGTCAAGTAACAACTCCCTGGAGGGTTTTGTATTCTTGCGAACGAGTGAGGTTACCAGCAAGCTCCTGCAAGCATCAGGTGAGCTTCGTGACATTGAATAAAAAAGTAAGTAAATAAATCATTTTTTTACATTTTAGTTTCTTTGAGTTAGCAGTGATTAGATTTTAGTTTTAGGACCAGTAGTATTTTAATAATAAAAAAATCGGCCAAGTGTGAGTCGGACTCGCGCACGAAGGGTTCCGTACCATTATCTGTAAAAACGGCAAAAAAATCACGTTTGTTGTATGGGAGCCCCCTTAAATATTTGTTTTATTTTGATTTAATTATTTATTCTTCTACCTGTTGCCGTTATCAATATCGAGCAAAAATGAGCAAAAAAATCACGTTTGTTGTATGGGAGCCCCCTTAAATATTTATTTTATTCTATTTTTTAGTAGGTATTTGTTGTTATAGCGGCAACAGAAATACATCATCTGTGAAAATTTCAACTATCTAACTATCACCGTTCATGAGATACAGCCTGGTGACAGACGGACGGACGGACGGACAGCGGAGCCTCAGTAATAGGGTTCCGTTTTACCCTTTGGGTACGGAACCCTAAAAACTATGATGTCACTTGAGAACTTAAAGTTTTTGCAAATTACCATTAAGCAAAATATCTCTAATGTCTGTCACGATTGCGGAAGTACAACAATTCTCTAGGGAGTTATTAATTAGCTGCGATCTTCTTACAATAAATACAAATAATTTGTTATTAAAAAAACACTGTTTAAACAGTCACAGTTGAAAGAAAAAGAAGTTAAGATAACAGTACGAGTGAGTAACTAAGTACATGAGTATTAATGGTGGTCCCACACTAGGTTATGCCTGTACTGTGGCGATCGTTAGCCGCCGACAATTATTAGTTTAAACTTAAAAGATTTCCAAAATTCTGTTCTTCTCTTGAGGTACTTCCTCATTCCTACTTCTCTTTCACCACAGTCTCATTTGTTAATCAGCAGAGTGTCCCACGTGCACGTGAGGTTGCCTTCGTTTCTATAGATGACAGTGAATAACTTACACTCCAGGCGTCGGTCGTCACATCAAGCGACTATAATTCTCGTTCGCCACCAGAGAAAAAAAATCAAGTAGGCAGATAAGACTGTTGGTCACGTGACCGGTTCACATTCCTATGTCACAGACGACCGAGTTTCCTGGCACTGTGCTTTTACGATTGTAATCTAAAGACAACTTCCATTGGTGAACAACAGAAATGATTGGAGATCCGTGGTATTATCCTGTTACTTTAAATGGGAAATACTTGTAGTACTTCTTCTTCTTAGTGTTGTCCCGTTTCCTAAACCAATTAGATAGACGGGGACTGCTACCTAAATATAAGGAGTTTTTACATGAAGCGACTGCCGTCGGATCTCCACAACCCAGCCGAAAAACTAGTCGAGAATATCTATATGAAATTAATAAGAACAATGATTTAAAACTTTAAAACCCTGCTACTAAAAGATTCTTTAGGAGCGTTTCCGATTGTCGTACAGGATCCATTTTTCATCACAAGTAACAATACGATTCAAAATTCCCTCGTTATTATGACGGCACTCAATGCGTGCTTGTTGGTGTGCTTCACTCAATTCATACGGTAGCTCACTCGAGCTTTTTCACTTTTCCAATTTGTTTCAGGTGAATTAAAACTGTTTTGTCACTCAAATCTGAAGTGGTTTGGGATGGATCTGCTTCCACGATGACCTTTAATTTCTCGTTGTCAACTAGGGTCTCCACTGTGCACGGGGTTTGTTCTGTAGATCCAAATTTCCAGAACGAAACGTTGGAACCAAAAACGTAACGTTTCATTTACAGTAGCTTCCCCATACACACAATTAATCTACACATAATTAAATACAACGCTGTAGCGTTGGTGCCACAGTGATACTCGTATTTGTAAATAACACGATATTATACGTTTTCCATATTGAGAATAAACCGACGTCAAAGAAAAAACAAATGGCGTAAAAACAGATGAATCACTAAATTCGAAACACGAATACACAAACCCAAATTTGAAATAAATTTGAATTTGGAATTCCTAACCAAACGCCAGATATTTGCGATAAAAGTGGCCAGTTTGACAAAACGCCAATTTCGTATGTAAGGACCTAAGTATATACAGCCATGAGTAATCTGTTTTATACGAGAAATTATTGTATAAAACTGTAAAATCTTTTTTCAATCAGATAATAACTTTAGTAAAATGTAGGATATTATACTCGTACATTTAATTTCTCAATAATAAAAATATGCCCATACGGTAAAATGACGTTCATATTATAGGTCCGGAACCTCAATAATGCTGATAATTTGAGCCTCTCTTTAATCTTGGCACGTGTCTGAACTGGGTTGACAGTTCGTGATCGAATACTTACGTTGTATTTGCCCCATCGATCGAAAAAAAAAACAAATGTTGATACTCTATTATTATTTATAATTCGTGAGGTATAAGGATTAAAGTGCTTTGTGTCGATACGGATTAGGATTATAACATTAGTGTTCCGTTATTTACGGATGTACTTTGTTACCTTGTTCAGATAAGTGTGAATGGCCTCTTACTAGGTAGGTAATGGTTTAAATTATTCTTTATGCTACGAGTATATGTAATTAACCATATTAATAACCAAGCGAATTGCCGAGATCTCAGATGCGTGAATTCAGGAATTCACTGATGTAAAAGAAGGAGTAGTTTCTATGCTTTATCTTGGTGACGGAGTGGTTAGTAATGCTACTTTGACACCAAGGCTCATGAGTTTGATTCCCATACAGGACAAACTTTTGTGTGGACGAATTTGTCTGTTTGTCTTGGTTTGGGTATTTTTAAGAGAGGTATGGCGCATCAAATCAGCTCCTCTGGAGAAGTACCTCCACCTCACAGAAAACCGTAGCCAAATAACAAATCCTTAGAGGGTTGTTGTGTTCCTGCGTGTGAGCAATCTTAGAAGTTAAGTGTACGATAGTTGTAATAATAAGATTACAGGAGAGTAAAATAAGCAGACAGGAAAGTAAAATATTGACAGTGTTTGTTATTGTGTTGAACCTGAAGCGTAAGATAATGTCGAAAGTTGATAGTAGAAAGGGAAAATGTGGAGAAGTTTTTAGAGGAGGGTGACAGGAGAGAACAAAAATCTGATAGTGGGAGAGAGGAGATAAAGAGGAATTACAGCATCATAACTAGTAATAGTAAAGGTATCAGCGGAAGTACATAAACGCTTACCATAGACAGGTACATTTAGATAGGATGAATATAATGCAATATAATAAACAATGTGACTAATCTCATAAGATCACTGCTTTTCTTTTGGGCAAGTGAAGATACTTCCGTGAAGATGGCTTTTCCATGTTCTATAGAAAAATCATCTTCGCGGCAGTCAATAACTGTGTACGTGTCTATTATGTATATTGATGTTAATTTCTTTTTAATATTGTAATATTTTATTTATAAAATGCTTGCAGCTCATCGGAGAAATTAATAAAATTATTTAGCAGCGCCCTAACTTTTGGTAAAACACTAATAAACTAAATTAGTGCATTGACTAAAAAAACTGCATACATGTCATTATAAAAGCTCTTTATTTTAAATCACTTTTATAATTTATTTAATCTTTGACTTCATTAATAAATTCTTACTAAGAACACGTTCATTTTAAAGTTGGTCAATAAAATTAGTGTGTGTAATTAATGTTAAAAACTATTGTCCGCAATATAATTATTGGATCTTATCGTGTATTAAAAGAACATTCGTCTAGCACCTGTCGATCTATCTGTGTGGTCTATAAAATAACAGCTTGCCCCATAAACGCCACTTTATACAACAAAATCATTCAATGGTTTACCATTAACGTATCTATTTCAGTAAAAGAACCCATCCTGTCGTATCACGAAGAGGTAAGGTTTCTAATTCTATGTTGTTTGGTTTACGGGTTGGTGTTCAATGTTTGTGGTCAGAACTGGTCGTTGTGGCTAGTCTTCGATGACGATAATCAGTCAAATGACAAGTTACAAGAACCCATAAAATTCAGCTTAGGTGGATACAAATTACACTTTGCATAGTCTCCTCGGGCATGAGATTTTTGCATGAAATTCCTTTATGAAAATATTGGTATTTGTTAAGCTACGTAAAATGTGATTTTGGATAATAACACATATTTTACATCTAAAATCCTTACTTATCTGAAGTACTTTCAGTTTATTTAGTGAAAAGTAGGGTGATTGAGAATTTTGTTAGACCATAGGGAAAACAACAGAGAGCCGTTTAAGTGTGTTCAGTTTTTGATTTTTCAGATTAGAAAGCTTTCCTAAATATTTATGATTTATCCGAAAAATGGCGAGAACTAATATGAAAACGATAGAAATGTAACGTGCAGTGTTATTATGACATACTTTTTAAGAAAAAACAACTATCTATCTAAAGTATAAACCATTTCAATTGTGACACCAAAGGAACATATCAGTGAATTAACATCAACGACATGAATGAAGTCGTCAAAAGAATACTGTACACAAGATATGTATGTCTACCTTGAAAGTTAATTACTGTGCTAATATTAGGTTAATAAGGATGTAACTCATGACATATATAGCGGAAACACATTATGTGATAAGAAAATATAATAAGTAGATATTTGATGTAACGAAAAATGGGGTGAGCAGTCATTAACAAAACAAAAAAATTGTTAACACAACACATTTCATATACAATCTAAACAAACCATTGTAAAAGTCAACCAAGTTTCTAGCGGGTAATCATACATTAGTGCTAATGACTAAATATTTAGATAAGTATCAAACCAATGAAAATAGTGTCGCCTGTAATGTACACATGTATATTAATTAAATAAAATGACATATAAGCATATAATATGACATACAATATTATATAAAACACATCAAAATTTCGTAACGAAGGATCATTCTAAATATAATTAACAATATGGCTCGAATGAGCGATTTTATTTTTAGAACATTCGAGATTTTTAAAACATATATTAATAAAGCGTGGTGTATAGAAATAAAGAATGTCCTAAATATTTTTTATATATTCAAGATATAGTAATTTAAATGAATTTCAGAAAGAGAAATATATATGTACACATGCTTAATGGAAATTGTTAAATATAGTAGCTAGGTCTACGTATCAAGATGTTTTGAAGAGCGGGACCCCCTGCCACAGGCTTTTATAAAAGCTTACTAGGATGGTCTCATAAATATGTATAATTAGTACTGTAAGGCTTTTGGAAAATAAAGAATTATTATTATTATTAAATGAAGCCTGTACAAGTATCACGAATATTTGGGATTAAACATTAGAGTTTAAAAACATCCCAAAACCTTTTCCCAACTGACGCAGTTCTAATGACTAGATTTTTAGATAAGTATCAAAATCGACGAGCTCGGTAGCGCAGTGGTGAAACGCACTGTTACGTTACTTTGATATTAACGCTCGTGGGTTCGATTCCCACACAGGACAAACATTTGTGTGCATGAACATGTCTGTTTGTCTTGGTCTGGATGTTTTAAGAGAGGAAGGGCGCATGCAGCCCCTCTGGGTAAGTACCTCCACCTCACCGACAACCGCTGTCAAATAACAACTTTCTGGAGGGTTATTGTGTTCCTGCGAGTGAGTGAGGTCAACTCCGTCCAGTAAGCTCCTAAAGAGTTGCTATGTTAATAGCAGAAGTGGTCTCGCGCAAGTGATACGTAACGTATCGCAAGCGTTTATAGGCTGGTAATATATACATTATATAGGATATATACATTCGGTGGTCATGCTTGTATGCCTCCAACGATATATAAAAAAATCTGTTACTTCACTTGTGTCTTTTCTAGGGGTTCACAATCATCTTTAGATTCAGAGTCAATATCACTCACTTGTGGTACAAGCTTGTAATTGATAAGCAAGGCTCTGTTGAATTGAAGTGGGCGTATCAAAGCAGCCATACTGGGAATGTACCTCCATCCCTCAGAAAACCGCAGCCAAACAACTTCCCTGGAGGGTGTGTTTTAATACAATTTACGATAGGTAATATTCACACGGGATCATTTAGAAGATGATCCCATTTTGCTATGTGCATTTTTTTAATGCTAATACAGCAACACCTCAGTAGCTTATTGGTAACATCACTCACTCGCACTCACATTCCTCGAGAAAACTGTTATTTGGACTGCGGTCTCCTCTGAAGTGCAAGTACTTCTCCAGTTGGCCTGCTTGCGACCCACCTCTTTACACCAGAGCCTTGTTTGTTACTTAACAGAGTACACTACAAGCAGGTAACTTCGACTTTCTCTATAAAGATGGTAGTGATCCTGTTCCACCTCGGATTTTTTCTTCTTTCGAGTCTTATTCCATTTCTTAATCTATTCCCATTATGACATCCGTTAAGAATTTGGCGAGGATGACTGGACTTCTGTAATACCGCCACAATGCAGAGCAAAAACCGAACATTCCTTAGGTTACATCACGTGTCTTTCAGAATATATATTTTTGGAACTGCATGTTCATATTCATTTATTTGCTTTTTCATGTTGTAACAAGATAGTGATTATACAAATAGCTTCAAACTTGGACCCTGTACAGGGCTGTAGAAGTCGATCATCCTGTTGCGCAATTTTTAACAGGGCATGGAAACTTTAGGGCGAAGCTCTTTTCATTTAGACTTGTGTCTTGGTGTATGTGAGTGTTCTACGACAAATCATGAATTCGAGCAAATAGCACATCATGTTCTCTGGGAGTGCGATCTCTGGCGTCGGGAGCGGGACGATATGTTAAATTCCTTGCGTGTCACATCCGGGGTAGTATACTATTCTGATTTTGTGGCAACAAGGGAGAATTACCAGGCGTTTAGGCGGTTCTGCAATATATTATTGGAATCGATGTGTTAGGTAACAACTCACAGTTTAGGTCCCAATAGTGTTAGATATTTTATAATCCGTGGTGCACGGCAGTTGTGCTTCACTTGACTAGTCATCTCTTTGAGGTTTTAAATGCCTTATTTGTCATATTGCTGTCTCTCACTTTGCCAAGAGGGGAAGTCAATTCCAAAACTTCCTACTTCTACAAATCTCTTCTGATTAAATTCGTTGTGAGTTCCAAGGCAGCTGTAGTTTAACCCCCGGGACGGCAATAGACTTCAATGTTCATTGCCTTTTTTGTGGTCGTCGCTGTTAATTCTGGCTACACAGGAGACACAGTGGTGGGTATGAGTGGTGGGCCTGTCCCGTTAAAGGGCTGTAGAATGTTTCCTCACGATGATTTGATTTAAATTATTTAAATGTCCACATACAAAATTGACTAAAATGTAGGTTATTTTAATGATTTTGTATGCGGACGTTGACACAGAGGTAGCTATCTATTTGATATAGTATGTACATCTTAATAATAACCTATACTTACAAAATAAATAAATTGAATTGAATTAACATATTATTTCATTTGGAAATAAATAATCTCACCCTTTCAAATAAACTTCACATATGATTCCCGAGTAGTATGCTGGAAATTTATTTGTTTATCGCCTGTCATAAACATGTCATAGTGGAAGCAGCCTAGTATTATGTAATAGCTGGGGCGGTTGTTCGTATTACCGCATATTATTATGTATTATTATGTTACTAGCTAATTGTATGCCACGGAACACACGGCTACAACGTTTAGTCAAATATATTTAACAGTTGCTCAGTTCTAAACATTTTTTGTTCATACTTCTAGTAATTTTCATATTATTACCATATAACCCAGCTAAAAACCACTTGCTCTTGCATAAGTTTTAGAATGGTAGTCTATCTAACTATCTACAATGTCATGGTAAATAGGCACGGGGTAGGCAGTGAGAACTGAGTGCCACATAACTTACACACCTCATTCGATGATTTAACATTGATAGCTCTTTTCATGCACGCTCGGCTTCTGACACCTTCTGATAACACCCGATCTATTTGGTTGTGGTAGGTGATTCCAGGTCTGCCACGGCACTTACACCTTCTACTTTCACATTGTATATCTATTTCATAATTCTTTACTCGCGTAACGGAAGCAATCGCTTAGAAAAAGGCAACCAACGAAGCATGACTCTTTTTATATAAACACCAATATTCTCTTTCAGACCAACGCTTTCTCCCATCCACATTGCGAACTCGACCTATAAGTATAACACCGCAGATTTTGCGTAAAGCTGTCATCTCGACGAGCGACGTTTCTCGCTCTCGCTTCCATAAATTAGCGTTGGGATCAGCATCACGTTGTGTACAGCGAGCTGTGCCTACTGGTTCGGGTTTTCACCATCAAGAAGTTTACTAACGCTCCATTCACACTATTCCCTGCACCCACTTACCTTTCTACATCAGCGGTATACCTACCGTACCTGCTAAAAGTGCATTCAAGATATACGGTCTTATTCATTTACTCCAAAACTATATCATCATCCGTTAATCTTGCGCCGGTGAGCGTCGCTTCCGGGGAACGCCCTGACCCGTACTTCGATGTGTTTCGGGTTAGGATTGCAATCCGTTGGATTGACTGGGGTCTGGACAAGCACCTTTCTGGGACATGACCCCCTATATAAACTCTCATAATCTAAATAAAAATCTTTTATAATATATAATCCTGCAATGTTTTTGTTCGGCGGTGTTTTTATGAAAGGTCAAAGCTTTGAAAAAAAAACAGTATATAAACCACTACACCACCGAGCTCAACAAAATTCAATTCACACTCTGTTATTAACAAAGTCGCAACAAAGTAACTACATACGCTAAGTACATCTAAGAGCAAAGTGAGACACTGCTTGTATTATTTATTGACGATTACAGGATTAGTTCTTGTTTCTTGATGTACGTATTTGAATAATTCACTCGTCTAGTGAGGCTAGTGAGGAGTGATTTTACAGGTATGATGTGAAAACGTGTGGTTACAATAAAATTATATTGTTATTGGTACGTGATATTTTTATGAGCAAATTCCATAGATGTTTCCCGATAGTCGGGTCTACAAATGGAAACTTCAATACAAGAAGTATCGCTTGCACGGCGACATCTTAGCTGCGGCAATCCATCGGCTACCTCGAGACTTAGGTATTTATTGATTTATTTAATACTTTATTAACCACAATACAGTGGTTAAAAGGCGGACTTAATGCTAATTGCATTATCTACCAGTCAACTATTGGGCAATGGAGAAAAAATGCGGTTGCGGTTTTTATTAAAATTAAAATTAAATACGTTCGACTCTATAAAGAATATGTTCTTTATATGGTCACCTAACATAAACATAAGAATACATATATACATAAACATAAGAATACATAAACAACTACAACTTACTCTCAACACAATAAGCCTCCACGCAATTGTAATTTGGTTGTGCTCATTTAATTACAGAAGGTACTTCCCATTCCGATGCTTTTTGTTAAACATATTTATATCTCCCCGCCTACCCCGCAAGGAACCTGGCGTGAAGATATACGTACATACATAACAGAACCTCGGTTGACAAACGGCATGGAACACCTCGTGAGAAAAAGTGATTGTAAACCTTAGACTACAATTACAGATATTTAACTACAGTGTAAGATTTGTTCAAACTTAACTAAGATATAAAAGTTGAACGAGTGAAAGTCAAGAATGAATAAATATTTTATACCTACCTACAGATAAATAGAACACTGATGCATAGACTAAACTTTTAGACGTAGAGAATTATAGAGAGAATATTCTATTTGTATTACATTATTACTTCCAAAAATCCTTACTTAATGCATTGTAATGCACAAAAAAAAAGATTTTCGGTAATACCTATAGAAACGGATACTAAATTGCGGAAATATCTGAATGAAGTCTTGCTTAGTTATCACAACTGATACTAATATATTAAGGTTTTAAAGTTTTAAGGTTGTTACTGAACAGTGCCCAATATTTGTCAGAACTTAGCCAATGTACTATCGATGTATATCGATTAAGTTCAAGTGAATTGATTTTCTTCTTGAAACCGAATTTGTTGGAGAAACCTCTGAGAGATCAGTGCATTACAGAGGCATGTAGTTTTTAACGTAAAGGAGTTCGACATAAAGCCAGAATGATAAAGAGGCATAGAGAGCGTTAGAGAACTCTCAGATGGGAGTTGTCGATCATGGGATTCGCAGAGATACAGAAATACAATTCTATCATTGTTGCATGAATCGGGTAACAGATGAGAGTTTGACATGAGTAGAGATTGAACAACTTTTAATTGAAATCGTAAACATCAATTCACAACCCTAAGGCCCCAGTATTGGTTATCAATCGATTAAAAACGGAAAGAAAAAAAGAAAAATGGTAATTAGAGTCAGAAAAAAGAATATAATTATAATACATTTCGTAACATTTCTTTAACTTTATGACAAAGTATTTATTATATGAAACGTTATGCAACAAACTATAACATTTTATATTAAACTTTATACTGTTGTTATTGTTGTTTTGGTTCTAACTACACGCACCTTACCACATACCTACTGTAACGTAGAAATGAGAACTAAATGAGAATTGATAGAATAAATATAATAACATCAAACTAAATTTACAGACAAAAACACAAAAACAAGTCAACTTGACAACTAAAAGAAACAAAACAATAAATTCTTTGATATAAAAAGCTTATAATCTACTAAGGAGTTCACAACACCCACAGCTTCTCCTACAGTTTACTCTGTCAGAATGTAACGTAGGTATTATAGACGTATATATTGTACACTCAGGTGAAGCAAACGAGCGGTGATAGCCTAGTGCATGAAACCGGCCTATTGACCAACTGGTCTGCGGTTCGAATCCAGGCGGCATGTATCACAAAATTCGGTTTTTTTAGGAACTACATACTTATTACTTGCTCGGCAGTATAGGAAAACATCGTTAGGAAACCCACACGTTTAAGAAATGATATTTCGAAAGATGTGTGTCCTAAAGAAAGATCTGATTCTCCCTCTGGGTTCTGGAGGTCTAACGGCAGCCGCTCCATGTAAAAATCAGTGTTTTCGCCAAATCCTAAGGCTTAGGTAGCGGACTCCGCCAATCCTAAAGACGAGCTCGGTTGCTCGGTCGTGAATGACGCGACTTTGACACCAACGCTCGTGGGTGATTCCCACACAATGCAAACATTTGTGTGCATGAACATATTGAACATGTCTGTTTGTCTTGGTCTGAATGTTTTAAGAGAGGTAGGGCGCATCAAAGCAGCTCGTCTGGAGAAGTACCTCCACCTCACAGAAAACCGCAGCCAAATAACAAATTCTAGAGGATTGTTGTGTTCCTGTATGAGTGAGGTCACCAGTAAGCTCCCAAGGAGTTGTTGTGTAAGCAGCAGAGGAGACATCGCGTGAGTGATACTTAATATATAGCAAACGTTAATAGGCTACGGTACCCGCTTTATATCAGGTGGGCCGTATGCTTGTATGCCTCCCGACGTAGTATAAAAAAACAAAACGACATAACGCGAAGAAGAATCCAAACCTAGGTGAAGTTCCAGAAAGTCAGCTTCCTCTTTCTACATATTTATTGGGAGGCGATTATTTTACGAGAACTTTAGTTGCCCAGTTCGTTGTTATTTCTATAGTTTACATTTTGTACAAGTATCCATTGTTATTCTCATCAATAGATACGTTTAGTCTGATGCATAACAAGTTTCGCAACTATGTATACCGGCGAGCATTTCCAGTTAAGGTCATCACATTCGTAGCGTCATATCAATTATTTCTGCATAAAGCTCCGACGCGCACTTTACGAGGTGCGTCGCCCGCGGCGTACGCGCGAGATACGAGCTCGGAACGTCCGAAGCTGCGGGCCTTAACGGGAGTGTACCGTGTATTTACTCTTAATTTATTTAGATAGTAACTTCCTTGGATCTGTGCGGGGAGTTACGATTCCTGCATGGCCCATGTAGAAATATTGCCGTGGGTCATTTTAATGGATTATATTCAAATGCAGGAAGCATATTGCAATCGCGTTCATTTGTTTAAGGTTTGTCAAGTAAAATATATTTTAGGTTTCGGTTCAAAAAGGTGATATAATACTCCTACATGCGTGTGTCAGGAATGTGCAATAGACAATGTCAAAGGTTTGTGTGTAATATTAACAGCTGATTAATTGTTTTTTTTTATACAACGTCGAGAGGCATACAAGCATACGGTCCACCTGATGTAAAGAAGTTACCGTAGCCTATTAACGCTTGTAACATGTATCACTTGCGCGATGCCTCCGCTGCTGCGTACACAGCAACTCCTTAGGAGCTTACTGGTGACCTCACTCACACGCAGGAACACAACAACCCTTTAGGGAGTAGTTATTTGGCTGCGGTTTTCTGTGAGGTGGAAGTACTTCCCGAGGCGGGATGCTTTGATGCGCCCTACCTTATTCTTAAAAACACTGTTTAAAAACATCTTCATTTAAAAACATTGATTGAGGCGGCATCGCACGTGTGACACTTAATGTATTGCAAGCGTTAAAAGGCTACAGTTACCGCTTTACATCAAGTGGGCCGTATGCTTGTATGCCTCCTGACGTTGTATATAAAAAAAGATATCGCATTCGCGTTTTTTTTTTTTGTTTTTCGCCCAAGAAACGTCTAGAAATTTGTATGAAATCCTGAGGTTCTGAAACGTTCCGTTAGTGGCGCTGCTACCAATGTATCGGGTCTTTGTAAGATTCACATCCAAGCCGCCCTCTACGTGGTACGGAATACTATGATTGTTAGTCTGTGACCACGGCCGGTGCAATATTGATCAAGTCAAGACAGGGACTTCTTCCCGCGCTTTTGACGAGTGACATTGTTGTTTTACTTAAAAATTTTATAATTCAGTATAAAATTAGTTTTGTGTGACAATTTCGATAGTATTTTGTAACATAAGTGCTAGTGAAATTATACAGTAATGAAAAAAACTCAAATATAACACGTTTATGCACTTTTTGGAAGACGTGAATGAGTTCTTCAAGAAAACCTTGTAAAAATCACTATCGTTTTACGGGTGATATTTAAATTGGGTTGATTCTATGGGTCTATGTACCCTTCCCAAGTATTTTTTCAGCACAGTTCCTGAAGCTGGAACATAGAATTAAGATTTTCAAATGGTTCTAAAACTGAAAACTTTGACACTGGCATAAAGTAGCAACACTATTGCCATATATATACAAAAAAAAAGTCAAGACAGGTGATAGTGTAACAAAATGACTTCAGTGAAATCGTACTTAAATTTGCCCAATATACGTGGAATCAGTCGTAGGCTTCGTTATAAAAATAGAATTTTCAAACTTGGGTAACAATTGGCGACGATATCCTGTAATATATATATTACAATAAGCCGGACCACATATGAAAGGTTCAATGTAAAAAGCGCCGGAAAAATCACATATTAATTAAGGTTCTAAAGAAAAATCCCTGTGACGACAAAAAAAATTAAAATCAATTAAGACATTTAAAGGTTTTACATACATAGAATTGGCAATTTCGCATTTATTGTTTAAATACGAAGACAGACCTAACGAGTTGGGTGGCGCAGTGGTTAGTAACGCTACTTTTAAGGCTTGAGGGTTCGATTCCCACGCAGGACAAACATCATCAAAGCAGCTGTCTTGGGAAGTGCCTCCACCTCCCAGAAAACCGCAGTCAAATAACAACTGCCTGGAGGGTTGTGTTCCTGCGAGTGAGTGAGGTCACTAGTAAGCTTCTAAGGAGTAGGTATGTTAGCAGCAGTGGTGGCACCACGCTAGTGATACTTACGAGCTCGGTTGCGCAGTGGTGAAACGCGTTGTTACACTACTGTGACACCAACGCTCGTGGGTTCGATTCCCACACAGTACAAACATTTGTGTGCATGAACATGTCTGTTTGTTTTGGTCTGGGTATTTTCTATGTATGATAAGTATGTTATTTACAAAAAAAAAAATGTATTTACGCATGTTTATCAGTTGTCTAGTACCCATAACACAAGCTTCGCTTACTTTGGGGCTAGATGGCGCTGTGTAATTTGTCCGACAATATTTATTTATTTATTAATGTATTGAAATGTTTATTGGTTACGGTAACCGGTTTACATCAGGTGAGCCGAATGCATGTATTGCACTCCAGACGATGTAAAACAAATACAATGGTCCAAACAAATTTACGGAATCCCTAACTGTAGTAATATAGTGTGTATAATAGATCCAGTTGTGAAAATGATCTAATATTGTCAATTTTACATCCACCCTTTTGAAGTCGGTTAAATAGGCATACGGTATCGACACTTAAGATCACCATCGCACTTCTAGTGCAAGAGATAGATACCTAATGCTACTAATGTACAGTCATCTTCTATTATAAGCCAATGACTAAGCGATCAACATTGCTATTGTCGGCCGTAACGAACGAACACAATGATAGCAACTTGATTCGGGCTCGCTTTGAATCCATTCGTCTACAGTCTGCAAAGTGCCTGTTAATGTCCTATCGCCCATTAGGTTTTATAACCAGTTACCACATAAACTTTTCTTCTTTTCATAATTTATCATATATTTCATTCGAAACTAATTACCATAAAATGTACTTATTTCATCAACAGATTATTATTTTACAAATCAATTATCTTCTTTTTCTTAGCCTTATTCCGTTTACTAATTCATTAGAATTTGCGGGTTCCGCTACCTAAGCTTCAGAATTTTAGCCAAGACACTGATTTTTACATCGAGCGACAGTCGTCAGACCTACGCAACCCAGAGGGAATACCTTTTATAGGTAAGGTCACACGTCTTTCAATTTTTTCTTGGACGTGTGGGTTTCCTCACGATGTTTTCCTTCACCGCCGAGCAAAGGATTGTTACACATATGTACATAAATCCGAAAACACGATTTTAGTGGTCTGAATTCGAACCAGGGACTAGTTAATCAATAGGCTGGTTCTTTATCCACTGGGTTGTCACTGCTTAATATAATATACAATATTTTAGAAATGAATTATATAGTAACTAAATCATTCTCTTATTTGTAGCAATTAGTATTAAATTCATACACATTTCTACCACCGTAATAAATCACGGTTGAAGTGTGTATCATAATGTACTACCACATACATTTCTTTGCTATTAATTCAGTCTTCTTTCAAAAATATCCGTTTCTTAAAAAAAATATATTGTTATTGAGTTAGGAAACGTAAGTTTTATTACAGGGATTTATCACTTAAGGATTATATTAAACACCGTCTAAATAAAGAAATTTAGGGTGTCAAAATGGGCTGATAAAAATGATAGTTCGTATAATCTTTAAAACTAAGCTAATCAGGTATTTGAAATTTCTGCAGTTTACACTATGTGCCGATTACCACGTGTACCGATACTATTTCTTTCACGAGTTATTGCAATATATAAACTGGATAAGAATGGTACTGTAATGCCTGATCTATACTCTACAGACTCGTGCTTCTAATGAAGGCTCTCGTTTGAGCCGTAACGAACGAAGGCTATAAGAGCACTAGTCATTTGTACTCTCAATTTATCCAGGTAATCTGCTTGCCTCGTGCCTTACCTCCTCTGACTTAGTCCACAAAACCAGCGCCAAGCGGAGCGAGCGCGAGGCTAGGCTAAGGAAGAGATGAGTGCCTGTTATGCGCAGTCCACAGGCTCACTTCCTAGAGATTGTGGATTGCGCATAAGATTACTTGAGCCGATTTGTACTTGATTGATTATGTTTAACATTTATCACGAGTTGCATCTTTTAAATAATTCAATCCGTCATTTATATAGACTGTTAGTCTGCTAATCGTTAAGTATCATACATCCCGTACCTTCGTCTGTCCACGTTGTTAAAAAAAGTCAGCGAGCGACATTCCCGCGTCGGAGGCAGATATCAAGATAAGTAAGTAATTAAGAACCATAACAGACTCTGGGCTTTTCTTGCAAGTTGAAACACACACTACGTATTGCGTTTTTTCCCGACGCCTATGCATAGATGAAATTTTAGTGGGCTGGGAAGTAGTTAAAATTCCAATAAGAGTTTTATATGGCGCTAATAAAATCTCGTGTATTGTATTTAGTGCACCTTTCAGGCCATTTAAGTTAATGCTAATTGTATTTGCTCGTAGTGGCAGTGGCAACAATGTATGTAGCGCTCGGGAACAACCAATACACATGCGTCATAATGGGGGTAGGTTTTGGGTAAAGAAGATGTACACCTTATAGTAATTATAGTGCACGAGAGCAGTGATAGTCTAGTGGGTGGAGAACTAGCCTATTAACCGAGTAGTTCCTTGAATCCTGGTGCGGACATGCACTAAGTTTGTGTTGTCGGAGTACATATATATCATTTTATGTACATATTTATAATTTTGTGCAAATTTATATCGTACAGATTTGTAATTATCACTTGCTCAGTGGTAAAGGAAAACATCGTGAGAAAACCTGTACGCGCGATTTCACTTAAGAAAGATCTTGTTTTTCTTCTAGATTACCAGGATCTGATGGCAGTAGCTTCATATCAAAACCAGTTTCTTTACCAAATCCTTAGGTTTAGGCTGCGGACCCTGCCAGTCCTAACGAGGCAAAGCTGGAAAGAAGATTCAGTTCTAATTACAATATCTCATTAAAAAACCAGTTGAGAATGCGCAAGCTTGCATTGCCAGAGGAACACCTAACTCATCAATTACATAACAATTCAATATTTTTTTTTAATTTGTCGGCCATTTTGACCATGTTCCTTATTCGACTTATACTCCATTCTAATCACGAAGTCCCATAATGACTCTCTACACGAACGTACTCTGCACATTTCACATTTCCGATACGATCCGATATTTATTTGAGTTACTCTAGTATTATTTAATTAATTTTACAAATTATTTACTTATTTATCAGAAACATAATGAATAGTGTATACAGCATATACATAAACTTACAAAGTTTTTTCGCATACACAATCTGCGCATTAATCGTTTTAAAAATAGACAATATTAAAATCAAGTGAGTGATTATAAAAAAGGTAAGATGTCCAGTGTGAGTGTGTAAGGATCTATGCTATGCATGAGGTGCTAAGTTGATGACAATGGAGACCGAACCTCTTCTTCGAACTTTTCGCCTGCATACATTATATTACATAAAAAACATGAGACTACAAGCCAGAAAGAATGCGTACTAGATAGAATTGGTGGAAGGTTATTAACATATCTTCTTTTTTTAGTATGTATGTATGTATATCTTCACGCCTATATAGGTAAAACAATATACTTTTCAGGAACACCGTTCCTATATGAAATCTATATGTTTATCTGTGCGTTTGTCGGTGTGTGCGTTTTTTTTGAATATACGAATGTTGACTTCAGATTCGGATTCAGCATAAAAAAGTAGAATAGGAATGTTCAGGAACACCGTTCCTATCTCTTAAGGAACATGGTCAAATGGGCGACAAATTAAAAAAAATAAATTGAATTGTTATATAATTGACGAGCCAGGTGTTCCTCTGGCAATGCAAGCTTGCGCATTCTCAACTAGTTTTTACTACTAATATGGCCGAAAGGGCATGAAAGTAGAATAAATGCGGTTGAAATGCGAGCGTTGCTCAAATTAAAAAAAAAAGTGTGTGATGATTATGTAAGAAACAGAGTTGGTCTGTAATAGAGTATCTGTGTTAAGACTAGAAGGGGTATGCTCTGTTCGTTGGACATGTAGAAAGATCTATCCATAACTTCACGCCAAGTCTCTTGCAGGGTAGGCAGAGGGAGCCAAGCGCCACATAACTAGGTCCTTATACATACACCTCACTGGCTTCTTTAACATTCTTAGTTCTTCTCATGCACGCTCGCCGGTTTCTAGGGCTCCTAACATCATCTGATAAGACAGATAAATTTGGTCATGGTAGGTAAGTCTCGACCTTCCTCGCCTCCTTCAATTTTCCACTTTCACGTTGTATATAGAAATATTGCAGAAGGAAAGAATGATGAAACATGTATACAATGCGAATGTCAAAGGATGTAATAGCCGTCAAAATGGTCATCTTTTATCAGAAAGTGATATCAAGAGCCCTATGCCTAGTTAATTACCTTTTTTGCGTCTGATTGTCAACTGATTTGCTTTTTTTTTATTTGTTTATTAGTTTATGATAGATAGATTCTTTATTTGTATCTCCAGCAGACACATAACAATTTGTTACAATTATGCTTATAAATGTAAGCAATACAAAGAAACATGTTCACTGTAGAGGAGGAAAAATTATATGTGCTATAATTATGATGCTACTTATCTTAGTTTTTTGTGAGGTGGACTTACTAACAGTAGTGGGTGGGTGCCGGCTGGCGCTAGGCCGTATGAACTAATTGGTGGCGGAAGCACACAAAGCAGGTTAGACAAATTGCATATTTTTTTTCTACAGTAAAACCTGTGGGCTTCTTTAGAAAGGGTGATTTTTACAGAGTTGAGAATACACGAGTGATGGCCTTGGGCAGGGCAAGTTTCCAAGTTTAATAGATGGTTTTTTTTGTAAAAGTACGCATGACCAATAAGTCAGAACAGCTCAAGCTGTAGCTGTTCATCCGATTATATTGAATGGAGCGTGATATAACTTTTTTTTAGGTATCGAAATCAGCCTATAATTTTTACAATTAAAGAAATGTATTAAAATCAGCATTGTTATTTACCCATAATTCATATTAAATGTCATTACATAACTTAAATTCAAACAAACTGCGAAAACAGACAGGCGTTCTAAAAAAGTTGTTTTTATTTCTATTCTATATCAGACATTACAGTTTTCAAATATTCCATTATAATGTATATATGTATATATATTGTTTTTTTATATTTTTTTTATATATTGTCGGACAAATTACACAGCGCCACCTAGCCCCAAAGTAAGCGAAGCTTGTGTTATGGGTACTAGACAACTGATAAACATACGTAAATACATACTTATTATACATAGAAAATACCCAGACCAATACAAACAGACATGTTCATGCACACAAATGTTTGTACTGTGTGGGAATCGAACCCACGAGCGTTGGTGTCAAAGTAGGGTAACAGCGCGTTTCACCACTGAGCAACCGAGCTCGTCAATAGTAAGTATACACATATATAGATATAATGAGGATAATAATGGATAGCTGCGTACCCTGAGCAGTTCCCCATGTCTGTGTATATCTAATTACATGATACTCAATTCTCATACGGACTCGGCGTCGTGAATAATTACGAAAGACCATATTGGTCGCGAGCCCCTGACACGTTTTTATAACTACTAGATACGTCAAGGAATCCGATAATTGCAACCGCAATCGTGCATAGGATATGTATTCCGGAATTATTACAATGTTCGCTATAGATCCCATCAGTGTGAAACTGTCCAGCCTTCATGGAGCCAATTTGAGGCCAATATACAAGAAAACTTACGCGAAAACGGTAAAAAGTGCTAGAAAACGATACGGGTTTCTTACTTAGTTTGTTGACGAGGTTTATCATGAATGCAACATTGTTCTGCGGTGATAATGATGTTTTATGATCTATTCTATAAACGGTATATCATGGAGCGTGCTCAAAGTAAGGAATAGTCAAAGAAATGACAGAGGAGCTGCTTTCTGCTTTAAAAGGACAGTGTTCGAATGAGCTAGAAATTTTGCTGTACCGTTTAAGAATATATTCTCAAAAGCCCTTAAATTATTTCGGCTTTAGTAACTGGGCTTACTTGACGTAACTTGATATTTTTTTATACCACAAAGGTGGCAATCAAGCGTATAACGGTGTGCCTTATGGAAAGCAGTTACAGTAGCCTATGGACATTTGCAACACCAGGGGTGTCACTCATGCGTTGCCGACCCTGTAAACGCCTTTTCACACCTTGCTCGAAGAACCCTATGCTGTAGTCCCTTGGGAGAACCTCGGCTTTATTTCATGACTTGAGAGTTCTTGGAAGAAAACTTCACTGGAACCGCACAGTACGCAACCATTGCGGTTCCAGTGTGTGAGGGTGAACTCCCCGCCGTCGCACAGTGTGAGAAGTTTGCAATCTAGCTCGATTTAATTGATAATTTCCAGTTACTCCAATTTATGTTGAATTTTTTTTTAATCATACTACTACTACTTTTTTGGTAATAATAAATCAAGGCTATTTCACAGTAAAGTTGTCAAAATAAATTGGTCCAAAAAATAGTTATTCAGGCTTATATGTCTCTTAACTATATAATAATTTAGCATTATGTCTGAGTTTTCAAATTCAATTCAAATTCATTGCGCTTTCTTGCGACACTCGTGCATTTTTTTTCTAGAATGCCTGTTCAAATAACAAAAAAAGAATGTTTTGATGTATGGCAATCACATGGACCTCGTAGCCTTTTTGTCGCAGTTTTTGAACTTCTTAAACTCAAATATTCATCTATTAAGTTTTCGGAAGAGGCTCAAAACTAAATTAAGGCCAATTTAAGAATATGATGCTGTAAATTTGAGCAAAACTGGGCTCGTCATCGAGATCGTTTCTTAACCAAATATGCTACTTGGCGGAATGTAAATATTAGTTAACCAGAAGCTGTACTTACTAAAACTCGAAATTCCTTCTTCATCTCACACTTTAAAAATAAATGGACCAGGTATTTTTTTTTAGCCTATTAATGCTTGCGATATATTAAGTATCACTCGCGTGATGCCTCCTCTGCTGCTTACACAGCAACTCCTTGGGAGCTTACTGGTGACCTCACTCACACGCAGGAACACAACAACCCTCTAGGAAGTTGTTATTTGGCTGCGGTTTTCTTTGAGGTGGAGGTACTTGCCCAGACGGGCTACTTTGATGCGCCCTACCTCTCTTAAAACATCCAGACCAAGACAAACAGACGTGTTCATGCACACAAATGTTTGCCTTGCGTGGGAATCGAACCCACGAGCGTTGGTGTCAAAGTCGCGTCATTCACAACTGAGCCACCACAATCAAAAAGTCACGAATAGATTGCAATGGTAAATGAGGCGAATTTACGCAAACAGGGAAAAAGCAAAACAGCTATTTTTAATGAACTGTCAGCATCTTCAAAATTTAATTTTATTAAGTTTAAGGTAATTAATTAAAAATTAAAAAAGCTCGTTTAAGTCAAGGCAACGATTCTTTGCGTATGTGTAATGATGATGCGCTAAGTATGATTGTAGATGTAAGCTTTCGACTCATTAATATAAAATAACACGTGAAAACATCAATAAAATGTCAAAAAAATTGTTACCTTCCTATAACAAAATGAAAGAAGCAAAAAAACGCTGCTATCCCGCAGATATAAGCGTAAATGAAACGGCTGCTGTATGCGATCTCCAATTCCTAGTAGATCACACTGTTCGGCGTTTTTGTCTCTCACAAAAAGAAGTTTTAGGAAGTACGGCAGAATTAAAATTTATGTTGAAAATTTTGGTTTGAAGGAATTATCTCTGTTTACACAAACACAGTAGACAGACAGACTAACTTTTTTTTTCAAACTTATCTTGTATTATCCCATTAACCATATATAAATAAAGAAAATATCTTTTACTACAATAAAATATGTTTAATTCATCTTAGTATATTTTTTTTATAAAATCTAATAAATTAATCAAATACAAAATACCGAAAATTGTTTTGCAAGCATACATTATGCGTAAAGACAGTACAATTGGCTCAATAATCAATTTGAAATTTGTTAAAAATACATTATTTAAAGCTTTTTGAAGTGAAATGTAGCAAAACCAAAAGAGTTGTTTCGTACTGTGTTTTAAGGTCCAAGGGCACGGCACGGCAACTAATCCATAACAGATGAGTTGTATGGTTTGCCCCCCGACGTATAATAAAACATACATAGTACGTAACTTCAAAAGACTCTCAATACGACGCGATTAACCGCGGTATAATACCGTCATAAAACATAATCGGGTTACTAAGCCGACACATGAGTAACACTAATCTAAGTACAAGTGACATAATTGGCCAGGAAGTCACCTCCAGCTTATGTATAGACCATATACCTGGAGTACTTAAATCCTTCTATCACAAATGATGAGCTCTATTCTATCCGGTGCATCTTCACATCCAGTCCTGTGCGGATACGCAGAGATAACAAGCGCTACTAGGCTGGATCCTTACATCAATTACTAGCTTCTTTAAAATTCATGGCATTTTCATGCACTTTCCTGACGTAGCATTCTGATGAAATGAAGATGTCGTGGTAAGTGTTCCTTCAGCTCTTAAATACTTCAACGTCTTGAAGTTGCAAGCCTACGCTTTTTGTGAGGACGAGGGTATCCAACTCCCGTTGCCACACGGAGTTTTTGGATTAACACCGCATTGTGTATAGCCAACAGTTCTGTATTGAAATCTCTCCTCCGATTATGGAGTAGCATATTGGAATGTTTACTGTCCTCTGTCTCTCTCTCAAGATGCTACGCGTGAGTTGCGAACGGAACACTGTAAGAACACAGTAGAGAGATATAACCAGTATCACAGCTGGTTCACTTTGGCCTTTATCCACATTACCAACGTGAATATTTACACAGTCAGGATTGTCTCTTTCCATGACCGTGAACAGAAAGCGTAGAACGTAAAAGGTTATTTCGAGACATTAGTCGTGATTGATTTAACTGTAACTTTGCATAGAATCGTGCAGTGGCGCCTATTTGCTATATGCGATCTGACATGTGATGTTATCTTACTGCTTATATTACTATACTGTGGTAATGAAAAGTACATACGTATTTTTTTAGCGTTAAAGGTCATGTTTACCGATTTTAAACCCACATCTACCTACGCAAGTGTATAAGAGTGACAGGTATAGAGCGACGACTGGGGAAACCCGCGAGATGGCGTTGACAATGCATCGCAAAGGAGGGACAACCGTTATTTATTATATGCAAATTCCTGCCGCCCACGCGCGCTGCCTTGTCCTTGCCTATACAGCATGTTTCTGTTCGTTTCTTTTTGAAGATATTGTCAGGGCAGGACAGAACTGTTTCAGGGAATTTATTATAGAATCGAATACTATTTACAACCAAAAATGTACCAATTCTAGCAAGCTGATGTATAGGCCTATGTAACTTTATGTTAATGCGAGCATACACTATTTTCATAAATGTGACGACAAAAATATCTAACACATAAGTAAATGTTTCATAAGCATTACACACACATAAAATCATATAAAGATAGAGAGGTATTAGTGAAGATATGGAACTGTCTCTGAGTTATTCCCTGAAGCGCATCTCATAATTAGAGCGAATAACTCCTTTTTTGTAAGATAAAAGTGTTTCAATGTCGTCCTCACATCAGTGTATTTATTATACATCTACTTTCACAACATTATGTTGTGAAAGTAGATGAAATAGACTAGACGCGCAGTAGCCACGTCCGTCAATTGTCTGATTCTCCTAGCTGCATATGGGTCGGAGCTGAGCTTACCGGCAAGTTTATTTATGTGGAATACTACTGCATTTCCATGAAATACATGAAATAAATAATATGATAAATAAATTCTAACCTATTATTTGCAATGACAACCTCTGCATTAGCAGAAGTTACAATTATTCTATGATTAGCGCCACGAAATCATTAATTGCTTATATTGTTTATAAAACAATCACATAATTAATGAATAATTAATTGATCATGTTATATTTCACTTGAGAGCCCGATGGCGTCGTTGCGCGTGTCATTCTAATCGCACACGCAGGTTAAGCAACGTCTACCTGCAACCTGTCTATGGATGGGTTTATCTATCTCAAGTTTCTCCGTACTTCGGAGGGCACGTTAAGCCGTCGGTCCCGGCTGTTGTCGATAGATGACAGTAGTTAAGTCAGTGGCCAAGAGTAGTAAGAGCAGCGTGGGAAGGGAGACCCGTATCCCTGCAGTGGGATAAGTAAGGGTTGATGTGGTGTGTGGTTATATTTCACTTACCTTAGACATGCAGTTAGTCTGTCTTGAGTTGAAACGGTAGAACAAAATTTCGATTTTTTTTTAATATTCGTGTGTTAACGCTTCACTAACTTAGTAAATCTTGTAATACTCGTAATCATGAAAATTTGTGCCTCTCAAATTCATCCACAATTTATATCTTTAAAATTATAAATTCAATATCTAAACATCTTGACCATCTTTATATTGTCTACTAGAAATGTTCTATTACTTATTTTCTGTTTTTTATTCCTCTTCAGCAAGTAATGTAATTAGTAGCATGCCAATCAACACGTGTTGTTGTTATCCCAAAGAATTGAAAATAGAATGATGATGATGGTATATCGAATTGTACTTACCTAAAATAAACAGAAGTTCGTGCATCTGCAGGATTTCATGCTCGCGTATATAATACTTACGGGTATAGTCTGCGCTGTGATTCGTGTTATATTTGCGCTCGCCCCTAAAGATTCATATAGCTATATATTTTTTTGATTTTCTGAGCTTCTTGTGCTAGATCACTTTTCTCTTCTTCGTGAATTTTTTACCCTGGTTAGGTAAGATTTTTAAGTATTTTTTAATTAGTTGGTTAGAAAACTTTTTAAGCTACGGGTGACGGTATCAGTGGTGAAAGTCACTAATTAGGTATATAAACAAACGGCTACTTCAATTTAAAGTAAACTTTACAGACAAACTATCACAGTTCTCAGACTAGAATATTTATTATGTTTTAACTGTAGTTTGTTATTTATGAGTCTGTAAACAGTTTCACACGCCACATGTACGTTTTAGGACGAGATGGCGCTAACGCGGATATGGCGCTGGCTGACCAGTGAATTCTAACGCACCTAAACTTATCACCTTAGATGCACGCACACTGAATTAATCACATTGATACAGTATTAAATGTGAGAAATGGTTTTATACTAACTGGATATATACAGGACTTCTATCATAATTATATCGCGATTGTTTGACAGTTTAGTTACGAGATAAATGATTTTCTAGCGTTTACAAATTGTATAGTAACGTTTCGCATCGCAATTTTATACGAAGTATTTCATCTTTATCGTGCATGACGCTATGAATGTTGAAGAAGCGAGTGAGGTTTGTAAGTCATGTGGCGCTCCGTTCTCACTGACTACCCGGCAAGGGATTGATGTTTTAGATAGATATTTGATTAATGAAAATGAAAAATGAAAAAATATTTATTCAGTTACTTATACATTGTTGCGGTACTGTGGTAGGAGTCACTGTATAAGCAAATAAATGCTTGTGTTCGGGGGCTTCGCTCTTCCTTGAGGTTATATATGTATGTATGTATGTATATCTTCACGTCAGGTCCCTTGCGAGGCAGGCAGAGTGAACCGAGTTTATATAATAGAAATAATAGAGAGGTTATATAAAGTAACTTATTCTAGGTACAAATTTCTTGAGATATATTGTTTTAGTTATAATTATAGTTTAAAACTGTGTGATGGTAAAATTGTAAATATATATATATATATAAATATGTATATGTATGATGTGTGTATATTAATGAGACAGTTTTTAGGAAACCGACCGACGATCTTGTGAAGATCGCAGGAAGCCAATGGATGCAAGCGGCACAGGACCGATCGCAGTGGTAGTCTAAGGAAGAAGCCTGTGCACAGCTGTGGACATCCTTTGGCTGAAATGATGATGATAATGGCCACGAGAAGAGTTATCTATAGAAATAATAACGAATAAAATAATATGTTGCTTTAATGCGCACACTGTAGCTCTCCGATCGTCCCACGCGTGAGGTCATTACGAATCGCATCAATGATAGTCAATGTTCCTTAGTCCCACTGGAGGACAAGGGACAATGGTAGAACTAGGACTAAGACAAGTTTAGCACAGCGCGTAATGTGTGTACGAAGATATAGACTGTAAATATAATAATATATAATCTTGTAAATTATAAGTAGCTAATAATCTTCCTTATGTATATATATTTTATATAACATCGAGAGTCATACAAACATACGGCCCACCTGATGTAAAGTAGTCACCGTAGTCTATGAACACTTGCAATAAACTAAATATCGCAAGCGGAAATCCTTCCCTACCGCTAACAGATCAACTCCTTAGGAGTTTACTAGTAACCTTTTTAAGTAAGTTTTATATAGAGGTAGGACAATGCGGGCTGCATTGTCCTACCTCTATTAAAATCCAGGTAAGGAACATAATTCCTTCCCTCCAGGGAGTTGTTGTTTGGCTACGGTTTTCTGTGAGGTGGAGGCACTTCCCCAGATGGACTTGACATATTAACATAATCCTCTAACAAAACATGCAGACTAAAACAAACAGACATGTTCATGTACACAAATCTTGTATGGGAATCGAACCCACAAGTCCTGGTGTCAAAGCAGCGTTATTAACCACTGCGTCACCGAGCTCGTCATAATATTGGTATTACTATAATCACATATAAATAGTTATTTATTTATTTGTTTAGTTATGAGTAACTATTTTTGTTTTTATAGTTTAGTGACTTTTAGGCCACGTGAACAACTCACGGTAGTTAACTGCTTCACATTAGGCAGCGCGTATGCTTGTTTAGCACAACATCTAGCAGTATTCAAAAAATTATCTATCTATGTGTTAGTAGAAGAAAGCTGTTGATATCATCTTCAAACAACTCATCTGAACACAATCCGTTGTACAATGAGTAGAAAACAAGGTAGGCAAAATCTCTAAAACTCAAAAGCTCGATACGTCGCGTAAACTTAAGATTATTAGCAAGATCTTAGCTGATGTCCAGATACTTTCGTCCAAAGATGACTCCATACGCCGTCTCTTTTGAGTCTTCTATAACCGTAAGTCTTTTCCCCGAACTAAATTACCATTTCGCTCTATTGAGCCCGCCAGCTTGTCCGTAAGCTCTCGGTGACTTCGGAACTAAACTTCATTGGAGATCACGACACCCATTGGGATTCTCCCAATGCTCTTGGTGATGGTTGGATGGACGGGACAATTGTAATATTTTTTCCCAAAATACATACATACATACATATAATCACGCCTCTATCCCGTAGGGGTAGGCAGAGACCACTTCTTTCCACTTGCTACGATCCTTACATACTTGTTTCGCTTCGTCCACTCTCATTATTCTCTTCATACATGCTCTTCGGTTTAGGGTACTCTTGACCTGGCCTTTTCTCAGGACGTCCCTGATTTGATCTCGAAACGTCCGCCTAGGTCTACCCCTTCCAACAATTTCATTCACACTCGCCTTATACACTTTTTTCGTCAATCGTGCTTCGTTCATTCTCTCGACATGGCCAAACCATCTCAGCATACCTTTCTCAATTTTTGTCACTACATCTTCTTCGTTGTACAATGAGTAGAAAACAAGGTAGGCAAAATCTCTAAAACTCAAAACAAAATGGGAAATTAATAACGATAGAAATAGTAATTGATTTTAACTTGTTATGTACATAATGTTTAATACTACCGCGTAACCCGCAGGCTTAATTAAAAACGGTAGAAAGGGGTGGTTTGATTGTCATGCGTTCGTCAAATAGTGGACAGACCGATACGCCTACTTGCTATACACGGTTCGTAATGCCTCGTCTAACTCATTAGATATCCTGCTTTAATAAGAAGGTGGTTGGTAGCACTCCTACAGGTTGTGCGTATAAACCGGCGAGAGAGTGTGTAAATGAGTGCCCTAGGGATTCCATTCGACATAAACATTAATTTATTTTAAGAGGGTGCACAAAGCTAAGTGGCGCCCTCATTTTGTTTTTATTAATAACGCTGAATTTAAGACCAATTCCAAAAAAAAACGCTCTATAGGGCACTGAAGAACCATCTTTATGTTTTTTGATACATATTCTGTTTTTATTATTTATGTAGAATTAGTCATACTTTTGATTATTGCTATTAGTGGCCACAATAAGCAATAATTAAAATTTTGGTTACTTGTCATATATAATAAATACAAGATATGTTTAAAAAAAACGTAAATATTTTTATACGACGAGCTCGGTGGCGCAGTAGTGAAACGCGCTGTTACGCTACTTTGACACCAACGCTCGTGTGTTCGATTCCCACACAGTACAAACATTTGTGTGCATGAACATGTCTGTTTGTCTTGGTCTGGGTATTTTCTATGTATAATAAGTATGTATTTACAAAAAAAATAAATGTATGTACGTATGTTTATCAGTTGTTTAATACCCATAACACAAGCTTCGCTTACTTTGGGGCCAGGCGGCGCTGTGTAATTAGTCCGACAATATTTATTTATATTAATTTTTATATAATTATTTTTACTTCAGTGCACTATAGAGCGTTTTTTTGAATTGGTCTTAAATACAGCGTTATTAATAAAAACAAAATGAGGGCGCCACTTAGCTTTGTGCACCCTCTTAAACAGTGTAATATAATAGCATAATTTGATATCAAACGTGTATAAAAGTTTACTAAACTTACATTAAAAGTTTTGAAATAAATTATTACAAAATTTAAAAGTTTAAAATCTGAGAACCAGTTTCAATAAAGTTTTCAATTAAACCAAATTTATATAAAAATGACTATTGAACAGTAAGTGGCTTCGGGCGGCTTCTGTGACGCATGCGAGGGAGTTTGTGACTATTGCTCCGCAGTACTTGTTTGACATGTTGGAGTTCCTCCTCTAGATGCCCAGCGTCGCAGATGCCGTGTGCCCTGTATGGGTCAACCCATACAGATAAATATCTCAATGGTAACTCACACCACCATCCATGTCAGTTAGCTACCGTAGGCAAATCTTTGTTTCTGAGAGCATACGGCATCTGCGACGCTGGGCATCTAGAGGAGGAACTCCAACTGCGGAGCAATAGTCACAAACTCCCTCGCCATCGTCACAGAAGCCGCCCGAAGCCACCTACAGTTGAACGTCAACCTGCTATCTTACCATACTTAAAGGGAGTCACAGACAAAATTGGCAATCTTACGGCGAGCTTCGATTAAAACTTATTTCAAGCCCTATAAGAAGAGCAGTCAATTTCTAAGACCTATCAAGTGTAATATCCCCTTACAAGATGCAAGAGTATACAAATTAGACTGCGAATGTGGTTTATTATACATAGGGTATAGGGCAAACAAAGAGAAGCATAGGTACTCTAGTGAAAGAACACATTGCTAACATGAAGAATAGGCGTGATAAAAACTCTGCAGTATGTGAACATACACTGGACCAGCCAAACCATTACATGCGGTTCAATAAACCACATATCCTCGCCAAGGAGAATCGCTACATGCGTAGAATGCTACGCGAGGCTATTGAAATAAGAAAACACCCCAATTTCAATAGAGAAGAAGGCAAGTACCACTTGCTTAGGATCCAGTTCTAAAAATAATCAAGTCACAAACCCAGAGATCTATTCAAAAAAGTTCGGACACCGTTAGCGATTTTTGTGTGAATCGGAACATATATAAATAATTAATCCATTCATGTCGGTAGATGTAATAATTGAATAACCAATGTAAGACAAATGTCACCTTAGTCTTCCTGCGACCACGGATGCTGCAATGCATTCGAAATGTCAGTTCAACAAAATAAATAAAACACGCGATACTTCCGTTAAAAATTATTTAATTCAATTTTTAACAATCGCGAAAACCTAAGACAATACTATTGAACAGTTTTTAAAACCAGTTCACAATTTATGAAGTATATATATATATATATATATATATATATAATATATATATATATATATAACAAAAAACTGTTCAAAATAAAAACAAATAAAATTATGAACTATCTATTTTTAAAGTAACAATACCGTAAATGAGTCTCTATGAAAATTTAGTGAAGTACGGTTTAGCTGAAGTCCGTTTCAAGGGTTATTGAACCATCGTAATAAATATTCAATTTTATTGCAAAGCTCCAAGTGGTTGATTAGTCGCATCTAAGATTAGTTAAGCTACCACTAAAAACCTATTTGACTCAGCTTTTAAAGTTACGTTATGAAAATGAAGATATCAAAAATTACGGAATTCCAATAAAGTAAAACCAGACTTCTATTGGCCAGTCTTTATCAAATTATGTTATGTTATTAATGGGATTTCTTAAAATAACTACAAATTACAACACCTATCATTTTTAAATACATCCAGTTGGCCCCTATATCATACAATTAAACCACATAGGCGCCGCAGTTATTAGTTCTTAAGCAGACGTCATTAGCCGCCAGTTTTAATCGTACCTGCAGATTTATTCCTCGCAATTAACGTGAGTTAGTGCACGCTCACGGCAATTGTCCTACGGATTACATGCGAGTCAGAAGCAGATCGGGTTTTTACTTATGATTTTTTCACTGATTTTAAAATGGGAGGGGAAACAAAGTTCGTAGTTTATTATTTATATGTGTATCTTTGAGGTGAAGTAACAATTATTTTGAGATATATTTAAATAAATATTTTATTGTTTTACGTTTGTTTAACGTACGATTCGATTTTGATTATTTTATGATGGTTTGATAATAAATTAAAATGTTTACAACGACTTCATCAAATCCGTCATTCTTTTGAAATGGACGTCTATTCACATCGTGAAATCTGTTTCACACATTATTTAAAAGATTATACAGGTGTGTGTTTTCCTTGAGACTGGTCAGTCTGAGATCCGAAATTCCGGTCAGTGGTCCCCGCTTTTTCTTCCAGCTGAGTGCGGGCCGATTCTTAAGACACGCGCGCTCAAGGATGTAATGCGCCGGCCTCTTGCTACCGTCAATGAGATGTATTTCTCTCAAATGTAATCGAGGTAAACAAACGGAGAATTTTTGTTTGTGTAGTTTAGACTGGAATGCACACCACAGCCACAGTAAACATATGGAACAGTGTGTCAACTGACAACGAATCCTAAGTGCGTTAGGATTTCTTTTGATTTGATATTATCACCGACAATCAACATGGTTTTCGAAAGGACAATTCCACGACCATTGCTACATTCAATTTAATGAGAGAAGTGATGAAAAATGTAAATGAAAATAATTATACAACTGTTTTGTTTCTTGATATGTCAAAAGCTTTCGACTTGGTTTCACATGACTTATTACTGTCAAAGCTAGAACATACCGGGATAAGAGGTAAAGCTAAGGATTGGATAAACTCGTATCTCATAAATAGACCACAATGTGTAGAAATAAATCACATAAACTCAAAATCTACTGTTCAGGTGTATAGATCTAATCTTGAGCAGAAAAAATGTGGAGTTCCACAAGGAAGTATCCTTGGACCATTATTATTCCTCTTATACATAAATGACATACCTGATATACCAAATACTAAAACAATATTATTTGCAGATGACATTTCACTTATAGTAACTACTGACAAAAAAATGACATTACAACAACATAAAACTGACATCACAAATACATTGACATTTATTATTGAATGGCTAAATGAAAATAATTTACAGATAAACTTGGACAAAACTAAATTAATGAATTTTAACAATTTTCAAAATAAATTAATCAATATAAATTTAAAAGGACAAGTTCTACAGAATGCTACGAGTGTTGAATTCCTAGGGCTAACTATTGACCCAAAACTAAATTGGAAAGGGCACTCGGAGAAAGTGTGTTCAAAAATAAATAGGTTCCCTTATGCACTCTATAAGTTAAATAAAATAGCTAGCAAAAAAACTGCTATTACAGCCTACTTTGCTTATGTAGAATCCATAATTAGATATGGACTTTTGATCTGGGGAAACGGCGTCGACACTCAAAGAGTATTTCTCGCACAAAAGAGATGTGTACGAGCCATTTGCAACATTACACCACGTACTTCATGTAGGCCTTATTTCCGAAGTCTAAATATATTGCCATTCCCCTGTCTCTATATATTAGAGATAGCTAAATTTGTCATGAAAAATAAACATAAGTTTCTAAACGTTAAAGATCGGACACGAAGAAAAGTAAGATGCGCCAAGAAAGTCGACTCTAACATTGTTCCCAAAACTACAAAATATCAAAAAAATTGCGATATGATGTGTATAACAATTTTTAACAAAATACCTGACGCCTTAACAGAGCTACCATTTAATAAATTTAAAATACTGTTTCGTAAATGGCTTCTGGAGAGAACATTTTACTCGGTTGAAGAATTTTTAAATTTTAATTGATGTATGAATTAAGTCTAGAGACGAACAAAATATTTGCATGCTATTTATTTTACATAGCTAAATAGGAGATTTACCCCTGTATTATTGTCTGCATTATTCTGCATTATTGTACCCTATTTTTATGCAAATAAATTATTTGAATTTGAATTTGAATTTGAATTTTGTCATAAGCAGCTCAAGTTAAAGCGGTAGGCTACTTTCACGCAATCAGTGGGCAATGGTATAATAGTGATAAGCAGATCAGCGGTGTCAAGTCGACGCAGACTGCCTTCGTGAAAGGTTCATTATCTTTCATTTGATTGCACTACTCTCGCGTCACTACCGTCGTCTGCTGGCCGCAGACATCGTTAAAGGACCTTAAGGCCGTCACTTCACTCCTCGACATCGCGAACTGTGCGAGGAGTGGAAATTGATTTGATTGCGAACCGATAAGCGACATATGCGTTCTGTTTGTGAAAATTTCTGACGTGTGTTTGAAGTTATCCTACTGTTTATTTTTCTCTGCTGTGTCACAGATGTACCGCGGTGTACGGCATACTTCATTGTTAGGCAGTTTTAATAATTGCCGCAGATTTATATTGCGCACGTTATATGAGTTAGTGCTCGCTCAGGGCACATGTTCGGGTGATTAAGGGTTCGCGCTTAAGATGTCAAGTTATATGTGACTTAGGTACATTGGCGGGTTATTTTAAGGAGAAGTTGGCCTTTAGACTGAGACTTTACAAACATATTAACTATTTAAATGCAATTTGTTCTAACCTGTTTTGTATGCTTCCCTTTAGATTAAATTGCATGTAAATTAGACTTTTGCAAATTAACGTCAGAATATATTTATTAATAATATTAACTATTTATTCACATAATATTTCAAGACATTCTACTTTTTGCTTACCTTATTTCTTACATCTTTTATTTTTACAAGCCTACTTTTTTTATATACTACGTCGGGAGACATACAAGCATACGGCCCGTCTGGTGTAAAGCGGGTACCGTAGCGAACGCTTGCGATATATTAAGTCTCACTCGCGCGATGCTTCCTCTGCTGCTTACGCAGCAACTCCTTGGGAGCTTACTGGTGACCTTACTTACACGCAGGAACACAACAACCCTCTAGGGAGTTGTTATTTGGCTGCGGTTTTCTGTGGGGTGGAGGCACTTCCCCAGACGGGCTGCTTTGATGTGCCCTACCTCTCTTAAAAGATCCAGACCAAGAGAAACAGACATGTTCATGCACACAAATGTTTGCTTGTGTGGGAATCGAACCCACGACCGTTGGTGTCAAAGTTGCGTCATTCACGACTGAGCCACCAAGCTCGTCTAGCTAAGCCTAGCAAATCAATTGCGGATTGACGGAAGCTTGTGTTGTCGAGCTGCCCGAAAGCTATTGACTTAGGTTAATAACTATAACTCTTTGACAACAGCTATATGCGTCTTCCGGCACAGGTGTGGATTGGACAAACTGCAGTCAACCTTTCCTATGCTGAATGTTCGATTATACTATCTTCCCTTCCTCCTAGCATATATATCAGTATTGAACATGATAAGATTCTGATTTCTAGACGGGTGGCAACAAGACAAGGGTCTTGACGAGCTCGATGGCGTAGTGGTGAAACGTGCTGTTACGCTACTTTGACACCAACGCTCGTGGGTTCGATTCTCACACAGGACAAATATTTGTGTGCATTAACATGTCTGTTTGTTTTGATCTGGATGTTTTTAAGAGAGGTAGAGTGCATCAAACATCTGGGGATATACCTCCACCTCACATAAAACCGCCGCCAAATAACTACTCCATAGACGGTTGTTGTGTTCCTGCATGTGAGTGAGGTCACCTGTAAGCTCCTAAGTAGCAGCAGAGGAGGCATCGCGCGAGCGATACTTGATGCATTACAAGCGTTCATAGGTTACTAGTTGCTATGCTTGCTTGTGCCTTCCGACGTTGTATATAAAAAAAAGAACATTAGTGATACTTAAGATATGATCAAACTATTATCATATACAGGCATTTCTATTTAAATACAGACCGAGAACCTTGTGACGCAATGATGTAGTGTAGCCTGTGGCACTAGTTAGGTACTCCATGTTAGCCCTCATTGATATGATAAATGCCCGAAGGACAACAGAATAAGTAATAGTAGCCAATCCTTATTAGTATACTTTTTTTTTAATAATATTTGGCAATAGTGTTGTTACTTTATGCCAGTGTCAAAGTCTTCAGTTTAGAACCATTTGAAAATCTTAATTCTATGTTCCAGCTTCAGGAACTGTGCTGAAAAAATACTTGGGAAGGGTACCAAGACCCAATCAACCCAGTTTAAATACCACCCGTAAAACGATAGTGATTTTTACAAGGTGTTCTTGATGAACTTATTCACGTCTTCCAAAAAGTGCATAAACGTGTTATATTTGAGTTTTTTCATTACTGTATAATTTCACTAGCACTTATGTTACAAAATACTATCGAAATTGTCACACAAAACAAATTTTATACTGAATTGTAAAAATTTCAAGTAGACCAACAATGTCACTCGTCAAAAGCGCGGGAAGAACATCTATTAGTATACTTTGTAATGAATCCAAATAGGAAAATTAGAGCATTAATAGACCAGTGGATCTAGTACCCGGTTCGAATGATGGTATATATAACTAAATTTGTGTTTTCGGGTTTATGCACACATTTGTATGTAATTTACTTACAAATACGTACATTAATTTATTTAAATTAACTTGCACGGTGATGAAAGAACACATCGTGAGGAAACCCGTACGTTCAAGAAATTACATTTCGAAAGATGTGTCACCTTAACTAAGAAAGTCGCTACATGTAAAAGTCAGTGTCTTCGCCAAATTCTTAGGCTTCCGTAGCAGAATTCCGCCAATCCTCACGGTATAGGAAATAGGATAATGCTGATAAGAAGAAGAAGTAATGAATAAAAAAGAGATAAAGTGTGTGTAATTTGTTTATTTTTTCTATTCCAATTCATAGTGAATCGCTAGCCATACTCTATCTACGGCGGGGTTTCTTACGTAAGTACCTCTACCTCGTAGAAAACCGCAGCAAAATAACATCTCCTTAGTGGGTTGTAGAGCTCCTTCGTAGGTGTTATCGTGTTAGCAGCAGAGGTGGCATCGCACGAGTGATACTTAATTTGGTACGGACGTTTATAGGTTACGGTAACCGCCTTACATCAGGTGGGCCGCATGCTTTTTCGGGCGTATCTAAAGCAGCCCGACTGGGGATGTGCCTCCATCTCACACAGAACCGCAGCTAAATTCATTAATATAACAAATCCCTGGACGGATGTGTGCTCCTGGGAAGTTGCTGTGTTAGCAGCAGGGTGGCGCTACGCAAGCATTACTTCCTGAGTTGCAAGCGTTCATGGGCTACTGTAATCACTTTACGTTACCTTCCGACGTTGTATAAAACGTTCATTCGACGAAAGAAGAATACTTCTCTGAAACGGAACCATACGCGACCGTTATGTTCCAGTGCGAAGCTATTTCGATAAATAATGAATTTTTGGTGTGAAATCACATCACAAAAGTCTCCAAAGCATTCGAATGATATAATAAAACGCTATTTAATGGCTTGTTGTTATTTGCCAGGATAAGAGTCTTCTAAAATACACGAAAGCTAAAACTACTTGATCAATTATTTTATTTAGACTCGAGTCTTAACCCTTCGAAACCCGGGTGGTCATATATGACCGCGAAATGTATGGGAAAACGTATATAACGGGTTCTGACTGCTAAGCGAAGCAACATAAATTATCTTGCAAACACTGTAGACATGACTTTGTTCGCTGATAAAGTCATCTATTGGCCGGAAAACCCACTGTTTGGACAGTTCTTTGGTCTCTGGTATGCTGTAATGAATCCATATTTCATCAACAGTTATGAACCGACGCCAAAAATCATTACGATTGCGGTTTAAGATCGCCAAACATCCTTTTAAAATTGTATGCGTGTTCACTGGCGATGGTGAGTAATCGCAGCATCCATCTTGCGAAAAGCTTTATCATGTCTAAATGAGTTGTCAAAATATTCTGCACCCGTTCAATTAATGACACACAGTCTTAGCAATCTCATGTACTTTCACTCTCCGATAATTTATTAATATATCACCAATTTAGGTAATAATTTCTGAAGTGGTAGCCTAATTTGGCCGCCCTGACCAATCTTCATCAAAAATGCTTGATACGTTTGAATTCAGCTGTCCAATAATTTATATTTGATACGAAGGTTCCCATAAACTCCGCTGAGCTCAGTTGTAATCTCATCATTTACCTTTTTCAAAAACAAATATTTTTGCATTGCTCAATTTTTAATTTCCATTGTTGCTAAAGCACAAAAGTTCATGCCAAAATCATTACCTTCGCATTCTTAGGCTTAGATAACGGACCCCGCCAATCCATTTGGGAACGGGATAACGTTAAAAAAAGATCTATAATCTATAACGTCACGCCAAATCCCTTGCAGGGTAGGCAGAAAGAAGCTATGTGACTCGATCCTTACATACCTTACTCGTTTCTTTAACATTCATTGGTCTTCTCATGCACGCTCGCCGGTTTCTGGGGCTCCCGACATCACCTTTTGATAGATCTCTTTAAATGGCTGGCATTCACAAACTAAACCACTCAGCGAGTAGACAGTTTCACAGTATTATTGGGAAAGGTTATATTTAGGAAAAACTATAACTTATAAAATACTAGCAGCGTCATCTCTGGCCTCCAGGTACTTCTTCATACAGCTCTCATACAAGAATTGTTCGCTAAAGGAACAGGATAGTGAGCCCTTTGCGGCAAATGACATTTAGGAAAAAAGGTGTGAATAATTTTTAACTGTATAATCTCGAATACACAAATGCATACAGCTTTGTTCAAAAGTTATCAAAGATCAACACCTGCACTCGGAAGTACAGTTGGAACACCTAGAAATGTTATTAAATACCTAGTAACTTAAACTATACGAAATGACCCGTCCAGGCACGTGCCCGAGGCACTGTGTGAAGACCGGACTCAGCCATTTAGGTGCCTGGGTAAACACGAATGATAATTTATTATGTTTATATTAGACCGATAGTGAGGGCGAGTGGGAAGCTAATTGTTATAGATAAAGATAAAAATAAAAATTCTTTATTTGCCTTTAGACACGTCTTGCATTTTCAATATTATATCTTATTATTTTTTTAAGTTTTTCTCTTTTTTAATCTACCAGGATTTCAAATGACCATTGGCGAAGAAGAAATGCCAAAAGAAACTTGCCAATATAGATTTTTTTTTTCCAAATCATCTTATACATATTACAATAAATATAATGATATGAGTGTACATATAGTGATATTTATTTATTTTATTT
The DNA here is from genome assembly GCA_947507595.1 of Pyralis farinalis. Classification (NCBI taxonomy): domain Eukaryota; kingdom Metazoa; phylum Arthropoda; class Insecta; order Lepidoptera; family Pyralidae; genus Pyralis; species Pyralis farinalis. Next base: position 6,367,806 of record OX382269.1, on the reverse strand, counting down.
ATTTAAACTTTATGCACACAGGTGTACAACGGCGGACTTAATGCTATACAAGCATTCTCTACCAGTCAACCTTAGGGTAGGTAATACAGAAAATAGAATATAAGTAGGTGCACAAGGGAACATCATCAACAAATAAAATGCGATATAAAACACATATTCATAGATAAAAATTTAATATACGTTATATACATACATAGGTTGAGGACACGTATATTCACACGTATACATGGAGAAGGAATGATCAAAAAAGTGTGATTGATTTGATTTTAATAGATAGACGTCTCCGAAATGTTTTAATGGATACAAGAGCCTTTAGAGGCCCCACTCTTGAGACGGACCACTACCTGGTGGTAAGCCGGTTTGTGGGCCTTTTTAGGAAGTGGAGGCACTGGCGAGTGCGTATCCCTTTCGGAGATCATGAAAGGATAATGAGCGAAAAATTGCAAGATGAAAGTGTAAGGAGAATGTATGTGCATCTGGTAAGTGAGAGACTTGCAAATGCAAGCCTCTCCGACTCAGATGTGGATGATTGTTGGAAAGTTTTGAAAGAAAGTATGGTGGATAGTGCAAAAGAAGCTTGTGGATGCGCAAAGAGACGTAAAACAGCGAAAGGAGATGCCTGGTGGGATGCGGAGGTTGAATCCTCCGTAGCAAGAAAGAGGAAAGCATGGCTGGATTACGTATCATCTTTGCCTTTAAATGAAAATATGAGAGAAAAGAAGAAAGAAATGTACCGTCTATGCAAGAATGAAACCAAGGCTTTAGTGAAAGAGAAGCGTGAAAGACAAATTATGAATGAGGAAGAGAGGCTGACGAAAAACTTCGAGGCAAATACCAAACTCTTTTGGAGAGAGGTAAAGAAGTCTCGGAGTGGTTCGTCGGCATCCAGAATGGATAAGATAAAGTCTAAAGCTGGTGTCATTCTTGCCAACACTCAGGAAGTGTTAGAACGGTGGAGTGAATATTTTGAGGAAATGTATGAGTATGCCTCGGACGCTGGCAATGAGAGTGAGTCGGATGCTTACTCCACGTTGACGGCGTCCGACGAAGGCATAACTATGGATGAGATCGAATGGTCGATACGAAGCTTGAAAAATGGAAAATCAGCGGGAATTGATCTGATCACAGCTGAGATGATCAAATTAGGTGGCACTTACGTCCGGGACGCCTTCTGGTACCTATGCAACCTATGCTGGAGAACTGGAAGGGTCCCAATGGACTGGAGACGCGCAGTCATCGTGCCCTTGTATAAAGGCAAGGGATCACGCATGGACTGCGCCAACTATAGGGCCATCAGTTTGATCAGCTTAGCAGCAAAAGTATATGGAAAGGTGATTGAAAGGAGAATGAGGGTGAAATCCGATGAAATGCTGTGGGACGCACAAGGAGGTTTCCGAAATGGAAGGGGATGTACGGATCAAGTTTTCTCGCTCCGCAATATCGTAGAGAAGCATCTGGCCATAGACCGGAAGGTTTTCTGCGGTTTTGTGGATCTTGAGAAAGCCTTTGATAGGGTTGTGCGAAAGGAACTGTGGGACATATTGCCGAGATATGGGATTGACGGTTCACTGCTCCGTGCTGTGCAGTCCACTTACAAGGATTGCTCAGCATGTGTGCGGATAGACGGTGGCATGTCACCCTGGTTTGATGTCAAAATTGGTGTCAAACAGGGTTGCATGCTATCTGCTAGGCTGTTTATCCTGTATCTCGATAGTTGTCTGCAGAGAATAAGGTCAACGAATGTGGGATTGCGCATGGGTGACCAAGTGGTGAACTGTCTGCTGTATGCAGACGATGCCGTGCTATTAGCAGATACACCATCTAAACTGCAAACACTGGTCACAGCGATGAAAGACGACTGTATGGAGAAAGGCTTACTACTGAATGCGAAGAAAACAAAGATAATGGTATTTGAAAGAGAAGAATCCAGAACTAATGTAAGGATTACGATTGATGATGAAGTGTTGGAACAAGTGGATGAGTTTGTATATCTTGGATGCGCTTTCAGCAGGGATGGAAGGTACACCGCAGATGTGGAAAGACGAGTGAGTGCTGGGAATAGTGTGAATGGAGCGTTGGGAAAACTTCTTGGCAGTAAAATCCTGAGCCAGAAGGCACAACTCGCTATACACAATGCAGTGTTGGTCCCAACGCTAACTTATGGAAGCGAGAGTTGGGTATGGCAGAAAGAGCATGAAAGTAGAATAAACGCGGTTGAAATGCGAGCGCTGCGCAAAATTTGTGGCGTAAGGCTCGTAGACCGTATTCGCAATGATGATGTTAGAAATAGAGTTGGTCTGAAAGAGAGCGTCGGTGTTAAAATAAGAAGAGGCATGCTCCGATGGTTCGGGCATGTAGAAAGAATGCAAGATGAAAGAATGACGAAGCAGATATACAATGCAAAAGTGGAAGGATGTAGGAGCCGGGGAAGGCCAAGACTTACCTACCATGACCAAATTGGTCATGTTCTATCAGAAGGTGATGTCAGGAGCCCTAGAAACCGGCGTGCGTGCATGAGAAGAGCAATGAATGTTAAAGAAGCGAGTGAGATATGTAAGGATCGAGTCACGTGGCGCTCGGTTCTCTCTGCCTACCCCGCAAGGGATTTGGCGTGAAGTTATAGATAGATAGATAGGTTGAGGACTTTCTGATATCGATAGGTAACGCATTCCAAAATCGAACAGACTGTATTTTGAAAGATTGGTCAACAAAACCAGAGTGATGAGGGGGACAAAGAAGGACGAGGCTATCTGCAGAGCGGAGGTTTTTACAGTGAACTGAACAAAGGTATTGAAATTTGTTCTTTAAATAAGCCGGAGAAGCACCGTCATACAGTCACCGTGATATCAAGTGGTACAATTAAGGTTATATTAATTCATGTGTTGAATCACTTCCATACATCTCTGTCAGTTAAATAGTCATCGATTCTATAATAACCCTTCTTACATAGAGTATTTTTGATGTGCCTTTTGAACATATTGTCAGGCAAAGACAGAACTGTTTCAGGTAATTTATTATAGAATCGAATACAATTTACTACAAAAGATCTATAAGTCTTAGCAAGCCGATGTACTGGCATACGCAATCTATTCCTGCTTCTAAGATTTTCTCTACATTTTGAAAACGAATTTATATTTTAACGAGCATACATTATGTTCTCATAAATATACTGAGAGGTAACCATGAGGATATTTCTTTGAATAAGTCTCTAAGTGATTCCCTGGAGCCCATGTTATAAATAGAGTGGATGGCTCTCTTTTGTAATATGAATATAGTTTCAATATCAGCCGCTCTTCCCCACAACAGTATACCATATGACATATATACTACATATATAACTATAGGCATACATATTTTAGGAAGGCGGTTCACAATCATCTTTAGGGCTAAAACCATGAACTCAATTAATATACAACGCGAAAGTAGACGGATATAGGAGAAGGCCAAGACTTACCTACCATTACCAAGTGGATCGTGTTTCATTAGACGGTGATGACGGTGATTAGAAACCGGCTAGCGTGCATGAGAAAAGCTATGAATGTTATGCTATAAATCCATGAGATCTGACGAGCTCGGTGGCGCAGTAATGAAACGCGCTGTTACGTTACTTTGACACCAACGCCTGTGGGTTCGATTTCCACACACGACAAACATTTGTGTGAATGAACATGTCTGTTTGTCTTGTTCTGGGTGCTTTAAGAGAGGTAGGACGCATAAAAGCAGCCCGTCTGGGGATGTAACTCCACCTCACGGAAAACTGCAGCCAAATAACAACTCCTTAGAGGGTTGTTATGTTCCTGTGTGTGAGTGAGGTCGCCAGTGAGCTGTTAAGGAGTTGCTGTGTTAGCCGCAGAGGTGGCACAGCGCGAGTGATACTTAATGTATCGCAAGCATTTATAGGCTACGGTAACCGCTTTACATCAGGTGGGCCGCAAGCTTGCATGCCTCCCGTACGTAGTATTAAAATGTTGCCTCGGATGTTGCGTTCATAAGTATCTGCTTTTCATCAGATAAGGCGTATTTTTTTAATACAAAAAGCTTAAAAATACTCTATCATACAAAATATGACACGTCAACAGTCTCTTTTTTCTAGCGCTATCCTGTTTCCTGAAACTTTTGGAATGGCGGGATCCGCTACATGGGATTAAGGATTTGGCGAAGGTATTGGTTTTACCTCCACCTCCACAACCGAGAGGTCTTTCGGCATATAACTTCTTCGTCGACCTCACGGTGTTTTCTTTCACCGCCGTGTAAGTGATGATAACAAATATGTACAAAAATCCAATAACACGAATTTAGGTACCTTAGGATTACGGTTACATTGACGAGCTCGGTGGCTCAGTCGTGAATGACGCGACTTTGACACCAACGCTCGTGGGTTCGATTCCCACACAAGGCAAACATTTGTGTGCATGAACATGTCTGTTTGTCCTGGTCTGGATGTTTCAAGAGAGGTAGGGCGCATCAATGCAGCTCGTCTGGGGAAGTACCTCCACCTCACAGCAAACCGCAGCCAAATAACAACTCCCTAGAGGGTTGTTGTGTTACTGCGTGTAAGGGAGGTCACCAGTAAGCTCCCAAGGAGTTGCTGTCATAATTAATATGTCGCAAGCGTTAATAGGCTACGGTACCCGCTTTACATCAGGTGGGCCTGGGTGGGTATGCTTGCATGCCTCCCGTCGTAGTATAAAGAAAAAAAAAATTTGCACATACGTTGCGCGACCCACTGATGTTGCTTTCATAGGTAATTTTCCTCAGGTAGAAGATATTTTTCGGCACAAAAAACTTAAGAATATTCTATATGAGAATATGTGACGTCAACAGGATTAGATGCGTGGGTGGCGCGTCTCGGCTATCTTGATATAATTTAGTCTATCACACTGTCAGCTGCTGGCTTGCATCGCGTAATAGGTACTTGTATATTAACATCCCGCTCTGATCGAATTTTAATTGGCAAATCGTTTGGCCGACGATAGCCTAATTAAGGGGGAAAGAATTTTGATTTATTACCGTCGCATAACCAGCGGGGCTGCGGGGTTTAGTATTTATTTTAGTAAAAAAATCTATTAATCATTGTATGTAATTATTAACAGATTTTTTGTCTGATACTAAAGTCGCATACTGGTTGTGCATTATTTTTTAAATTTTCGCGATAGCCTTTGAAAAGCGTTCGACCGCTAATGGAAAAATGAATTTAATCCAGTCTTTTTAGGAAACCATTAGAGTTTCCTAAAAAGATTGTTGTATGATATATACGATGTAATTATAAAAGTTGTATGATGTTATGTGATGTAAAACAAGTGTGTGTGTCAGCTCCGACGCACGACTGGAGTTTACTCCTAACGAACGATAATTATGATATAATATCGAATAGAAAAAGAGGGTAAATGAATGCGCACCTTCTGAAATAATAAGAATAAAATGTATACTATTCATAAACTATGAACTATAGGTGATATCCTACGGGCTAATGAATTAACCGCATTGACGTATTTCGTATCGAATTCTTCTTCGTTACTTCGTGCGTTAGTGTAACCAACGTCATTAATCCAATCTTTTTAAGAAACCAATTGAATTCAATCTTTTTAGAATTGGATTAAATTCATTCTTTTTGGGGTTTCCTCAAAAGATTGAATTAAATTCATTTTTCCAGATCACTATTGAAATACTTTCACTTGCTGCTAATTTCGGCGAATGATATCGCAAAATCCACCATCGTTTTCGTACTGTAAACTTCGGTGATAGACAAACGGAGCCGATTTCGTCAAATTTTGATCATTTTGGAACAAAACTCGAAAATTATGTGTATAACGGTGTGCTTGTTAAGTTATTTCATACACGTTACGTCGATTTTTCTTTCTAGCATTATGCTGGTTCTTGATACGTTAAGATTGACGTTGTCCGCTACCTAAGCATAAAGATTCGGCAAAGACGCCTATATTGATGTTTCTTTTATGATATTTATAGTTCAAATGACTCAATTTAATGTTATATGATGAATATGATGCGATTATAAATTAATAAAACATGTTTTTTGTTTTGATTTTAAAAGGGTAACCTGCTTTATTGATGCCTGTACAGATAAATAGTTTTTGTTTTATACAACATCGTTAGGCATACAGGCATACGACACACCTGATGTAAAACGGTCCCCGTAGTCTATGAATGTTTACAATACATTAAGTATCACTCGTGCGATGTCACCTCTGCTGCTAACACAGCAAGTCCCTAGGAGTTTATTGGTAACCTCACTCATACGCAGGAATACAACAATCCTCTAGGGAGTTGTTTTTTAACTGCAGTTTTCTGTGAGGTGGAGGTACTTCCCCAAACGGGCTGCTTTGATGCGCCGTACCTCTCTTAAAAATGTGTGAATAAATCAATGAATTCGGTGTCACTTTTTTATTAACAAGTTAATATTCAAAGACTTTTCAATATTACGTATTTGATAGTTCGAGTTATCTCCATAAAAAAATATTCCACACAAAAAAATAATGAAAATTAATTCAGATCACCTATGAAAAGTATACAAATGAACAAATACGCATTTGTGGTTTAGTAACTAGTTCGGATACAATCAACTTTATTTAACCACATACTTGTTTTTGGCTTAAAGTGGCTTCTCCGCTCACCTTTAGAGCTAAAAGTAGAAAGAAAGAAAGAAAACGTTTATTTGGACGTAACACAAACACTATAAACATATAAACAATACACAATAGATACAACAAAAGTGCTGTGTGGCAGCCCAAATAGGTCCCATTTCAGCATACTGCCGTGTCAACACATGACCCGGCGCTGATTTTCAGATAAGACCTGTTTGTGACACCACGGACAGACAAACAGGCACAAAGCAGATCAAATTAGCATTTTTTTTAGCTACAATTCCCTGATGAACCCTGCTATTTGGCAAACTAGACCCTGACAATAAAGGTGTGTGACATATAGACATTAAATTAGGAGACCAACCAAGGAAGCTCTTCTACCACACAGAAGACAGAAGATCAACATGCTCTTGGAGGATTGGGGTGTTCCTGCCAGTAACTGTCGCCAGTCGACAACGTCATGAGGAAGAAGAAGAAACAGCTTCTTGCTACTTCAGCTAACACACCAACTCCTTAAAAGGTTACTGGTGACCTCACTCACATGCAGGAATACAAGAACCCTCAAGCTGCTTCGATACGACCTACCTCTCTTAAAAACATTCAGCCCAAGACACACAGGCATTTGTACCGTGTGGGAATCGAATCCATGAGCGTTGGTGTCAAAGTAGTGTAACAGCGCGTTTCGCCACTGCGCCACCGAGCACTTCATAAAGCTAGTAAAGCTTAGTAAAGCTACTGTGACACCAAAGCTTGTGAATTCGATTTCCACACAGGACAAACATTTGTGTCCATGTAGATACATGTCTGTTTGTCTTAGTCTAGTTATTTTTAAGAGTGGTTAACTGGTAAGACGCATCAAAGCAATCAGCCTGAATAACTACCGCCACCGTCCGCCTTACAGAAAACCGCGGACAAATAGCAACTCCTTAGAGGCTTGTTGTGTTCCTGCGTCTCTTGTTGTGTTCATGCGTGTGAGTGAGGTCACCGGTAAGCTGTGGAGTTGCTGCATTAGCAGCAGAGGTGGAATCGCACCAGTGATACATCAGGTGGACCGTATGCTTGTATACCTCCCGACGTTGTATATAAGAGGACTAGCTGCTGCCCGCGGCTCCGCCCGCATGGAGTCAAATAACGTAGCCTATGTGTTAATCCAGATCATAATCTATCTACGTACCAAATTTCATTCAAATCTGTTCAGCCGTTTAAGCGTGAACATCAAACATCCATACATACAAACTTTCGCATTTATAATATTAGTAGGATATGATGTGGTTACGTTTGTACGGCAAATGTCCATAGGTTATGGTTACCGTTTTGTGCTGTATCCTTACTGCCACTCGACGTATTAAAAAAAGGCATTTTTATTGCTTTATTGTACTTGCATTTTATACTACAGCTTTGTAATAGACACGGCCATAGCTTTTGAATTTCATAGCTAAAGAGTTGCTCCTAAACATAAAAAGTACCCTCTTCTAGGTAGAACAGCAATTCCTCTATAAAGGTAGGGGAAAAACATGGTTTTCGATTATTTAACGACGGACATAAAGTGACTATTAAAAAGCAATTAGTACTGCGAAATCGGCGTACGGTGCGGAATGCATTCGTTGTTTTATATTTAGTGGAGCAAAACATTGGCTATAACTCTAAGAATTGACAAGGGTGCCTAAATTATGTGCATTGATAGATTCTGAAAAGACCGGACTTGAGCAGTTTCATAGAAAAATGTACAAGGACTTTTTTTGATGCGAAAGTACAGGCGTACAGCCTGCATGATATGAAGCGGTTATAATTTCATTTAATCACTGGAGCGTTGCAACTAAGAGAATTGATAATTGGCTGCTGTCTTTTGTGCCGTATAGTATATACACTTGATGTTGACAATACTGTGTTTCGAAATGACTGTAATCATGAGGTCATAATTTGGAAGAGGTGCATCAGTATATGCTAAGGTTCGGTTTTAAGGCTAGGATACCATGCAGGAACTTGTTTATGGTTCAGTTTCGGGATGAGGAAACCTGAACGTCCACGAAATTATATTTCGAAAGACATGTGGTGTTACCTCGTAAAGGGCTTAGGTACAGATTTAGCGAATCCTAATGGATTATGGAACGGGACAACATACGATAAACAGATCACATATTTATTGTTCGTATCCTTACAAATATTAGATTTAGCATAGACTACATTTACTTAATTATTGAGTAAGTATATAAGTAAACATTTCAAAGCAATCAAATACTTGTCAATTAGATAGAAACCACTTTGAAGACAAGAAAAAAATTAATCCCCAGGTGAAATCAGAAGAGTGAAATCACCTGGCGATGAATTTTTTTCTTAAGTAATCAATGTGTAGCGATAGGAGGGGGCCACCTCTTCAGTATTTCTAAATAATAGAAGAAGAAAATTAATCACCTTAACAATTAATTTTCTTCTTAAGTAATTAATGTACAGCGATAGGAGAGGTCACCTTTTCAGCATTTCTAAATAATAGAAGAAGAAAATTAATCACTGTGTTCTTAATTAATCAATGTGTAGTAGTAGGAGTGCGCCACCTCTTCAGCATTTCTAAATAATTAACAAAATGTATATTTCCTTAGTGTAACGAGATGGTCCTGATCTCTGAAACCACAGTACGCTCTGGCGAATACAAACGCCAACAAAATTCCGCCAATTCAAAACTAGGCACATTTAGTTAAGTATACAAGCTAATTCCTTAACTCAACCGAGGATCTCGTCTCAAGATTTCGTACTCAAGTCAAGTTCTTGCACCAAGGCTAAGATACTTATACAAAACATGAACGTGAACAACTTGAAAAAAAAAAATGTTGTTTAAGTTTTTGTTTAATGAAAATGCAAAATGCCTTTGTCCGTTCGCAATGTTGTCTAAAATTCAAAGATAAGGAAAGTCAGAAATACGAATCTTGGATAGATGACAAAAGAACACTTACAATATTATAAAGAGTATATCTACATTTGTAACGCTGTTTAAATTGCTTGTTTTTTTTCCTTTATCTATTATAGAAGTGAAAGGATAGTACAAAAACTCTTTCCTGGGCGGACTTGCTAGTTCTGTATATGAGAGCCACCTAATAAGGCATCTCACTATAATATTCTAGGAGCAAATTCTCACCTTCATCGGTATATGGGAATAGCGAATACTAATCAGTAATTAATTAAGCAATCGTATTTAATGTCCGGGGAGCAAAAAGCTGGTAAATGCGCAATAAATCTCGATGACCGCTAACGATTCAATCTGTATGTTTATTACTTCATTTCGCATACCACAAGTTCCTATTAGGTATGACAGACGGTTGAAAAAGTATCTAGTGTAAAAGACATGATATTACAATACTTTGCAAATAAATTGCCACATAATGCTCGCTGCCAAACTGAAATTTTACAATACACAAGAACAGCAGCGATTGGCGTACATGTCACATGTACAAATGGTTCAGATTAATGGGTTGTCAGATTAGATGTAAAAGTAAGAGGCGCATAAAAATACAATGTCCACATAGCACAGAGGAAAAGTTAATCGAAATTTAATTTAATCCCGGTAAAATATAACTGAAATAAACCGGTAAAATAGAAATTCATACTTATAACAGATTCGACTATCAATGCACAGAAATTCGAATATCAATCACAGAATACTATTTGATAACCAAATTTCTAAATTACAATATGGTTATCAAATAGCAATTTTCAAATAGCAATTTTCAAATAGCGAATTCAAAATACTTATAATATTGTAAGTATTACATAGTCACATTCGTCTGTAGATAAATTAGAAAGTATTCGATTCGAGTTTTTATTGATCAAGCGATTGACATAGATATGATAGGAGAATTTCATATTGCCAAATATTCTGGAAGGCGGTTTCGATGTACTAGTAGTGGTCCCTTCCTCTATATAGTATATACAAACCGAGGAAGGGACCACTGCTTGTAGATTGTTATACTCTATGTATTTATTTTGCAAGAAATGAGTGATGATGTGATTACCTTTCTTTGTTTGTTTCCAAATTATGTACTTAATTGCACATGACATAAATCGCATTTTTCCTTACTATTAGTTAATCTGGCGCTTTTAGTATGGTTGTTTTTGTTACCTAAACGCAATCAACCAGTGGTGGATTCTTGTTGGCTAACCCATCGTATACAATTGCTTTATTATGTTTTTCCAATGAAGTAGGTGTTAAACAAACACCTTGGAATAATAGTGGGCGGTGTGAGATTAATATTTCATAATGGCATGAGAAAACAAAGCAGGTGGAATTGAAAAAAGCATGCACTACTTGAATGCAATGAAAAGTATGGGCAAATTTTTTATATTTCTTCCAACCCTACCTTGAAAAAATTCATATTTGATTGGTGATTAGATCTACACATAAATAGGAAAAAATTAAACAGTTCAGTTCCATTTTCTCGTTTGTTTGTCAATGAACTTTAACTTTAGGTAAAAGTTGATAAATTATTTTTCCGTTGGAAGTATACAAGATAATATTTATATGTTTATGTCAAATGTTTTATAAACATTACGGACTATTAGTATGCAACTAATTATAATTATTTTTTCATTACGTAATCAAATTAAAATAAACTTGCAAATTAATGACACGTAGTTTGTAACAGAAATATAATTATAGATTTTTGAATCTAATTTTGTTTTTATTTTACGGTAGCGTTAAATTATAGTGAAATTTGTGGTCAATGTCAATTATATTGACAGCTAGCAACTACCCGCAACATCGTTTGCGTTTTCCCGTAGGAATGAAGCATTTTCCCGCGGTAAAAAGTAGCATATGTTCATCAGGGATAATGTCGGCTTCTAATGGTAAAACAATTCTTCAAATCGGTCCCGTAGTTTCGGAGCCTATTCAATACAAACAAACAATCAAATCTTTCCTCTTTATAATATTAGTATAGATATGATACTTATTGAACTATTACTATTTTGTTAATTTGTGCATTAATAAAATAATAATTTGATAAATAAGTTAACTACGTTTGTTAGGTTTTTTTTATATACCACTAAGGTGGTAAACAAGCTTACGGCCTGCCTGATGGTAAGCAGTTAGCGTAGCCTATGGACATTTGTAATACCAGGGGTGTCGCTCTTGCGTTGCCTGTAAGAACCTCTTCACGCCTTTCTTAAAGAACCTCATACTGTAGTCCCTTGGGAAAACCTCGGCAGGGAGCTCATTCCATAACTTAATAGTTCTCGGTAAAAAACTTCTCAGGAACCGCACACCGTACGCAGTGGTGGTACAGGTAGCAGACAGTATTATGGGCAAATAAAAAGAATGAAGTTAGAAGTGGTGTGTACTGAACGAGGTTAATTGCAGACCAGAAGAGGGTTCTATGTATCTATCGTGCATATTCATAAAGACGCGTTTTCATCAGCTTGCCAACTAATGGTTTCCCTTGTACTTGTTACTTATAATCCAACACATTGAATAAGCATTATTTCTGGATATAACGGAAGGGTACTGGTAGCGTAGGCTTCAAAGAAGACAACTGTTGATGGATGGAAAAAATGTATGCAATGAGTGACTATAATTTTAAATGTCTCCCAAAGCGTCGTACGAGTGCAAAGATATTTCTGGCACATTTCCATTAATTAAAAGGTGCTATGGTTTTACGAACACCGTTCCTATCTGAAATTTATATCTTTGTCTGTGCGTTTGTCTGTGTGTGCGTTTTTTTCGAATATTCGAATTTTGACTTCAGATTCGAATTCAGCCTTAAAAAGTAGTATAGTAATGTTCAGGAACTCCATTCCTATCTCTTAAGGAACATGGTCAAAATGGCAGACAAATAAAAAAAAAATGAATTGTTATATAATTGACGAGTCAGGTGTTCCTCTGACAATGCAAGCTTGCGCATTCTCAACTGGTTGTTTTTAAAATATTAAAATGCTGTAGGCGTGTAGTTTATGCTTTCTTATAGTATATTTAGTATTAGGTTCTTATATAGCTATAGCGGTAGAGGACTCGTACTGAGCTGTAAACTTTATATACATAATAAAATTTATGATATTAATTCTATCTATCTATAATTTCACGTCAAATCCCTTGCAGGTTAAGCAGACAGAACCGAGCGCCATATGACTCGATCCTTACACACTTCATAGGATTTTTCGATAAGGTTTTTAGGTTTTAACTCATTAATTATAAAACATACAAATATACCGACCTTATATACCTTAAATATATAGACCTTAGTAGGCTACGTTACCAGCTTACCGCCAAGCAGGCCCAATGCTCGTTTTCCACCTTAGTGATAAAAAAATGTAAAAGCACGCATAATATTTTTAAAGTTCCGTACCTAAAAGATGAAAAGGATTTTGTACCTTATCACTTTCTTATCTATCTGTCCTTTCTGTCCTGTGTCTGGGCCGTATGCCTCCCGATGCTGTATAAAGAAATATACCTGTTTTTCAGTTCGTATATCATGAAATCACTGATCAAAATGGGCCATACTTACAGCTGATTTAGGTCTATTAAAGTTAGCAAGAAAACAAATTGTTAGCATCGTATAAGCAAAACTGAAACAATCACTATTTGTATGTCTTTTAAGAAATCATAATTTAAAATACAGAAACTGTGAGCCAAATAACAGCTCTCTGGATATTTGAGGTGTTCCTGATAGTTCCATGAGTGATGTTATCAGTTAGCACTTATGGAGCTGCTGTGCTAGGAGCAGACGTGATAAGTCGCGAATGACACTACCGGTATTATATTTGTTCAAAGTCTACGGTGACCACTTTACATTAGGTGGACCGTATGTTCGTCTGCCCCCCGAAATTGTATGAAAAATGTCCATGTAACGATGTTGTCACAAAAATTTACTGATTATAACTTAACTGATTTATAATATAACCACTCGTATTAACGAATCTAGTACACATTTCCATATTGAAATAGCGTTAAGTAATAACTAGTACAGATCATGCTTATCGTATGAAAGTAATAAATGCAAAAATATTGGCCAAGTAACTGCGTTGTAAAATTTTTAAAAGATTCCAACAAAATAATTTTAATTTTGTTTTATAGAATGTAGTTTGAAGAGCCCAGTCGTGGAGTGGTTAGAAATGCTACTTTAATACCAAGGCTCGCGGGTTCGATTTCAACACAAGACAAACAATTGTGTGAAGAATTCTGTTTGTTTTGGGCCGAGTGAAATCATTAGTAAGTAACTAAGCAGCTGCTGTGTTAACAGCAGAGATGGCAACGCGCGAGCGATACTTATAGTATTGCAAGTGTTTATAGACTACGGTGACCACTTTACATTAGGTGGGCCATGTCCTTGTGTGCCTCCCGACGTTGTAAAAAATGATCATTTAATGGTGTTGTACAAAAAAGGTAATTTTTTTGTGAGAAATGTACATAACATACGACATTTCGTCTGTTTATATGCGATTTGTAAGGTTCCGTACCTCAATAAAAAAACGGAACCCTTATAGGATCACTTTGTTGTCTGTGTATCTATCTGTGAAAACCCTTTTTCTCAGGAATGGGTACAGTTATGAAGCTAAAATTAATATCAAATACACAGGTCTGTAATCCCTTCAAACAGTGAAAAAATCAAACTTCTAAGTCAACGCCATCAAAAGATACAGCTGTTTATGCCTTGTTTACGCGCATATTTTGACACTCGCAAGGGGATCAAAACCTATAGGGTACTTCCCGTTGACCTAAAACCATGAAATTTGGCAAGAATCAATATTATGTAGTACAAGTAAAGGAAAAAATCCGAAAACCGTAAATTTGTAGTTATATCACAAAAAAAAAAAAAAACAATTTGCGAAAATAATTTGCGTAAAAAATTTTTTAACGAGCCCTCGGTGCGCGAGTCGGACTTGCACATAAGGGCTTTTTTTAAATCACGACGAACTTTTTAACGTTAATTCGAATAAATCAGCGATTAAGGGACAAGGATTTTGGCTTAGATATCGGTTCTAAACAAGATTGCGTCTGGAAATATATATTTAGAACATTTATGTATTTTTCTATTTCTTCTTACACCTATTTTAATAGATTACAGATATTAAATAACAAAAGTTACATCATCACATATTGATAGACAAACTTAAAACTAGAACAAAAAAAAAAAATGTTGCCTGTATGTACAGTAGCGTCTGTTTTTATATAAATGTTGCATTAGAAGAACTTGGATTGTACACTACCGTACGCATCGATTATAGATACTAATTTTATGTTATGACAAACTGTACAACCATTAATAAATGTTTGAAGTCGCCGAAAGATACTTATTTCAGATAACGAGCATATAAATTAGTATTAAAATTAGTTAGAAGTGTCTGATGGTTATCGAGCATTGCTCAAAATACACTTTGGATAATTTATAATTATTACTTACTTTGTCGTGTAGCAGGTGCCGGCTAGACTAGTAAAAGTTGCCATTTTGTATCTAATAGAGACATTATCAGGCCTTTAATTTTCCATTTGAAATAAATAGAACGATGTATATGTTATTTACTGAAGTAATTAAAAAAAAAAACGAATCCTTGTGGATAAATGTACCACTAAATTCGAATTTCCGGATTCATGTACATATTTGTAATTGTCAATTGCTCGTTTCATGTAAAAATCAAAATAATTACTAATGGATTCGTTTAGGCTTAGTTAGCAGACCTAATAGATTAAACAATTCTAATAGATTAGGCAACGGGAAAACGCTACCTGAAACAAGAAGACATTCGATTGTGTATTTAAAAAAAAACTGTTACGTGTGCACGTGCGAGCCCGACTCGCGCACCCAGGTTACCGTAAAAAAATATTTTCGAAGATTATTTGCGAAAAAAAAAAAATTGTGACGTAACTGCAAATTTACGGCTTTCGAATTTTTTCCTTTACTTGTGCTACATGACATTACTTCTTATTAAATTTCGTGATTCTAGGTCAACGGGAAGTACCCTATAGGTTATGATTCCCTAGCGAGTGTCATAATATGTGCATAAACGAGGCATAAACAGCCGTATCTTTTGATTGCGTTAAGTTAGAGATTTGATTTTTTCACTGCCTTAGCCTAACCTTTTTTTTTTTTTGATGCGGGGCAAAATGCGTTACGCACACCACCAGTGCCTGGGTGGCCTCCGGTGGTAGTGTGGGACTCCCCGTCGGCTGTCCGATGCCTTAGCCTAACCTAACCTAACCTCACTAAATGTTACATTAAGCGCTTATCATGGTTATATTGCCTCAAATATCCTATATGACCTACTCTTATATGGCAACAGCACAGAGATTAGAATAGTTTTAATAGCCCAGAAAAAATGTGTAAGAGCTATATGTTGTAAAGGACCATATGATACATGTATGCCTCTGTTCCGCAAACTAGGAATACTAACTGTGCCTGGAATGTACATTATTGAAATTTTTAAATTTGTAAGACAACACCCTCATCTTTTTAAAACGGCCAGTGAAGTAGATTCTAGAAATACCAGAGGTCCTAATAGACTCGCACTTAAATTTTGTCCTAAAACATCGTTATTTAGTAAAGGTTACAATATGTGTCTTAGAATTTATAACAAAATACCAGAAACTTTCAAGATGGATCCTACGAGACTTAGGTATGTCAAACAAACTTAGACAATTGTCAATAACTTCGTGTTTCTATAGCGTCCAAGAATTTCTTGACTCAAAGTTTGCATGTTAATATACTCGTATGTTAGCAGAATAGTGTATCCATCCATATCTGATATCTAAGATCTTGTAATCCTATTCTTTGCAAATAAAATGATTTGATTTGATTTGAAGGGATTGCAGACCTTAGTATTTGATATTAAATTCGGTAGCTCCACCCTTCTATGTGAAAAAGGGCCTTGACAGACGGACAGACAGATAGACAGACGGACAAACGGACAGACGTCCAGACAGACAGACGGACAACAAAGTGTTCCTATAAGGGTTACAATATTCGTTTTAGGTACGGAACCCTGAAAATAATTGCCTGTGGTCATGTAATTTATGATACTCTATTGAATTCGATTTCCACACTTACAGAAATACTTATCAAAAAAGGATCTAGGTCCTTCTTTATTCAAGATCCTTTCTTGATAAGTGAGTGCTGGCGTTCATTTGCTCCTAGATTCTAGGAGCTGAGGAAGGCCAGCACTCACCTCACTCACAAACGGATCGCATTTTATTGGAAGGTAGAGTCAGTAGCCCAGCAAAACGATGAACGTAAAGAAAGAGAATAGAATGTTAAACAAGCGAGTGAGGTGTGTCAGGACCACATCTTATGACTCTCGATTCTTTCTGTCTACGCCGTGAGGGACCTGATTTTAAGATATAGATAGACAGATTTACCAAATAATAAAGGACGATATAAAATCATATCTTCGTTAGCACAACATTACAATAAACAAAAATTATTTCGCTGAGCATTTGCCATCGGCAAAGACGAGAATTTTTCTCTGTAAACTAACACCATATACTATATAAATCTGGAGAAAATAACGAGTGGTTTACATAATCATCATCATCTGAGCGTAAATCCCGGTCGCATGCTACGCTTTCCCTTCGGAGCCCGGGGTCCGCTTCCAACTTTTACTTCTCCATTTCACGCTGTCTTTGACATCCCTAATAGTGAGACCATTAGCACGCATGTCATCCCTCACGACGTCAAGCCAGCACTTCAGGTCTACCCCTTCTACCGGGATCAGGCGGAGAGCCATGGCTAAATATTTGTTCACCAGGTAACTTGCCAGTTTTCGTAAACAGTGATAGTTCCAGCGTAGGCGACACTCTTGCAGTTTGTCTGTTATGTCAAGGACACGAAGGCTACCGCGAATGCGGAAGTTCCTTACGCGATCCTTTCGTGTCACTCCGCACATCCTCCTGCTCGTGCCGCTTAAGTACAGGTCACGCTTCGCTGCCATATAAAAGGACAGGTCTAATGATGGATTTATAAACTTGTCCTTTCAGCTTAACCGGCATTCTAGGATCTCAAACGACACCAGCCATCTCACGCTACTTGACTCAACGGAGACGGAGACGAACTTGACGCGTGGAGGACATACCACGAATACCTACAGCGGTCTGTGCGCACGACTGTATCTTCACCAATGCGAGTGGATGTAGCATCTGAGATATTGCAGACCAGGTACTCTGTCTTCGCCACAGTTAGTTTCAGGTCATCGTTCTCAAGCGCCTCTCTCCAAGCATTCACTCGTCGCACCAGGCATTGTCCCTGTCCGCATCTGCCAGCGCAATATCGTCACCATACATGAGTATCTACCTACTCATGTGTATCTGATGCTGTCCGACACTACGTCTAATACTACGTCGAACAGAAACCGTTTAAGGACGGCTCCTGGTGGTCCGACGGTGATAGGAAAGGGCTGTGTATCGCCAACGGCAGTCCTAATTATGGAATAGAAATCAAGACACATATGCACGTGTACGTGCAGTTTACATAATACATACCCTTAACACAACGTAGGATGTTCTACATATATCAAGTACACCATACAATTCCAGACCGTAAGCCGTAGTGACGTAGTCGGGTGAAACAGGTCATCAATTGAGATGTGTGAAAAAAGCAATGAAGAGATTATCAATCTTTTACAAAATTACTCCGTAGGTATAGTACAGTCAAGTTTTAAGATATCTAAGTCACCAAATAATATTAGATTAATAGATAGACAGATAGAACTAGCATTTTGTACACAATGTCAAATTTAGACGACAGGCAATTTGATCTAATTTGCTCTGTTTGCTTCCG
Organism: Pyralis farinalis; assembly: GCA_947507595.1. NCBI lineage: Eukaryota > Metazoa > Arthropoda > Insecta > Lepidoptera > Pyralidae > Pyralis > Pyralis farinalis. The sequence goes on along the minus strand of OX382269.1, from coordinate 6,349,454 downwards.
GCATCAGTTAGTTCTTTACTCCACTTTCACTTTTAGTTAGCAACTTTGTCACCAACACACGTAGATTCGATTAGCACACAGGACAAATATTTATTTGTACGAAAATGTCTGATCGTCTTAGTCCAGGTGTTTTTAAAACCGGTAGGGTGCATCAAAGCAGCCCATCTGCGGATGAACCTCTACCTCACAGAAAACCGCAGTCAAATATCAACTCACAGGAGAGCTGTTGTGTTCCTGCGTGTGAATGAGGTCACCAGTAAGCTCTTTAGGAGCTGATGCCTTAGCAGCAGAGTTGGCATCGCGCGAGTGATACCTAATTAATTGCAAGCGTGTATAGACTACGGTAATCACTTTACATCAAGTCGGCAGTGTTTCCATGCCTACTGATGTTAATTAATATAAAAAAAAATATATATTATCGGATAAATTACACAGCGCCACCTAGACCCAAAGTAAGCGAAGCTTGTGTTATGGGTACTAGACAACTGATAAACATACGTAAATACATTTTTTTTTGCAAATACATACTTATTATACATAGAAAATACCCAGACCAATACAAACAGACATGTTCGTGCACACAAATGTTTGTACTGTGTGGGAATCGAACCCACGAGCGTTGGTGTCAAAGTAGCGTAACAGCGCGTTTCACCACTGCGCCACCGAGCTCGTCACTATGAATATGTTATGTTAAATAATGAATAAATTCAACACAGTGCCATCCCTTACAATGAGTTGGGTAGAGTGAAAAGATATTTAAAATTAGACGAGATGAGAAAGATAGATTGAAAACAGTTGTTCACGAACTGGGACTGTGATTGTTCATATGTAGATAGTTGTGGCATTAAAAAATATTACGCTGATTACATTCCATTTTATATTCCACCCAACTGATATAGGAAAGAAAATATCGTATCTCCATTATAATACCACTATAATGATAAATTATCTTTCTATCTTTGTAAGTATCGAACGAGATGCACTCTGTATTGTTTGTAATATGATCCAAATAAGGGCCCACAGTAATAGTCATAAAGCCGGGTGTATAATGGCTGAGCGAGCGATTCCACTCAGATAAACATTAAGTATTTTAATCAATATCGAATATGAACAATTAAAAGCTATAATTGTTGGCCGATCGTACTTATCTTTAAGATATGTTAGGCCGCACTAATTGAATGGAGGTGGTTGTAGGGTAACCATGGATTTTTAAAACAAACTAATAATTTGATATCGAGAGTCTTGGACTTGATGAAGAAGATTGATGAAGTTGGTACCTGGTGTAGGTAGGTGTGCTAAACCCACACCTACCTACACCAGGTACCAACTTTTTTTTTATACTATGCATACAAGCATAGTATAAAAAACATACATACAAGCATACGGCCCACCTGATGTAAAGCTGGTACCGTAGCCTATTAACGCTTGTAATATATTAAGTATCCCTTGTGCGATGCCTCCTCTGCTGCTTACATAGCAACTCCTTGGGAGCTTACTGGTGACCTCACTCACGCGCAGGAACACAACAACCCTCCAGGGAGTTGTTATTTGGCTGCGGTTGAGGTGGAGGTACTTTCCCAGATAGGCTGCTTTGATGCGCCCTACCTCTCTTAAAATATCCAGACCAAGACAAACAGACATGTCCATGCACACAAAATGTTTGCCTTGTGTGGGAATCGAACCCACGAGCGTTGGTGTCAAAGTCGCGTCATTCACGACTGAGCCACCGAGCTCGTCAATATTTGACTGCGGTTTTCTGTGAGGTGGAGGTACTTCCCCAGAGGGGCTGCATGCGCCCTTCCTCTCTTAAAACATCCAGACCAAGACAAACAGACATGTTCATGCACACAAATGTTTGCCTTGTGTGGGAATCGAACCCACGAGCGTTGGTGTCAAAGTCGCGTCATTCACGACTGAGCCACCGAGCTCGTCAATATTTGACTGAGGTTTTCTATGAGGCGGAGGTACTTCCCCAGACGGGCTGCATGCGCCCTTCCTCTCTTAAAACATCCAGACCAAGACAAACAGACATGTTCATGCACACAAATGTTTGCCTTGTGTGGGAATCGAACCCACGAGCGTTGGTGTCAAAGTCGCGTCATTCACGACTGAGCCACCGAGCTCGTCAATATTTGACTGAGGTTTTCTATGAGGCGGAGGTACTTCCCCAGACGGGCTGCATGCGCCCTTCCTCTCTTAAAACATCCAGACCAAGACAAACAGACATGTTCATGCACACAAATGTTTGCCTTGTGTGGGAATCGAACCCACGAGCGTCGGTGTCAAAGTCGCGTCATTCACGACTGAGCCACCGAGCTCGTCAATATTTGACTGCGGTTTTCTGTGAGGTGGAGGTACTTTCCCAGACGGGCTGCATGCGCCATTCCTCTCTTAAAACATCCAGACCAAGACAAACAGACATGTTGATGCACACAAATGTTTGCGTTGTGTGGGAATCGAACCCACGAGCGTTGGTGTCAAAGTCGCGTCATTCACGACTGAGCCACCGAGCTCGTCAACTTGTACTTGTCGAACTCTGCCGCTTAGCAAATGCTGCCCTGTTGACAGCGGTGTACAGTACTGCTGTAATCAATAAAAAACATTTCGTCTGGTCAAACTACCTCAAGCAAAAGATCAGAACTATCTAACATTTTCCTGATCAATGGTATTTCTGCGAATAGCTGAGGAGAAGTTGCTTGGCAAAATATTACGATATCTGCTTTGCGCTAAATGGGACATATGATTGTTTGTCATCCGAATTAGATTTAAAAATGACATAAATAATTACCATCCTAACTATCCAGCATGATCGCCACTAACAATGTAAGCTTTTGCACGAAAATTGTTACATATTCGCAATAAGAACTATTACGATCTAAGTATACGATACTCAGCTCTCCTCCTGAATGTTAAAGAAGCGAGTGAAGTGTGTAAGGACCGCGTCTTATGGCGCTCGGTTCTCTCTGCCGACAATACAAACATACAAACGATCTAAGCATACATATGAATATTTCACGTTTGTGTGCATGTGTGTCAATGGGCAATTACATTTTTTTTTTTTGAAGTTATACTTCTAATGCGACTTCCAACAAGGTTGCGTTAAACGTTTAACGCTACCATGGAGGGGGAATAGAAAGAGACAGAGCGAGAGTGAATGCGTGGCACTCGAACGCATGCGCGTAGTATAATTATAAGTTAGCAACGAGTAGCGTCCAGTCCAATATTATAGCGATTTTAATTTATTACGCATTGTCAAATGTTCGTAATTTAAATACATATTTGACGGGCTCGGTGGCGCAGTGGTTAATAACGTGCTTTGACACTAGGACACATGGGTTCGATTCCCACATAGGACAAACATTTGCATGCATGAAGATGTCTGTTTGTCTTGGACTGCATGTTTTTAAGAGAGGTAGGAAGTATCATAGCTACCCATCTGGGAAAGTACCTCCACCACACAGAAAACCGTAGCCAAATAACAACTCCATGGACGGTCGTTCTGTTCCTGCGTGTGAATGAGGTCACCAGTAAGCTCCTTAGGAGTTGCTGTGTTAGCAGCAGAGGTGGCTTCACGCGAGTGATACTTAATGAATTGCAAGCGTTCGTAGGCTACGGTAATTGCTTTACATTAGGTGGGTCGCATTCTTGTATACCTCCCGCCGTTGTATAAAAAAAAACAAACGCAATAAGATCTGTTACGATCTAAGTATTATGCATACATACTGATATATCACGTTTGTGTGCGTGTGTGTACGTAGACAATTGCTATTTTTTATTTACTTCCCATCGTCAAATGTTCATTATTAAACGGAGTATAAAATAATTGAAAAGTATACCGATATAGAAATTTATTCAAAATGTATTTCAATGATAATTACATTAGGTAATTTGAGCCAAAGTACAATTGTGACCACCTGCTAAGTTAGCCTCCGCTGGGAATTAAGTATCAGTTACATAAAACGTAAGCACTAGACTCATAAAGTCATGTAATTGATTCTAACGAGCCTTTACTGTAATATTCTGTTGATTAATATTGTGTATTAAAACTAACGATGTTATTTGCTAAACGCGAGTTAATTGCAAAGTTATATCTACCAGAACATCTAGGGAGTATTGATTTGATTCAAATAACAATAAGGGACAGACGTCAACTAACACTTCTGATCGGTACTACGAGTACCTTATTGTTATCATTATTACATCTTTTATTGCACATATAAATACAAAAAAGTCACAATGGTAAAGATAGTGCAGAGGCGAGCTTATCTCTAAAAGAGATCTCTTCCAGCCAACCCTCAGCAGTGGGATATCTCGTCAATTGCGGATTTTAGATTTTAAGTAAATACATATATACCGATAATACACATATATACCATAAATACACTAATGTGACTGTGCATATATACATACATATATTATTATAAAAGCTGTAAAGCTTCAAAACTTTAGCAAGTGAGAGTTTTTGATAGTTTATTTGTATTTATTACATAGTTTTGCATTGCTGTAGCACATTTGTAATACAAAACTCAATGTAACCTTTTCTTTTTCGCTAGAAGATAATCGGCAAGGTGCGAATGAAGTTGTTGAAATAACCACCAAAAAGTAAGTTTGGGGTTGGCTCTACAGACAATTGTAAACTACTGACACACCAGACATCCTATTTAAAATATTTGACAAAATATGTAGATGCTATTATATGTATGAATATTAAAGAAGCTGTGTGTTAAAAACAAAATTTGTGGTGACCCTACATAGATAACGTACGATTATTAGACTTTCAGTAATATAATAACCCCCCTTTCTCCCAACTTGGCAGAGTAATAAGCAACCATATAGATTGTAATCTTCTCATGTTGTTATTGGCACAGATAACCGTGACTTAATTAATCATGACCGAATTTGGAAGATTTTATGTTGTAAAAAAGTTTAGAACGATGGCCATTCTCGGTAGAGTTTTACAGCACTAGGCGTTTATTAATTTTAATAAAGTCAATATGCTTCTTACTGTTTTATTACATGACATAAATTTGTTTTACACTTTTCCGTACCGTTTCCGGAGTGATGAAAGATGCTCAATACGAAAATTAACTGTATTTGATTACACACGATCTTCTTAGCATTATCCCGTTTTCCAATCCTTTAGGATTGACAGGGTCACGTGACCTAAGCTTACGGATTTGACAATAATACTTATTTTTACATATAGCGTCTGCCATCGGACCCCCCCAATAAAGAGTAAAACCAGATCTTTTTCTTAGGTTAGGTCACACGACATTCGAAACATAATTTATTGGACATGCGGGTTTCCTCACCATGTTTTTCTTCACCGCCGAGCAACTGATAATAACAAATATGAACATAAATGTACAAATATACAAATTTCATGGCACATGCCTGCGCCAGGATTCGAACACGGGATAGTCGGATAATAAGCCGCTTCTTTATCCACTGATCTATCACTGCTCCATTTTATTTGATTCTTCTGCATTCGATTACTCACGATAATTGCACAATAACAAACCATGTCAGTAATTTGCAATAATGCGTTTATTACGTATACGTAAGCACTTGAGTAAATTTTCAATAATGGCGGGTGACGTTTTGATCTCTGGCCACTTTCTATTTACAGGCACACAGAATCGAACCTGCTAATATCACATATTTATAAAACTACTCATCTGATAATGCTAAAAATCTAATCATGTCTACATAATACATAAAAATATTATACTCAGTGAAAAAATTTCATCTTCTATATACATATAAATAAAATTGAAGTGTCTGTCTGTGATTTCAAAATAAAGCCTTTATCTTAAGCTCATATAATTATTTTCACGTTACCAAAGCCTAAATACGCATTTTTAACTTTTTTGTCTGTCCGTCTGTCTATCTGTCTGTTTGTTTGTCCGGGCTAATCTTCGAAATGGCTGAACCGATTTTGACGGGACTTTCACTGGTAGGTAGAAAGACTGTTCAGAGCAGAATATAGGGTACTTTTTATCCCTTAAATATTTAGGGTTCCTGCGTAAAAAATGAAAAACTGTTAAAATTAGCGGGAAATAGCTTCCCCTTCGGGGGACTTTGTAATTTTGTTTTTATTATTTTCATAGAATACGTATTTTTTGTGACACAAAATAACTACGCATTTTTGTGTAATAAAAATAAAATAAATATATTGACCTTTACGGGAAAATTATTTGCAAAGAGAACCGAGCGCCACATCTTAGTGAATTTTAGCATTATAAAATACAAAAATTAATTGCTAAGTCACAATTAAAAAACAACTTACTGAAATACTTGGGGCTTAAACTGTTAATTATTTAATTTGGAATTAATCAAATTAATAAACACGTTTCTTAATTGAGTATTACTAACATTAAAGTAAATACAGGAGCTTTTTGTCACGAGGTAATTTTTACCATTAACGTCATTAGAATTGTTGCATACAACAAGTTTGTATATAACCATAAGAGTACCATAATTTTAATTTGTAATGTGTAAATATAGCAAGCATTATCTTTTTATCCATTAAATTACCGATAAGCAGTAATGTAGTTGTTGATATGATAATAGGTTAAAACCGTTGGGATAACAATGATACCACTTTTACAAAGGGTTAATAGATTCAGCCGTTATTGTGTTAAAGTCAAAATTACAGGGAATATGGTACTTACATCTACGTTTACATTTTTTATGCTACGTCAGGAGGCATACAAGCATACGGCCCACCTGATGTAAAGCATAATCTCAGCCTATTAACACTTGAGATATATTAAGTATCACTCGCGCGATGCCTACTCTTCTGCTTGCACAACAACTCCTTGAGAGCTTACTGGTGATCTCACTCACACGCTGGAACACAACAGCCCTCTAGGGAGTTGTTATTTGGCTGCGGTTTTCTGTGAGGTAGAGGTCTTCCCCCAGACGGGCTGCGTTAATGCGCCCTACCTCTCTTCAAAAAATACAGACCAAGACAAACAGACATGTTCATGCACACAAATGATTGCCGTGTGTGGGAATCGAGTGAGAACCCATAAGCGTCGTTGTCAAAGCCGCGTCATTCACGACTGAGCCACGGAGGTCATCGAGATTTTTTAACTATCGCTATATCATGACGTATATGACGACTATATGACAACTACAAATATTTTTTTTACATTTATTATGTGGTAAGTTTCATTTTTGATTTGAGGCTATCATTTTTATACGATGACCACCTTAGAGGAAATAAAAAAGTCACTAAGTAAGTAACGGTTTATTAGAAATTATTACATGGTTTCGCGTATGTCCATTACTGCTACATTTCATCAAAATAGAACAGCTTGAACGAATGCCAATGATAATCTTGAGCTATCATAGCGGCCATTTATCAAAATGGTCGCTATGATAGCTCAAGATTATCATTAAAGTGGCCTGATTACAATTATTTTTTATAATTTTGCAAAAAAGGCCATGAAGACTTTTGATAGATTTGTCTTTAAAGTGTATTTTTTTTATATTGGCTCAGCATGCTCCGCTTCGCCTGTTGGTAAGCGAAATGAGGAGCCCGAATTGCAGTGGCAACTGACAAAGGACTACAGTGTCCTGTCAGTTGACGCTACCATGCTGGCCCGCAATGTATTCAATCTATCTGCAAAAATGAAGAATATTTTTAACGAATTCTTAATTTTTCTATTCTTTATATAATTTATACATAGAAAAATATTTGATTGATTGAGACTTAAATTTATATAGCTTATAATTATAGCAGTGCCACGAAAGTATGAACTATATATATCCTAAAATTTGTATACATAGATACCTGCGTAAAATAATGTAAGCAGACTGAAACGATCTACAACTAGCCATTGGTTAGCCACGTCATGTATTAGATAATGAAATATTTGAGGCCGTTTAGTATCAAACAGTTAATTTTCATACGGAGAATAAAATATTTTTACGTAGTTTTTTTTACTCGGCTGTGTAACTAAATACGAACTTTAACGAACCCCATGATCGAATGGTAAGTAAGTTAGTACTAAACACCAAGGGTTGTGGGTTTGATTCCCATACATTACAAACGTACATCAACACGTGTGGCTGTGTCAGGATGCTATCGTATAAGTTGTCTAGTACTCATAGTACAAGCTTCGCTTAATTTGTGGTTGGGATAATTATTTATATGTTATTATTGTAATAAATAACCTATGTATAGTAAATTAAGCTATATGTATAATATATATATAATGTATTATTTTTAATAATACTTTATTGTACATATGAAAATGTCTAATAAGTTCCGTTTTTATTTTCATTAAAGAGGTACAAATTTTTTTAAAAGCGGCGCAGAGTTCGCTTAATTATGCACTTAGTAAGATTATCACAATCATACAGGTGAGGTAACATACCTATATTATCTTCTGTTTGCACTGACCGTAGCCACGAGTCATCTGAAAAAGAAAACATATTATTAAATAAAAGACATGCATTTGGGTGCGAAAATACCAAACAACGGTATGGACGCGATTCGAGCATTGTCGAATTTTGGTGTACAAGTAAGTTAGACGTGATTCGTGCTTTATCAAAGAAGCGATAAAAAATTTCTTCACCGAATAGTCGCGTTGCGTGCGTTTCCTTAAATTGACTTTGTTGATCGCAAATCGTGCGTTATCTTACAGTAAACCTGTAGGTAGCTTGAGTGTTCTCTACCGTATCTATCATGGGCAATGTTTTGAGAAGCTGTTTGATCTCGTCCCTCCTTCTCCTTTCCTCCTCCGGAATACTCGCGCTGGACTGAGATCACATCCACATAGAGTTGGGTTGCACATCCCGTACTAAGAAGTTCGGCGACTCATTTCTTTGTCGGACTATCAAAATGTGAAATTCCCTTCCGATGCATGTGTTCCCCACTTCCTATAATCCCAGGTCGTTTAGACGAGGTGTGAAGAGGCACCGTAGCGAGCCGTCAAGGGGGGGACAGCCAGCACAGCGCTATTCACTGTGATGGCTGTTCTTACATCTGGTTCGCATTGACGTTTTCCATCAGGCGCGATGGGGACATTTAGACAGGCAACATTAAAAAAAAACGATTAACTAGTCTGCCATAAATACTGTTACATAGAAACTATGCTTTTTTTCTACTCTTTAATTAATTTAAATTTGGAACGCGTTTATTATGTTAAAAACTTCTTTCGATTTCCAGCCGTTTTATATATTTTTTTCGTGTTTAATATCAAACTACAATATAGAATAGAGTGTTAAAAATAATGGATTGCAGTGATTGCCTTGCACAAAGTGGGTATGGAGCCGTCGGTCATATTCAAGACACTTCAAAAGTTTGGTATCAGCCGCATGTACGTATATCGTATTATCGACAGATATACCAACACGATCCTCTGTTGAAGATCACAAAGGATCGGGGCGATCGCGTGCAGTTAGAAGTACAAAGGCTGTTAAAGCCAGAATTCGCCGACACCCCATTAGGAAACAAAAAATCTTATCGCAAGAAATGATTCCCGCTAGGACTCTGTCGCGTATAATAAAACAAGACATGAAGCTCGGCGCTTATAGAAAGTGGATAAATAATATTTAAATATTTAAATTTAAGCTTAATTTTTGTGAAAAAGGAGTGAAGACTTCAGCCAAAGTGAATCATGAGACTGTCTTTAATTGTGTTGTGAAACCTCTCAGCAATACACTATTTAAAAATGTACCGTGTACTTTCCAGCAGGACTCTGCACCTGGCCACAAGGACGAATTACCCAAGCCTGGTTCGAAACCAACGTTCCGGACTATATAAGAGCTGAAGACTGGCCCTCAAATACCTAAGATCTGAAGCCCTTACACTACAAATTATGGTTAGTTTTAGAGGACATGGCTTGTTCGAAACGTCACGCCGATATCGTGTCTCTTAAGAAATGTCTGAAGCAAGCAGTGGCTAAATTTCCCATGGAAACAGTACGTAAGTTCATAAATTTGTGGCCAGACAGATTAAAGGCCTGTGGCAAAGCCAAATGTTGCCATTTTCAATAGAATCTTTTTTTTTTACTTTACTACTTTTGCTGAGACTTCTATAAATATGTACATATAAGTTTTATTGAGATTATATTACTTCTTAAAAAATAATAAAAGAGCTATTAGTTCTGTTACAAATTAATTTATTAAAGAAATTATAAAAAGACAGATGTTTTATTATTTTTATTTGTTTGTATGTTGCGTACTGTCGATTACTGTAATAAGAATTTAAACATCATGGGAAAATGATACGTTGTGGACAAAAATAATTTGGGGTCCTTTTGTCTACATATTTATCCCCATCGAATGCATCCTATTTCAGCCTGATCGGTTGTTATTCAAAAAATATTTATTTCAAAAAATTTTAAAGATCGACCATTTTTTGCTAACATTATTCTTGAGTTTTCTTAATAATTTTTTATGTCATTTGATAATTACGAACTTTTTAATTAGTGGCACTTAATCAGAATCAGAAGTTCGTAATTATCAAATCATATTTAATATACCACAAATAAAATAAACCACTACCCAAGTTTTTGCTAGTAATCGTTAATTTTCGCTAAGGGTTCTGCCTTGGTTCTGAAGCATATTTTTAAAGAACATTTTGGCCTGGCACCTTGAATCTTAGATACTTTATTTCAACAGTCACTATGTCTCTAGTAAATATAGATAGATATTTTTAAATACTACTTTCTACAATCTATTAATTTTAAATCATCTCGTTGCCATAACTCATCGCATGCAGGTAAATTGTATAAAGACATGTAAGTGGGAATTATTTTAATCATATAGATTGATTGAAAGTGGTGTCTGCGCGGTAGTTACCTGCTAAGATACTCAATAGAGTTGAGAAACAGCCGTAAGGTGAAATTACAGGCATTATTTATTTGTTATTTACAGTACTACGATACAAAATAAGGGGGTGTCACTCTAATTTGTATAAACACGCGGGACTTGTAGATTTTGTCCCGCGTGCGTAACATGATTTTAGAAATCCTGCGTGCGTAGTCAAAAGGGCGATCTGTAACAAGATCATGTTCCATAAGATGAATTTCGTGATGTTGTTGTGGGTGTCGATAATGCAAATCATACAACGTTGAGAGTATTTGTCACGGGATGCGTTTCGGTGATTGAAATCAAAAAGATTCTTCGCAGAGTGTATTTTTATTTCTCTCTTCTCAATCCCTTCTTCATTACCTGAGAATATAGTCACCGAGCTATCTTCATGGCTCAGTGGCCTAATGGAGCAATAGATAGCTCTGTCGAATTAGAGGTAGGTACAGCGCTATAAAATAAGCAGTCACTGTAGGATAACACTACTATCATACAGGCCGCAGCTAAATAAATAATTCGCTGTAAGCTAGAAATGGCATATATGTGGTTCATTATTATTTTCGGGGGCGAAACCAACCCAACTTGCACGTGGTGCACTCTTCTTGTTAACATATAGGACTTTGGCGAAAGGTAAGTAAGGTACATCAAAGTACCTCCTCCTCACAGGAAACTAGAACTAAATGACCACTACTTGGAGTGACTTACTTCTTGCGATCGAGTGAGATTATCAGTTAGCTCTTGACAAGTGAGAAGTTGCTGCGTTAACAGCGGGGGTGGTAGCATAGTCTGCGGTAACCACTATACATCTGGTGGGTCGTATGCTCGCTTTCTTCCTAACGTTGTATATAAAAAAAATAATATGTATTGAAATGTATTATAAATTACCCAAACCACCTTTAGTCTATTGAGACTTGACCTTTATTTTAATCGAAGAATCTAAAAGCTCGCTTCGCTGTACTCCGCCTATCAAGTGATATCGAAAAATTTGTTGATTCTATATTCGCCGCGTATATTTCTTCTTGTTGTGTATATGTCGCAAGAACGGCCCAACAAAATATCTAAAATTAAAAAAAACATAACATTTCAATGTGTATTTTATAACATTTATTTAATAACGTGTATTATTAATAATAATAATACACAATTTTATTAATGCACGCAACAGTTACTACCTATATTTTTTATAACTTTTATGCCAATTTTTGTGTTGATAAACTCTTCTGAGAATTATGTTTTATTACAATACAATAGTCATAGTTTCTGTTATTTCGAATACCATTATCTTTGGTTTTAGTTTTAATTCTTTCTCTATAACAATTGTCAGTCGTTATCGTGACTAGTGTTTGCAGTCCAGATGGTATATCTGCTATTAACACGGAATGACCTGCTTAAAGCACTAAGTCACAAATGCACAATTATTAAGATTCAGAACAAACAGTCGAGCCGACAATACGAACTCTGCTTGACACCAATGTTGACGGGTGACACTATTTACAGTATTAAATATAGGAAATATTTTTTTCATCAACAGAAAAATATATTTGGTCAGCAATTATTCCCAAGAAAATGGGAATGTGTCACCGAAAAACAAAGATTATCTATTGCTTAACTCTTAAGTTTGTTTTTCGATTAGATTATGATTGTCTTGAGATCCGCAACTAGAAATAGAAACTCCGTGAAGCGGGTTTCTACATGGAAATATTTGTTTACCGAACATATTTTAGTGCTGACCTCTTCTTCTTTGTGTTATCCCGTTTCCTCACCCATTAGGATTGACGGGGTCCGCTATCTAAGACTTAGGATTTACCGAAGATACTGATTTTTAGATGGAGCGACCACTGTCAGACCTCCACAACCCAGAAGGTAAACCAGATCATTCTTAGGACGATAATTTCTTGGACGTGCGGGTTTCCTAACAATGTTTTCCTTTACGGCCGAGGAAGTGATAATTACAAATAGGTACATAAATCCGAAAACAAGAGTTTAGTGGTACATGCGGGGATTCGAACCTGGGACCTCTTGGGGCCTTATTTTACTACTGACCAAAACGACAATATTGTTAACCACTTAAAGAAAGCCCTAAAAAGTATTCAATGTACAACTAAAATTATCGTGATTAAAATATAAATTACACCACCCTGTTCCACCTCTACCATATATGTGTAGACCAAATAGGTAGGTCGGTAAATACTGTGTCGTCGCATGCCACGGGGTAATAGAGAGATAACACTGATAATTACACTCGTTTACGTGTGGTGTAGCCCTTTTAATTGGTGATCGTAATCTATACTTTGCTTCGCCGTTTCTGGCGATTGGACTATATTGTATTTACCCGCATATCGTATTTATGTTACCTGCTTTCTGTTAATTGAAGTAATTGATACAGTTATTTGCCAAGTTGAAAAGATGTACGATAAAGAATTGCGAGAGGTGCATAAGGATTGCATTTTGTGGCGCTCTCTCTGCCTACCTTACAAGGGACCTAGCATGAAGGTACTTATAGATAGATAAGTTAAGTTATTAATTGTGTCATTGCTTGTCAAAATAAATGCCATTTTTTATATAGATATATATAATATACAAAACATTTGATTCAGGAAGTCTTCGCTCTTTTTTAGGGTTCCGTACCCAAAGGGTAAAACGGAACCCTATTACTGAGGCTCCGCTGTCCGTCCGTCGGTCCGTCCGTCCGTCCGTCCGTCTGTCACTAGGCTGTATCTCATGAACCGTGATAGTTAGACAGTTGAAATTTTCACAGATGATGTATTTCTGTTACCGCTATAACAACAAATACTAAAAAATAGAATAAAATAAATATTTAAGGGGGCTCCCATACAACAAACGTGATTTTATTGCCTTTTTTTATAGATAATGGTACGGAACCCTTCGTGCGCGAGTCCCACTCGCACTTGGCCGATTTTTTTAACTCAGTGCCCGATATTGATGTTCATGTTGATTCCATTCTCAAATTTCGTTCCATAGCAATTGAAACGCTCCATCCGAATTCTCAAGTTATTTGTAATTGTTATTGTTTTTTGTAATTCTACGCAGATTTATTGCTTTGTAAATTGTCGTTCATTACAGTTGGTTGATATCGATAATTATGTTGATTGATATTATATTATAGTGTTTTTAATATTATATTCAATTTGATAATTACTCATATTAAGCAATAAACTATTGTGTTATGGTGTAAATTGTACGTACGTACCTATAATTGGTGTACACATGAGAATGCAGCTGTATATCCATTTTTGTATGTAATTGTGATGTATGCTGTTGGTATGTCTTAAATAAATACATGAATAACTTAGTTACATGATTTTTGAAACAGGACATTCGGTTGCAATAATCTGTACTTATATATAAAGCGGATGAGTTTGTTTGAACGCGCTAATCTTTGGAACTATCGGTCACATTTGGAAACATATTTTTGTATTTGTTGGCGCAATTCTTGAGGAAGGTTATAGACTATTCAACTTCACGACACGACCCTTAGAAAGTGAGGAAAAATTAAGAAAGTAGAAAAAACGGCTTCTACGAGATACCGCGACATGCGCGGACGAATTCGCGGGGTCCAGCTAGTTTAACATATTACAGACGAGAGTTATATCATTTAGAAATTACTTATACATATTATATTGTTGACCCCAGATACAATTGTCAGTACCCAGATCAGTACATTGTGTATGAATTCGCAACCATTATGTAAAATATGAAGCACAAATTGCCTTATTATGATAATCTGAGAACGTTTAGATCCAGATGAAGGTAGCCAATTCAATACAATTAATGTGCATTGTAGTACATTTGATACGAATGCAAGATGATTTAGAACGATCGTAAATATTCCCACAAATCTCTTCAATAATTTTGGGTTTAGTAAAACGGGCTTAATCTGTTCCTTAACACTATTTATATATACATATTGTAAAGCGTCTAATATTTTGATTTGTTATATTATATACATATAACAAGCAGGGATTTTCTAAGCAGCCCTATTGGGAAATATATTTCCATCTTACAGAAGACTGTAGCCAAATAATAAATCCATAGATCAAGTTAGCAAAGGAGGTGGCAAAATACGTTTTTTTTAATAAAAAGTGAGGAGGCATATACGTATATGGACTATGATGTAAAGCGGTTACTGTAGCCTATGAACGCTTGCAAAGCAAATACATTATTACCAATAAAAATGTACATTCTCAATTTAAAAATTTAACACGCGAGTATAGGTACTTTTTTTTATACAACGTCGGCAGGCATGCAAGCATACGGTCCACCTAATGTAAAGCAGTTACCGTAGCCCATTAACGCTTGTAAAATATATCACTCGCGCGATGCCACCTCTACTGCTTACACAGCAATTTCTTACGAGTTATTAGTGACCTCACTCACGCACATGAACAGAACAGCCTTTCAGGGAGATGTTATTTCGCTGCGGTTTACTGTGAGGTGGAGACTTCCCCAGAGTTACTAATCACTGCATCGCCGAACCTGTCAGTATCATGTGCGCGATGTTTTCGTGCGAGCTAGTAAGAAAGCTAGTCACCATTGCTGCGCATTACAAATGAAAGTAATGCTTTTTGAAGATAATATGTAATAGGCGTAATTTTGCGTAAGTCAAATTATATAGGCAAGTTGTTCTAAACTACTTTACTATCTAAGCTACCGAAATTGGACTTTTTTTAGCCGCTGCTTATTGTGAATTTGTTTTTATAGAAATATAGTTGGGCATCACGTGGTTGTGTTTACAATGTTAAACTACAAATTTTGAACTGCGATACGGTGGAGTTCTCTCAGTTTTATGTACACATTCACCTGATCAGCTGTACTTGCTGCTACGAGTATTAAATAGTCAATAGATTCAGATGTTATTTTGCGAAAGTCAAATTTACAGGCAATTTGATCTAAACTACTTTGGTTCCGCTATCGATAGCGGTTGTTTTTCCAAAGTCAAATTTACAATTGATCCAACTATTTGTATGTAGTGTTTCCGCTACTGATAGCAACAACGTAGCACACAAAGTAAACCAACATGGCACGCCTCATCAGTTATCATCTCCATAAATTAGCTACAAACCCTCTTTTCTGATTACGTGCAGTAAAGTACGAGTATTATAGTACTCACTCTCCCATAACTATGTTAGCATATTCCGATAGATTATCTTGAAAACACTGCGTCACCGGTCAGTTGGTAGTTTATTACCCTGTCATTCCAATATGAACGGATTCCATCACGCTGGCATCCTAGATTAATATCTAACCATGGGACTGAATATCATGCTACCTTAAAATACACTCTATACTAAATGTATAAAGATTGTTTTAGTGTTCTGAGTTTTATTGAAATGTGCCGTAGGGAATCTTCCGTGTCAGATAAAGATTTACTAGTATATAAAATGTGTTTAATCTTAAATAGTTGCATTTACTTGGACAGACAAGGAGGCTCTCAGATAATATAGTTATATTACACAAGTATAATAACTTTGAAGTAACAGTAAAGTAAGTAACGTTCAAATTCGTTGATTTCACGCAGATAAGTACCGCTGCTTGGCGAAGCACAGTCGAATCAGGTACGTGGAAATGGGTATGCCCGTTCATTCAGTATACGATAGACGAATGCGTGCGCTGGCCATAAAAAAAACCTGCGTGTAATGAATGTACGCTATTCCTTACCTAACGAGGTTCTAGACATGGCGTTTGGGCAGAGCAGTAGAAAATCCGCAGAATATGTTCAAATTCTTGAGGATTTTCAGATACGGAACTGAGACGTGGCCCTTCACTGTGGGCCGTATGGGGAAGCTCAAGTTCGCTCAGCGTGCTATGGAAAGAGCTAAGCTCGGGGTTTCTCTGCGCGATAGAATCAGAAATGAGGATATCCGCAGTAGAACTAAGATAACCGACATAGCCCACAGGCCATATAGTTCGTAGAACCGACAGCCGCTGGGGAAGAAAGGTTCTTAAATGGCGTCCCCGTACTGGTACACGCAGTGTGGGACGACCCTATAATTAGGTACCTTTTGGAAATATAATTAGAGTTAGGTATTAACAATTAAATAAAACACAAAAAAATACATATTATTAAACAAATAAAATGCTATTTATTTGCCTTCGGAACTATAACTGTAACTATAAATGAATTAAAATGTAAGAAGGATCTCCGTGGCTTCCTGCTGAATATATTCACGGCGTTACCCGACTGTATAGCAATGCTGATACGTTGCACGAGAAAGTCGCCAGACTTTGGGTTTCGACCAGGCACTTAGACATTTCTTGTATGGACGAGAGCGTACTGGTATCCCACGGACCGAAGGTCTCGACTCCAAAAGGAACAAAAAAGTGTTCGGAGCCAAAACCAAGACATTAAAAAAAACTTTTCTCATTAGCTTCCGCGCCGGCTTTCTTGATAATTAATTATACCTAATAAGTAATATCGTAGTGCAGTCAATTTGGTATAAATATAGGTCGATTATTTAATTTTTTTTAATAACAACCGATCAGGCTGAAACAGGATGCATTCGACGGAAAATATGTAGACAAAAAGACCCCAAATTTGTTATTCAAAAATTTTATTTCAAAAATACCGTATTGACTGCACTATCGGTCTCGTTATTTAGTCAGGTGATTTTGACTCTTTATTTTATGCCCGACTAGCTAAGTCGGTAGAGCATGGGACTCTTAATCTCAGGGTCGTGGGTTCGTGCACCACCTTGGGCGCCACCAGAGGGAGACTTTGTCAAAAATCGTCTGCGTCTATCTCACTTATTTCTACCGCCAAGCAACTATATTTATATATAGCTGTGTTTCGGTTTGAAGGGTTAAATATGGCAGAGAAATTACTGAGTACTGTGACGAAACAGCCTTAGGTCACCAGATTGGCAGCGAGCGAGTATCATCCCCGTGGTGTTGCGAGCGTCAATAGGCTGCGGTGACCGTTTACAATCTAATGCGGGGCGAAAGCTTGTTTGCCGATCTTGTTGTATAAAAAAAAACATAACTCCACTGCTGGTTCATAATACAAGTAATTACCAAATTAATGGAGAACCACAATTTTCTGAAAGGTATATTAAAGCAGATATTGCTTGCCTTTCGACCACCGGGCTTAATTAGCGAATATATATATAAAAAAACACAAGTAATAAAAAGTGACATTATCTATCTATCGAAAATCTATCTACACACCGAGTCCTTCGTAGGGTAAGCAGAGAGAACTGAAATTCACATCCGAGTCATGTGAATTTCAGTTCTCCTAACGTACCTCACTCGCTTTTTTAATAATTATAGCTCTTTTCATGCATTGGGGTTCCTGATCGAAAATATGTAGGTATGGTAGGTATTGTCCTTTCTCACCATGCTTGAGGAGTATACCTCCTTTGATTAATACTGATACTCTTTTTCAGACAGACTCTCTTTTCCACATCTTCATTGTGAACTCGGTCTGTAAGCGTTACGTTCGCATCTCGATAGGAATTATTTTACTTTCATGCTCTCTTTGCCTTACCTGACTTTCATACCTTAGCGTTGGGATCAGCATCGCATTATGTACAGCGAGCTGTGCCGTCTGGCTCAAGTTTTCAATGCTAAGAAGCTTTCCCAACGCTCCATTCACATTATTCTCTGCATTCACTTGCCTCTCCATATCAGTGACGTACCTTTTATCTCAGTTATAATCAAGTAGCTCATATCATATAATAAAATTCAATATATATAATCTTATCCACTGTTCCAACACTACATCATCAACTATAATTCTTGCGTTAATTTTGGTTTCCTTTCTTATCTTTTAAATCATCGAGAGGCACACAAGCATACGGCTCACCTTATGCAAAGCGGTAATAGTAGCCAATGAAAACTTGCACACAATACATGAAATATAAATATACGCATTGCTACCCCTAGCTAACACAGCAAATCCTTAGGAGTTTACTAGTAACCTCATTCACTTGCACAAATCCAACGTCCCTCAAGGGAATCGATATTTTGGAATATTATTCTGGATTTTTTTATGAAGTGAAGGTACTTGCCGAGTCGAGGCGATTTTGGTGCACGCTATCATCTCTCTTAAAAACATCCAGACCAAGACAAACAGACATGTTCATGGACACTGGTGTTTGCTTTGTTTGGGAATTCAACCCACGAGCGTCGATGTCATAGTAGCATTACTAACCAATGCGCCACAGAGCTCGTCATAATTAAATTAATTTTATTCATACAGTCTTGGTGTTAAAGTAATCATCACCAACTACTCTACCATTGGACTCTCCATAAAATAGTCATTCATTATCATTGTTATCTTCACGAAAATGACTCTACAATTAATAATCCTACTTTTTTTGTTATCGACAAATTTATCAATTTCTGTCACGTCAATGTCCTTGCGTATAACAATGGGTGACAACATTTTGCCGGCGCTAAGTGATGCTCAAAATGACACATGAAAGAGATAGCAGAATGAATCAGGGACAGTACACATAGATATCAGAAGTTCACTGCCCGTGGAGGGACGTACGTTGCTGAATCTATCGATTTTCATATCAGACGGCTGCTATGGCCAAGAACTCTGCTGGCACGAGTTTCATTTCTATAGTAGCACTAAGTAACTAAGGCATTGATTGTATATGTAGCGATTGCCGTCTGACTATCGCAAACGAAAGGGAAAACCAGATTGGTGGCGGAAGCACATAAAGCAGGTTAGATCAAATTGCATGTAAATTTGACTTTCGCAAAATAACGCCTGAATCTATTAAAACCAGATCTTCCTTAGGTCCCACGTCATTCGAAATAAATAATTCGAAATAAATAAAGTGTGGGTTTCCTCTTGATAAATTTTCTTCGCCGATGAGCACGTGATAATTACCAATGTGTACATAAATCCGACAATATGAATTTAATGGTAAATTCCCACAGCAGGATTCGAACAAGGACTATCAATTATTAGGCTGATTCTTTCTAACAATGCTCATACTTGCGCTCGGTATTACTCTCACTCGAAAATATCATATTGCCATAATTTTGTATGACATGACCAAAGAAATAACTGTATAATACGAAATGAATCATAGTAATCTTTTGTCTAGAGGTAGGGCACATCAAAGCAGCCCGCCTGGGGAAGTATTTCCTCTTCACAGAATTACTGCAGTCAAATAACAGCTTCCTAGAGAGTTGTTGTGTTCCTGCGTATGAGTGAGGTCACTAGTAAGCTCGTAAGAAGTCGCTGTATTTGCAGCAGAGGGGGTATCGCGCAAGTAATACTTAATGTAGTGCAAGCATTTATCGGCTACGGTAACCGCTTTTTATCAGATAGACCGTATGCTTGTATGCCTTCCGACGTTGTATAAAAAAATATAGTCTTCTTTTCTTCCTAGCCTCGTTTCCTAATCTATTAAGATTAGCGGTGTCCAGTTCCTAAACCTAAGGATTTGGCGAAGATACTGCTTTTAACAACGCGTCCACCGTCAGATCTCCATTTTTTTTTATACAACGTCGGAAGGCATTCGAGCATTCGGCCCATCTTATGTAAAGCAGTTACCGTAGCCTATTAACAGTTGTAATATATTAAGTATCACTCGCGCGATGCCTCCTCTGCTGCTTACACAGCAACTCCTTAGGAGCTTAACCACAAAAGATACTAGACCTTTCTTAGAATCATAATATATTAAATTAAACAATTTTTTAATGGAAGTATCGCGTGGTCGCAGGAAGACTGCGACCACGGATGCTGCAAAGCATTCGAAACGTCAGGTTCAACAAAGAAATAAAACACGCGATACTTCCGTTAAAAATTGTTTAATTCAATGTGTAACAATCGCGAAAACCTAAGACAATTTCATAGTGTAATAATTATAATCTACTAGTTCTTGAGTGACAATATTTGGGATCCTCCACGCATCGGGTGACATCGAATGCGACGTCATAGGACGTATTCAGCGGCTTGGGATAACTGGTGGGAGATGGCTGGTGTCATCTGTGACCCTAAAATGCCGGTTAAGCTGAAAGGACAGGTTTATAAATCCATCATTAGACCTGTCCTTTTATATGGCAACGAAGTGTGGCCGGTACTTGAGCGGCACAAGCAGGAGCCGCATGTCACGGAGATGAATATGCTGTGCTGGATGTACGGAGTGACGCGGAAGGATCGCATGAAGAACTCCCGAATTCGTGGTAGCCTTCATGCTCGTGACATAGCATACAAACTGCAAGAGCATCGCCTACGGTGGTACGGTCACGTCTTACGAAAACCAGCAAGTTACGTGGGAAACAAATGTCTGGCCATGCCACCTCCGCCGGGTCCCGGTAGAGGGGGTTGGCCAAAGAAGTGCTGGCTTGACGTCGTAAGGAATGACATGCGTGCCAATGGTCTCACAGTAAGAGACGCGGTATTCGCGCGAAGTGGACAAGTAGAAGCTGGAAAGCGGACCCTGGACTCCTAAGCGAGAGCTTAGGACGCTACAAAGGCTAATGATCGGATGATGATGAGTTCTTGAGTGTGTATTAGTAATAATCCGTACTATAAACGTCTATAAATAAATTAGCTTCTGACGAAACTATAAAATTGTTATGCACTAGGCGTCACAAAGGCATAAACGTGCTGTACATAGGCATGAACTTTATACATGATTGTGAAAAATGTAGAGCGCTTAAAGTTTCCTAACTTGTTTCATACAACCGTCTATCGAGACCCACTTTATCTAACGTTTACGTTAATTTGAGTATATTACCGCTTGTTAGTATCGCATAAGTAACTATCGATGACATTCAGATTACGCGCCGGTGTTTGTATGTGCTCGCCATAACGCCCACGGACGTTTAATTGAACCCATTGAATGTTCGACGTCCCGCTCTGGGATGTTTTATGGACCCCATAATTATGTATTTGTTGTTTCTATGTTTTCTTTTATACGAAATATTTCTAATGAATATTTATTTCACTTGTATGATATAAATTTGTTTGGATTTCCAAAGCCAACATTTCGAAGCAAATAACAATATGGTCCAGATTTTTAGACGCCTTTTAAATTAAGGTACTTAAAAAACAATGATTTGCTACATATAACTTATACAAAAGTAACATGCTATGAGTGACAATATTGATGATATATATCATCATATCACATCAACCTTTACTCATCCCGCTGCAGGGAAATGGTTTAGAGCATAATCCACCACGCTGCTCAAATGCGGATTGGCGGAGGCCAGTGTTTTCAAGCCGCCCGAGGGCCACTGAGTTAGCTTAACGACTGTCATCTATCGACAACAGCTGGGACCGACGGCTTAATTATCCATGGACATCAAGTTACAATATGGAATGGGTTGTCAAAGAAAGCAGTATTGCAATGATTGCCTTCCACAAAGTGGGTATGGAGCCGTCGGTCATATTCAAGACACTTCAGAAGCTTGGTATCAGCCGTATGTTTGTATATCGTACTATCGACAAATCCATAAAGGACCGGGGCGACCGCGTGCTGTTAGAACTACAAAAGCTGTTAATGCTCTTAAAGCCAGAATTCGCCGAAACCCCATTAGGAAACAAAAATTCCCGTTAGGACTCTGTCGCATATAATAAAATAAGACCTGAAGTTCGGCGCTTATCGTCGATATACAGGACATGCCCTAAATCAATCCCTACAGTTGAAGAGAGTGGATCGATTCTGTCCCGATACGCAGGTGAAAGGCACAGAAATATCATCTTTACTGATGAAAAAAATTTCACGATTGAAGTGCACTACAGCAAGCAAAATGACAATATGTACTACACACAATTCTAAAAAAGCCGCCCAATTGGTCGCAAAGGTACAACCAATCAAAGCATCCCAAAGCTTCATTTTTGTGAAAAAGGAGTGAAGACTTCAGCCAAAATGTATCAAGAGACTGTCTTGGATCGTGTTATAAAACCTGTCAGCAATACTCTTTTCAAAAATAAACCGTGGACTTTCCAGTAGGATGCTGCACCTGATCACACCGCATGAACTACCCAAGCCTGGCTCGAAACCAACGTTCCGGACAAAACAACGTTATGGTCAGTTTTAGAGGACATGACCTCCAAGAAATCACACTCCGACATTGTGTCTCTTATGAAATCTCTGGATACTTACATTCCTATTTTCTACTTCAGGACACTATGATGCAATTATTACGAGTATCATGCAAATTATTATTATAGAATCTCACTTTATTTTAAATTATAACGGTGACATAAGAGACTCAATTTAATTAAATTTAATAAAATTTGTAATTAAACGACGAGCTCGGTGGCGCAGTGGTGAAACGCTGTTACGCTACTTTGACACCAACGCTCGTGGGTTCGATTCCCACACAGTAAAAACATTTGTGTGCATGAACATGTCTGTTTGTATTGGTCTGGGTATTTTCTATGTATAATAAGTATGTATTTACAAAAAAAAATGTATTTACGTATGTTTATCAGTTGTCTAGTACCCATAACACAAGCTTCGCTTACTTTGGGGCTGGGTGGCGCTGTGAAATTTGTCCGACAATATTTATTTATTATTATTATTTATTTAAATATTAATTTCCAACAAACTGAAATAAGTCGTATAGATCTGTATCTCATTACGTACATCGTCTATACAATACTCGTACATGTGACATAGACAAAGAGAGACGGTATTACAGTAACAATTTGCTTT
The DNA here is from genome assembly GCA_947507595.1 of Pyralis farinalis. Lineage (NCBI taxonomy): Eukaryota > Metazoa > Arthropoda > Insecta > Lepidoptera > Pyralidae > Pyralis > Pyralis farinalis. Next base: position 6,325,977 of record OX382269.1, on the reverse strand, counting down.
GTCTTCTGCTCTGCATCTACTCTTTTTGTAGTTGATCTATCAACGTAACAAGTTTTAATCATTTAATCTCTTCTCCTCCAACTTAATTTAAAAGACTTGTTATTCATAGCATGTTTTCTTCATGTATAAAATTTCAGGAGACACACAAACATGCGGCCCATATAACGTAAAACTACCTAACCTATCAACAGTTGTAATAAAAAAATATCGCTCGCGCATTGTCACCCCTGTTGCTAATACAGCAACTCGTTAGGAGCGTACCAGTGACCTTGCTCATATGCTGGAATACAACCACTCCTCCTATTTGGCTCCTATCTGTGAGGTGGAGGTACTTCCCCCGTGAGGCTGCTTTGATGTGCCCTACCTCTTGATGTAAAAATACCGAAATAAAAAGAAACAAACATCGATTTCCTCAAAGGACAAACATTTGTGCATGAAGTACACAAATGTTTAAGCTGTGTTTTAATCTAACCCATAAGCGTCGATATCAAATTAGCATTACTACTCGTAATTATTGAGCTCCTCAAATGACTCATATCTACAGCGCCTGGGAAAGCCGCGTGGAAAGGCTGAAAATGTGTCCCAGATATGACAAGAACAGCCAGGACGACAATAGTAATGTTTCTAAATGACGTGCAATCGCAGAGACGAGAGCAGCAGCCGGGGTAGAGGCTACCGGAGCAGCCATGGCAGCGACAGCACGCATCTACTAATGGTAGCGAGTTGGTGCCGGCCGATGCTATTTCGCACGAGCTAATCGGTGGCGGAAGAACATGAAGTAGTGTTTTCGAGATCAAATTACATAAAAGAAAATTTGCATTTGTATGTATTTATAAATTGAAAATATCGCATGAAAGAGTACTAGCACTCGTAGAGGCATTGGTCATTGACCCAGACGTTCATAAAGAATGTCTAAGCAAACTTGCAACGTAATAATTAAAAGATATTTTACCAATTATTAACTTCGTAACACACGTACTATATGAAAACAAAGATTATGTAAGATTAGATATGAATATATCTGAACCATTCGTTATCTTTCGCACTGTTTGGTAAGCGATTTCACATTGCCCAAAAAATATTTACAAAGCGGAGTACACTTTATTGGGATTATGTTGCAGTGGAATATGTTTATGTGTGAATTTGCAACATTATATTATTTGAAAATTGTTTTTCCATAATTATTGTCATGTGAAATTATAACACCATATTTAAGGTATGTATTCATTAAGTTTATTTGTATTTTTAACCTTGCCAGTTAATTTCGGAGCACGTGTCGATATCCAATCAAAGCGAATGATTTGCAATGTGTAATTTGCGTTTAAAAGTATCTTATACAACATAAATATTTTAAGTATATATTCATTCGAATATTTTCTGAAGTTACTTAAACCTCCTGTAGATATCTCTGTACGTAGAATTTGGTATTTAGTTTCACTTCCTTTCCACGTTTCCAGGGCCGTTAATATAAATATCATCGCACGTGGGTTGCTACTTCTGCTATTGGTGCAGAAATTATTTAGAAGCTTAGTGATAACTGCACTCGTTCATAGAAATACAACATACCCCCAGGGAGTTATTAGTTGGTCGCAGCCTTCTGTGACTCAAAGGTACTTCCACAGCTTTGTCACTATGGTCTGCCTGTCTTTTGCCAGAGACTCCTTTGTCAGTTGACGTTATATAAAATAAGTTCATTGTCTCTATGTTGTATTATCATTTTGAAATAACTACATATTGCTATAACAAACCACGCGCTTTTTTGTACTTACTTGACGCAGCCATTTGTATGAAATAGCGATTTCACATTTAGTTCTAGAGCAATACTTGTAAATCTATCCTACAATAAAGCATTTCATAAGCATTAACTAAGGCAAGTTATTTGTTTCAGATGCCTTGCAGAGCGTGGTACATAGTTCGTATCTTAATTATTTTTAACTTATGTTTGACAATTGAAGATCTACTCGCAGAAAAAAAAGACGCACAAGTATTAGATAATTTACACCACTTGCTAAATCAAACTGAAGGAATAGTATTAGATGACATTGATTTCGTTTTTGACCAGGTACTTAATGCCATGTTATAGATGACTCTTTTACTGACTATTCAAAATCTTATCTAAATTCTATATCCAATATAGATATGACTAAGAGAGTTGTATGATTTCCTCAAATTACGTCATTAGTGGATTTCGAAGCAGCAGAGGATGTACGGATCAAGTTTTTTCACCTGCAACATCGTAGAGAAGCGTCTGGCTTTGGACCAGAAGCTTTTCTATGGTTTTGTGGAACCTTGAGAACCTTTAGATAGGATCGTGCGGAAGAATCTCTGGAACATTTTGCCCAGAAATTGTGGGTTGACGGTGACCTGTTCCATGCTGTGCAATCCAATTATGAGGATAATATGAGTATTGTGTTAGGAGGATTGTACGGCAGCTTATCGCCCAGGTTTGATACCAACATTGGTGTCAGACAGGGATGCGTGCTGTCGGCTCGGATATTCATCCTGTATCTGGACAGTTGTCTTCAGAGAATAAGAAATATGAATGTGTGTGATGCGAATGGGTGACTGGTGGACCGGTGAGCTGGTGGTCAACTGCCTGGTTTATGAAGACGACGCGGTATTAATAGCAGAATCACCATCCGAACTGCAAACACTAATTACAATAAAGATAATTGTATGAAGAAAGGCTTATAATTGAATGCGAATAAAACCAAGATAATGATATTTGAAAGAAAGACAATCAGAACGAACACTAGGATTACGGTTGATGATGTAGTGTTGAACCAAGTGAATAAGATTGTATATCTTGGAAGCGCTTTTAGCAGCAATGGAAGGTACACCACTCAGGGGAGAGACGAGTGAGTGCAGGGAATAGGGTGAATGGAGCGTTGAGTAAACTTCTAGGCAGCCAAAATATAAGCCAGAAGGCACAGCTCGCTGTACACAACGCGGTGCTAATCCCAACGCTAACTTATGGAAGTGTAACCTGGGTATGGCAGAGAGAGCATGAAAATAGAATAAATGCCGTCGAGATGAGAGCATTGCGTAAAATTTGTGGCATAACGCTTGCTGACCACGTTCGTAATGACGACGTGAGAGAAAGAGTTGGTCTGAAAGAGAGTGTCGGTGTTAAAATCAGAAAAGGCATGCTCCGTTGGTTCGGATATGTAGAAAGAATGCAGGACGAAAAAATAACGAAACAGATATGCAATGCAAAAGTGGAAGGATGTAGGAGCCGACGAAGACTGAGACTAACCTACTATGACCAAATTCGTCGTGTTGATAAAACACGACGAATTTGGTGGTGAGTGAGGTGATGTCAGGAACCCCAGGAACCGGCAAGCGTGCATGGAAAGAGCTATGGATGTTAGAGAAGTGAGTGAAGTATGCAAGGACCGCGTCTTATGGCGCTCAGTACTCTCTGCCTACCCCGCAAGGGACCTGGCGTGAAGATATACATACATACATAGGTACTAAATTAGATCACACTAGATAAAATTTTAGGGACACAAACTGATAACAATTTGTCAACATAGCTTATTTTCCAATCATATATGATTCTCTACCACCAAATGTAGCTACGAACATCGGATTAATATCGTAAGGTGAATAAACATTTCTCAAAACCGTTTAATGTAGCAGGCTAACGTAGAGACCTGTATTCAGCAGGATACGTCGTATAAAATGATGTATATCATCATATATGTCTTTTCAGATAAACGAAGCTCTCGTTCCAGAACGAGACGACGTAGAGTTTCTAGGTGAACTGATGCAGTTGTTGAATGCGATTGGTGCCAGGGTTGAACTCAATGGGTCCTATGTAGCAACTACTATCAGAGACAACATTGCAATGTTGATAGTAGATACAACGCTAGAAAACCATATACTTGGAATAGCAGTGTACAGAAGAGAGACTGATAATTTTACAAATAACTCTGTGCAAATTTTAGATTGTGAGTATTTATCATCTTTTATTGTACAACTACTGATCAACCTGTAGAGTTTATATTTATACAAGTTCTTTAATAAGACTAATTTTTAAGGAATTAAGCCGCCATTATCAAATCATCATGTTCTTTATTCTTAACTTAATTTTGCTCATTTATTTTCATTACGTCAAGTCGAATTATTAATTAAATAAAAATGAAAAGCACAAAGAAAGTAAAAGTTGAAATAGATACAAGTATTAGCATTATAGTCGACCCCGTAACACATATTATGACCGGAATATTCTGAAAGCAATGTGGTAAATTTAAGATTATTTCTTATTTATAAGAAACCTTCAGTGTGTCCTAAGTATAAATAGAAAACACTATTATTTATGAATTATAAAAATATTATAATAAAAATGCACTCACCTTCAGATGTACACATAAAATCTATTGCATTCAACTCATTCCAATGTGTAATACAGTAAAAAATACATGAAATTGAGAGTATGAAACGCTGACTTGCATTAAGTCAGCGTTTCGTACAACACTTGCAAATACTATACATAAAAAAACAGATTCTATACAGCAGATTTAGAAATGAGATTTATTAAATCCCTTCATAAAAAAGGGGCTAGGAGCAAAATAAATGAACCGACCAACAGCAACATATAAGTAAAAACTATAGCAATTAGACTAATCGGTAATTGATATAAAAAGATAAATCTACCTTGGTATATTTTTAAATACTGCAACAACTATGGACCGATATAAATAATAAAAAAACATGTATTGGGATGACATTTATGGACTAGTCAAAGGCATTTGGCTGTGTCATACATGAACATTTAATACAGCCGGAATATATAGGAATTCGTGGTAATGCTTTGAGATTGTTGGAATCTTAATTGTCAATCAAAGTGCAGGCGACGATATTAGATACAGATGATAAAGATTATAAAGATACAAAAGGAAATACAGGAATTCTAAATTTGAAAACAAACTTAGTAGGGTACCGCAAGGTAGCGTGGACCTACTTCTTTTTCATGTTTGTATCAATGAGCTCCCATTTATAATCAATCACTTTATAAACAAAATGACTCTTACTTAGTGTGTGAAATATATTACACGCTCATGTAATATTGTTGTCACCTGCTAGAATTGTTAAATTTAAAAGTCAATTTAGATATGACAAATTGAATAAGTACCTATAGATCTCCATTCTACCGTCGCCCGTTTTATCAGTTTCGATTTTTCTACGAAGTGGAGGGGTAGACTCTTTAGAAGCATGCTAGTCACTTGCGTTTCGCTGTCAACTGATGTCCCGTACTCGTGACCTCTACGACATACATACGAGTATTTCATGAACCTCAGAAATGGTTCTAACGAATTGGATCAAAACTTGTACATTTGTATGTATATAATTTGGATGAATTTTATAAAGTAAGAAATTGACATTATTTATGTAATTGTTTGATTTTAAACAACTACTAGCTTAATTTGGAAAGTAAAATTATACGTTTAAATAAATATCGTACCGTATTATTGTAGATTAGTTTGTACGTTGTTCATACTACAAGCACAGTCATTGTAAACACAGTTAATGTTATCTTATCTTATTTTAATACATTATATTAATGTATTACAATAGTGCAATCCTTGGTACTATGTAACATAAAGATGAATGAAAATTTGCAACGTTGCAAATTTTTGGTTGTTTTGCAATATCGTACTTATTTTTTAAATATCAACAATTCTTTAGAAGTTAGCACCTTACTTACCTTACACCTTAATCCTTTCGAACAGTGAAAAAATCAAACTTCTAAGTCAACGCAATCAAACGATACGGCTGTTTATGCCTCGTTTGTGCACATATTTTCGCAAGGGAATCAAAACCTATAGGGTACTTCCCGTTGACATAGAAGCATGACATTTGGTAAGAATCAATGTCATGTAGCACAACTAAAGGAAAAAAATCTGAAAACCGTAAATTTTTAGTTACAATACAAAAGAAATACTTTTTTTGCAAAAATAATTTCCGAAAATATTTTTTCTTTACACGTGCGCGCGTCAAACTCGTGTTTGACGCCTTTTTTTTCAAGGACCTCAACTTCCAGCATCTATTGACTACTTGTAAACTGGGATAGATTAGTCAATCCTCATATGGTAATGTTGTATACTGTGTTTATCGATGTATGGGCGGTTGTTTCTTCAAAATAATACAAACGATACCTGTTTTATACTTTGCCTGCAGCCAATGCCGATCCTGATGTGGTATTAGCTGACATTAGTGAAATGGTGATACTTCTACCTGCACCGGTCACACAACAGTCTCACCGCATCATTTTCGTGATACTCCGCGACGGCCAGATCTTTAACAATAGTTACGAGGTCTATACTGAAAACAGTCGATTGGTCAGCATCAACGTCCAAAATTACATCGATCCGGGACTTAATGAGGTAACTATATTACTTAAAAATTAAATGAATGTGAAGCACTAAGTAAACGATTAATGTTTGACGAAAAACAAAACCTGTCCAAAACACCACACAAAGAGGTTCTGGCACAATAGAGAAAGTGCACAGTGTCCGTAATCGCTTCATGCGAAAATAAAAATCATGCGAAATAGCTCAAATGAGAAAGTAATAGATAAGAATAATATTTTTGACGAGTTTGATGGCGCTGTCGGGAATGACGCGACTTTGACACCAACACTCGTGGATTCGATTCCCACACAAGACAAACATTTGTTTGCATGAACATGTCTGTTTGTCTTGTCTTTCAGGAGAGGTAGGGCGCATCAAAGCAGCCCGTCTGGAGGAGTACCTCCACCTCACCGAGAACCGTAGCCAAATAACAACTCCCTGAGGAGGTAGTTGTTCCTGGGTGTAAGTGAGGTTCCCAGTAAGCTAATAAGGAAAGAAGGAATCGCGCGAGTGATAGTTAATGTATTACAAGCGTTCATAGGCTATGGTAAGCGCTTTACATCAGGTGGGCCGTATGCTTGTACACCTTCCGACGTTGTATAAAAAAAAGTATCTTCACGTTCAAGACAAATGGTTGTGTTACTGTGAGTGAGTGAGGCCATCATGAAACTGTTAAGACATACCGCGATAGCAGCAAAGTTCTTGTTTAGGGAAGCGTCCATAGGCTACAGTGCCAAAATATTGTTTGACAGCCGAATAAATTAATAAACGATCATAAATCGTAACAGTTAATCATGTGTTTGACTATGTATCGGTTTAAGGTACACCGTTTGATGAGCCTCCCATTAAATGAGGATTACGGTCAAAAATAGTCGTCTTTTTTAGAAATGATTTCTTGAACAATTTATTATCACCCACTCATCTACTAGAGGGTAGGTGTTGACCGGCGCTAATTCGCATGAACTAACTGGTAGTGAAAGTATACAAAGAAGTTTAGTCCTAATTACTTCGCAATTGTTACCGTGCTCTTGCTTGCTTTTGCTTAATAAATAATCATATGTTTCGTGCAAGATGAAAATAAGTCGATATATAAATTTCTTAGGTCAGGTTTGCTTTGACTTATGCAGAGAAACTATAGAAAATTATAATTCGTTTTTTCCAGCAAATATCAATAATTTATGGAAAAGGAATGGTCGGAAATATGGACAACTTCGGTTGTACCTACTGGAATTTCATACAAAATGGGACAGGTTATTGGTCGGCGGGAGACTGCAGTATCTTCCTTAATCCAACGCAACTCTACATATGCCGTTGCAGCTCCCCACCTGTGGGATATCTTGCTCGTGATCTTACTTCTGAAGATACCACTACTAAAACATTCACCATCGCAACGACAACTGCTTTATCGGTAAGATTATGTCTACCACTAAGGTAACAAATATACATACAACTTGACGGTAAACAGTTACCATAGCCATTTGAAATACCATGGTTATCAATCTTGCATTGTCAACCTCATAAAAACCTTTTCACTTAGGACCCCATGTTGCAATCCCTTGGCAATACCTCAGCATTCAAATTATTGAAGTGACCGTTTATATTGAGCAAAGAGAATGCATGTCTCACTGATGTTCTTTAAATAATGAAGTTTTAAATAAAATGTAAAGAATTAATAAATGAGACTTTTCTTAACCCAGGTTCTATTTGTTTTCCAATTACATTACAGTCAGAAGACCAACTGCAAAAAGTATTGAATCACATACAGCGATTGCTTGAGAACACAGAGGGTCCAATATCGATGGATGACATTCATCAAGTTATTGATCAGGTAAACCTAACCTAACCTAAAATAGTAGTTTCAAATGAAAGATGTACGCGCACAAATGTAGGAGTTTATATAGTATCGTTATATGCACATCATAAACTCTTCTATCTGGTGATGGTAAACATTAAATAATTTTAGAAATTGAGACCGTTCTATACATATGCTTATTTCTCAAATGTATGAGACATTCTTTGGTAAGCACGAGCAAGTGCGGTTCGCTTTGACTCTAAAGAGGATAGTTATCTATTTACATCCCTAAATTGTTTATTAACTCCATCGTACTTTCAATTTAAGTTTGATATGAGCAGCATGCCGTCGCTATCAAGTAATTTATATCAACAATTACAATAATGTGCAAATTTCGGTAAAAATGCTCAAGGAAGCTTTTGCTAATGTAACTGCAGGTGGAACACAAACAAGCAGTGCATCTCATCTGATGAACTGTCTTCTATTTGTTAGATTGCTAGTTTTTTTTATACATAAAAGATTAAGATATCACTTATTTAGATTAACTTATCAGTCTACTATCGGATCGGCGGAACTGATGTCTGGTATATTCAAAATGGTTGATACATTAATTGCAACCAAATAGCAACTATATTTTAAGGTTTAACATGGTAGCTACCATGACGAAGCTTGAAGTTAAATCTATTAAAACTACACAGTGATAAGCTGCTCCGTATTTAGTACAATCTTCTAATCACAAACTGGCTAGAATAACAAAAGCAAGAAGTTTATCTTACTTTAGAATGTAACCTGACTTTAACTTTCATCCAGGTAAATGACATCCTACAATTGGACCAAGATGATCTGGAGTTTCCCGGCGCTCTGTTGCATATGATAGAACAGCTTGGCGCGAAGGCTAGTTTAAAAGGAACATACACAGAAGCTGTTGTGAGAGCTGATGTTGCACTGTTGATAGCAGATACGATACCAGAAAATAAAGTTGTGGGAATGGCGTTAGCCAACAGGGATACCGATACATTTACGGAAGATGCATTCCACTTTTTGTCTAGTATGTATAGCTAATAATAATAAAGGAACAAAATATCTTGATTTAGCTCACAAGATTACCGACATTTGGGATGTCGATTCAACAATCATTGTTCTGATTGTTGTATCGGTCAATGGCTTAATAGCCAAGAGCCTCGACCAACATCTGAAGAGGCTCGCGTTGGGAAGCTGGATTAGGGGCCAAATACAGAAGGCAGTCCTCCTTAGCACTGCACGTATTGTGAGGAGGTTTCTGTCTCTGTGACCTTGACTTTATAAACTACAGGCATGTAACGATGTCCTGGACGGCTAACATATTATTAAGAATATGTAATAAGCAAGGCAAATAAGTAAAGCTGTTGTGTTAGCAGCAGAGGTAATATATGAGTAATATATGAGCGTTCTTTCGTGTATTGCACACATGCATACGGTGGTAGCATTAAATCAGCCAGCGTACAGCGGCTTGTTTGCTATTCGACGTAGTATTAAATATGACAATGCATACTAAATAAATATGACATATCTAATTATTGTCAAGTCTTGAAATTTTTCATTGGTATACATGCATATATGTATGCCCCCCCTCTAGATGGACCGATGATATAATAAAAGCGGCCGGAAGCGGCTGGATGCGGAAAGCGGAGGATCGCATATGGTGGAAGGCCTATATCCAGCAGTGGGTAGATACAGGCTGATGATGATGATGATACATACGTAACAGCTCAACGTTATTGAACTTAAGAACATTAATACAATAAAGCATTATCTCTGAATTCAGTGATAATGCTTTTTTGTATTAACTGATTGTGATACTTATTTAAAGAATACATGGTATTTATTTCAGAATTTGTGTATTTCAGGTATTAATTCAAGTGTACTAAGCGTGAATGAAAACGAGGCGGTGGTGATTCTACCATTGTCTGTGACGAAGCATGCTCATCGAATCAGCTTCATTGTATTCCGTGATACAAGAATATTCAACTACGATCGCGAGTTGTACTCTATCAATGGCCTAGTGATCGGTGTCAATATCGACAACTATGAACTTGAAAAAGATGAGGTAATGTCACCAAATAGTAACTTCTAAAAAAAAAATATTCTATTGCGCACTAACATAATAATGAGTCTCTCTCATCGTAAGTTTAATCATACAGAAAAACCGGTAATAATTAGTTTTAATTGTTACTTATTTTGTACAAATAAATGGATTAAAGGGTATATTTGGGGCATAGATTAGTAGGGATGTGAGACATGAATTGTTATAAAAAAGAGACTTTTGAACTGTGCTGCTGGGAAAGAATAGAGAGGGTTAGCTGAACGGAAATGATCACAAATGAGGAATACTGAATAGTGTAGAAAAATGATCAGAGATAAATTCTCAATTGCAATTATTGAAGTAAGAAACATTTTATTTGCACTCTCGAAGCTAGTATAATTTAGAAAAATAGCTTCATTTCGTTACATAGAGGCACACTAAGGAATTATTAGAGACTCAGCCTTAAAGGTGGTGAAAGGGAAGCCAAATTATATTAGCAAAAGTATATTTACTTATATGTATAGGTAAAAGAATCCAACTATGAATTAGGACGTTTATACATATATATAATATACGACTATATAATTTGCAATTTGCTCTAACCTGCTTTGTGTGCTTCAGCTACCTATCATACCAACCAGGTTAGACCAAATTGCATCTAAATTTGACTATTGTGAAATAACGCCGGCATCTATTAACTAGTTAAGACTGTTTATTAATATTTTTTTAGGTAGTGGATATTTACCTTCGACCGCTAGCAGATGTGAATCCAAAGAAAATACATGTCTGTACCTTCTGGAATATGTCAGAAGATGGAACTGGAATCTGGTCACAAGAAGGCTGCACATTTATCGAATCCAGAGATCCATCGGTGCTGGATAAATGCCGATGTCAACATCTTTCATATTTCGCCGAAGAAATCAGTACGATTTCTTACGGGATTTCAAATCATAACAAAAATGCATTACAAGTATTCGCAGTAATTGGTTCTGTGTTGTCTCTACTTTCAATAATTGTAGTAGTACTTACAGCAGTTTTGTCCAGTTCGTGGAGGAAAGATTTTCGTAACCAGATTTGGCTTCAACTTTGTGTCGCATCATCGATAATCTCTGTTTCCCATTTAACTATGATATTTGTTAAATTCGACCAGTTCAGTGTGTCATGTATGTTCACCGCAATAATGTTGCATTTCTCTGTTGTAGCTGCATACTGCTGGATGTTGACTGCGGGGTTTAAAGCATTATCAGAGTTGTTTTTACCACCTGGTAAGAATCTAGGACTGTGTGCAAAATTATTATTCTCACTTTTTGCGTGGGGGATTGCTGTCGCGAGAGCAACACTTATGACAGTTCTTAATTCGTTTGCGGTGCCATTAGATGCCAAGCACCCTCTTAACAATTATTGCAAACCTGTAGCTAGGAACATATGGCTACTATATTTTGCGCCCACTGCAGTTTTAATGATTTCTACTTGGACGGTATTCTTTTTCGTAATCTATAAATTAGATATTGCTCCAAGTAGTCGTAATGAGGAGATATCTGACATAAATCGTGATACATTATCATACGCTCGTGTTGGTCTTGGTTTAGCACTTTTAGCCGGCCTGCCGCCGTGGTTATTCAGTATATTTTCCTACAACATTGTCGGTGCTTATTTGTTCACTATTACAGCGACAAGCCAAGGTGTTATACTGTTTCTCTTTATTATTTGCGGTAATGAGAAAACGAGAAATCTTTGGCTCCACAAATTAAGGATAAAAACTTCACCTGATTCGATCCCATTGACAAGATCGCTATTTGAAAGTTAATTACGAGTAATATATAAAGACTTGAATAGTTAGGATAACCATACAAAATATTTATATAGGTATTTATTACAGTGGGATTTCATACAAAAAACCTTACCTATTTTATGTACGTTTTATACGACTCTGGTGGCAACTCATCCAATTCTACTCGTGTATAAGATAGAAACATCGCTGAAAAAACAGATAATGGCTAAAGATAGATAGATATAAGTATTCTTATATTATCTTATATTTATCTATCTGTAGTCATTATCTGTTTTTTTTCTAAGGAGGTGTGTACTTGTAATTATAAGTGCATGTAGCACTTCAGAAACGATCAGTAATGATAGTAATCCCAAATGATGATGTTACTATTACGGTACGTGAATGAAGGAATACGTATGGAATGCAAAAAATATATTAAAATTGGTGACGTTATATTATTAATAACGTCACCAGTTTTAATGTAAATAATAATTAGATAGCGTTTATATTATTATTTAGAATTTAAGATTATGTCAACCTCGATTTCGCCTTGTTGTTATGTCACACACAGTGGAAGTTAACATTGATTGCAAAGTCAGGATTAATGTTGTACTTTTGACTGTATGCGCATTACAAATAAAGTGCCGCGGACATCGGCCTAGAATTCTGGTGCCATGTTATGGTGTATGTTTTCTTCCTTATAAAAACCTCTTCACCCCCCTTTTTGAAGCGACAACCTCAGCATCTACATTTCATTAACAGCCTTCGAAAGAAAATTTCTGTGGAACGCAATCATTGCAGTTCAAATATTCTCCGCCGAAACCGTTGGCATCATACTCCTATAATTTATATATAAGTAAATAGATTGTAAGGAGAGAAACTCGTGCAGTACAAGTAAATGCTCTGACGTCTTCGGGATTGGAATTCACCCATTGAGTGGACTTCGAAATCCATGAAAAGAGATATCAAGGTAGAATCCTGGGCAAGTGAATACAAGTTGCCATTGTAAATGATAATAGTTTTGTAAATACTCAATTGTAAATAAAAATATACGTGAAAAGAAAAGTATGTTAAGTTTTTTTTATATACCTATATAAGCTCAGCGTAGTGGCTCCGTTTGCTTGATGGTAAGTGAAAGAGGAGCCCAAATCGCAACTGCCAGGAGACAACACAGTGTCCTATCAGTTGACGATGCCATGTTGGCCTGTGAGATGCTCCTTCACGCTTCGTGAAGGATCCCGTATTATGGGAAGGAGGAAACACAAAAGCAGGCAAGGCATTTCACTTTTTTAATGGTACCTACGACAGAGAGGAGTAGGAGTTGCCGAACTTTTTGGTACACGAAGAAATGTTCTCAACAGTGAAACAATGACATAGTAACGTTAAATGTTGTAAATAACATAAAAAAACTGCTGTACTTTTTGTTTTGTTTTTTGAACTATTTGTTGTACATGATTGCAAACCTCGTGAAGTTCACGCAGTTTCAAGTTTAATGCTGGAGCCCTAAATATTTCCAAGATGGCCACTTACACCACTTACTCTCATTCACTTGAAGTTCTATAAAGATATAGCTCAAGAAACCTAGTCGTTTTCTTCAAATTCGAAACCTCATACCAATGCCTTACTTTAATATATCTATACATATAAATAAAATTGAAGTGTCTGTCTGTGATTTCAAAATAAAGCCTTTACTTAATAAGCTCATATTGTTATTTTCACGTTACCAAAGCTTAAACATGCATTTTTAACTTTTTTGTCTGTCTGTCTGTTTGTCCGGGCTAATCTTCGAAATGGCTGAACCGATTTTGACGGGGCTGGACTCATTGGTACGTAGAGGACTGTTCAGAGCAGAATATAGGCTACTTTTTATCCCGTAAATATTTAGGGTTCCTGCGTAAAACATGAAGAACTGTTAAAATTAGGGGGAAATATCGGTAACTTTGCGATTTTATTACGTATTTTTTGGGACATAAAATAACTACGCATTTTATGTAATAATAATAAAATAAATATACGTTGCCTCCCGTAAAGGTCAATAGATGGCGCTGTATGAAAATTGAATCGCTCTATGGTTGCATATGCGTCCCTGAACTTTGTTTTTTTTTTAAACAGAAAGAATTTCAGGTCTACAGAGAAATAAAGTCTACTAAAAGCCCAAATCTCATGCGTGCGAAGCCGCGGGCTTCAGCTAGTATTTAATAAAGGGAGGATATTTTTTAAGTTTTTATATTCGTCACTGTCGAAACTAGTGGTAATAAGAAAATCTTTTAAGAAAACACTGATGGCAAACAGTTGCCGTTCGTAAATAAAGTATTACTATCACGAATTCTTACATAAACAGTGCAAGTGAATGAAATTTGCAATTACTTTCGAAAGAAGGTTTAATTACGTTCAAGAAGTGAATTCATGTTGCTTCGGTTGCATATTAAAATGGAATTAATTTTATCCGCACTGTAATGCTGCATACACGCGATTAGGGTGTCCATATTTATGAAGGTTTATGAAGAGTGGCGAGGTGACAGACTGAGAATGCATCTGTCAAGTTATGTACATGCTAAGGATCCATTTGCATCTATTTAATTTGGTTGTTAGTAGAAAAAATAAAAAGAATTATTGGAATATATCTGGCTCAATATTGTCGTTAAAACCAGTCCACCCTCATCTGCACGTGATGCATCTTGACGAATAGCAAACGAGGCTCTGCCGAAAGAGAGATAGGACGTAGACACTGACTTCACAAATTAAAAATAAAAAGTGAAGACTGGAAAAAAAACTCTACCTTATACCAGACCGCAGTTAAATATACATAAATAAATAAATATTGTCGGACAAATTACACAGTGCCGTCTAGCCCCAAAGTAAGCGAAGCTTGTGTTTGGGTACTAGACAACTGATAAACATACGTAAATACATTTTTTTTTGTAAATACATACTTATTATACATAGAAAATACCAAGACCAAGACAAACAGACATGTTCATGCACACAAATGTTTGTATTCTGTGGGAATCGAACCCACGAGCGTTGGTGTCAAAGCAGCGTAACAACGCGTTTCACCACTGCGCCACCGAGCTCGTCAAAATATGATTCTTTGGAAGATTTATGTTGTACAAAAATGAAGTACCTACATAAAATAATGACTATGACAAAAGTTGTTAATGAATTACGACATATGCCAATATGGTAGGTGAACATTGTTTCTACATGCTGCCGTTTTGCGTCCAGAGAGTTTATATCGTAGGGATCATATCTCAATTTAACTTCAGCCTGATATCTTTTCGACATGATTTTTGATGTCGGGTGTTAGCCTAAGAGCAGGATGTTTCACTCAGCAGCCGTTAAATATAATTTAATCCCGCGAACGAGTAAGGTCACCAGAAGGCTGGGGAGGTGATGTTCGGCCAGAAGCGGAGCCGGCAAATCCTTCAAATAAATACACTTATATAAGCGCACACGCCGACGAAGTGTAAAAAAATGAATTTGAGAGATAAAATCTCTTTGCCGCTTGCTACATTTCACACTTTATAGTAAAAATACGCAAACACATAGAATTATGGTCAACGTACAAGTCCATCACAGCAGGAGGCAGGGGCAAAGGTCTAGCTGCCAGCTTTACGACGTGCTAAAGATGCATAATATGGCTCTTATGTAAATAACTAAGGATTCTGTAGCGGCTCGCTATTCGCGCCTCGTGACTGGCTCTAAAAGCTACGTTAATTAGTCTGCATAATTAAATTGTGGTCCAATGATGGGAAGTGTCAGAAGTTTCGTTTTGATACGGCGGCATTTTAATTACCATCTTTACATTCCTGGTATGCTTTGCTGGTATGATGTGGTTCTATATGTTTTGGCGGTTAAAATGAATTTTGAAAATCTTTTCGTTTTGTCCTATATTGAGCTAAACCAAAGCGTTATAAAAATTAATTTACATTTTTAGATATCAACTGTCTGAGTTATTTTTTTAAATACACTCAATGAATAATTCATGGTTTCATAGATTACTGCAAAAATTCTATCTATCTATAACTTCACGCCAAATCCCTTAGGGGTAGAGAGAACTGAGCGCCGCGTGACTCGATCCTTACATACCTCACTCGCTTCTTTAACATTCACTGCTCTTCTCATGCACGTTCGCCGGTTTCTAGGGCTCCGACATCACCTTCTGAAAGAACACGACCAATTTGGTCATGGTAGGTAAGTCTTGGCCTTCCCCGGCTCCTACATTCTTCCACTTTTGCAGTGTATATCTGCTTCGTTATTATTTTATCTTGCATTCTTTCTACATGTCCTAACCAACGGAGCATGCCTCTTCTTATTTGAACACCGACGCTCTCTTTCAGAAAAAAATAATTCTTTATATGTAACCATTATTAGAGGGTGGATGCAAATAGCAAATAAGTATTGCATGTATATGACCTGCTGGATGGGAATATAACGAATTAGATTATCAGAATACAGACAACATTCCTCAAATAAAAAAATCGACATTTCATACTTATTTTTAGTCATCATCATCATCTCAGCCTGTATTCGTCCA
The DNA here is from genome assembly GCA_947507595.1 of Pyralis farinalis. NCBI lineage: Eukaryota > Metazoa > Arthropoda > Insecta > Lepidoptera > Pyralidae > Pyralis > Pyralis farinalis. The sequence goes on along the minus strand of OX382269.1, from coordinate 6,309,459 downwards.
CTGCTGATCATAGGCCTCCCCTCTAGAGTGCCATTCGTTTGCCCACCTGCATCCATCGACTCCCTACAAACCTCTTGAGGTCGTCGCTCTATCTAGTGGTGGTCGTCCCACTGCGTGTGGTAGTAGGGGGACGCCATTCGAGATCCTTTCTTCCCCAGCGGTTGTTGGTTCTATGAACTATGTGGCCAGCCCACTGCAACTTCAGCTTGCTTATCCTGTGGGCTATGTCGGTTACCTTAGTTCTACTGCGGATATTCTCATTTCTGATTCTATCACGCAGAGAAACCCCGAGCGACCTTGAGCTTCCCCTTACGGTTCGCAGTGAAAGGCCACGTCTCAGATCCATATGTCATCACTGACAACACAAACTGTTCCAAGACCTTGCTCATCAGGCGTTCAGGTATTTTGGACGAGAAGATGTGTCGAAGTTTCTCGAACGCTGCCCAGCCGAGTTGGATCTGTCTGTTGACATCTCGGTCGAAGTTGGACTTACCTAACTGAATAACCTGCCCTATATAGACATATTCGTCGACAACTTCGAGCTTAGTGCTTCCAATCGTGACCGGCGGCATAGGTGTAACATGGACAGTCGACATGATCTTAGTCTTGTCCATGTTCATCTTGAGACCCACCTGCTTGGAAACACTATGAGAACTATATCGTCAACAAATCGAAGGTGAGTGATGTATTCGCCATTGATGTTTATACCTTTCCGGTCCAAGAGCTTGAAGATATCTTCCAATGTTACGGTGGAGAGATTTGGGGATATAACAACGCCCTGTCTTACACCTTTTTGTACTTGGATCGGTTTCGTACTCTGGTCCTGTACTCAGATACACATCGTTGCCTTACTGTACAACCACTACAACGCTTCGATGCACCGATAGTCATTTCGGTATCGCTGGAGAGACTGTAGCACCGCCCATGTCTCAACGGAATCAAAGGCTTTTTCGTTGTCCACATACACCAGACATAAGGGGAGATTATGCTCCTCAGACTTTTGTGTAATCTGACGGAGGGTATGTATGTGGTCTACGGTGCTAAAGCCTTTCCGGAATCTGGGTTGTTCGGGAAGCTGGAATTCATCAAGTCTGCAATTCATCAAGTCTGCGTGCGAGACGGTTTATGATGCATCTCGAAAACAGTACGTAAACGCGGCTCAGAAGCGATATCGGTCATAGTTCTTCAAAAGGGTCTTATCACCCTTTTTTAAGAACAACATGACCAGGCTTCTGCTCTACGCTTTCGGTGTTTCACCGGAGTATCTTAATATCATAAACTCATATATTCCTAACGTAATGTTTAACAAAACGATTTTAATAGTAAATGATTGATAATGAGCAAAATACTTCTGACAGATTAATAAATCAACAAGTAATAAATCAAATTTCAGTTAAATTACTTAATAGAATACGAAATCATAATGACTCACGATCAATAATTTATACAGAATAAACTAAATGGAATAAATAATGGCTGAACCGAGAGAATATTAATTCAATTAGTCATTGTTACAATAATACTTGTTCAGTGCCACTGACTTAACGCCGAGGGGGAAAGGAAATGTTGAAACTGATTTTATTTATAATACTTTAGATAAATAGTTATTAGTAATGAATAATAAATGGAGTCTCCCACCCAGTGGAGTCTCTAGGGACTCTATAGAATTGATGAATATTTAACTGACAAGGATGTCTGGAAATAATTTAGCACAGACTATCTGTCCTTAATAATCTTTAATTTTACTATTTGATATCATTATTGTATCAATATGTTTATGCATTTTTTTTTTGTAATATCTAATTGACAATTTTAAAAGAGACCTATATTGCAAGTTTCTTTCGGCATTTCTTCTTCGCCAATGGTCAATTTCGAAATGCTAGTAGATTAAAAAAAAGGAAAAAGTAAAATAAGATAATTTAAGATAATTTAATAAGATTATATTTCAAAAAGGGCCATGGCTGCTCCGGTCGTCTCTTCCTCTCCAATCGGAATCGAATCGGTCGTTAAGCGACCTAACCAAATTTTCATTTTCAGATTGTAGGTACTTTGTGTCAGCGTCATATATTTGTTGTCTGTCCACCAGTTGTATTTGACATGACGTAAGCTCGGTGTGTAGTTGTACATTTGTTAATTAAATTTTATTACTTATGATATTATGTTTTAGTGATTTTTCTAACTTTGACACAGTTGTTTTTTTTTTAATTTTGTTGTTTTAATTCTTCGTATTTCTTTATTTTATTATGAGACTTATTTAAGTTTTCGGTGAGGTACCTGAGGTACAAGTGGAGTACCTGTAGAGGGAGATGTAGAAGCATTGTTGACTAATTCTTCGTATAAATGTGTAATTCTAATAGACTCACATTGATCTGTAACTTCCCGATATCGATTTATAAGTTCTCGTTAATGTTAATACTTGTACTTGTACAGATTCCACTTTACAAATATCTTTATTAATTATTTTTACCGACTGGTTTCGCTTTTACGGCATTACCAAGGTATTTTATATAACATATCATAGATTTATAAGCTTGTACGGCTCTCTCAACTCCAGTTTCAAGTCGGAATATGAAATGGTATTATCTAGATATGTTGTAGATGTGGCTATTATGTGCATATGCTCAATTATATTTGTTAAATTAAATGATTTAAATAAATTTAAAAATATAAAAGTTGTTTATGTATTCACTAGCTTATAAATACGCCCGTATTTTTACTTACCGTTATTCAGTTTCCTAATCCATTAGAATTTGCGGGGTCCGCTACTTAAGCCTAAGGATTTGGCGAAAATATTGACTATTACACGGAGCGACTGCTGTCAGACCTCAGACAAAATGACATCTTTAACCCACCCCCGAGCTAGTGATAATTACTTAAACTTCTAGAAGGCGAATTTAGTGATACATGCCAGGATTCAAACCGGGGAATAATTTTGTCAATAAATCAATCAATCTGTGAAGTCACCGCTGACTATTATATCTTTTCTTAGACTATCATCCATTACCAGCTCAAATTACATACAACTATTAGTAGGAAGTAGACTAATGAATAAAGTTCCAAAAATGGATATAGATTAATTTATTATAGCTAATGAAATAATCCCTTTGAGTCGTTAATTGGTTTAAAACATACTTATGGAATGTATACAATTCGCTTCTTTAATTTCTGGTATTCCAGTACTGTGTCAAGTAAATTCGTTAGGTGACTAGTTCACTTTAAGGTGGAATTTCGAGAGAACGGTACTTGCGACTGCGAAACATCGTTTAATATAATGTTTACCTGTTTCAAAGAAGCGTCACTGTGTGTATTGTTCAGCATTTACCCATCGAGTAATGTGCTTAGATAGATAAATTGCTTATTTGTTTTCCTAAGCATGACCGTTACATATAATGGCTAAAATGTCAAGGCCTGTCTTAATTAATTACCTACTTAAACTTCAAAAAGACGAATTTAGTGGTACATGCCAGGATTCAAACCGGGGACTAATTTAGTCAATAAATCAATCAATCAGTGAAGTCACCGCTGACTATTATAAAAGATATTATCTTTTCTTAAACTATCATCCATTACCAGCTCAAATTACATATAACTATTAGTAGGAGGTCTGTATACACAAATAATTACGTGCATTGTTCATCGAAGTAGACTAAGGAATAAAGTTCCATTTTTGGAACAAAAATTTCATTGCATATTCAATATTAAATATTCATATTTCAACTGACACGTGATGTGTTTCATATCTGTGAACGTTATATAATTTTTTTTTATTTGTGTTTTACAATTGTTTAATACAATTGCCTCTTGTATTTAATAATGTAGGTGCTGAACTCTTATTTACTTGTAAAGAAAGGAAATCTTATCTTAAATTAGCCGCAGAATTAGCACATATGAAATTTACAATCAAGTATATTGTCGCTGGTCAGTATAATAGTCGGGGAGTTCGGAACTGTACCTTATTTCGCTTTCTACGTTTTATTATGAATTTAATTAGTAAAAGGTCACCGCTTAATTAATGGGTTCTGTAAATAATAATGTCGTACGTATGTTGGTATGTGTTCAGTGACCATAATTATAAAAGTATCGCATTGAAAGAATTATGACTTTATAGTATGTTGGGTGCTCTTATAAGGTTAGAGGACAACAAATGTAGTGTAATGTTTTTATACTGTTGAAGTGATAAAGAGGTGTATCCATTTATGGGAATGCCATGGTCTACATGGAAAAGAATGACTCACGCGTTTAGTCAGTCTTTATTTTTTGTCCTTAATATTGATCCTTAATGCTCTGACATCCTACTCCCCTGACGATTGCGGAAGTACAATAAAATCCATAGACATTTATCGACTATTTTGAAAACAATTGTTGCAGATAGAGTTACTGCTATTACATCTTCACTCCCTTTCGGGATTGGTAAAGAGAAGAAAGCTCCATAAGACGCGATTGTTACACATCTCGCCCACTTCTTTCACATTCATTCCTTTTTCTATGCATGCCTCATACAGTTTAATATATTTCTTTTAAACTACGCCGGATATCAACAATCATAAAGCACGTTCATTTGCATCGAACATGTAGAAATAATGCAAAATGAAAGAATGACGAGAGAGATATACAATGTGAAAGTGGAAGAATGTAGGAGCCGAGGAAGACCAAGTCTGATCTACCATGACCAAATTCGTAGTGTTTTATTAGAAAGTGATGACAGGAGCCTTAGAAACTGGTAAGCGTACATGAAAAGAGTTATGAATGTTAATAAAGCGTGTGTGGTGTATAAAGACCGCGTCTTGTAGCACTCAGTTCACTCTGTCTAGCCTGCAAGGGACCTGGCGTAAAGATATACACAAATACATACGTAAAGCACGACTGATGTCAAATATTTACTGTAGACCATGAAAGTTAACGTAAACGTGGATGATAAGATTTGCGCTATTAGTGTAACCAAGCCAGGTGGTCACTCGTCATCCGATAGGCTTGTTTTTTTGCATGATAAGTGGTAAAGAAACGTCACAAAAATCTAAAGCCTCGTTTATTGATGGGCGTATCGTGAGACGCAGTAAATTACCCGCGCACACCGGACAGTTCAACTTGTTCCTAGACCAGTCGACAAAGTAATTGCAGATCCAATTTATCTACTGCACCGCCATCCAATTATGCTGGAAATCAATTTGCCTAAATCCATCTTCATTGAAAGCCATCGTCGAATTCTTAAGTGTTGCGACTCAATATGCTAAAGAGGTTTAATGTTGGTCAATAGTATTGGTACTACGGCAGGCGGCAAACGAATATGTACGTCTGAGGTAAATTAGGATAATTGCCCGCGTCTTACTACCGTGACTGTTCATGTGGAGTTTCCAGGAGTCTTCACACACCCTGTTCTTTTTCCTAGCGTTATCCCGCCAGCATAGGTGCTGGGACTAGACTAGACCATAGGGACTAGTCTAGTGCGCTATCTAAGCCTAAGTATTTAACGAAGACATTGCCATCAGACCTCAACGTCGAGAGGCATACAAGCATACGGCCCACCTGATGTTAACGGTTTCCGTAGCCTATGAACGCTTGCAATACATTAAGTATCACTCGCGCGATGTCACCTCTGCTACTAAAGCAGCAACTCCTTAGGAACTTATTGGTGGCCTCATTCACACCCAGGAACACGTCAACCCTCCAGGAAATTATTATTAGGCTGCGGTGTTCTGTGAGGATAAGGTCCTCCTTCAGACGGGCTGCTTTGGTGCGCCCTATCTCTCTTAAAAACACCCCGACCAAAACAAACGGACATGTTCATGCACACAATTATCCTGTTTGGGAATCGAACCCATGAGTATTAGTGTCAAAGTAGCGTAATAGCGCGTTTCGCCACTGCACCACCGAGCTCGTCAAAACTACGATTATTTACTTTAATGCTGTCACTGCCATTCTCGGCTCTCGTTTCCATACGTCATGGTTGGGATAAATACCTACCGTATTGTGTACTTACATTGCTATTGTATACTTGTATAGTTTTGTCTAGAAGTCAAAGAGGTCTTTCCTCCACAGTATTACTGCCCCGTGGCTTCCACAATATTCTCTCTTGTTTCATTGTCATGCTCCTTTCAATTATTTTTCCATACACTTGTGCGGTTAAGCTGATGAGACAATAGATGAGAGCCGATCTCAAGTTTAAAAATGGTATTGATACATCAAGTCTTATCTAACACTTTCAACTCATACCGCATATTTATTATATTTATTTAGTGATATAAAGATAGTATATAAAGTATACTGTAGTCACCTTTGGGCGGGGGCACCTGGATACCAGCTAGAACCTTGTGACTCAGTGCAAAGATAAGCTGTGGGGATCATTGATGATCCTAAACTGACACACGGTATTGAACCCTTAAGTTTAAGTATTTTTGCCTCCATTTGCGTGTTCTACCGATATTGTACAATGGGTTGTGTTCCGAGGAGTTGTTCGGCATGATACCAACAGTCTCATTTTACAATCGCACCTCTCGCCGACAACTGGGAGTTTATCCTCATACACTGGAGTTGCATTGGTCACGTACTGTGCGGTTCCAGAGAAGTTTTCGAATGAGCTCTAAAGTTGTTGAATGAGCTACCTGCAGAGGTTTTTCCTAAGGACTATAGTATGGGGTTTTTCAAGAAAGGCGTGAGGAGGTTTTTACAGGGTCGGAAACGCAAGAGTGACACCCCTGGTGTTGCAAATGGCAGTAGGCTACGGTAACTGCTTACCATCAGGCAGGCTGTACGCTTGTTACCTTAGTGGTATATAAATAATTCGGATATGTTGTCCTCGGGTTTCTAATGTTGGATTCCATATAATCAACACGAAATTTGTTCTCACTAAGAAGGTCTCCCGTGCAGTTCAAAAGAATACTCCAGTGTACTGCTAAGTTGAAATGTCCAGTTTCTCCCTGTAGAGTACAGCATGGAGTGTTATAAAGGTTTCTACAGGACAGCCAAGACGTGAGGGTCTCTGATTTTACCTTAACTTATAGTTAATTGCTATTTATATTCAAATACATCCATATCTGATTTTCAGTTTAGTGATATAAAGATAGTGATATAAAGTAATATTCGGCTTCATGTGTCGCTACATTTATGAATACACTTTGAATTAGAGCAATTCCTAACTTTGTGGAAAGAGATACGAGTCTATATTGCCATATAAGGTAAGCAGTGGTTTCGAGCAGACCGCCTTGGTTTAAAGATTCATGTTGTTTAAGATTGTTTTATGAATACTAGGGAAATAGTAGATTGTATTCCTGTTACCTAAAAATATGCAGATATATGCAGAATGTAGAAAATACATATCTTAAAAGGGAAACTTGGAGATATCGACCTATATATTTGAATACTATTATTTTTTTATTGTAGCAAGTTAGAAAGGCCAAAAATAAATACTAAAAAACAAGTTTTATATACACATCACGTGACATCTCTGAAAGAGCTTATTGAGTTTATTATTAAGTATACTATTTTTTTATTTTATGATGGCTAGTTTTAAAGGTTTCGTACCTAAATATTAACATAAGTTTTATAATGTGATCTCTTTGTCCATAATGGCATATTTTAGCAACTTTTAATCGCAGTAATCTAGTAAATTGTATACATTTCTTTCACATAATTTCACTTTTAAGGCTTAGAGATAGTGGGATGGTATTTGTGACAGATCCAAAATGGTTGAATCCTTTTATATCTTATTGATATGAGACTCTAAATATGTGCAAAGTTTCTAGATACATTATTTTTATATTACATCAGGAGGCATACAAACAAATGGGCTACTTAATGTAGAACCGTCATCGTAGCTTATGAACGCTTGTAATACATTAAGTATCGCTCGCGCGATACCACCTAAGCTGCTATACCAGCAACTCCTCAGGAGCCTATTGGTGACATTATTCACTTGCAGGAACACAACAACCCTCTAGGGAGTTGTTATTTGGGTGCGCTTTTCTGTGACATGGATGTACTTCCCCAGACGGGCTGCTTTGATGCGCCCTACCTCTATTAAAACATCCAGACCAAGACAAACAGACATGTTCATGCACACAAATGTTTACTTTATGTTGTAATCCAACCCACGAGCGTTGGTGTCAAAGTCACGACATTCAAGACTGAGCCACCGAGCTCGTCAAAATTGATCCTTATTCACCTCAATTGCTTCTTTAACATTCATAGATCCTTTCACGCTCGTTTATTTTCGAAGGTTATAAAGTTCTGCTTCTTTTATTCACCTTCTGATAAAAGATTTACAAATTGGCGAAAATTCTAGACATCATATAAAATTTATGACAGAAGAATTGATGCAAAGGTTTTAATAATAGGTTATTATTAATTATTAAAAGGTTTTAAAGTTACATGTATGTATAACTACACGCCAAATCCAACTAGTAGCCAGAGGGAAACTCTAAAGTTACATCTGCTAAAATTGTTTTCTGAAATGAGAAGGCAAAATGTTTCATGATCATTGTTCACGTCTTTTTTAGTTATTAGTTTTGTGAAATGGTACTCCAATACCAGAAAAACCAATAATAATAATAATAGTGGCGAGCTGTTGGTGCGTAACGACACCACGGGTACCCGAGTGCTCCAGAGAGTCGATCAGAACCTTCGTCTCCGGCGTGTCTTCGTCGGTCGGAGTGAAAAACTAAGAAGGCCCGCAGGACTCTCAGCTCTGGCTTGCCTTCATTGGCCGTCCAGAGAGGAGTCGATAGAGTATATCGCTCTAGCAGGTGATATGCTCCAGGGGTGGAAGTGTTAAAGGGCATAACGCCGCGAGTAACTTCGGAGAAAGCGCAGCACACCTCTCAACACCCCTGAGTCACTCACACCGGTGTTGCCCCCGGCCGACTTTCTCTGGCATTTCGGGGGTCCATCTAGTGAGTGGCGAGCCACCGCCTGCCGAAAGTAACATCAGATATGATAGTTATGGCAGGCGTCCGTTCCTCTTTTGCAATAGCCCGGTTCTAATAATACCTCCTAATCTCATTTTTTCCGACATATTTCCAATAGTCCCAATACCTGCCGTGACCTGTTCATTGGTATATTGTCCCACTGATATCCCCTGGAGTGGGTCACGGCGGGTGTACAACATTACATAGTCTTTTCGAAGGGGCCTCTACGCGTTGGATCCTTATCCCCGCGCACGCCTATCAAATGACCGGGATAATGCCCGTGAAAATAATAGAATAATAATAATACTTAACATATTCAAATACTGTAATGAAGACAGTCAAATTCAGTCAAAGTCAAATATCTTACGTTCACAGAATCGTAAAAAAATTTACCTCAACTCAACCAGTGAAACCGAATTCTTAGTAACCAAAAAAGTTTGAAATGGTTTACAGCTTACCTGATTAATCGAAATGGATTGTTGAAATAAAAATATCGAGTTTTCCTCATCTTATCTTGTGTGTTGCACTTTTAGCCAGACCATCTTTTTATATAAACTTTACAACTTTATAATAATTATTTAGATCTCGGGCTTCTTATCCCTTAATAGCCCTAACTGCAGGCAGAGATGAATGCAGTTTTGATGTAAACTAGTCGGTCGTTAAACGCTAGATTATCTTCAGTCTTTGCTGTACATAAACTGGTCTATTAGTGATATAATGGTTCCGAGATAAGTTCTAAACGCAGTTTACGGGGAAAGCTTTATAATGCCCTGTAGGAGGCGTAAATGACAGATTTAATGGTCACTAATTAAGTGATTTGGGATCGCTCCCCTTAAATGTTGCTTATCTGATTTTTGGAATGTTGCAAAGGTGGTTGTCTATTGGACAATCTGGTTACCTATAGGCTACACATTTTAGTACCATCAGAGGTGCTAATCTCTAAGATGCGAGGCATCGCTGCTCAATCGGAGAACAACGGTACTTGCAATTGCCACCATCATGTATGTGTATGTAAATATTATTTTTAAGCGAGGTAGGGCGTACCAAAGCAGCCCGTCAGGGGAAGTACCTCCACCTCACAGAAAACCGCAGTCAAATAACAACTCCCTAGAGGGTTGTTGTGTTCCTGCATGTTAGTGAGGTCACCAGTAAACTCCTAAGGAGTTGCTGTGTAAGCAGCAGAGGTGGCATCGCGCGAGTGATACTTAATTTATTACAAGCATTAATAGGCTACGGTAACTGCTTTACATCAGGTGGTCCGTATGCTAGACTACCTACCGACGTTGTATAAAAAAAAATCAATTTGACAGTTGATTTTGAGACTATGATGATGCATTGTTTTTACAGAGAAAATATTTTTTATTATAACTATGGGCCGCGTATGGAAGCTTAAGGTTGCATAGCGTGCGATGGAGAGAATCATGCTCAAAGTTTTAAAATAGATTCAGAAATGTGCATATCCGTAGTAGAACTGGGTTAACGACGTCGCTCTTAAGTATCAGCGACCTGAAGTGGCAGTGGGCAGTTCACATAGCGCACGCATCGGCAACGTAACGTAGGATTATCCCCCACCCGATGGGCCGACGATCCTCTGAAGTTCGCCGAGAGCCGATGGATACAAAGAGGTACAGGACATATCGCTGTGGATTTCCATTGGCTGAAATTATGACGATGATAAATTTATTATCCGTGGTGTGTGGTGTCATCGTGAGTCGTTAAGTTCCACATAATATCTCCTATCATAGTATGGTAGGGTTGTTTCTTTCCGTAAGCACTTCTTAATCATTTAATATGCCATAATATTTGTAAAAGGCACTCATAATAAATTAATTATGAAATTAGAAAACACTATTAGAACGAAAATGGAACCTGGAACGGATTTTAAGAGAGGTAGGACGTATCAAAGCATACCTCCACCTCACAGAAAACCGCAGCCAAATAACAACTCCCTAGAAGGTTGTTGTGTTCCTGCGTGTGAGTGAGGTACGAGACACCAGTAAGCTCCCAAGGAGTTGCTGTGTAAGCAGCAGAGGAGGCATCGTGCGAGTGATACTTAATATATCGCAAGCGCTAATAGTCTACGGTACCCGCTTTACATCAGGTAGGTCATATGCTTGTATGCCTCCCGATGTAGTATAAAAAAAAAAGATTATAAAATATATTAATAACTATTTATATCTATAGCTTCACGCCAAATCCCTCGCGGGTAGGCAGAGAGGACCGAGCGGACTCATAATTCTTACACACCTCACTCGCTTCTTTAACGTTAACAGCTCTTCTCATGCTCACTCGGCGGTATCTAAGGCTCCTGACATCATCTAATAAAATACGATCAATTTGGTCACGGTAGGTAGGTAAGTCTTGGCCTTTCTCCGCAGAGGATTTCGCTGCATATCTGCATATTATAACTTACTTCTATTTACCCGGTGCGAAGACGTATGCATGAAATTATTTCTCTCCTAGCTATCTTTCTCGGCACGATTACTTCTGAAACAGGATAGCATGTATTGACAAATGGAATATTATTTTAAATAATTTGTATTGTTGTATAAACCATGTCTGGTATTGCGATCTTGAATATTTCAACTTATTGATTGTAGTATCAACCCAGGCATCGAATCAGATGGAAGATAGCCTTAAGTTGTTATGGAATTTTGTTACAAATATCTATGGTATCAGTTCGCTCGAAAGCATTTGTCTAGTCTCACGATAAAGAAAATTAATGATTGTACATTTGGTAGCACTGCGGTATCGCTGTTTCCTTGATATACAGGCACTTTAAAACTTGATCGTGTTATGGCGTAGTTAACACAAATATTGTAGGAACTTGTATTTGGTATATTTACACAACAAAATTGTACTATTTAGTCTATGTAAATATTCAAAGATGAAAATAAAAGATAAAATTATTTATTTGTCATTAGGCCCTCACGGCCTCTTATTTAGACACGTTTAATTTTCTTTAAATTATTTCATAATGTAGTTCGTATCTTTATATACTCGTAGCATTTCCAAAATGGCCTCTGGCGAAGAAGAAATGCCAGAAGAAAATTGCCAATTTACGCCCTTTTTCAAATCGTCAATTTCTATTACAAAAAAAATATGCCAGAATATTATATAAGTATATAATTATGTCAAGTTGTACACTTAAAGGTATATTATTTCCAGGTACCAATGTCAGACAGATATTTATCGATTCTGTAATAAGCCTTTTTACGTCATCATAAGGACCGAGCTATTTCAGGTAATCTATTATAGAAATTTTTAACAAAAGATCCACTAATCTTAGCAAGTCGTTGTATCGGCACATGCAAGTTGTTCCTGCCTCTAAGATTTTCGCTAAATTTTGATATCGACTCTATGCTTTTACGAGCACACATTATGTTCTCATAAATACTGAGAGGTATCCCTGAGGTTTATTGCTTTGAATGGTTCTCTAAATGATTCCCTGAAACTCATATCATAAATAGAGCTTGAGAGATAGAATAATCTTTTGCAGTATAAAAATAGTTTTGGTGTCAAACGCTTTTTCCATACAACAGTACACCACACGACATAATGCTGTGATACTAGCTGAAATAGGCTTAGCGCGCAGTAGCCAGATCCATCAATTATCTAATTCTCCTAACTGCAAATGAGGTAGAGCTGAGCTTAATGGTAAGTTTATTAATTGGAGCTCCCACTGCAGTTTAGAGTCTAATGTAATTCCAAGAAATACAGTATCTAAAAAAACTCTAGTACAAGGTCGAGAAAAAAGGTTTTTCGTATTTTGTGAACGATGCCGGTAAGCTTATTTCAGACATAAATATATATATGGAACTAAACCTTGTGTAGAACATGTTATGCAGTTTTTTTTTCTTTTTTGTTCTTGTACCCAACGGCAAATATAAACACACGGCACACCACACGGAAAATTGTTTTAAAAATGGCAAAGAACGATTTAGGTGACTTTAAAAAGTAAGTATATCGTAATTTGATTTCAAATTAGGGAGATATTACATTAATCTGTCCGAAAATGTGAAGTTAACAAAATATTCCATTAATTAATAAACAGTTTTAAATGCACATTGATATGTAATAAACGCTGCCATTTATGATAGTCTTAAGCATTTATTGACAGCATACACTCAATTGAATCAATATGCAATGCTCAATCACTGGGACAGCGTGTGACAGCGGGGCGGTGACTAAGGCTACCTTATTTTCTGAGTGGAGATTAATGTGCACCACAGTCCGTGTTCATATTGTTAATATGAAAGCCACTTTGTCTGTTTGCGTTACTTTTGTCTTTACACGGATCATAATAAAATTATAGAGAGTAGGAAGTCTATGACCTGGAGATATAACCCACTTAACGCCACTTATCGCACTGCAGTTTAAAATAGTGGAAACATTATTTTGTTAAATTAAAATAATAAAATAAAAAATAGTTAGTTTCAATCGGTAGAGCTGCCGAATCCTTATCGTCTTAGCTAAAGATGATCGCCTCTAACTTATACCAAGGTTCAATCATTAAGACGTCTAGTCGGTAGTCCATTCTTTAGGCGTATAGACCTAAAAAGTTAACCATCTGTGTAATTATTTTCGAATATTTATAGCTCATCATCATCATCAAAGCGTTAATGGTAAAAGGACAGAGACATGTGGCGCTGCGTTCACTCTGTCTGTCCCCGTAAAGTTCCTGGTGGGAAGATACAGACAGATAATATTTTTACAATATATTGTGAGTAAAAAATAATTACGTGGTTAAATGCCAATATTTTTGTATGTATGCTCCAAAATGGAAACACAAAGCTTTGTTAGTATTATTAATTAGTTAGTATATCATTAATTAGTATTGACATCATTTGTTTGGATTCAGTTATTTTAATACTAAAGACACATCCACAGAGAGATAAATAGTTTTTTCGTAGTTTAATTGCGGACTGTGATCATACATAATATTATATACACATTATACCGGCAATATATAGCCCACTGTAGGTAGTGACAATGCCGCCCGTCACCGCTGCCATGATTTTGTTGCAGTGATATCTGCCGTCTCTGCGTACTCACCATTTCTTTCAACGCTTGCTGCGCTGGTCACCTCCGTGACACTTATTATGGCTATTCGCGTAGTAACATGTGCCAGAGCCAGCAACAGTGGCGGTTGAAATTTTGTTTTTTTGACATTTTTATTCCAAATAATCTATATTAACATTTGCTATATTACAATACAATACAAAGTATTTATTGTACCAATAAAATATACAAAATAAACATACTCTATTCAAGAAAGACCATATAGGCGGCCTTATCGCTAATGCAATTTCTTAACATATTTTTAAGCTGGCTTTTCGGCTAACAATTTATTTGTCATTAATCAGAAAGTTGATGTAGAGTTCTTGTTGGAAATTGTATTATTTGGATAATGAAAATTATGACAACGAATGTTAAAGACGCGAGTGAGGTATGTAAGGATAGAGTCATGTGGGACTCGGTTCTCTATGCCTACACTGCAGGGGATTTCACGTGAAGAAGCCATCAAATTCGGAATATTTTTTAGGAACAGATTTACACCAATTTTTTTTATTATTGTTCTCATTAATAAGTAACACAGGTTTCTGCGTGTTTTAAATTTGAAACTGACTCTTAGGTACCAAATAAATTTGCAATTTGATTTTTCAAAAAAATCATAGTATTAACGGCACGAAAATTTCATATTATTGAAAACTAATTATATTGTATTAACTTAAATATTACACAAGAATTCATTTTTGTTCAAACATGTGGCTCTACGGATATAGTTTTAACATCATTGAACTATGTCAATGGTTATGACAATGAACGGTTTTCTTACTATTAGTTATATTTATATTAAATATAGCACCTAAATAGCGCACTGCAACTGATCAGAGATCAGAATAGATGATACCCGTATAAAAATAAACGCATGAAAAAATCCAATCTATGTAGGTATATCTTACATTCAAAGAACGAAAATTATCATTAATCAGATAAATAGTCCATGACGGAATATGGTTTCTATGAAACATCTATCTAACCATAGTGAATTAATTTTCATGAGTTGGCACTTAATAACAATTAATAAGACTTTCACATTGTGTAAATAAAAAACGTTGTTGCAGATATTTTTTCCTTCAATGAGGATTTTAACTCTCTAAGCTTAACAATTAAAATTAAGTTAGCAATATGTGTTTGTCCATTCGGGAGGTTTCTATTTAGTTTTAAATTTAGACAGAGCAATAATGGCTAGGATCAGCCAAAACTGTTTGGTTAGAGCTTCTTCTTCCGAGCGTCCGTTTCCCAATTCATAAGGATTGGCGGAGATCCGCAACCGAAGCAGCTAATTTGGCGAAGATGATTTTTACACAGATCAGCTGCCGTCACATATCCACAGCGATCTAATTTTCCCTCTGGAGAACACCAGAATTTTCTTAGGTCGAATCACACGTTTTTCGATAATATGTTTTCTGGGTCGTGCGGGTTTCCTCACTGTTTTCCTCCACCACCGAGCAAGGGACAATTACAAATATATAGATAAACCCAGAAGCCGGTTCTTTATCTTTATCTATCTTTCCACCTTCTCGTTTTTAAGTAATGTGTGTGAAAAAATGATGCATGCATCAACTTGGACTCATCTTTTTTCAAAGTGTGTTAATTCAAGATTGTATCTTAGAACAAAACTTCGTTATAATGGGTGTGTTTACCACAAATTGCTCATGGAAGTCACGTAACACGAAGTAGGTTCCCTTTAAATGCCACCGACTCAGGTGTTACTCGGGATATTACCCAAGGAGCAAATGCCAGCGGACCAACAATAGCTGAGATATATCTCAACCTTTAGCCACCGAGCAATTATTTCGAAGTAATTGCAATATAATCTTTGGGAAGCTACCGGAGGATAGAAAGGAGAAATGGATACGCAATTTATGGGAGGCTTTCGTTACGGTTTAAATTGCTACATTGAATTTAAAGCTACGACCTCTGAGTCGCCATTGCTCAGTAATTGCAAGTCTGTATACCTTTACAATATTAGTTACATAGTATAAGTTCTCTTTAAAATATTAGTCAAAAAAGGAAGTAAGTCATATTTTAATTTTATATGATCTACCCGCATTTAATTAAGCAAGCTTACTTATATATTTTGTATTATTTTATTTGATTACTTTTATTAATTTGTCACTACTGTTTTATTGAACACTTGTAAGTTATAGAAAGAAGAGCGGTCCTATTGTAATACAGGTTTATATATACGCAAAAGAATAATACCAAAGCTCACACTGTTACTGACTTTTGTGAATTAAATTATTTGTATGTCTCTGTACATACATCGAGGTACTATGTACTACGTTAGTATATAGTAGTTCAATGCTTATATATATGTATTTTAGCTCAACAGAACTCGATATTTTCAAACAGCGTTCAAATTCTAATCTACCTTACACAATAAGGTAGATTGAAATTTGGTATACATTAGATAGTGTTAAGAAAAACAAAAGGTTTTGATTAGTTAAGTTCATTATTAAAAGGGTGTATGTAAAAAATATCATTTCTCTAAGTTTTAGTAAATATTAAATAACTGGGTAGACCAAGTTTGTTAATAAAGAGGTATTTCGTTTGCACTAAGCTAAACCTTAGGATTTGGCGAAGATACAAATTTTAAAATGCATCAACTGCCATCAGACTTCTATAACCCATAAGGAAAACCAAATCTTTCTTAACTTACATCTATTAAAAATATACTTGTACTTACGAACGTTGTTTTTCTTCATCGCCGGGTAAGTTCTAATTATAAATACGAACAGAAATCCGAAAACACAAATTTAGTGGTACATACCCACAACAGGAATCGAATCAGTTACCATTCGGTTAATTGGCTAGTTGTTGCGGCTCATCTTTCATCATGGTCCCACGTAATTGTGATGAATTGGCGATAAAGTAAAACGCCTAGAAAATAACATATATTCTATTTCTGGTATTGGTTTTCTAGATCGATGTTCTATGAACCATTGAGCAGTATAAATCTGTTATGATATGCATAGCAGCGCTCAAATACCCTATCAGATCTCGAATATAGCAATAGAACAATATTGCCACACCGATTGTTCCCGAGAATACCATTGATTAAGACATTGTGGATTATAGCCAATACCGAGACCTATTAGGTGTGAATAAATGTCAATTTCGACTGACCGATTTGATGAATGACAGCTCGTTTTGTCTGTGCGTGATGTCTACAAGGAAAAGCTGTAATTAAGAACACGATGGAGTAGGGTAACTTCAAAGAAATGCTCGAAATCTCACACAAATACACCGCGATACAAAATTAAAACTAAACCTACGAAACAATCTAAATTATTTATCTAAATTATATTATAGTCCTTGTTGTTCGATCGTAGTTCTATATGTCGCTTTTACAGCTGACAGGTAAATGTATGAATGCACTCGTCAGTGGGAGCTTCCATACATTTACAAAACCAATAATACTAATATTATTTATTTACTTTTCAGACTTGGCGTGAATGGGTGAATATACCTTTGGGTATATACACCCATTTATACAAATGATGGTAACTGCTCGTTTTATACCCTGTCGTCGGCGGGTAATAAATGGATGGAACTGCTGTACGCATTTGGGAGTCACCAGTCATGTATATCCCTAGCGGCGGCACGCAAATAGTTCGAAGGCTAGGCTATACGGCTGCACTAACATATATCACGATCATATATCTCGTTCTGGTATGTCCTGCGTTATTGTTGTCCGGTGTGGTATTCCCCTCCCAGATAGCTCAACCTATCCTTACCCCTTTTGTTTTACATACGACACAAAGTACGTAAACGTTCGGCGCGGGCAAAGATCTTGTAGCTCGAGGCTTGTGCGCGCCCTTAAACGCGCAATGAACATTGACTGACTGACTGACACCTGAATACATGAAGTTTAGTGCAGTTCGCAGTCAAATCAGTCATTGCTGGTCTTTTGACGCGACTGACGAATAAAGTTTTATTTATTTTATTTTTAAATCAATTTTATTAATTTACGATTTTTATTATTAAATCAATTGTTAATATTTTTCTTGACAATGCTCGAGAAATACAGCTTGCGAGTTGCGAGCGTAGATACGCTACGGTAACTATATCGTCAGGAGGATCGTATGGTCGTTTACTTTTGACGTTGTATAAAAAATATGGGACCAATCAATCTTTAGGAGTTAATAAAAATCGTTCCCTACAATGCGCTAGCATGTAATTCTTCACGACTTCCTGGAAATCATGTATTTCCTGGAATCCATTTTATAGAATTTCCGCTGCTCAATACTTACTGAACAGGCGGCATGGGAAGGCTGACGTTGGGAGTTAAATGTAGCTCTGCGCTCCGTTACTACCATTTTTGTGACCATGTTTCAACTGAGTGGCAATGCCTCCTTTAATTGACTTTAGGGGTACCTGTTATTTACAAGAGACATGTTTCTACTTACTGGATGTGCCGATCGATCTCCAATATCTGGAAACAAACAACCAACTTTAAACAATTATGTATTTATTAAAAAATCCATACTAGTTTTCCCTCAAAGTTGGCAAGAGAGTTAAAAATGTTTTTTTCGTTCACTGGTTAAAAAAAATACGCCTCGTTACCATTGGACCCTCTCGATCACTTAGACACGTCTTATATATTTAAAATAAAATCTTGTTGTATATTAATCGTTTCCCATTGTTTTAATTTTTCTTCTTTTAATTTACTAACATGTCGAAAAGCATCGCAGGCGAAGAAAAAATACTAAAAGAAATAATATGCCAAAATAGATCTTACAAATCGTCAATTGATGTTATAATAAATTTAATGTAATAATAATAACAATGTTACAATTGACGCGATTTTGACACCAACGCTCGTGGGTTCGATTCCCACACGGGGCGAACATATCTGTTTGTCTGGATATGTTAAGAGAGGTAGGGCGCATCAAAGCAGCCCGTCTGGGGAAGTACCTCGACCTCACAGAAAACCGCAGCCAAATAACAACAAAGAGGGTTGTAGTGTTCCGGCATGTAAGTGAGATACCAGTAAGCTCCTAAGGAGTTGCTGTGTTAGCAGCAGAGAAGGCATCACGCGAGTGACACTTTAATGTATTACAAGCTTTCATATGCTACGGTAAACGCTTTACATGAGGTGGACCGTATGCTTGCATGCCTTCCGACATTGTATAAAAACAAAAAAAATGTCAAGCGGTGAAATTAAAAATATACATATTTTGCCTCTGTTGAATTATTTCCAGATATTTTCATTAGTTACATTTTAACCAACTATATAATAACTGGTAACTTTTTTCACAATGAGTATTTTAATATGCTTTTCGAAGATATTGTAGCGAAAGGGCTATATTATAGACGCGAATACAATTTACAAGAAAAATCCTACTAGTCTTAGCAAGCTGATGAACTTTAGCATATGTAATCAATACCTCCAAGTCTAATATTTTGACTGAATTTGATAAACGAATTTTCAAATTCAGTAAAAATATTAATCGGCGACTGTGCATGAAAACCGCGTCTTATGGCGCTCGGTTCTGTTTTTTTTCTCCAACTCGGAGAAGTTTTTATTAAAATAAATTAAAATAAATCGGTTATATAAATTAATTAACATAATCACAACAAAAACACACACTATCTATCTGGAATTACCATTAATTTAAGCATTTATATCACATGTACATTTGCCGTAATATAATAGATCGTCAAGAATAAGGACAAGATACTTTTCTTGCCTAGAAGATAATAGGCTACGGTACCCGCTTTTCATCAGGTGGGCCGTAAGCTTGTATGCCTCCCGACGTAGTATAAAAAAGATCTGCCATACCCAGCTTTCACTTCCATAACTAAGCGTTGAGATTAGCACCGACTTGTGTACAGCGAGATGTGCCTTCTGGCTTACATTTCGCCTGCCTAGAAGTTTACCCAACGCTCCATTCACGCTATTCCCTGCACTCACTCTCGTCTCTCCACATCAGTGGTGTACCTTTCATCGCTGTTAAAACCACTTCCAAGATATACAAACTCATTCACTTACTCAAACACTGCATCACCAACCGTAATCCTAGTGTTCGTTCCATTTGTCTCTCTTTCAAATAACATTACCTTGGTTTTCTTCGCATCCAGTTGTAAGCCTTTCTTCATACAATCTCAGCTCGCCTCGATCCGCCGGGTTGGGCGTTGCGTGGTGGGTGGCGGCCCCCACCGCCGCATACACTTAAACCCACACCGACGAGGGCGGATCGATGCGCGTCGCCTCCGGGGGACGCCCTAATCAGCGCATCTGTGCAGTTTATGTTTAGGTCCAGAATTGGTACCCACCCCAAAGTAATCCTACGACCCTAAATTATCATTTATAAATTCTTAAAACTTCGGTATTGACAAAAATTACAATTGGGAAGACCGAATTTGATACATTTGGTTCTAATTGAGTTTAACAAAAGAATTTTAATGAACCAATTAAAATGATACCTAGAAAAAAAAAACTTAAAAATGTGTCGTGATCAAATACTACTATAGTCGCCATTTTCATTATGTGGAGCAGATTATTCGGATACACCGAAAATAAAAAGGGACATAAAATTTAACTCTAATCGAGGGCACGCTGTTTGAATTTAAATTAATATTGTATATGATCAATTTGTAGTATGAATTTACGTAACATCCAAAATTATTACGTTACAAAGACAGTTCGAATATTTCGAGGCAATTTCACCTTGAATAGTCGGTGTTAATTCTTACTACCACCACTCTCCATTATTTCATGCAAAATTACCCCTTCAGGCAGTTTCTAAGGTTGCAACTCAAAGACTACCATTCGACCGGTAAAAGCCTGAATTTCTAAAAGATACCTCTAATTTTAGCCATTTCGCATGTCAGGTAAATTGTGGCGAATCGACAGTTAAATTATAAGAAACTGTAATTTGAAACATTAGCTTTTATGAATAATATCAGCTTTTTCCATTTTGCATTCCTAAGATGGTATTTATTGAAGTTCATCCAAATTTCAGTAACATACTTTGACAGATTCTGTCTTTTTCGAATTTATGAGACACGCAATACGTGCAAGTTATCAATCCCTTTCAGACTCAAAAGAAGTAGAGTGATAAGTCTGATAAAAATCAAAACGTATACGTTTTGTTAAACCTATTATTATTATTTACTTTTTGACGTTGTCTACGTTATA
The DNA here is from genome assembly GCA_947507595.1 of Pyralis farinalis. Lineage (NCBI taxonomy): Eukaryota > Metazoa > Arthropoda > Insecta > Lepidoptera > Pyralidae > Pyralis > Pyralis farinalis. Next base: position 6,288,345 of record OX382269.1, on the reverse strand, counting down.
AATATATACTCAGTTCTTTTTATACGTTTCATCAACTTTTCAGTAGTTTCAAAGAAATGTGATTTTGGCAACCCTACAAAATACTTATGTATTAGGAGTATTGTAGCCACCTTCGAGCGGGAAGCTGGATATAAGCTAAGACCTTTGCCCTTAAGTATAAGACCCTTAAACTCCCTTAGGTTAGGTGTTACCGTTCGACTGATTATACAGTGGTTTGTGTTTCGAGGAGTTGCTCGATATGATGCTAATATCTTCATTCTGCGACCGCTTTGCTCGTCGATGGTGGGAGATCTTACTAACGCACTGGAACGTCAATGATCACGTGCCATCCGATTCTCGAGAAATTTCCTTTCAACAACTCTTAAGTTGTGTAATAACTCCCTGCTGAGGTTTTTCTAAGAGAATACGGTTTTTAAAAACGTCTTTACAGGGTTGGCGCTGCACGAGCGAGTGACATGTGTCCACAGACTTATGTAACTGCTTACTTTCACCCAGGCCGTACGCTTTTTTTTACCTTACTGTTATAAACTTTTAAGAGAGGTAGAGCACGTCAAAGCAGCCCATCTGAGGAAGTACCTTCACCTCACAAAAAACCGCAGCCAAATAACAACTCCCTAGAGGGTTGCTGTGTTTCTTTGTGTGAGTAAGATCACCAGTAAGCTCCCAGGAGTTGCTGTGTAAGCAGCAGAGGAGGCATCGCGCGAGTGATACTTAATATATCTCAAGCGTTAATAGGCGACGGTATCAGCTTTACATTAGGTGGGCTGTATGTTTGTATGCCTCCCGACGTAATATGAAAAAAAAAACAGGCATTAGTTTATTGTAATCTCTGCATAGGAGTAAAACATTTTCCCCCTGACACCAAGCGGCTCCCACGTGCACTTTTTTCGGAGTGCATCGCAATCCATCTACTTCCGATGTTATTTTAATTTAACTATGAAGATCTTCCTACACATCAACTTATACTCATCTTACTGCTGGACTACGGGTCTGTCATGCTCCTGTTCTGAAAACACTAGTCTCTGGAAAAGATTACCAACTGGGTTTTCGGGGTTTCTAAATTAAAAAACCGGCCAAGTGCGAGTCGGACTTGCGCACGAAGGGTTTCGTACCATTATCTATAAAAACGGCAACAAAATCACGTTTATTCTGTTTAAATTATTCTGTTGTATTTGTTGTTATAATACATCATTTGTGAAAATTTCAACTGTCACGGTTATAACTATCACGGCTCATGAGATACAACCTGGTAACAGACGGACGGACGGACGGACAGCGGAGTACGGAACCCTAAAAACAAATAAAACCATCTAGAGACAGCTTGCTGTCGATTTTGTTTAACTTACGTGTTTTTAGAATGACATCATAACTATATCATTGAGCATAACTCTTTGAAACCGCAAAAACGAGTAATGGTTTCTAGGTAGTCGCTTGCGGTACTGAATAAAATTCATGAAATACCTGACTTTTGTTCTGAAATCCATACGTTCTTATAAATAACCATTAACCAAACATTATTAAGTGTGTCGTGCATACTATAGAAAATGATTTCATAAACGCGTTTCGCCTCTGACCCCGCGTTTTGTCTCCAGTGCCAATCGGAGCTCTCTCATCTCTAACACTCGATATGTGACTATAAATTCTTCCAGCATCTTCGTGACAAACCCCCATTCTGCTTAACGAGCGCAGGTGCATACAGCCAGATAGTTGTAGGCTGTTATCTTTAAATAGTAGCCTAGATTTAAACTATGTATTTGATGTTTTGTCTCTTTTATAGGTACGGGTGTTTGTAGAGTTATGAAGCGGCAATCTGTAGAGATTAGCAACAAAGTATGTATAATTATTAAATCGAAGGCGAAGAGACCAAGAAAACAAGCTTGAGGAGCACGTTGACATCGTAACGCGTGTCAGTCTAATCGAATATGTACGGTAAGCAAGGTCGACTGCATGCTGTTCTTGCATGGTCCTGCTCGGAGATCGATTTCGGCTGTTTTCAATAGATAACAGTCCCAAAACTAAGTCAAGAGTGGTACATTGAATTCATAAATAACAAATACCTAGAGGGCTGTTGTGTACTAGAAAGTGATTTTACAGCGCGACAGTAGCAATGCCAATGACTTAGGTTGATAGTAAGCTCTTCAAGAGTTGCTACGTTAGCAACGGAGTTAGCCATGCGCGAGCGACACTTCTTGTATTGCAAGTGGAAATAGGTTACGGTAACAGTTTTCAATCAGTAGTATTTAGTAAGCTTCCTGGTGTTGTACAAAACAAAAGTTCACTACGGCCAGCTTAGTCTTAATGAAAATTATCTGTAATTCTCATAGTGAGATTCATTTTTACGAGAGGGAGATTTTGTACAAAAGTCGTATGCATGGGTACCTCTGTCTCACCTATTTCTACCGCCGAGTAGCTATATTTATATAGCTGTGTTCCAGTTTGAAGGGTGAGATACGGCAGAGAAATTACTGGGTACTGTGATGAAACAGCCTTGGGTCACAAGATTGGTAGCACGCGAGTAACATCCCTGTGGTGTTGCGAGCGTCAATAGGCTGCGGACACCGCTTACCATCTAATGCGGGCCGCATACTTGTTTGCTAGTCTAATTGTATAAAAAAAAATACACTCCGCTCTGGTATTAGATACGCCACAGTTCAGCTGAAACCAAACAATGCGATTAAGTACGCTTATAAATACAAAGAACGGCCAGAACTTTATTAGAAGGTTCTTGGTGAACCCACTTACTGGTCGCAAGATATCGACGTTGCTTAACCTGTGTGTTTGGTTAGAGTGACACGCGCAACGACGCTATCGACCTCACAGAAGACCGCAGTTAAATAACAATTCGCTCGAGGGTTGTTGCATTCATGCGAGTCGCGCGAGCGTATTTATTGCAGGCTCCTTGTATATTGTATTTATTGCAGGCGTTCATAAGCGTTTTACTGTAACCACTGTACATCAGGTGAGCACGCTTCTTAGTCTCCCGACATTGTATAAAACACGCATAAAATCTATATTCCGAACTTTCATGATTTTGAATTAAAAAGCCATAGAAGATAGACGAGAAAATAGACACCATCATAATATACTACTAAAAATTACCCGCACAAAACGACTAGTAATGTAATAAAAACCAGTTGAGAATGCGCAAGCTTGGATTACCAGAGGAACACCTGGCTCGTCAATTATATAACAATTCATTTGCCATGGCCATTTTGACCATGTTCCTTAAGTGATAGGAACGGTGTTCCTGAACATTCCCATTCTACTTTTTTATGCTGAATCCGAATCTGAAGTCAAAATTCGAATATTCGAAAAAAACACACACTCAGTCAAACGCACAGACAAACGCACACACAGACAAACATATAGATTTCATATAGGAACGGTGGTCCTAAAAATTACTCCCGCATTCTTGGTAGCCATCGTATCCGTGACACAGCAGACAAACTGCAAGAGTGTGTCCTATGCTGGTACGGTAACGCCTTACAGAAACCGGCAGGTTACATGGGAAACAAATGTTTAACCACCACCGCCGGACTCCGGCATATGGATTAGATCTAAGAAGCGTACGGTCCGTTTAATGGAAAGTTGTAACCGTAGCCTATGAACATTTGCTCAACAAAATTAATAGCGTAGTATTACTGTTGTTTCTGTAATATCGAAAAGGATAAAATATCCATCGTCTATGTTATTAATATCAAGTTCAATTTTTGAAATAATTGGTCTATTTATATCCGTTTTCAAGGACCAATTTAATTTAAATTTATTTAATTATCTCTATCAAAAATTCATCACGATTGGTTTAGGCGTGAAAATTCAAAAATTGATAAAATCCAAACAAAGAGACAGGAACACAAATTACTTTTGGATTTATTATATTATTTTGCTTAAGCAAATAAACTAATAGTAATAAACTAATAGTATTTAGAACTCTATAGATATTCCCAGGTTCCAATTTATCTATACCAAAAGTCTTCAAAATTGTATCCTTGGAGAAAAATAAAGCTTTATTTTTCTCCAAGGATACAATTTTGAAGCCTTTTGTCTTCTGTCATTGTTGTCTATGTGTTGTCGTAAAAATGAAACCTTATCCTTTTCTGATGTACACTTTATCCTTACCAAAACTCTTAAAAATTAATTCAGCAGTTTAGACGTGAAACTAAATGGACAGAAACAGTTACTTTTGAACTTACGATATAAGTTTTGACAAGCAAATAATAATCTTGTTTTACGAACTCAATGTAAGCGGAATCGCGGGCAGAATCTATTAATGAAGATAATATGAAAAATAATACATCCAATATTGCTTACCGACTACCTATAAATGATTAATTTCCCAGCAGCCTTGTATTGATACGTATCGACCACTAATGGGCGCACATCAAACATCGCGGTCTGCGCACAGTTAGATCAATTTAGCAGTTGAGCGGTTGCCGCAGCTTTCGGTGCAGGTATACCTACATATCCAATACGATCGTGTAGCAAATTGCTGGGCGCAGCAAGCATAGGGTTACTAGCTTATTTTTATACTACATCGAGCGGCAAACAAATATTGGACTTGATGTGAAACGATTACTTTAGTCTGTGAACACTTGTAAAACAAAGGGTATATTAGATTCTAAGAACTGGTAACCTTACTCACTTGCTGGATTACAACAACCCTCTATGGAATCGTTATTTGGTTAAGGTTTTGTATAAGCTAGGTACTGCTGATTGACGGGTGGCTTTGACCCATACTAAGAGTCACAGATAATTTCTTGTATGGGAATCGAACACGCCCGCCATCTCGAACAGGAACTGCATGCATCCGTCACCGTTGCTGCTGTAACTGCCTTGATCATCTGCCTCTCCACGAGGCATCTTCAAGCGCTATAGATGTTAGTCGTTAGAATAACATGCTACAAATAACAAATCTAACACATTTATACACTTTCTTATACTACGTCGGGAGGCAAACAAGCATAGGGCCAACTTGACGTAAAGTGGTTTGTCATAATTTCAAAGCGTTCATAAGTTACGGTAACCGCTTGTCATCGGGTAGACTGTATGCCTGTATGTCTCCCGACGTTACATGTAAAGAAAAAGGTCGTATACTTGTTTGTCATCTTAGTAATATAAAAATATCATCTGGTAGTTGAGTCGTTTGACATTTGCTAGTGCTAATTACATTTCTATTGTTAGAAATTTGATAGCCCTGGCGTGATGCAGCGGAATGAAGATGGCGGATAGACGCGAAATAATTCCATTTGGTCCGGCCTTTAATCAGATCGCCAGCTCGCACGATCAGCCGGCACGAGTCAATATGTTGTTTGTAAATTGAGAAGATTTTTAAAGTAGATTGCATTGGTATTGGCTACAAGTGAGAGATGTTGGAAATTGTGTGGTATAAGTAAGTAATTTAAACATTGGTGTATCTAAATATATTTAGGCGAACATGACTCCGCCAGCTACCGACCCGTAGATGTCACCTCCATTCTCTGCAAAGTATTTCAGCGGATTACAAATACTCAACTCATCCGCTACCTGGAAGATCACTCGTTAATTAATAATCGTAAATACGGTTTCAGATCAAATTGTCGACACTCCTAAGCTTACACACGGTATTGAACCCTTAAGTTTAAGGAGAGACTTTGCCTCCCTTTGTGTGTTCTACCGATTGTACAACGGGTTGTGTTCTGAAGAGTTGTTCGAAATGATGCCGACGGCTACTTTTTATAACCGCACCGCTCGCCGACGGCGGGGAGTTCACCCTCACACGCTTGAACCGCTATGGTCGCGTACGGTGCGGTTCCAGAGAAGTTTTCTTCCGAGAACACTCAAGCTGTGGAATGAGCTCCCAGCCGAGGTTTTTCCAAGGAACTACAGCATGGAGTTCTTCAAGAAATGCGTGAAGAGGTTTTTAGAGGGTCGGCAACGCATGAGTGACGCCCCTGGTGTTGCAAATGTCCATAGGCTACGGTGACTGTTTAACATCAGGCAGGCCGTATGCTTGATTGCCACCTTAGTGGTATAAAAAAAAAAATCGGTCTGCGGGTGATCTTCTAGCCTACGGTGTTGGATCGCGTTTCTCGATGGGGAGAACTTGATTCTCTGAGAACTTGATTGAGTTCAATGCCAAGAAAACCCAGGCGTGCGTAATTAGTGCTAAGGTCTCTCCATTCCATCCTCTTGTCTCTCTTCAGAGCACCCCTTCTTACTTGATACCTTTACCATCCTCGGCATCCACATCAGGGCCGATCTTAACTCCAAAGACTTTTTTTTTATACTACGTCGGGAGGCATGCAAGCGTACGCCCCACCTGATGTAAAACGGGTACCGTAGCCTATTAATGCTTGCGATATATTAAGTATCACTCGCGCGATGCTTCCTCTGCTGCCTTACACAGCAACTCCTTAGTACTGATGACCTCACTCACTCACAGGAACACAACAACCCTCAAGGAAGTTGTTATTTGGCTGCGGTTTTCTGTGAGGTGGAGGTACTTCTCCAGACGGGCTACTTTGATGCGCCCTACCTCTCTTAAAACCAAGACAAACAGACATGTTAGTGCACGCAAATGTTTGCCTTGTGTGGGAATCGAAACCACGAGCGTTGGTACCAAAGTCGCGTTATTCACAACTGAGCCACCGAGCTCGTCAACCATAGACTATATCGAGAGCGTTATTTCCGTGGCCACTAAAAATCTTGGAATCTTGAACAGGGTGAGACGGTTCTTCAGGTCCAAGCAGCGCTGCTTTTAATACAAAGTTCGCCCATGCCTGGAGTACTACTCGCACGTACTCCGGAACACGCACGCTAGACTGAGATCAAATCAACATAAGAGTATTTCGGTGATATATTTCTCAGGAAGTTATTGACATACAAACTTCAAAAATAGCTATGTATATGAAATAAATTAATCAATATCTCCGGATAAATTATGCAGCGCCATTTAGCTTAGAATTAGGCGAAGTTTGTTATGTTGGCAGTAGACAACTGATAAACACAAGTCCATAGTTTTCTTTTTGTAAATCAATACTTATCATACGTAGAAATTACCTAGAACAATACAAAAATGTCTACTACCATTACACATGCTACGTATACGCCTTGTTCATGCACATAAATGTTTGTTGTGTGTGGGAATCGAAGTATTTTATTTTATTTTTGATCCTTGGTCATGACGTATTTATTGCTAAACACTCAACCACCGGGGCCCGTCTGTCTATATGTTGAATAGGGATCAATGTGTTATGTAAACACGGAAACAACACGTCAATATTTATTTTATAGATTAACTATCTGCGTGTATCCCGGTATCCAGTGGGAATGGATTTTTCTTATTTTCTTTCTTTTTTCTTGGCTTCTAAGGGACATGTCGTGATATTGAATAGCCTGTGGCACACCGTCACATGATGAAATAAAATATATGCACTTGCATAAACATAAATAAATATCTAGTATTGTCTTAGGTTTTCGCGATTGTTACACATTGAATTAAACAATTTTTAACGGAAGTATCGTGTGTCTTCCTGCGACCACGGACGCTGCAAAGCGTTCGAAACGTCAATTTCAACAAAATAAATAAAATACGCGATACTTCCGTTAAAAATTGTTTAATTCAATAAATAAATATCTATTAAAATATTGTAAGTAAAATCTATATTGTATGTATAGCGGACGGATATGCGAACGCCTTTTATATATAGGTAAAACAATGCACAGCATGTTGCCCGTGCCGTGATCTTACTAACCGTTGCAGCGGCCGCGGTGCGCATGTGCATCGGCGCGGGCGCCGGCCACAGTCTGCTATAAACTCTGAAGCCGATAGCATGTTGCTTGCGCCCGTAACATTGTTTTCATTTCACGTTGATACTAGTTGATCTGTCTAATAATTCTTCTTAACTGTGCTCATCTCTTAACCTTCTATATTCTTCTTGGACGAACTTGGTGCTTACTACATTCACTATACCAGTGCAAGTAAACTGTGGCGCTGTAAATTTGCTGATTATGCTTTCACCGCTTAACATCAACATCGATTCGGCACTCGCTTCGCTTTAAGCCTATATACCACACGAATACCAAAAGCTATCAAATGCAAAAAGTTTTTTTTTAATCTGGCTGGTACTTCCAGATATTAGGGCGATCAAACAAAGAAACTTCCGCTTAATATTAGTATAGATTAACTACAATCCGTGACTTTGACCGCGCGTACCCGTATGGTATTCCGTTTATTTCTACTACTTTCTTTTTACTCGGCTTCTAAGGGTTCTATCGTGATGTTAAATACCACATAATTTTACACAAGCATTGAGCTATCATGTGCAAAAAGAAATCTTCAAATTCGCCTGGCAGTTGTAGATATTAGACGTTCAAACAAATAAACCAACTTTACCGCTTCAAATATTGATGTGCGTTACATTTTGTAATAAGTATTAGATATGATTAATGTCAATGTGTCAAGAAATTAAGGCCCGATCAAACTGTATCTACAATTGAGGTTTTTCTTTTTCAGAACATCAGGAGGCATACATGCATAGACCCACTTGATGTTATGTAGTTACCGTAAACTATGAACGCTTGCAATACAAGAAGCTCGCACGTTGCCACCTTTGCTGCTAACACAACAACTCCTTAGGAACTTATCGGTAAACTCACTCACTTGCAGTGACGTATTTTCCCAGTCGGGCTAGTTTGATGTGGTCTACCCTATAGGCAAACAGATATGTTTGTGCACACAAATTATTGTCTTGTGTCGGAATTGAACCCTTGATGTTAAAGTCAGTGATGAGCTCAGTGGCTCAGTCGTGAATGACGTGACTTTGACACCAACACTCGTGGGTTCGATTCCCACACAAGACAAACATTTGTGCGCATGAACATGTCTGTTTGTCTTTGCATACGGCCCACCTGATGTAAAGCGGATACCGCAAACTTTTAACGCTTGTAACATATTAAGTATCACTCGCGCGATGCCTCCTCTACTGCTGCCCCAGACGGGCTGCTTTGATGCGCCCTACCTCTCTTGGTGTCAAAGTAGCGTAACAGCGCGTTTCCCTACTGCACCACCGAGCTCTTCAGAAGTACCCTAATTAAGTACGCTAAACTCACCAAATTGGTAGTATGTTATCACATATCGAGAGCAGTGATAGCATAGTGGATAAAGAACAAGCGTATTATCCAAATAGGGACCATTCAGGGTTCAAATCCTAGAGTGAACAGGTAGTCGCCTAAATTCGTGTTTGTAATTATCACTTGTTCGGCGATGAAAGAAAACACTTCGAAAAAACCCGCGCATCCAAGGAATTATATTTCGATATACGTGTGATTTGACAAAGGTCTGATTTTCCCTCAAGGTTATGTAGTATGACAGCTGCCGCTCCATGTGAAAATTAGGTATCTTCTCTAAATCCTTACGTATAGCTGATCCCGCGAATCCCAAGAGATTAGGATACTGGAAAACGATAGTAATAGATAACTTAAAATTAATCTTAAATTTATCAGATATCACGAACAATTAATACGAATCGGTGAGTGTGCATATAAATAACTATTTAGACGTGCTCGGTGGGTTCGATTCCCACACAAGGCAGAGGCAGAGTAGGGGAAGTGCCTCCATCTCACAGAAAACCGCAGCGAAATAACAACTCCCATGAATGGTGTTGTGCTCCTGCGTGTGAGTGAGGTCACCAGTAAATTCCTAAGGAGTGGCTGTATTAGCAGCAGAGGTATGACGCGAGTAATACTTAAAGTATTGCAAGCGTTTATACGGTACGGTTATCGCTTTACATCAGGTGGGTTGTATTCTTGTATGCCTCCAGACGTAGTATAAAAAAGAGATGAATGTTAAAGAAGCGAGTGAGGTGTATAAAGCCAAAATTGTGCATGTGGCGATCGATTGTTCCTGCCAATGATAATATATGAAATAAATGGATGAGATAACTATAGAACTAATGAGATTGAACTGCAAAATACCAGGGTGTCATAAAAGCGAAGAGTTGTGGGCGTGTAGAGTCACGTCGCGCCCGGTAGTCTGCGCGGGCAAGCAGCCGACAGTCAGAGGTCAGCCAGAACGTGCTCGCACACGTTTTCTCATCAAAGTTAAGTTTAAGGTCCTCACGAACTCGAGTAAACGGTAAAACATTAATTAAGAGGTCAAATATGTATTCAATGGCCAAAACGGAACATTTTAATTTACTTTTTTGTTAGATTATAAACTTTAAAGGCAAATTAGTGTATTTATGGCTATGATATATGCACTTTTAAAGTTAAGATGTAGATAAATTTGTTGGGCAGATACTACTTGTAATTTGTTTTGCGAGTTATTGCATGTTGTGAACTTCAAACTAAAATATTGCATGTTATTTCGAATTACACGAACGGAGGAGTAAGAAATTTGAGACAGTTAAAGTTTGTATGGAGAAGAAGTGCAGAAAACTGATTTTTTTTTATAACAATGCTTGAAAAATACATTAAATACATTTGACACACAAACACATATATACTCAATTATATATCTACTCTTTTGTATATAATTAAAGTCTGCGGTCAAAATGAGAAGAGATTAATTTATTGCTCTATAATATTATTTGTCTATTATAGTCTTACTGAATGTCAAAAATACTTTTGTTTATGGTTGAAGTCTGTGGTCAAACTCAGAAGAGATTAATTCTATTGGTCTTTAGTATTATTTGTCTATAGTCTTACTGAATGTCAACTCTGAAGTATGATCTACCAAACAAAAATAAAAAGAATTATCAAAATCAATTCGTAATTGGAGGAATGATCTCGTAATAAACATACAAAAAGAAAATACAGTCGAATTGAGAACCGCCTCCTTTTTTTAATTCGGATAAAAATGAGCGAATTTGAGTGACAGTGAATACGTCTTCGGAATTCCGTGCCTTCTTGCACAAAATAGCGGGTACGTATTCACCATCACACTGTGAGGTAAACTGTACCACTAGATTTCCATCACCAGGTTAAATAGGTGTTTGCAACGTAACTTCTTTCTAATTTTAAGATGTAAATCTAAACATATAAAAGATACTTATTAGTCACGCACGAACACAATCAGTCTGATTCGACGAAACCTACATTTTGCAATGTTGAGGTTAGAGGACTAGTACGTGCGATGTTGGCAACTGATCATTATGACTCGGCGTTTATTTGTGGTCAATGACACGTGAAATAGTTCAGAGAGCTGATCACAAGTGAAGCGAAATTTATAGATTATAGACTGTATATATGAGATGGTTGTTTTAGTGCTACTGTTTTGTTGTATGTCAGCACGCATATACGTGTAAGTTATGTAAAATAATTATTGTTTAAGAAACAAGGTATTTTTTTATATCACTAAGGTGGCAATCAAGCATACGGCCTGCTGGTGATGGTAAACAGTCACCGTAGCCTATGGACATTTGCAACACCAGGGGTGTCACTCATGCGTTGCCGACCTTCTGAAAACCTCTTCACGCATTTGAACAATTCCATGCTGTAGTCCCTTGGAAAAACGTCGACTGAGAGCCACAGCTTGAGAGATATAATAATATAATATGCTGTTTTACAAGTATCAGTGAGTTAACAAGCCAAAACTACATAGAATTATGTTTATTCCGCCATAGACACGTAAAATTAAAAAGGATAATAACGGTAAGTAATACATGAACATAAGCGAAATCAGAAAAGCCTACAAATCAGGCGACGGGCTTTGAAAACTGGTGTTAGGTAAAGTACGAGTATTTAAGATCAATTTTAACAATTCAACTCCATCTACTACGAACTGCACTACAACTTTTGATTTACTTGCGGTGTCAAAATCTACAACATAATCGTAAAAATGCGTTGGTGTAAAGTTGATGTGTGTTAGTTTTATGAAATTTATGATACTCGTATATTTGTCAATTGGTGTACGTTTGTTCTCTCGCCCATGTATGTTATTCTGTCAATAGATTTGGGTTGGCTACAAGAGATCCCTTTTAGGTATAAGTCCGCCTTTGTAACATAGAATTAATTTCATTGTAATATACATGTATATATTTAATTTATCGTACAATAAATATATTACAACAATAGTATTGTCTTAGGTTTTCGCGATTGTTACACATTGAAATTAAACAAGTTTTTTTTTTAACGGAAATATCGCGTGTTTTATTTATTTTGTGGAACCTTCAAAGGTTCAAACCTTCAAATATTCAACAAAATAAATAAAACACGCGATATTTCCGTTAAAAAAAAAATTGTTTAATTTCAATATTACAACAACATAAATAACCATGCCAACATAAATGCAAAAGTGGAGGAATGTAGGAGCCGAGGAAGGCCAAGACTTACCTACCATGACCAAATTGGTTGTGTTCTATCAAAAGCTGATGTCAGGAGCCCTAGAAACCGGCGAGCGTGCATGAGAACAGCAATGAATGTTAAAGAAGCGAGTAAGAAATGTAAGGATCGAGTCACGTGGCGCTCGGTTCTCTCTGCCTACCCCGCAAGGGATTTGGCGTGAAGTTATAGATAGATAGATAGATAAATAGCTATATATTTATTTTGATTTCGTTGACTAAGAAGCTTTTTTGCAGTTTCACGGAATTACGGACATAAGTATTTCACATTAAGTATATCTTGATCTTACTACGTGTTTCTGAGAGGGTTTCAAAGGGCATTGATAGACAGACGGACAGAGAAGTGATCCTATAAATGTATCGTTATTTGTCGATGCGGTGTAGAATCTTAAAACGACAAATAGACACTCAGTATTACTAAATAATTTACAGGCAAGTCAAATGAGTTCAAATTAGATGGACTGCTGTTAACCGCTGTTAGGAGTCCATGTGGCCACCTTCCCTTCATCATCATATCAGCTCCATGCTATGAAATATTTATTGTTAATAGATACAAACGTTATTTTGTGAAAGCTAATTTACAGGCAATTTTATCGAAACCACTTTGTGTGCTTCCGCTACTGATTAGTTCACGAGAACTAATGCCGGCTGGCATTCACCCTTTACCATTTGTAGATGCATGCCGCCGCTGCCTTGGTTGCTCCGGCCATCTCTGAAACATGAGAAGGCGGGAGCAGCCAGATCAGTAACGGTGGCGGGTGCATGCAGTTTACATTTCAGATGGCGAACACTCGCAGAGACGACCGGAGCAGCCTTGGCAGAGGGGGCTTGTATCTGCTAACGGTAGTGGGTGGGTGCTGGCCGCCACTAGTTTGCATGCACTAATCGGTAGCGGAAGCACACAAAGTAGTTCAGATTAAATTGCCTGTAGGGAGAAACGAGCACTACAAGACACGGTCATTATACACCATGCACACTTCTTCAACATTAATTGGTCTTTTCATGAAATCTAGCTGGTTCCTTGTGCTTCTGATCACTATGCGATGCCGACAAATATAACAGTAACTTGAATAAGACTTAAAGAAATTAGTTTCACAACCTTCTTTCTTCTTCTGCTACATCTAAATAATCTTTTTTCTTCTGTTACATCCATGTTGCACTTTCGATCAACCATTTTTAGAGAGATTACGTTACATTATTCTATTATGTTGTGAAAATCTATTATCCTATTATTCTATTACATTTATTGCTGGGATCAATGGATGTAACACCCTTATCAGAGTTACTCCACCATGTGCTACCTGGTTGCCAATCTAAAATGGCGGAGTCTTCAAGTAGGAGGTAGTTTCATGTACGATGCGTTTTTTTGTTACATTGTCTTTCCTGTGTTGTATGTTGATGTATCTGATTCATTTTCAAAATCAAGTTTAAACTCATTATTATGACTTTTTATTCGTTATCAAGGTTCTGTACCGAAGTGGTAAATGGTTTTTCATGGTGCGACTTTGTCTAACTGTTTGTCTATTCGTCTGCCATAGAAGTATATTTTAATAGCTAATGTTCATTCAATCATATTTCAAATGAAAAATTAAAAAATAATACAAATGGGGTTGAAATGGCAGTCGAAATGTCAAATAGTGGCTACTAGTTCAAAGCGTGGTTCTTTCATACCGTGTAATTTTCTATTTGTATTTATTCGTGTAAATATAAAATTACATGGCATGAAAGAAATGGGAAATAGTGCCCAGAATTTATCTCCGAACTTCGGTATAAATAATAATCATAATCATTTACATATACTATATACTTACTAATTTGACTAGCACAGTTTATCCTGTACAATCAAACACGGTTTTGGAGCCGGTTTTTATTGCTTTCAGAATCAGACGGACGGACATGAGATATGCCCAGTTGCGATGACACCCAATTACATACATACGTTTCTAGAGTCACTCAAAAGAAAATTAAAATCGGCCAAGTGCGAGTCGGACTCGCGCACGAAGGGTTCCGTACCATTATCTCTAAAAATGGCAAAAAAATCACGTTTGTTGTATGGAAGCCCCCCTTAAATATTTGTTTTATTTTAATTTAATTATTTATTTTCAAAGTAAATATATAACTAAATATTCTGTGAATATATCAAGCGTTTACCTGCTGCCGTTTTCAATATCGAGCAAAAACGAGCAAAAAAAACACGTTTGTTGTATGGGAGCCCCCTTAAATATTTGTTTTATTCTATTTTTTAGTATTTGTTGTTATAGCGGCAACAGAAGTACATCATCTGTGAAAATTTCAACTGCCTAACTATCACGGTTCATGAGATACAGCCTGGTGACAGACGGACGGACGGACGGACAGACGAACAGCGGAGCCTCAGTAATAGGGTTCCGTTTTACCCTTTGGGTACGGAACCCTAAAAAGTAGCATTGTATTTCTTTCAGAATTAAATAGTAGTCAACTTTTGGTGGGGCACTAGAATACCAGCTGTGATTCGGTTCAGACGCGAGTTACATGAGAAAAATATTTATTTGCATAAATTCCCTGACTACCGAACATTCCCAACGGAACACCGACGGGTATAGAGGTCAAACCGATTTGTAATCCCAAAGCTCCGTACAACCTCTGCGAGCCTGGTACCGTCGCATTAAATCGTTGCCATTTACATTATTAATAGGTTATTTTGTATATTAACTGGGTGCAATCTATATTGCATACCGGTGCACCGATTTATATTAATAGGAATTTAGTGTTCAGGCATTTGCTACTGAGGTAAGGCATATTCGTTGGTATGAAGAGGGGTGTAGTTTTATTCATCATACGTGACTAAATGTTAATATTGTACAAGTTCAAAAACTGGCTTTAAGGAAGTATTACTCTCATGATGTTTAAACGAAAGCTATTAATTTTACAAAAAAAAAAAAGATTCATAAAATAATTATATTAAAAATCTAATCTAAAAATAGTCTGGTTTTCTCTCTGAGTTGTATCGGTCTAACGGGAGACGCTCTATGTCACAATCAGTGTTTTCGCCAAATCCTTAAGCTTAGGTAGCGAACCCGCCAATCGCAATGGATTAGGAAATGGCATAACACTAGGATAAAGAAGTTAAAAATTTCAAAACACAAATTTATATTTACCCTATATGAATTAACGAAATTTATTCTAACAATTAGGCCAACCGGACGCTATTTATATACATAGTAATTACAAAGATATAATAACCGACATCAATGAATTTGTAACTTCATCATACTCATGTAGAACTAATCAATAGATAGGAGCTATACAACAAAAACAGATATTCATGTTAATTAAAACATGTACGCGTACTAACATACCTATATGTATGTTTCAAGCAAGCTGAAGCACTGGCATAAGCAACTTATTCCTGATTCTAAGATTTTGAGTTATGAAAACAGCTATATGTTTTTCGAGCATTCATTATCTTTTCTATGCTTTTGTGAGGTAACCGTGATGATTTTCTATATAAAACCTAAGTAAGAGCACTAAGTTATGCCTCCCAAGTGTCGATCATTAGAACACAATGTGACTGCGAGACGAATCATAACATTAGCATGAGACGGTCCGACATTGCATTGCATTTACATAATAAGTTATGGCAACGTGCCGCCATGTTACACCTTTAAGATATTTTGTTAAGTGATTAAGGAATTAAGAAATCTATGGCCGCGTTCGTGATGATGTAAGAAAGAGAGTTGATCTGAAAGAGAGTGTCGTGTCGTGTATCGTGCATTAAGATAAAAAATCGGCCAAGTGCGAGTCGGACTCGCGCACGAAGGGTTCCGTTCCATTTTGTTTTATGTATGGGAGCCCCCCTTAAATATTTGTTTTATTTTAATTTAATTATTTATTCTTAAAGTGAATATATAACTAAATATTCTGTGAATACTTCAAGCGTCTACCTGTTGCCGTTATCAATATCGAGCAAAAACGAGCAAAAAAATCACATTTGTTGTATGGGAGCCCCCTTAAATATTTATGTTATTCTATTTTTAGGGTTCCGTACCCAAAGGGTAAAACGGAACCCTATTACTGAGGCTCCGCTGTCCGTCCGTCCGTCCGTCTGTCAGCAGGCTGTACCTCATGAACCGTAATAGATAGACAGTTGAAATTTTCACAGATGATGTATTTCTGTTGCCGCTATAGCAAGAAATACTAAAAAATAGAATAAAATAAATATTTAAGGGGGCTCCCATACAACAAACGTGATTTATTTTGCCGTTTTTATAGATAATGGTACGGGACCCTTCATGTGCGAGTCCGACTCGCACTTGGCCGATTTTTTAGTATTTGTTGTTACAGCGGCAACAGAAATACATCATCTGTGAAAATTTCAACTGTCTAACTATCACGGTTCGTGAGATACAGCCTGGTGACAGACGGACGGACGGACGGACAGAGAAGTCTTAGTAATAGGGTTCCGTTTTACCCTTTGGATAGAGAACCCTAAAAAGTGTATGTTTCTTTAGTTTCTGTTAGTCAAGACACGTGGAAAGAATGCAAGATAGACAGACAAATCCGAAAGCGAAAAGGTTAAGGAGCCGAGGAAAACCAATGCCAAATTTGTCGTGTTTTATTAGAAAATGATGTTCCTATTGCTCACTAAGAATCGACGAGCGTGAATGAAAAGACCCATGCATTTTAAAAAAGCGGCCGAGATGTGTTCTCTATGCTTACCCCGAAAGGGACCTGGCGTGAAGATGTAGATATACACATGTACAAATTATCAAAAGATCGTAAAAGTCGATTCCAATGAAGTATCTCATCAGCAACTATTATAGAGCTCTCTCACTTGCAGGAAGACAAGTAGGGGGTTGTTATTTATATATGTATGTATGTATGTCTTCACGCCAAGTCCCTTGCGGGGTAGGCAGAGAGGACCGATCGCCATAAGACGTTATTATATAGACCATAATTTATTTATATATGTATTTTATAATTAGTTTACTGTTCCCCGTGCGGTGGAGGTACTTCCCCAGTCGGGCTATATTGATAAGCTATACTCAATAAAAACAAGGATATATCCCACCACATAGGAAGCATATTTGTATATATGTATATTCACGTCAAGTCCCTTGAGGGGTAGGTAAATTAAATTTAGGTGGAGGTAAACCACTTTCTATATAGTACTTCTTGGTACTACATAGAATGCTTATCCTATAACTTATTACTATAACATTTAAGTTTTATTCTTGGTTAATATACACAGGTTCTTAATGAGGATTAGCGTTCGTTCTTTGCGAACGAACATAACTATCCTTCAAGGAGATTCCGATGGGTTTTTATAACACTAAGCAGTTATAACTCCACTCTCTCCACCTATTTCTTAAGTTTGTAATTAGAAAATTTGAGCTAATTCGAATCGGTATAGGTATAATCCTGATTCAAAGGAATTAACTTGTGACCTAAAGCATATATATCTCCATATATAAGTATATATATGGAGACTTATCCAGTCCATATTAATATCGCTGAGCCTTACCCCTCTTTTACTATTTTCGTGTTTTAGTTTTGATAGTTTAGTAGTCGACATGGCACTACTAAACAATAAAAACTAAAAAATATTACGTTACCATGAAGGTTTCTTCGACAAATTTACGCTCTAAAATTACACATTTGTGAAATGAAATAGATCATTACTTTAATTAAATTATTGCGCCATAATTACATAATCAATTTATGCCACTTCCTAAAAAGTATAATCAACTTAAATAATTACAAGAAAAAATACAAAATGAAATATGTCTCTTAAAATAACAATTTGGGCTGTAACTAATTTACATAATGCGTTAATAATCGTTTCATTAAGTAAAGAGAAAAGTAATTTATTTAACAAAAGAAACATTATTGACGGCTTAATGAAAAATGAATTAAAATAATACAGTGTAAGGTTTTTTATGTTTGATATTTACATGTCATCGTGGCCCATATAGCGCTGAAAGTACATCAAGTTTCAAGAGGAGTTATTCGTTCGTATGATAACTACATATTTATTTCTTATCACTCCCTATCAATAAGGATTTTATTAAATTTAGTGGGTTGTGGAATAAATTTCCAACTGAAGGTTTCCCAGGACAAAAAGGCATGACAAGATTTTTGCAGGGTCGGTAAAGCGTAGATATCATGACGCCTGTCCCCTATTGGGATGGGCAAAGGCTATGGAACGTCTGGTATATATGGAACTACAATAATGGTGGATATCTAACAAATAAAATAATCAATATAAGTATACGTTTCGAATCATTTTTGAATTCGACTAAAAATATACATACATACATAATTATCATCACGCCTGTCTCCCATTGGGGTAGGCAGAGACTATAGAACGCCAGGTGCACCGATCCAAGCATACCGCACTCGCTTCTTCTACACTCATCAACCTCTTCAAGCATGCTCTTCGGTTTTGGGTACTTTTGATTTGGCCCATTTTAACACATCACCAATTTGATCTATATGTGTGCGTCTAGGGCGGCCCCTTCCGACACCACCATTCACTCTTGCTTGATACACTTCTTTCGTAACTCTTTTGTCATTCATTCTTTCTAAATGACGAAACCATCTCAGCATACCCTTTTCAATTTTTGTCACTACATCAAATTTTCATTCCACAAAGTTCTCGTATCGTGCTATTTTTTAATCTATCAATGATTCTCACTCCACACATACTAAAAATATAATATGCTCGGAAATTTGCTATACATTATTTAAATATTATTTATGTGTAATGTGTATACATATGTATTTCTGGACATAATGTTTATTGATTATCATGATTTATGTATTGTACATCTGATATTATAAGGCATGCTCCGTTGGTTCGGACATATAGAAAGAATGCGGGACAAAAGAATGATGAAACAGATATACAATTCAAAAGTGGATGGATGTAGGAGCCGAGGAAGACCGAAACTAACCTACCATGACCAAATTGGTTGTGTTTTACCAGAAGGTGATGTCAGGAGCCCCAGGAGCTGGCGAGCGTGCATGAAAAGAGCTATGAATGTCACAGAAGCGAGTGAAGTATGTAAGGAGCGCGTCTTATGGCGCTCGGTTCTCTCTGCCTACCCCGCAAGGGACTTGGCGTGAAAATATACATATATACCTCTGATATTTTGTTTGTCTATTTTCTGTTACTTTTCCAAAATAAAATGTTTGGCGGTAGATATCTCGTAAATTTATTATATGTTTCTATCATTTGTTTTTTCTTGTAATGATATTAGAAACAAACTGAATACGCATTTATAAAGAAGGTGAATTTTAAATGGAATTGAATAATTGTTGCAGAAAATCATTGCCTTCATCTGCCGTTCTTCTCCGCTTTTAAAGTTCATTCTACAATTTACTACACGTATAACATTATTAAAAAATTGTTAATTGGTATTTAAGTAACTGTTACCTCGCCTACATTGTTATATATACGTGGGCAAAATGGCGGAACAGCTAGACGAAGCTGACACAGCTTATTCTATTTTCGTTTGATCGATATAATAATAAAATCTATTTATTGATTCAACGAGGCGGCACGGAAAATAAACTGCCACGACAATGTATTTTATAAGGCACCACGCAAACTGGTCAACGATTAAAGTGATAGGTTTTTTATTTTCATTGGCTATTTTTATTTATTTCAAACACTATTGAGGACAATATGTTGATGCAAAAGGCGGATCTAGCGCTAATTGCATTCTCTACAAAGCAATCATTGCGGTTGGAGAAAATAAGGTTGCGATTTTTAGGGTTCCGTACCCAAAGGGTAAAATGGAACCCTATTACTGAGGCTCCGCTGTCTGTCCGTCCGTCCGTCCGTCCGTCTGTCACCAGGCTGTATCTCATGAACCGTGATAGTTAGACAGTTGAAATTTTCACAGATGATGTATTTCTATTGCCGCTATAACAACAAATACTAAAAAATAGAATAAAATAAATATTAGAGGGGGCTCCCACACAACAAACGTAATTTTTCTGCTCATTTTTGCTCGATATTGATAACGGCAATACGTAGACGCTTGAAATATTCACAGAATATTTAGTTATATATTCACTTTAAGAATAAATAATTAAATTAAAATAAAACAAATATTTAAGGGGAGCTCCCATACAACAAACGTGTTTTTTTTGCCGTTTTTGTAGATAATGGTACGGAACCCTTCGTGCGCGAATCCGACTCGCACTTGGCCGATTTTTATTAACAGATAAGCTACAAACCATACTGTTTATCGTAATGTGTGTGTGTAACATATAACTTTATATTTTATTTATTATTTACTTTATTATTTCATACACATACTGACGCTTTCTCATGGAAGCATGATAATAGGAAAAAACTTTCGTATTGGGAAGTTTCTAGCCCTCGGTTGTTCACGTGCAAATTTAGAGAAGATACAACGTCACACAGGTTAATTTTGTGGGGGTTAAATGGTCCTATATAAAATTGGTATCGTAACAAATTCATTAAGGTCAAAAAGTCGGTTTGTACGGTTTGTTCCTTTGTAAAATTTATGGCAAATCACTTGCTACCTACGCACCTTATTATGTATTAGGTGGTGGATTTTTTATAATATATCCAGTCGCATACATTGTTTTTCATTGCGATAGAATGCATACCAAGGTCATACCAATGAAAATCAGTCAGAGTGTAGAAGGAAGCTGTGGAAAAGTTCAATGCTTTATCGCTTTGATGAGTTTCTATTATTATATAAAAAAAATATTATAGCAAACGCGTTCATATTATTACTGCTTATAATTTAGCTTTCTACTGTCTTTACTCTCTTCCAAAAATACATCAATTGTTTAGAGAATAATTAGGTTCTGTACTTCCGCGGTCGGGCTACCTTTACATTGAACTAACAGCTTTTCGCAGATTCACCGAATTTGGTCAAAGTTTCTTAGATTAAATGCATAAAAATATTGCATATATTGTGCCAAGATATATGCTATCTCAGTGTAATATTTCACATTTCAAATTCACCAAATTAAAGTGATCTCGTTAATGTTAACACTTACACTTTATTTATTAATTATATTTTTACCGCCCGATGTGACTATAAAAATAACTTGATAATGCCGTAAAGGCGAAACCGGTCGGTAAAATATAATAAATGAATAAAATTGTGAAGTGGAATCTGTACAAGTGTGTTAACATTAACGAGATATCTTCAAAATTCCACCAAGCGCATACAATCAACAGTATCAACATAACAAATTAAAGTGACTCGTTGATGTCTTAAATATGACTCGTTACCGCTGAGTAAACGCTGTATAAAATACATGTACACCATGCCTTAGTTCAATAGTCTAGACCAAATGTCAACGAACTCTAGTTCCATGAAAAGCTGTTAACCAAAATTTCAATCATACGACGAACGAACAGTTAAAATCGATAGGCTTTTTGTGTTAGACACGAAAAACGTAATAAAATCACGCTTTTTGTCGTGCAAACAGGAGGCATGGAGTTGCGTTTAGTATCTTTATTACAGTAGCAATTTTAATATTCAAAATAAAATTAACAAAAACCGATCAAATACGAGCCAAACTTCGATCGTTTAGGGTTCCATCGTGCTTCTTGCGGTCTTAATTTTTCAAGAACCCGCGAAGATAAATAATGTATTGCATTTTAGTGTTTGCTTACAAATTATATCAAAATAGGTGTTTCGTATGTTTTTAATATACAAAATAACAAAAAGTTACACAAAAAAGGAAATAAGTAAGTAGCCCAAAAAAGAGGCCCTCTAAGAGATCTTTCCCAGTCAACCTTAAAGTATTGGAAAGGATTTTATACGCGATTAGATACGCGTTATATTTCTTCATTAATTACTTCCGAAATTATTTTATCTGATAGCTTTCAGAGTTTTTTGAGCGAGATCCCGTAAAGAAAATAAGGTTTAATATTGCTAACTTTCGTGGTCCTTCACCCATTGCTAACAAAAAAAAAGTGTGTGTGTGTGTGTCAGCTTCGACACACGATTGGAGTTTACTCCTTTCGAAAGATAATTATGATATACATCGAATAGAAAAAGTGGGTAAATGAACGAATCTTTTAAAATTTTATATTATTCATAAACATATCAATTTTCTGCATCCACATGTTTTTCGGATTCTTCTTCAATACCACTCGATTCAATTTCTTTCACATTTTCCAATCTTTTTTAATCTTTTGATGATTTGTTTAATTGTACATAAACATATACCACACCTAGAACCCTGTAATAAACACTGTATAATGCCTTCTATCTCATTCTCTCTCACGTTAAATCCTATAAATCTACGTGGTTGTCTCTTTTCAATACAAACAACAAATACAATAAGATATTTTCGCTATTTTTATCTTGAAATTTGACAGCATCATATAGCAGAGCACCGCAAAGGATCTGGCGTGAAGATATACATACATACCTATATGTTTGATAAAAACGTTTTTGCGCGCAAATTTATTTTATGAAGGTGGCAAATAAGTACATGACACGAAGTAAGTTAGTCAAAACCACTATGAATGCAATTATACGTTTGCAATTCAATTTATTGTTACATACTCCATGCAACTGTTGTCCTAGAAGCAGCCATTCGTTTTTGTACGATCAAGATGTTTGATACGCGCTGCATTACATCTTATAATTAAACTCGGACAGTGGGCTAGTTCTCAGACTGTACAGGTATCATCTACTGATCATGCTTACTTATTCGATTGATTTACATTTGTGCGCTGTATAAAGTACCAGAAGTTATATAATAATAATAATAATAATAATAATAGTAACAGTCAGATATGATAGTTATGGCAGGTGTCCGTCCCTCTTCTGCAATAACCCAGTACCAATAATCCCTCCAGACCTCATTACAATAGACTAATCATTTCCTACACATTCGCAATAGTCCCAATACCTGCCGTGACCTGCTCATAGATATATGGTTCTATCGATATTTTTAGGAGGGGGTCTCGGTGGGTGTACAACATATCATGAATCTTCTTAAAAGGGCCTCTACGCGTTGGATCCATATCCCCGCGCACGCCTATCAAATGACCGGGATAATACCCGTGAATAAAAATAAAATAATAATAAATGTATGTTTTTAGGGTTCCGTACCCTTATAGGATCCCTTTGTTGTACGTCAGTCTGCCTGTCTGTCTGTCAAGACCCTTTTTCTCAGGGACGGGTGGAGTTATCAAGCTGAAATTAATATCACATACTCAGGTCTACAATCCCTTCAAGCAGGGAAAAATCAAACTTCTAAGTCAACGCAATCATAAGATACGGCTGTTTATGCCTCGTTTATGCGCATATTTTGATACTCGCATGGGAATCAAAACCTATAGGGTGCTTCACGTTGACCTAGAATCAGGAAATTTGGTAAAAAGCAAGGACATATAGCACAAGTTAAGGAAAAAATCAGATAACCTTAAATTAGAAGTTATATCACAAAAATTTTTTGCGCAAATAATTTGCGAAAATATTCATTTACGGAACCCTCGGAGTTGGTGTCGGACTCGCACTTGACGACTTATTTAAAATAGACTGTGTCAATTTGGTCATGGTAGGTGTATTTTTAATAAGCGGTAATAGCCCAATGGACAAAGGACCGGCCTATTGGCCAAGGGATCCCCGATTCGAATCTAGGAATGTACCACTAAATTTGTGTTTTCAGATTCATGTGCATATTTGTAATTACGAGTATCACTGGCTCGACAGTGAAGGACAACATTTTGAGGAAATATGCAGGTCCAAGAAATTATATTGCGAAAGACGTATGTCCTTGCCTAAGAAAGGTCTCTTTTTCGCTTTGGGTTATAGAGGTCTGACGGCAGTGGATTTGTGTAAAAATCAGTCCCAAGTCTAAGGATATGGCGAAGATACTGATTTTTAAATGCAGCGACAGCCGTCAAAACTCCACAATCAGAACATTTTTAGGTAACGTAATAAATAGGTCTTTTACAATATAATTTTTTGGACTTGCGAGTTTCCTCACGATGTTTTTCTTCACCACCAAGCAAGAGATAATTACAAATCCTACTAATATTATAAATGCGAAAGTTTGTATGTATGGATGGATGTTTGTTGCTCTTTCACGCTTAAACGGCTGAACGGATTTGAATGAAGTTTGGCACGTAGATAGATTATGATCTGGATTAACACATAGGCTAGGTTATTTGACTCCACGCGGGCGGAGCTGCAGGCAGCAGCTAGTATATACATAAATTCGAAAATACGTCTTTAGTGGCACGAATTCAATATTCGAACCCGGGACGGTTGGTCCCGTGCAGAATTAAATAGCCTGGTGCTTGATCTACTGAGCCGTCACTGCTCAGATATTATAGTTTTGTGTAATGACTACATCAACTTTTATGCAATAAACATTAATTTCAGGCCTATCCAGCCGCGACATTTATTATAACCGTGAAATTGTCCATTCACGGAACAAGAGTTATTAACTTTATTATTTTGAGAATTTTAGCAACGAAACTCTTAATAAGGTTCAATCACTTTAAACGTCAACACGCCAATTAAGTTATTTAGCTCCAAAAATAACTAAATATATTAGTACTCGCTTCGTTTGAATCAAGTCATTTAAAAGTAATGTCTCATTTATGACCGAGACGAAATGTGATTGCGGATTCTTCAAGCGTAATGCTATAAAATTTGTAACGATGTCTTTTCATAACGGTGTTACATTTAAATGAAACAGGCAAAGGTTCTGGATATATCGAGTATAAGGTGATTGCCATCCTTTTACAGCCAAAGTTAACCTAACCTGCATGCAATGTACTCAGCCGATATGTGAACGAGACCCGGGAGAAGTTGAGCATAGCGTAGCATACAATGTATACTTCTTACTACAACGTATCCACATGATGTGAAGTGGTTACCGTAGACTCGCTCATGCGTTGCCAACCTTGCCTCCGGGGGTAATTATTCGGCTGCAGTTTTCTGAAAGGTGGAGGTACTTCCCCAGTCGGCCTGCGTTGATGCGCACTACCTCTCTCCCTGCTATCACAGTAGCTCTGCAAAAGTTAACTGGCAACTCAGCCTCTCTGTTCTTCGAAGGGACAGTTAAATTGGAGGTCCCGGCTGTTGTCAATAGATGACAGTCATTAAACTAAGTCAGTCACAATTGCGGAGGTTGAAAACATTAACCTCCGCCAATCCGCAGATAAGCAGCGTCGTGGTGGAGTGTGCTCTAAACCACTTCTGTTGAAGACGAACCTTATCAATGTAGTGGGATGAGTTAAGCTCGGCGTAATGTAGAGTATTTTCCCGAGCTCGATGGCGCAGTGGTTAATACCGCGACTTTGACACCAACGCTCTTAGTTTCGATTCCCACACAGATGAAACATTTGTGTGTGCATGTTCATGCACATGTCTGTTTGTCTTAGCCTGGGTATTTTTCATTAAAGCAGCTCGTCTGGTAAAGTACCTCACAGAATATCATAGCCAAATAACAACTCCTTTGAGGGTTGTTGTGTTCCTGTGCATGAGTGAGGTCACCAGTAAGCTCATTAGGATATTCTGTGTCAGCGGCAGAGGTGGCATCGCGTATTTCATGTTTTAAAAGTAAATATTATATCGGCTCAAATGGTCATATGCTTAGCCTTATTCCTATATCTCCATCATACTCGTAGCACGTGAATATTGTAAAATCCTGGTTAGTAACAGTTATCTAGATAATCAATGAAAAGATATGACATCAAAGTAATTTACCCTACATATTTGTTCATAGCTTATCTTATCTTACTGTTATGCGTCACAAGAATAAATCTAAAGGAACAAATTGCGCCAGTCAAAGATATTACTTATGTTAGCTTCTTGTAACAGAAAACATTCTGTTGCATAGTTCCGCTAGTGATTGCTATTTGTGGTATTCGGCCAGTAATGGTACAAGGGTTTTGCGAACTCGATGGCGCAGTGGCGAAACATGCTGTTAGGTTACTGTGACATCAAAGCTTGTGAGTTCGATTCCCACATTTTTTTTATACAACGTCGGGAGCCATACAAGCATACGGTCCACCTGATGTAAAGCAGTTACCCTATTAACGCGTGTAATATATTAAGTATCACTGGCGCGATGCCTCCTCTGCTGCTAACACAACAACTCCGTAGGAGCTTACTGGTGACCTCACTCATATGCAGGAATACACCAACCCTCTAGGGAGTTGTTATTTGGCTGCGGTTTTCCGTGAGGTGGAGGTACTTCCCCAGACGGGCTGCTTTGATGCACCCTACCACTCTTAAAACATCCAGACCAAGACAAACAGATATGTTCGTGCACACAAATGTTTGCCTTGTGTGGGAATCGAAACCACGAGCGTCGGTGTCAAAGTCGCGTCTTTCACGACTGAGCCACCGAGCTCGTGCAATAAATAGGATAAACATTCGTGTTTGAAAACGCCATTTTAAGAGAGATGAGCGCATTAAAGTGGCCCATCTGAGGTACTTCCTTCACTTCACGAAAAAAGTTAAACAACAACTGCCTAGAGGCTTGTCGTGTTCCAGCGTGTGAGTGCTGTCACCAGTAAAACTCCTAAGGAGTTGCTGTGTTAGCAGTAGAGGTGGCTTCGCGCGAGTGATACTTAATGTATTGCAAGCGTCCATAGGCTATGGTGACTCCTTTTCATCATGTGGGCCGTATGCTTGTGTGCTCCCCGACGTTGTATAAAAGACATACAAAACTATAGCCTAAGATAGGTAGGGAGTATCGTATATCTCGGTCCTCGGCCTTAACTCGCCACACTCTCTTTTTCAAAACTAAAAGCTCTTTTCGTTTGATCCCGTTCTCCTCATCAATTAGGATGATTTATACATCGTCAGGAGACAAACAAGCATATGGCCCACCTCATGAAAAGCAGTTACTGTAGGCTGCGTACGTTTGCAATATGTGTTGCAAATATCACTTGCGCAATGCCACATTTCCTGCCAAAACAACTACTCCTTAGCTTACTGGTGACCTCACTCACATATAGGAACACAACAACTCTCCAAGCAGTTGTTATTTTGCTGTGGTTATTTATTATTTATATGCATTCGCGGAGTATGCTATCTAAACTATAGGATTTGACGAAGATACTGATCCTTCCCCCAGCTACTGCCGTCAGACCACGATAGCCAAGAGCGACAACGAGATCTTTCTTAAGTCAAACCATACATCTATCGAAATATAACTAGGGCGTGCGCGTTTCCTCACAGTGCTTTTATTCGCCATCGAGCAAGTGATAATTACAATTTTTTATACAACTAGATTGGCAAACAAGCATGTGGCCCGTAGCAGATGGTAAGCGGTCACCACAGCCTGTTAACGCTCTGTTATACAGATTTTGAATTCAGAGTTTTAAAAAAAATGATTTTTATGATATCACCTTTTGAATTAAACAATTTTTTAACGGAAGTATCGCGTGTTTTATTTATTTTGTTGAACCTGACGTTTCGAACGCTGTGCAGCGTCCGTGGTCGCAGGAAGACTAAGGTGATATTTGTCTTACATTAGTTATTCAATTATCTACCGACTATATATATATATATATTTAAAAACATAACTTAATAGAAACAAAGTGATTACGTTTTGTGCATTTCATAATTTATTTCTGTAGTTTTATTTATATCACTAAGATGGTCAATAAATAAGCATATGGTCCGCCTCCAGGGTTTGTGCGTTGCCTAGTATTATAATTAGTATTATTTGTAGAAGTACGGTTATCAAGCGTATTAGAAACCTAAACAGTTAAGTACATCGACTTGATTAGATACGTTTTATAATTTTGTTCAAAACAAATGCCAGCCATTCTTATCGGTTAAATATTAAGTTCGTAATTAGATTTTCAACTGTCTATATATTTGTTTCTTGTGAATGCTCAATAAGGGCCTAAACTGAACGATTTCGACGTTTTATATTTCGAAATAACTATCCTAAAGAAGGTCGGTTTTCTCCCTGGGCTGTACAGGTCTGACGGCAGTTGCTCTATGTATAAATTAGTATCTTCGTCAATCCCTTAGGCTTACGTAGCGGACCCCATCAATCTTAATGGATTAGGAAACAGGATAACGCAAGGCAGAAGTCGAGTTTGCAAATTAATGATAAATAAATAAATTTATTTGCACAACATTGAGTTACGAAACGGTATGATTGTGAAGTGGTATATTACCAAGAGGATTAAGGGATAATCTATCTATCATATGTTATGCCAAATCCCTTGCGGGGTAGGCAGAGGTAATCAAGAGCCACATGGGTCGGTCACTATACACGTCACTCGCTTCTTTAACATGCATAACACTACTTATGTACTCTCGTCGGTTTCTAGGCTCCAGACATCATCTTCATTATCCTGGCATCATCATGATAATAATGTGGAAAATAAACCGGAAATAGATGAAAGACTGCGCCAAATACTATAATTAAGTATAAGACAATATGATTTTAATAGAGATAGAGAGCATGAAACCAGCCTGTCGGGGGAAGTACCTCCACCTCAGAGACAGCCGCAGCCGAATAACTCCCTGGAGGGTCCTACGTGTGAGTAAGGTCATAAGTAAGCAGTAAAGGAGTTGCTGTATTAGCTGTATAGCGCGAGTGATACTTAATGTATTGCAAGCGCTCTTAAGCTACGGTAGCCATTTAGCCTCTTAATGTTGTAAAAAAAATGATGATGGTCATGAGCTTTATTTGCACTACATAAGTTTATATAGTGCAAATAAAGCTCATTCTTTCTCCCTGCTCTTAGACTCACTGCCGGGTAAGTCCACTTGCTCGTTACTTATATAGTAATTATTCTAGATTACGAAGTAACATGCGACATCTTAATTAGTCAGAGTAGCATCCGAGATACGATGAATTTATTGTAACTACCTGCAAGGTATTAATTAGGAAAATTGTCTAACTGCATAGACAACTATCGCTGAATACTAATAAATACAGTGTAATTGTGCTTTTTACAAGATTTTATTTAATTTTCTATACTTCTGTCTGTCCGAGACAAATCTCGCGATCGACTTTTCGACCACTTGCCGACATCCGATCAGGCTGAAATTTTGCACACGCCTTTGGTTCTGAAGACAATACAATATAGTGTATTCAATGTTATGGTAGATTCAATAAAGCCGCCACCACACAATGGCAGACTGCCTTTCTCTTTACAACTCTATCGATATGGGTGTCTAATGAAAGGGTATGACGAGTAGAATACAACGATTTCTGTGACGTGATTAAAAATCAAACATGGCGGCCATTTCAAATCATGCAGGTGCTAGGAAAAAGAAATGACAGTAATTTGGTTTATGAATACAGAGAAGAGTAGTGGTAATAGCTTGCTGCCCTATGGGACACCAGCGGTGCAGTTAATCTATTGCGAAAGGTGGTCTTTGAAAACACTACGATTATATTGCTGCCGACCTCGAAGATAGGATTGAAAACCACGAGATTATATTATACTATATTATATTTCATATTGTATTAGTTTGTTTGCAAATGACAGACAAATTAAATATACTCCATTTGTTTAGAAATGGAGTATATTAACTTAATATGTATCTTAAAAATAACTGAAACTAAATAAAAAGTAACCTAAAATTAAATATTAAACTCAAAAAGGGTCCCCTTGGTATTTTGCCGAAGATGCTGGCAGCGTTACCTCGCTGTTTAGCAATGCTTATACGTTGTGCAAGAAAGCCGCCAGACCTTCGGTCGACAGTAACCTCGACTAGACGCTTTGAATTTTCACGCATAAAACAAGAGTGCACTAGGGCTCCACGGACCCAAGGTCTCGACTCCGAAGGGAACAAAAATATATTCGGAGCCGAGACCACGATATTTTTTTTCTATTCTCAGCCGCTTCCGCTACCGCGCTATCCTTGATAGAATTCCCTTGCCGATGATATGACGCCAGCGTGTCCGTACAAGTAGCTTTCCAAACCTTAGGAACCTTACTTAGGAGTAAGTAGGTAAATAATTGTGGAATGACATTATATTAATTTTTGAAAGATGTAGAATAAATTAGCGGAATATATGATATAGTCTTTGACAATATAATTTGGAATAATAGTAAAGTAATAATATTGATTACAACAATTTTAATATTATCATTAGATCAAGTTTGTTATATATCCTTAATTTCATTGTAATATAAATTTGCATGTCAATTTAATGTCGAAACATTGGACCAGCTTTACATATTAACACCTATTGTTCATACCATGTTTCTGGCAAATAAAGATATTTCAAAGACTTAAACCAGCGGCCGCCCCATTTTCCAAGGAACCAAAGTCATTTTGTCCGGTCTCTTGACATCGTCTCTCGAAATGCCGTTAGGTTCGAGCAAGGCCGGAGCATTGACGGTAGCAAGATATTAGAGGATTATATCGTTGAGAAGCGGCCCGCACTCAGCTAATAGCAGAGTCAGTGGTGTCCTACCTGGTCGACGATGGAGCCGCAGGAACACTTGTGGGGAACACACACTGGCACTCCCAGTCTCAGGCCACTCTCAAATATCAAGTGTCGCTCTCAAATATTACATTAATTTATATTCGACTTTTCTCTTACGAATATAACTTATATCAAAGAGGGATTTAGTTACACAAGGCTAACTCTACATTGCAAAAAATATTAGCTTATACATATAAATGCGTCCTAAATTCCTTTAAAAGTACCGACGACATCTTAATTCCACGAGTACTTTACGACATCCGAGACGGATGCGACACGACCGATTTACTGCCATACGATGCATACCGGCCGATTATTGTAACCTGCCTGCTTATTAAGTGATTAGAGAACGTTTCTAAATCAAATGGCTTGGGTATCGTTAGATTCCGTTTGTGGAGTAGAAATACAAATGTTAATTGATCCGTTCTTGTTACACAATCATTCAGACGTATAAATTGGGTAAATTGGTCTACAAATATACTAGTGCGATATTATCCCCTGAGGATTTACTATGGAAGTAGCAATTATTTGTGATTGAGATAGGAGTAAAATTTTGCTTAGACATAAAGTGAGTTACGGGTCTGAGTTTAGTTTTAGTAGTAGTATAATGGAATAAAATATAGGGGCGATATAGCAGGTTAAGAAATACAGTCGATATATCATTACTATCTTCGCAGCACCTCCTTAGGCGCTTCCTAGTAAAATTATTCGTGTACACAAGTCTCAAGAAAATTATTACATGGTTAGTACATTTTAAACATTTGCCAGAATCGAAATATTTAATTTAGATTTACATTGAATACTCTTCCTCCTTTCGCATCTAGTCTGTATTAAAAAACTTGGTACAACTGTATTTTGCCTTCCCTCTTCTTCTCACTGGCGTTATCTCGTTTCCTAATTCATTAAAATTGGCGGAACCGCTACTTAAACCTAAGGATTTGGCAAAATTACTGATTTTTACACAGAGTGACTGCCGTTTGACTTCCACAACCCAGTTAGAAAATCAGACCTTTGTTAGGATAGGTTACAATTTTTTTGAAACATGATGTCTTAAAATATTATTGAGGAAATCCCCTCATCATGTGTTCCTTCACCGCTGAGAAAGTAGTAATATCTACATAAATCTAAAAAAAACAAATTTAGTGTAAGTACTAGCCCACTTCAGGAGTCGAACCAGGTATCATGGGATTGTAGGTAGTAAAAATACTGTTACCATTCACTATTAATACATCACAGTGATATTAAAAATCATCAGATTATAAGCTCTTAAAAG
Source organism: Pyralis farinalis (assembly GCA_947507595.1). Lineage (NCBI taxonomy): Eukaryota > Metazoa > Arthropoda > Insecta > Lepidoptera > Pyralidae > Pyralis > Pyralis farinalis. The sequence continues at coordinate 6,256,332 of OX382269.1, read as the reverse complement.
TATTACGTGCCGTTAATATTAAATGGAATATAAACCGGTCGCATTAGGTATTCATGAGCGAATTCCCAAGTATCTCTATGTGGTCACCACTCCAATAATTAACGGGGTGTCCATAAATTTTAATTGTGATTTTAACCATCCAACTAAACTCAGCCCCGCTGTGTGTAATGAATACAAATCTCATTCGCTAATAATATAATCTGTAGTTGCGTCAAATAGGAAAATTATTAGATAACCCTTTGGAAGCGATTGATTAATTGAAGAATTATATCTCACACATTTTAGTGTCCTTTTTAATTTATATTTAATTCTATAATGCTAATAGAAATGAATGGCAAGGTCACTAAAACTATAGATGTAGAGTAGAACAGATTAACGGAAAAATCATATACGTACAACTTGTCAAAATAGAAGTCTTACTTCTTTGTCAATATTATTTTCAAATGGTAACTCTTAATAATATTTGTGTTGAATCTAAATATATACTTTTTGGCTGAACAAAGTTGTTCCAGTGGTCGGAGCCGGTCGGATGTACATATATTTTTAACGAAAATGTCGTAAATGTTAGTTTCATAGTGGTTTGTGTGTAGTCGGTGCAATGTAACCGTTACATGGAGAGAGGACCTCCACAGTGCGTTTCTTCAGGTCCGCGACGGATATAAGTTTTATACACTTACAATACAAGGAGTATCGCAAGATAAGTTAGGTAGGGCGCATCACATCAGCTAGGCTAGAGATGTGCCCCGTTTCATAGAAAACCGCAGCTAAAGAACAACTCCATGGATGGTTGTTGTATTCCTGCGAATAAGTGAACCTCTGAAGAGTTGCTGGGCTATCGGTAGGTGTGGCACTGTGCTAGTGATATTTTCTGTATTAAAAGCATTTAGATGCTGTACTAACCATTTTGCATCAGGTGGGCCCTATGCTTGTGTGCCATACAAGTATATAAAAAACCGCGCTTTACTTATTTGCGCTCAGCGGTAGTGAACCCGGTGCTATACAACTATAGAGCCCACCTGATGTAAACTACTACCGTAGTCTGTGAACTTTTGCAATACAGGAAATGTTGCTCTTTACCACACCTACTGTTTTACACAGAAACTCTCACTAGCACCAATCACTCACAGGAACACAACAACCCTCCACGGAATTGGTATTTGGTTCTGGTTTTCAGTAAGGCTTGCTTTGAAACTCCCTACCTCTTTTAAAAACAGCCAGACCAAGGCCAACAGATGTTCATGTACACATAACTGTGCCTGTGTGGGAATCGAACCTACGAGCTTTGGTGTTAAAGAAGCATTGATAACCACTCCATTACCGGGCTCGTCAACTAGTCAGAAGCTTAGTGGAAATCTCGCTCACCCGAAGAGACACAAGAACTTGCTATGAAGTATTGTTACAAAAGTTCAAGGTACTTCCCCAATTAAGATGCTTATTTAATGTCATTGTGTACTATCTCTCTGTCACCAGATCCTCATTTGCTGATCGGTAGGATATACCATATACGGTTAAGATTGACAGTTTTAAAAATTATAATGAACACGCCCCGAAATTCACACTACGCCCATATAGATCACACTTCGCTACACTTCTTGTGTATAAACGACATACTTTATCCCCAACTAACACATATAAAATCTCACACACAAAATATTAAGGATTAAAACTATTTATTAGGAAACAATTAGAAATGATTAGAAATGATTAATGAGAGACAAAAACAATTTCCCACTATTAAATCTTTTCATTCTCCCCTTTCATCCCCACCTCAAACTAAATTGACTACGATGGAGTTTCATTCATAGTATGTTGTTCTAACGATTAGCATCATAACCTGAGGATGCTTCATGGAGAGGTCAATCTCGCCTCTCCATAAAGCATCCTCCTCCATCCGCAGATACGACAATCAGAGCAAAAACGGTGGTGAGTGCGTGCGGTTCCTAATCCAGATGGCGGGAAATTACGGAGACGACCGGAGCAGCCATGGCAGCAACGACTTGCATCTAACAGTAGCGGGCGGGTGCCGGCCGGTGTTAGCTGACATGAACTAATTAGTGGCGGAAGTATATAAAGCGGATTAGATTAAATTGTACCTCAAAAATATTATGTCATTGATTCTTGATTCAGAATTATATTAATAGCGTATTGATAAATAAATAAATATTATCGGACATATTATACAGCGCCATCTAGACCCAAAGTAAGCGAAGCTTGTGTTATGGGTACTAGATAACTGATAAATATACGTAAATACATTTTTTTTTTGTAAATACATACTTACTATACATAGAAAATAGCCAGACCAAGACAAACATACATGTTCATGCACACAAATGTTTGTCCTGTGTGGGAATCGAACTCACGAGCGTTGGTGTCAAAGTAACGTAACAGCACGTTTCCTCATTGCGCCACCGAGCTCGTCTGATCACGAAAACTTGATTCTTACGCACACGTTGCTAGTATGCCATATTCGTATATCTCTACCATTATATGTCTACTTACAGATTGATAAATTAGGAGGTAGCGCGAGTGAACGGCGAGTGAAAATCATACGGAACAGCCTGCGCTATCGCCCGATGAAAATGAATATAATGATGGCCAGCAAAATTAGCCGGTTGGGCATGTTCCACTTAATTAAATGAAATTATAGTGGACGCCCGCACGTTATTATAAGTACGTAGGTGCAGGGCATTCGCACACTACTACGACAATGGAACTTAGTCACAGTGGAGAGATATGAGTAGTTAACTAGCACGTTTTACGTTTTCAATGATATGCGTATTTCGTCACGCATGCGAGTTAATTAGCTTGCTTCACAGATAACATTATTTCATAAAACATTTTAGTATTGTGTATGATTTCTGCATGCGTGGCGTCTACGCGCTGTAGTAGTTTGTCAAACAACAGTATACATTTCATTGTTGCGCGACACATATGTATCAATTTTCAGCTGGTTGCCCCGCCGGCTGAAAATTGATACGGGTAGAATTATTATAGCAGTACATCTGAGACTATGGTAAGTAAGAGACGCAGCTTAGTTGGAAATAAAATACTTAGCTCCTAATTTTGAGTCTGGCAACCATATGAAGCTGCTTGGAAAAATTTCCGGCAGGAAGTCTTTCTTTAATAAAGAAATCGACACGCAGTCTCTTTTTTTATACCACTAATGTGACAAATAATCGTACGGCCTGCCTGATGGTAAGCAGTTACCGTAGCCTATAGGCATTTGCAAAACCAGGGGTGTCACTTTTGCGTTGCCGACCCTGTAAGAACCTCTTCACGCCTTTCTTGAAGAATCCCGTACTGTAGTCTCTTGGGAAAACCTCGGCAGGAAGCTCATTCCACAACTTAATAGTTCTCGGTAGAAAACTTCTCGTAAACCACACAGTGCGCGACCATTGCGGTTCCAGTGTATGAGGATGAACTCCCATTTGTGCGATTGTAATTTCTTATTTGGTTTTCTTAATTCTTCTTTTGTACTTCACTCTAGGTCCCTTGCCGGGTAGGCAGGGAGAACGTAAAACAACTATAACTCCTTTTACATAGTAAATATAAAAACAGCTGGTCGAATATTCATTGTGTACAATTGCACCTGTCCGCACCACGCATGACTAGCAACGGGTAGTGCGTGTAACACCCGGCGTGAATTTTCACGCATACGGGGCTAACCCGCGTGCGTGACGAAATACTCACATTTGTAAAAAGGCCTTAGTGTGCTACGGCCTATTTAGTGGCACGTAAAAAAGAATATACAAGTTCCAATTACGACTGATTGAATTCAGGACGATGCTTTCCATAGTATTTTTGAAGTTATTCTACTGCTTAAATCTTTATATTGGTGTCACGGATCTAAGATAGTGTGATAGCGGTTATGCGTTAGTGTTTTTTGTACCACACCGGATTTCTACACTTACAAGTTACGGCAATGGGTATGTGGCATAATATAAAACAGTTACTGTAGTCTATGGACACATACAATTCAAAGAGAATTGGTTTCGGGTACAGCTGCCCCCACAAACGCAACAGCTTTCTCATTAATCCTTTGTTCAATTATTATTTGGTTCCTGTCATTACGTCATGGCGATATTCACTTCCCTGTTTAAAGTCCCTTTGTATTTATATACTTTTATTATTAAATCTATGCGCATATTTCCATAAGAACAAGGCAACAACGCAACTAAAAAATATTACACGCTAGTTTAGGGGTTCAACCCATGAAAGTGTATAAATCCCTTACTGCTAGAAAATAGTATACAAAACTGAACTTATTACAAACTTAAACAAAGAATATCGTTTTCACAGATGTTTGTTAGTTTTATTTTTTGACTACTAAAGCCGTCTTTAAAGGTTTGTAATTATCAATAGCTATGAATCCGGAAAGTTTGGCGACACCACCCCGTTCTGATCTACCACAAAGGTTTCTATAGGGTAAACCATAACTAATTAATTGGGTGTAATAATTCAAAATTTAAAAATTATTATTATCACAGTAAACCTGATAAACCTTTTAAAGTATTTTTTTTTAATCTCAGTCATATTGCCATATTTTTTTTATATTCAAATATATAAGATACATAATTCTAAGAAGAATTAGAAATATTGGTGGTGTGAAAATTTCCGTCTTTTGAAAGACTACGATTTATCGTGTGGTTTTCATCAATTAAATACTTTGTGATATTTTCCAAGAAACATAGAAATTGACTACTCTGATGATAACTTTCAAGTCGCAACTTACTAAGCAGAAATAAGTATAATTTGCGAAATACAAGAATTTATACTTTCGATTACCTTGCTTAGGCATTAGTTGCAATAACAGAATTATAGTCTTTGCCAACAACATGAATAAACCGTATAATCAACTGACATTACGATGATAAAATATAGTTAATGGCGCGTGCACATACGCGTGAAACCGAGTATATTACCCACTTCGTTACGCCTCCCCACTTTTACCCAAGAGGGGGAATAGGGATCTACCTTCTAGTTAATGAGTGGGAGGTGTCGCAAATCGATATAATGGTGGGGAGTGCGTGTGCACCGATTTTGGTGTTTGGTGCAAGTGTCGAGCGAATCCATGTTTAGTTTAACACCATCTATCCCCGAAGTAAGCGAAGCTTGTGTTATGGATACTAGACAATTGATACATACGTAAATATTTTTTTTTGCAAATACTACAATACTATTTTTAAAGACACATAGAAAACATACATCTTATGCATACAAATGTTTATCCTGTGTGGAAATCGAATCCACGGGTATTGGTGTCAAATTAGCGTTTCTAATAACTGCGCCACCGCACTCGTCAACTTTTTTAAATTTCGTAACTCACACTTTTTAATTTGTAAATGTGTTATGAGGTAACATTCATTCATATTCATCAAACATACATTGCGAGAAACACTCATATTTTTTATTAGGACCAGTATCCCAAAACTAGTTCGTTGCGATTTAGGCAGAGAGAACGCGTCATTAGCTTCTTGAACATTCATATCTCTTTTCATGCACATTCGGCGGTTTCTAGGCCTTCTGACACCACATAACCAACTTAGTAGTGATAGGCGAGCCTTACCTTCTATACTTCTATTGGAATGTCATGTTTCGTCATTCTTTCCTCCTACATTATTTCTATATGTCCTAATCAACGGAGCAAGCTTCTCCTACCACCGACACTCTGTTGCAGACCAACTGTATTTACACCGTCATTGCAAATGTGGCCTACAAGCTTTATGCTTTATTTTGCACAACGCTTGCAATCCACCATGTTTCTGTTACTTTCATGCTACTCGTACCATACCTAACTCTCGTTTCCATAATTTAGCATTGGGATACCAGCACAGCGTTGTGTACAGTGAAGTGAGCCTTCTGGCTCAATATTTTACTACCTGAAAGTTTTCTTAAGGTTTCATTCACAGAAATCTCAGGACAGTATCTTATACCTCCATATGTACCTTCAATTTCTCCATGCTAGTAAAAGTAGAATATCGTTTTTAAAAATTTAGACTTTCCATGTGGCTTGGGATTTTTTTTATATTAACTTCCATGTGGCGGAACATCTGCTTGCCCAAATCAGGATGTCTTTTATTGTGAGTTATATTCAATTACATATTTTTTTAACGACCCGGAAAACTTCTGCACGTATTTTGAAAACTTATCACATAGATTGTATGTGCGGGTAGCACATACAATCCTTGTAGAATGGAAATCGGTACCCATGCACCGATCTGTCGAGCATTGCGCTTGCTCAACGACTTAACCTCTCAATATGTCACACTGGATTTGTTTAGTTGTTCATCTGCGGAGTTTCGTAGAGTGATAACCTAATTCATACAAAATGTGAAAATTTAATTGTTTGTATTATTATAATTATATTTTTTAATCACGGACATTAATCCCGGTCATTTGATAGGCGTCCGCGGGGATTTGGATCCAATGCGAGGCCCCTATGAGAAGATTGTATTGTGTAGTATATCCGCCGTGATTCGCTCCTGGGAATATCGATGGTAGAGTACCAATTACGTAATACATTATTGTTATGATTATTATATACCTATTCTTTTGTTCTGAATTTATATTTTTATTAAATATTAATAACATATTGAAATAAGTAGTCTCTGATAGGCGAATTGATTAATACTGTAATGCTAGTCAAAACAACACAGCACAGACTCCCAAAACTTCTCCAGTTCTTGAGCACACGCTGAGCTTACGGGAGCGTATGCTGCAACCAAAAATACTCGCGTGATGCCCAGTTTAATACGAACCCAGAGAAGTCTAGGCCCTACCAAACAGTAATCTCTTACACCAGTGGCTAAGCGAGAGGAGAGTACGACACCTACACCAGCACTGGCATGATCGTCCCGGTCTACCCCAGACCATAGGGCCATCATACCACCGGGCAGATCATCGGTGTCGCTCCCCTTGCGCTTAGTCTCTGTCACACATAAAGCATCCAAACGTCTATCATTCATTACGTCTATCAGTTCATTCGTCTTATCTTTCAATCCACCTCTCACATTCCACGTGCCTATGCGGCACTCGGTTCCCCTCGTCCCGCCGGAATTGGCGCTGCGTGGTGGGTGGCGGCCCCCACCGCCGCATGCAGCTATATTCGCACCGACGGGGGCGGATCGGTGCGCGTCGCCTACGGGGGACGCCCTAATCCGCACGTCGGTGCGCTCTTGGTCCAGAATTGCAATCGACTGATTGGCAGGGGTCGCGAACGAGCACGCTTCTGGCACATGACCCCCTAAACAATTCTATCATTGCCTAAAAATATGTTAAAAAAGTTAATTTAAATACTCTTGCGAAAAGCTTACTATAAAGTTAATGATCATATTTAACCGGGAATATGTTTTAGTTTAAGTACGCCTAATGAGTATCATTAACCTTACTTCATTGCTACTCAGACGATACCTACCTTGACATTAAATTCATGTAATATGAAAAACAAGACTTTAAAAAAGGAGATCCGTATTGACAAGTTTCTTTCTGCGATTCTTATTCGTTCTTTAAATCTACCAGTATTGCGTAAATGATCTCTGTCATTTAACAAATAAAAAAATAAACACGAGAAGTGTTTAAGCCCTGCGAGCACTCAATGTCAAATAAAGAATAATTATGTTTACGAATATAACTATGAATGCTATTGCGCAAATGATGATGTGTACGTGGTATAACTTTTAGTTGCAGTCAGTACTTATCTTTTGTAAAATATGGCTGCAAGTTATCACATGTGGTTCATTCTTCATCTCAGAACAACTTTTGACGCAATTGTTTCATGATTATTTTTGTCGGTGGAATAATATTTACCTGAAACAAATGAAAGTTTTTTTATTACTTTTTCTTAAAAAAAATAATTAGAGCAGTGAAGAACATAACTTTAAAAATTTGTTTAGTTAATTACACATTTAGTTTGTACGGCTAGTATTTGTATCAAATACTTCTCTGACACCTTTTTCACTAAAGTAGTTCTTAAATAGTAGTTTCTTTATAACCGACTTCAAAAGAGAAGATATTCTATGCTTGTCTTTATGTGTATTGTGTCTTCTCAGTATGTCAGTAAAAAGTATTTTTTTAGATAGTTTAAACTGTATTCTATTAAGTTGTATCCGAAGTTACTCTATGCGCATTAGGTAGGTCGTAGGCTTGTCTACCTCTAGAAGTAGCGTAAAATGGATTGTGGCTGTATCGTGGACATGGCAGTGAATTTGTTGCGAATACATCTTCGTATCGGGTAAACAGACGTAATATGTACTAAAAGGAAATTATATGCAGCAGAATAGTTTAAAAATGGTGGCGCTTTCTTCCCCACAGCGCGCTATGAGTCATAGTCCCCTATCAATGTAATAAATTATTTGATTCTTTAGCTATCAAGTGGTGTAATTAAATTTTGGATGTAACTGTTAGCTGTAACACCAAAATCTATTTCCTGTTTTTGTTATCGATTGTATTAATTAGTTCCTAAAATAAAGGAAATTTGAAGACGTATTCATGTCAAAAACAAAACGTTTATAGTCCGCATGTTGTTTGCCTTCAGTTATGTCTCTGTGACATTGATTCACATTTTTATGAAGCATTATGAAGTGTAAACTGCAGGGATTCTAATAACTAAATACTATAATATAAACTAAATATTGCGTTTTAATGTTTACTTCATGTATATTTGTCTTATGTGGTGCAATAAAGTGTATTGTATTGTAAATAACAAAATCTCAGGCGCAGAAGCAATAGTGTGATGTAAAACAACCGATATTAAAAGAAGGAGTACGTCATTAAAAGGAACATTGCTGGGAAATCGCTCATTACTTGCGCCACCTCCTAATAATGTGAACATGAGTATTCTTAAGCGACGCCATTTATGCTAGAGATGTAATTTCCGATGCGGTGCGGCCTTAGTTATGGCACAGTTTGTTATCAATGAAATTAGATTTAACCTGTTCACTGCATCAGCTCCTATTTGCAAAGCTAACTGCGGGAGACCAGATATTTTAACAAGCAGCAGGCCTGAATAATGAAAGTAATTTTCGTATTTTGACACCCTTAGCCCATTTATTGCGGGTAATAATGTAGGAATATATTCTATTCTAATATTCCGTTATTTATTTCTCGAAATTCTGAGTCAGAACTTTCCGCGGAACTGTGAGTATTGGATACTTATGAATCGTTCAGTTACGTGAAAAAAATGTTATGCATTATTTATTATAGATAAGATCAGTGATTGAGTGGTTTATTTTAGCAATCCTGGGTTCATTTCCCGTACAAGATAAAATTTTGTACTTTTTAGTTGTACTCGTTAATTGTTGTATTTTTATGAAACAGACAAGCGCGTTATCTCTCTGATTGTAAGTAGTTACTGCAGTGTATGGACATTTGTAAGAGGAGGAGTATAACAAGTCCTTTACCGACCTTCTAAAATATTGTCCACTCTTTTTTTTTATGAACTCTATGCCGTAGTAGTATAGAGTTCTAGAAAAAAATTGATAAACTTCAACATACCTAAAGTTTAAAACATTACTTAATTAACATCAAAGAGTTACTAAAAAGTCGTGAATTTCTTTCACGTACTGAAACTGCGTAGGTTACCATTTTGATTTCAATTTGTACGAATGAATTTATTATGATAGTAAACAGTGTGATCGTAAACGACTTTACGCGAAATAGTCAATATATTCAGGCGTTATTTTGCGGAAGTAAAATTTGCAGGCAATTTGATCTAAACTACGAGTACATTGTGTTTTACCACTACCGATTAGTACGTGCGAACTAGTTTCGCCGGCATCCACCTACTACCGTTAGTAGATGTATGCCGTCGCTGCTATGGTTGCTCCGTATCCGGCATCAAATACGAACCGCAGGCACGCGCCACCGTTGGTGCTCTGGCTGCTGCGGTCGTTTCTGCGACACGTGTTTTGCTTCTCCACGAGTCACCATCAGGGGGTGTAGATGTTAGTCGTTAGACTTCTCGTGTTCAACTGAATAATAAATATTGTTTAGCCTTATGGTCTCTTACTAGAACGTTGTTTGCCAGTTAAATAAACAGAAAAAGAAGCGAAAAGGTTTAATAACGCACTAGACTACGCTGTTCAATGCGAAGTGACGAATGCCATTGTCTCCAAGCCACATAGGGAACACTCAGTTAACATAATGATTGGGATATCGACAACTCTTAAGCACGGAGGAGCTCATTACAAATAAAATAAAAATCATTTTTTTATGCAACATCGGGATGCAAACAAGTATACGAATCATTTGATGTGACGTGGTTTCCAAAGCCTGGGCTACTACGCTTGCAATACGTAGAGTGTTGCTCGCGTTGCCAAAATCGCTGCTAACCCAGCAACTCCTGAGGAGAACTGGAAACTTGGGAACACAACAATGCTCATGGAAGTTGGCTTAGGATTTCTGTGAGACTGCCTCGATAAGGACATCAGTAAGTTCCTAAAACTGTGTTAGCAACAGAGGTAGTCTCTCTCCTCCACACTCCAGTAACCGCTTTATATCAGGAGGGCCGTATTCTTATATGCCTCTTGGCGTTGTATAAAAAAAGGGCTTACGCTCACTTACTAATATAGCATGAAGCTTTGCGACGCTTTGATAACCCCCCACCCCCTTTTTCCTAACGGGGTTTTGGCGAATTCTGGCTTTAACAGCGTTAACAGCCTTTGTTTTTTATGATCTTCAATAGAGGAAGTGTTGATATATCTGTCGATAGTACGATATACGAACATGCGGCTGATACCAAGCTTTTGAAGTGCCTTGAATATGACCGACGGCTCCATACCCATTTTGGGCAAGGCTATCACTGCAATTCTATTTTCTCATCCCATTCCGTATTGTAATTTGAAGTTTCTATGTAACAGTATTTATGGCCAGACTAGTTATATATACGTAAAGATAATACTACATAGAGATGTAGCAAAGTTGCGAAAATAGAGTATAACATCGATAACTGCTTCGAATAACAAAATAACGCCTACCTCGAAAGTGGATCGCGCAAACAATTTATCACGAGCGCACTTACACAACTGGCGCACTATCTTCGAGATTCCCTATAAATCTATGGTGAAATAGTATTCCATTGTTGGATACCCTTAAATCTGTCTATTGTCCTAATAAATTACCTGTGTATGCCAAATGAAGTGATAATATGCGGGGACAATGGCACCATTGGTGTTACTTCGATAGTGATGTGATATTTATCGATAATAAGGTCGCCTGCTTAAATATATTGTTGGTTCTTTACATATTTCGATGGAAATGTAAATTAAACTGGTAAAATATGAGCTTTGATCTATTTAGAGAAACCCTGAAAGGAAAGCTTTTTTTATAGCTTAGTTCATAAATTTCAACAACCAGTGAAAAAAAGAAAAAAGTTAAACATTTGTTTGCTCAACACTTCTGCCTTGGTCTAGGTGTTGTCTATGCCTACCTATCATGTATATTAATTAGTTTGGGACTGGATGCGATGACACTGTGTGATTTATCCAAAAATACTTGAATACCTATTCTATTTATTTATTGAATTTGAATTGTGAATTTTTCTCTATATTTTTCTACATTCTACTGCTGTTATCTAACCCTCCTGATGTTGTGTTACTCAGAATCATACGTTGTGGACTTGAGCGTTTACAAAAAAACTGTAGAAAATGCACTTTGACTTTCCGAACGAATATTAAAATTTCACAGACAATTTTTCCATATTGTCGTAACTAACATGAATGTTAAAAATATGGTTTATTCGGCGTTCCCATTTTTCTATCAAAGCATCTACAACAAACTATACTATTTTATATACATATTTCAACATATGCATACATGAGCGCTCCTGTTTATATGCAACATATGCATACATGAGCGCTCCTGTTTATATGCAATAACAATGAACATCTACCCTGTGAAAGTTTGAGACCATAAACCAGTAAGTTACTGAGCCGCACATAAAGGTCTCAACCACCACTTACTAAAATACTTAGATGGTAAAATACATAGTGTTTTGAGATTCGAGCTTAATACAAAATACAAAAAAATACAAAATACAAAAATCTTTATTTCCTCTTCATACATTTCTTATTCTTAAAACTTAGTCACTGGAATCTCCATTTAAGCATTTGATTATGCTTGTATTAGAGGACTTTAAGAAGGATATTTTAACCAATGAGCAGATAAGTGACGTGATGTTCATCCGAGAAATAAACAATAAGAGTAGCGCATTTTACTTTAGTGCCAGACCCGTAGGGGTGAGTAGATTTGCTCAGCAATTTCGTATCATAAGTTCTTAATAGGCTATTTCCTTAGTGCCTGAGACAGACAGACTTCCTTAAACTCGCGGTGCCTCCTTTACACAATTTTCCGTTTATTCTCCATCTATAGAGATCCCTAAAAATAGGGCTATAATAACATAACTATTATGTACACCTTCACGGAACTCGTACAGCAATCCTATTCCACACCAGATCTGTGTTTGTCAGATAAGCATGAATAATTGAAGTCCATACCGCCTGTAGTATGGAACCAAAAGTTCTATCTAGATCAGTCATCGACGCATGTTATAATGGCACGTGGTTTCTTGTCAATTAATTCGACGATTTATTACCAGTATTATAAGTTGCCAGACCTACGTCTACAAAATCTTAAATAAGCTAAAATTGGGTGAGATTTTTTAATAAGCGTTTACTTTTTACCTGCGATTAAATTTGACAGTAAATATAAATAAAATATTATAAGAAATGAAATAGCCTCACGTTGCATAAGAATCCTCATAATGTCTTTTGAACAAATTCCTGGTAGCTTGTATTATTATTCACCATTTATAATATAAAATACCAAAGGGTCACCCAAATCCGGTCAATTGCCGACATTTGCACACGTACCCTGTTAAAATTTAAGAGGGTGCACAAAGTAGCGCCCTCATTTTGTTTTTACTAATAACGCTGAATTTAAACCAATTCCAAAAAAACGCTCAATACAGGCACTGAAAATCATATTTTTGTTTTTTTTTAAACATATCTTGTATTTATTATTACAAGTAAACGAAATTTTTATTACTGCTTATTGTGAACACTTATAGCAATAACCAAATTATAACTAATTGTAAATAATTAATAAAAACAGAATATGTCTCAAAAAACATAAATATGGTTCTTCAGCACCAGTACTGGACTACATTTTCTGAAATTGGTCTTAAATTCAGTGTTATTAATAAAAACAAAATGAGGGCGCCACTTAACTTTATGCCCCCACTTAAGCTTATACCATCATCAGGAAGGCCATAAGTTCGTATGTCAACCTTTTTTAACAAATTGAAGATTTTATTAAAGCCCCCAATTTTTTCGCCCACCGCCTAATCTTAACAGCTGAGTCGATTTTTATTAAAACAAATCAAAAAAAAAGTATAAAATAGATGCTCCAGGCTTTATATATATATTTTAAATCGATTTACATTTGCAACATGCAAAAGACGTGCAACAAACACAAAAAAACCTATCCGTCGAATTTCGTTGTTTGGTCGAATTGAGAACTTTCCTTTTTTCGACTTCAAAGTAGACTAAATGTATAAAACGTTTTGGGTTGCAGGTAAAAGTAAAAATAGAATTCCCGCTTAGGAGAATTGCTTCAATTTGAACAAGAAATACATTGCACCACCTCGTAAATCATTCCAAGGCATAGATATTTCCCAAGATCGATAAACACACGTCGTGATTTTCTAATTTAAGGCAATAGTACTCTAATAGGGCCATTGTGTGAATTATTAGTCACACACGTAGTAAATTTACTTAAAACAGGTTAAAGTATTAAATTATGAACGTGATAAAATCAGCTCGATGTAGGTGATTGATTGACTGAACACTATTTATTACACTAAGGCCATTATAGAGAAATAGTACAGTACACGCCGATTGATTGCATTTATTGATTTTAGAATAGGTTTTTATCCTATCAATCTTCAATGCTTGGAAAAGCACATCATAACTGGCATTGCCATAGAATAAAAACAGAATATTTCGTCAACTAATACAATAAATAATAATATTAATCCGTTCAAACGTTGACATCCACTCAATTATTGCCATTCTTACATTTGAGATCTACTACTAACATTTGAGACAAATTATTATTTGTCTCAAATGTTAGTAGTAGATTACAATATTTTGGGTTGTCAGAAAGATGGTCCGAAAGAAAGTGTCGGTGTTAAAAATAAGAAGAGGCATGCTCCGTTGGTTTGGACATGTACAAAGAATGTAGGTGGGCAGATTTACGAAACAGATATACAACGTGAATGTAGACATTTCAAGTCTCCAGGATGTAGGAGCCGAGGAAGACCAAGACTTACCTACCATGACCAAATTGATCGTGTTTTATCAGAACGTGACGTCAGGAACCTTAGACACCGGCGAACGTGCATGAGAAAAACAATGAATGTTAAAGAAGCGAATGAGGTGTTTAAGAATCTAGTCATGTGGCGTTCCGATATTTTAGATACAATGTATGTTAGAAAGAATGAGCCTATAGTTGGGTTTTAGCATATGGATACCTTAAATCTTTTTTTTTATATTAACTAAGATTAACACTCAAAGTAATGTATTGATAAAAAGTTTAGGATAATTATCAACATTCATTATAACATTTTAATCGAACTAAAGTCCACTTCATATTAAGCATATCTAACTATTTCAAGATTGCTTCTTAAAGAAAGAAAAAACAATTTGATGGAGACCCAATTTCAAGAGAAATTTCACAGCGCCATCTAGTCCACAAAGGATGTAAAACTTGTACCATGGGTGCCAGTTGATCGATGAACGTAGATAAATACTTAATTTTGTAAATAACATACTTTTGATACGTAGAAGCTTAACCAAGACCAATACAAAAAGACATGAATAAACACAAACGTGCCTAGCGCGACAATCTATTCCTCAGTACTTGGTTTTAAATTTGCCATTGCTATGCACTTGCTATAAAGAAATAGAATATATAAAAGAAGATAAATAAAGAAAGGAGTAGCATCTACACTAAAGTAAGTCTTTCAGAAGAAACCTCGATGTGACCTACCTCGACAAATCCAGAACACTAAAACAAGCATACGGCCTGCCTGATAGTAAACAGGCTAAATTAAAGCCTGTAGATACTTGTAAGATCACTGGTAGTTACTCAAGAGTTGTCAACCCTGTACTATTATTTTAAAGCTATTTTTGAATAACCCAATATCGTAGTCTTTTGGAATAACCTCGGCCGGGAGTTAATTCTATTTCAAGGATGCGCGATAGAAAACTTCTATAAAACTGCACAGCACACAACCGTTGTTGCTCCAACGTGTCGATTGCAAGAGGCGCGAATGTAGAAGGAGGTTCTAAGCATTACATTAGGAAGGACAACTCTGATCGTAATTCACTGTACCATCGGTAGAAAACAAAAAGTTGCTTAGAAATAAGGGTTCAATGCCGTATATAGCTTGGGATCGTCAAAAATTCAGATAGCTCATCGCTAAACCGAGAAAGAAGATTCAAGTTAGTATCCAGGTGCGTACACCCAAAGATGAGAACAATAACCTCAAGTGTGATCAAACTAGAGACTTGAAACTTACATAATAAAAGTACTTGCACTTTGCTTTGCTGAGGACATCAAGGTAAGATCAAGAGACGTCGTTTAGTCATTATTATTCAGGCAACTTCAAAAATAAACTTTGCTACAGCAAGAAGGATTTACCGAAGAATGCATGACAGTAAAAAAAAATATTTAAGTGACATTTGCATGCTATTGTATAATGACTAATTAGGCTTGTGATTTATTTTACTATAACATATACATTTTATTAATGCAATTAATTGCCCTGATTCATCGAAATAAATTATTTTGTTTAGTTTTGAACTTGTAATAATCAAGTGTTAGTGTGTTTGAATTGGACCAAGTTTATTGGTTAGTCTAAGTGCTGTCAATTTTAGACAAGTCGTTCATGGAGATTCTTCTACACCGAAACACCGGATTGTAGCGTATAAATAGGTATTGTGGTTATCGTCATAAAATTGAAAACATATCTTTGATTTGTAGCAGGAGCAGAGTCGGAGACAACAGAGGCCTGCGGGACCTGAGCATTTACATTCACGCTATAGCTGTCATTAGAAACAATATCATAGTTAATAGATTCGTTATTTTGCGAAAGTCAAATTTACATGCAATTTAATCTAACCTGCTTGATGTGCTTCCACCACTAAAAGAAACAATTATTTATCTGCTCTAAGATGGCATACCATAGAAGAGAATGATGCTAGGATTGAATACCTTCGATATATCTGGGCTGATAGGCCATGACTCACCGTGACTCTGAACGATCTTGCATGATCGCGGCTACGTCATGTTTCAGCCGACTTTGCCAGCGGATGTTACCTCTAGCAATATGAAAGAAGCATGTATTGAAGAAGTCGTTATATCTTCCATTTATGCTAGAATTCGAATATTTATCACACATTCATTAAGAGAGGTAGGGCGCATCAAAGCAACCCGTCTGGGGAAGTACCTCCACCTCACAGAAAACCGCAGCAAAATAACAACTCCCTAGAGGGTTGTTGTGTTCCTGCGTGTGAGTGAGGTCACCAGTAAGCTCCCAAGGAGTTGCTGTGTGAACAGCAGCGGAGGCATCGCGCGAGTGATACTTATATCGCAAGCGTTAATAGGCTACGGTACCCGCTTTGCGTCAGGTGGGCCGTATGCTTGAATGCCTCCTGACGTGGTAAAAAAAACATTCCGTCACTTTAGATTGAACGATCATAATAGCGGTAAGTCTGTGATTCAATGAACCTAATCTATTGTCCTTTTTGGGCACCGAGTGCACATTAGTTCTTTTCCACGTAGACTAGACTTGCCTAATAAACTACTAAAGCGCAAATAGACTAGTCAGTACAGAACATCACTGTGCAGTACACAGATTCAGCACACTGCCGGCATGTGGCCCACTAGACTTCTGGATATCAAGAGCAATGTTCGCCATACGCTTTGCTGTATTATTGAGAATTCCTGGATAGAGCTACCACGCCAGGCGCTAGTATGGAACACAATTTCCACGTCACTCAAAATCAAATTTGAAATGAAGAGACAATCGAGTAATGGGCTTGTCCTTTAGCGCTTTGGGTAAGACTGCGATCCGATTTTTACAGCGCAGCGGTGGCAAAAACAGCTGATGTTTCTCGGCAGCCTTAAATTTGCTTGAGTTATTTACCTCTTGCGGAACTTTGAGGCAGCAATCAGTTTGTATTTCAGAACCATTTTATGGACATGAGAGTCTTCTTTTCCAATAGCAGTTATCCTAGTCTTGAAAGCATTTTGTTTCAGAAGTTTGGCTTTCCTTTAAAGTCGATCAAAGATTGTTTTTATCTTAGGCTGTAGTCATTCAATGATTAGAAACAGAGTCCAGCTGCCTAAATGATCAGGAACATCGTTCCTATATGAAATCTATATGTTTGTCTGTGCGTTTTTTTTCGAATATTCGAATTTTGACTTCAGATTCGGATTCAGCAAAAAAAAAGTAGAATAGGAATGTTCAGGAACACAGGAACGTACCTATCTCTTAAGGAACATGGTCAATATGGCCGAAAATTAAAAAAAAAATTGAATTGTTATATAACTGACGAGCCAGGTATTTCTCTGGTAAAGAAAGCTTGCGCATTCTCAACTGGTTTTAATTGAGCGCTCTTTAAAATTGGTTTTATTTTTCTTACGCAACAATATAACTATGCATAAATTTTATCGATACATCACTGCCCCATCCTTAAAACTTCATAGCTATATTACGACCGCTGCTACACTTTGAACTCTCCATTTATTTCACGAACTACCATTCATTACCCTGTACTGCCTGCATGACAGTGGCACGTCTGTAGCAATCCCCAGTTCATCAGCGTCAGGTACCCTATCCATTCTATCGACAAGCTATCCATCATACCATCCCATCACTACTGAAATGACGCGTGGTAGGCTCTTTACGAGGCTATAACTCATTGACATTGTACGTATAGACAGATACAGCCGGAGCATAGTCATTAATGTTCGTCGAATGACTTTAATGGTACTAATATTGACATCTCATTGTATGTTTACGATCGCTTTGACCATTGCCGATTTCAGGTTTATTAATTTAACGATATAAATTTACTTGTAATTGCAATAATTTCCATCGGATAATAGATATATTGAAACGGTTATTTACCTCTTTGCATGAACAGTGATAGCGTGGCGCGCATCAGCCTATTGACAGTTACTTGGTTCGAACCAGTGAGCATATAATATTCTTTTTTTGGGATTTATGTACCTATTTGTAATTATCACTTACCGGGTGGTGAAGGAAAACATCGTGAGGAAACTCGTACGTCCAAGAAATTATTCGAAAGTCGTGTGACCTAATCTACCCGGATGTCTGACGGTAGTACTCGTAAATACGAGTAAGACACATGGAATGCCGTCAGACCTCTGCAACGCGGAGGATTAGGTTTTTCAAACCCTTAAGTCTACATTGCAAGATTTTGAAGTAAAACTTCTTTACGCACACTTGACTTACAGCTTACTCCCCAGCTGGTGAATGCGTGACGAGAGAATTACGAAAAGTGTGATCGGCCGAGGCGAACGGAAGTTGAGGGAGAGATAAAAGTTAGTGAAGATAGAAAGAGAGAGAGTTACGTTTCGTATATCACTGTAGGGGCAAGACAGAGAGGTGCGAGCACACATTTTCTTTCTCTCTTTCTCTCATAGCGAGTTAAGTTTCGTATATCTAACAGTGCAGGCCTATTGTATGTATCACACTATGGAGCTAAAGAAGTTATACTTCAGTCGTGTGGTCTAAAGCAAACTCGTTTATTTATCAACGGCTTTGTTTATTTATATAATAACTTTGAAAGAATTTTTTTATGTGGAGCGGCTCATCAACATGCTTAGAATCAATGTCAACCTCAAATGATTGTGATACTTCCTCTAAGTAGCAAATAAGGCTTCAATAAGGACAAAGCGTAATTCGGTAAGCAAACAAAATAGTACCTTTGCCCACTTTACAAAAGAAGGCTATGAAATAAGGAAGATAATGTTTTCTGCGATTGGTGAGATTTTTTTACGTCATTAACGATGATAGCAACGTGTGAGCATTACTTATATTGCAAGTTTTCATGGGCAGTGATTAGTAATGGTACTATAAAAACAAGGCATGTGGGTTTGATTCCTGCACAGAACAAACATTTGTGTGTCCGTTGGTATTGTTCTGGGTGTTTTTGGAGAGGTAATGTGCATCAACGCAGGCGGTCTGGGTAATTAACTCCACGTCACAGAAAACCACAGCCAAATAACAAATCCCTGGGGGGTTATTGTTTTCCTGCGAGTGTCTGAGGCCACCAGTAATCTCCTAAGGAGCGGCTATCTTAGCAGCAGTGGCATCTAGCGAATGATACTTAACGTGTTGCATGTGTTCATAGGATACGATAACAGCTTTACATCAGGTGGATCGTATACTTGTATGCCGTACTTTTTATTCATTGACAAAACGCGCTCTCTTACATAAACGAAATATAGAATGGATTTCAATTGGATGAAATATGGTACCGGTATAAAGTTGCAACTTAACAATCTGATCCCGTCCTTCCAAACATGATCTAAACCGACTCCATGGGGTCGAATGCAACAAGTAAGGGGTCGATCAAATTAGGTAGGCAGGCATGGGGTCGCGGAGGGCAGAAAGTATATTGCATTGAGTCTACGGGACAAAAATAATTACAAATCTCTGATCATTTATTTCTCGCCGACGGCGGGAAGTTCTCCCTCACATGCTGGAACCGCAATGGTCGCGCACTGTTCGGTTCCAGAGAAGTTGCGTATCACAAACAAAACAAAAAGTGTGTAAAAAAAATGTATTTTTGGATTTACGTTGTATATTTCATAGGTACTCGAAATGGGGATTAATAAGTTATTAGGGTCAATCTTTTTCTACTACGTTATTACTGCTCCCATTGATTCTCTAAGATTCTTCATCTTTTGTCTTCTCTTAAATAACAAATTAATGAGTTTTATGCTACAATTTTTATTCAATAAGGGCACCACTTCCTCGATTCTAATTGCTTTAATAACACCTTCAGAGCGATGAAAACTGAGAAAGACCTATTTGTGACGCCACACAGCACTATTATTACTTCACTACCTATGGTTTATTCTGTGTATAGTGTTTGTGTTACGTTCAAATAAACCTTTGCTTTCTTTCTTGCATCTAGCTTATATAATACACTATTTAGCAATAATATATTTTGTATGGCAATTAAACTATATAATAAATTACCGCGTGACATTAGAAACATACAGATGCTCAATAGTTTCAAACGTAAATTATATAACTGGCTTTTAATCAACTGCTTTTATACTGTTAAGGACTACATGGAATACAAATGACCCTTTCATTATGTACTTGTCATATTTTGAATGAACTGTAGGTAGAGCGGCAACGTTAAAAAAAAAAAAAAGTTTTTTTTTTTAACTTGTAGTAATTTATTAATTTTTGTTTAGTATTCGTCAATTTTACAGAAACTGAAGTATTGTACTCGTAAATGTTCCTACGCCATTAAAGGCAGAATATGCATGCACAAAAGATATGTAACACCTTATATATAATACCATGTTCTTGGGAATAAACATTATTATTAAAAAAACATTATTATTATTATTCATTTATTTAATTATTCTCTTATTAGTTACATTTTTAAATATAAAATATATAAAAAAAATACATTTAAAAATATAAAAAACAGAATTCCCCCGATAGCGGGAACAAGGTCCAAACTATCGGTGGTCAAAATCACAGAGACAGAAACCTCCTCACAATACGTGCCGTCGCAAGGAGAACTGCCTTCTGTATCTGGCGCTTGATCCAGCTTCCCAACGCGAGCCTCTTAAGATGTTGGTCGAGGCTTTTCGCTATTAAACCATTGGCCGTCACAACGATCGGAACAATAATTGTTGAATCGACATCCCACATGTCGGTAATCTCGTGAGCTAAATCAAGATATTTTGTTTGTTTATCTTTTTCAGCTTTCACAAGATTACCGTCATGTGGAACAGCGATGTCAACAATCACTGCTTGCCGCGTTGATCGATCTATTAATACAATATCAGGTTTATTAGCTACAACAGTCCTGTCAGTAATAATAGATCGATCCCAGTATAATGTTGCATGGTCATTCTGGAGAACTGCTTCGGGCATATACCTGTAATATGGTACTTCATTAACCACAAGACTATATTTCAAAGCAAGTTGCTGATGGATAATCCTAGCTACTTGGTTGTGTCTGTGCAAATACTCGCCGTATTATTATTATTATTATTGAATTAAACAATTTTTAACGGAAATATCGCGCGTTTTATTTATTTTGTTGAACCTGACGTTTCGAACGCTTTGCAGCGTCCGTGGTCGTAGGAAGAGGTAAATAAAACACGCGATACCTCCGTTAAAAATTGTTTAACTCAATGTGTAACAATCGCGAAAACCTAAGACAATACGAGTACTATAATACACTATGCTCACCTGATTAACAATGCTGTTTCTCATTTAAGGAAATTCCGCCGAGTTGAAGAATGTGAGTACAAATTAAAATAATTACGTAAACAGAACTAAAAGAGGCACTGACAAGCTATGAAAACTTTATAACACGCATTACATACGTATGTAAATATAAGCCCCTCTGTCTTACCGTGCATTTACTTGTCATATACTACTCGAACGCACAGACTGTACAAGGAACTAGTGTTTTTAACATCAATTGGCAACTACCAATCTCAGCGTAACACTGTAAGAAAGGTGACACAAATTGTAAGCTCTCTTATTTTTCCTTGTAATTTTCATGTCAATACTATTACCGTTGGAAAGCCCCTGGAGCTACCGTTTCGTGTGCGAACGATAATAGTCAATAAATATCTCTAGATGAATTACGACGACATCCAGCTATGGTCGATAGTGCTGGATATTGATAAAGGAATACGCACAATTCTATGGATGTACGGAATTTCGCGAATTCTATGCACATTTATCAAGATTAAGTCATTCCGGTTTTCATTATATTTCGTTTGTATCTGCTGAAATATCGATGTAAGATTGGTAGAATTGGCAAATTTAGGATCAATCCATACCAAAATGTAGTAGATCATGGTCGGAACTAGTATGACAAATAGAGATTTCCAATATTATATTCCGCACATAAACGATGTTATGAATGTCAAAAATTTAGATTTAAAGCTAGAATACCCAACTACCATACTAGTTGGTTAACTCGCCTATGTCAGTTTAATACTTCTACAGCGGCTTCAGTATGGCTTAAAGGATAACAGCACAGAAGTGCTCTTTCTTCTTACCCTCGTTTCTTAGTAAGCCAAACTGAGGATGTAACATCATCACCACAATTCCTCCTTCCTTAAAGTACCTAGAGCGCGAGCGTCATTTAATTTTTAGAAAACAGCCAAATAGCAATTTCTTGTGACTGGGAGTTGTTCCTGCAAGTACCTGAAGCAATTTACCAATAAGCTGACTAAGAGTTACTGCAATAGTAGACGGCATGACAATGCAAGTAATTGCATTGCAAGGGTCTGTAAGCTTCGGTAACAATTTCAGATCATGCGGGATCCATGCCACAAAATACCAGTTCGGTCATGGGCGAGTCCGTCACGAATATCGACATTTCCATGCGTTATTAAAGAGTTTTATTATAGTGTTTGAGAAAAAGTATAAATTGGAAATATTATATTTTCTTCAACTTTCTTGAACCTAATTTAAATGTGACTATATCAAATCTAATCCAAACTTTGAAGTAAGCTTAATGCACGCCGCCGTGGTTTTGTGCAGCCGTGGAACTATGTTTGTGTGGCTATGAACCAGAAGGTTTTCTGTGGTTTTGTGATCTCCTCCGTACTATACAACCTACTTATGAGGAAATTATAGCGGATAATATAACGGATAATATAGCGGAAAATAATGTATGCGTTTGGACGTCAACTAGTAGTCCTGGTTTAGAATCAATATTGGTGTCAGTTGTCTTCAGAGAATAAGATCTATGAATATGGGATTGCGAATAGGTGACTGTCTGCTTTATGCAGAAGATGCAGTGTTAATAGCAGAATCACCATTCGAACTGGAAACTCTATGAAAGATGATTGTATTATGAGAAAAGGCTAACATTGGAATGCGAAGAAAACCAAGATATAAGAGAGAGAGAGGAAACCAGAACGAACACGAGGATTATGGTTGATAATGTAGTGTTTGAAAATGTGAATGAGATTCTATATATATTATATGTATATATATTTTAGCAGGGATGAAAAGCACAATTGATGTGGAGAGACGAGTGAGTACAGACTATATATATTTATATATGTATACACATCTCTTTGATGATATTTTTAGGTGCAAAGCATTATCCGACTACGCTTTCCTCTCGCTCCTTACGGAGAATCTCTGCGTCCCATCAGATGTCACTTTCCAATAATCTGTATACGTATCGATGTGTTTCTTTCTACCTAAAATAAAGTGATTACCATTGTCTATGAATATCGCTCGTCACTCGTAGCTGGCACCGTCAATTCTGCTGCTAAGACAGCAACTCGGAGTTTACTGGTAACCCTACTCACTCGCGGGCGCACTACTTTAAGTACTTATCTACATATGACTAGAAAAAGTTCACGTTTGCAAGCCTTTCTCTAACTGGATGTACAGTTATCCAATCTTTAAAATTACCAATACGGAAATTAGTCTTGTTACGTCACGTACTACTCGTACAAACCAGCCACCAGCGGCCAGACTGTGTACAAAAGTGTACCAGAGGGAGACTTTGTACAAAAGTCGTCTGCATGGGTATCTCTGTCTCACCTATTTCTACCGCCTAGCAGCTATATTTATATAGCTGTGTTTCGGTTTGAAGGGTGAGATATGGCAGAGAAATTACTGGGTACTGTGACGTAACATCCTTAGGTTACAAGATTGGCAGCGCGCGAGTAACATCCCCGTGGAGTTGCGAGCGTCAATAGGCTGCGGTGACCGCTTACAATCTGATGCGCGCCGCATGCTTGTTTGCCAATCTAGGTGTATAAAGAAAAGTCAGTTTCAAGAATAGAAATTTAGAGAGCTCTTATGCCCATTGCATTACAAGGATCGTCAATTTATGTGAATCAAATCAATCACCAGTAAGCTCCTATGGAGTTGCTACCTATGGTTTTCTGTGTTAGGAGCAGAGGCGGCATCGTGCGAGTGATACCTAATGTATTGCAAGCGTTTATAGGCTACTGTAACCGCTTTACATCAGACTTTTTTGATGATGATGATATCGGCTTCATGTATATGTGTAAACATTTTTAACAAGCAAAAACGTGTTCAACACAAAGAGGTACGAGTATTTCATATCTTTATATATATAATTCTACTGTACGTGTGTATGTGATGAACTCCTCCTAAACGACTGGACCGATTTTGATGAATTTTTTTGTGTGTATTCAAGGGGATTCGAGAATGGTTTAGATTCACAATTGGATCCGGTAGACGGCGCTGCGATCGGATTACAGGTCTTATTGTTTTTATTTTCGGGCAGAGCAACGTCTGTCGGGTTCGCTAGTATAAGTTACATACGTTTAAACAGCATTATATACTTTCTTATCTCCATAATGACTAAGACCGGCCTTGCAGCTGTTTTGTTTTATCTCGACCCTTCAACTAAATCCAGAGTAACCCTTACGGACCACCTTAAAAGTTATTTCTGATAAAACTCAACCAATTCGGTCGTGGTAGGTGAGACTTCTTCCTCTCACTTCTTCTTCTTCACGTTATCCCGTTTCCTTATCTATTAGGATTGGCGAGATCTGCTTAAGAATTTGGCTAATACACATATTTTTACATAGAGCGACTGCCGTCAGATCTTCACAGCCCTGAAGAGGAAAACGAGATCTTTCTTAGGTTAGGTCACGCATCTTTCGAAATATAATTTCTTATACGGGTGGGTTTCCTCACGATGTCTTAACCGCAGAACAAGATATGTACATAAATTTGAAAACATGAACTTAATGGTACATGCCCCCGCTAGGATGCGAACCGGGAACCAGGTGATAAATAGGCCAGTTCCTTATCCACTGGGCTATCGCTGCTCAAATCTCTCGATCATCCTCTAACTAATTATTTATAAAGATAATTTAATAATAAGGACGACCTCGTGGGCTCAGTGGTTAGTAACGCCATTTTAACACGCTTCATATGAAATTTTTACCCGGGTGGTCGAATACGACCGCGAAATGTATGGGAAAACGTATATAGCGGGTTCTGACAGGTCACGAGAGGTAGGCCGCATCTGAGAAAGTACCTCAACCTTATAGAAAGCTGTAGCCATATAACAACTCTCTAGAAGATTGTTGTGTTTCTGCCAGTGAGTGAGGTCACCAGTATGCCCCTAACGAATCGTTGTGTTAGAGATGCGAAATAACTAGATTTTAAGAGAAGTAGGGCGCATCAAAGCAGTCCGTCTGGGGTAGTACCTCCACCTCACAGAAAATCGCAGCCAAATAAAAACTCCCTACAGGGTTGTTGTGTTCCTGCGTTTGAATGAGGTCTCCAGTAAGCTCCCAATGAGTTGCTGTGTAAGCAGCAGAGGTGGCATCTCGAGTGATACTCTATGTATTGCAACCGTGCATAGGCTACGGTAAACGCTTTACATACGTATGCTTGTGTGCCTCCTGACGTTGTATAAAATAAAAATTACCTACTCATATTCTGTACGAAGATTATCCTATGAAAATACATGAACAGGGCAATCGATAACAACTTAATCCCAACACAATAGTAACGAAACAATAATGAATCATATATCGACATAGTGAAAGTGTTAACAAAGGCCTGTCAACCAATCTATTGAATAAACACAGTTGTTATACATAACATTTGACCGTAAAACAGGCGTTCGACGTGATAATGCGACGATAAATAAACGCGAGATGAGTTGTATGGCGTCGCACAATGGAGATAGTTATCGTAACTTGGCCGGGTATCACGAATTTGTTGAAATTACCAGGTAGGGATGGCACGGTAGCTATCCAGCTGCATTAATGGAGTTACATACAGATAAAATTTGCACAACGCTCTCATCTCGACTGCCTTTATTCTACTTTCATGCTCTCTCTGCCGTACCCAGCTTTCACTTCCAGAAGTTAGCGTTGTGACTAGCACCGCGTTGGGTACAGCGAGCTGTGCCTTCTGGCTTAGATTTCGGCTGCCCAGAAGTTTACCCAACGCTCCATTCACGTTATTCCCTAAACTCACTCGTCTCTCCACATCAGTGGTGTACCTTCCATCGTTGCTAAAAGCGCTTCCAAGATATACAACATCATCCACTTACTCCAAAACTACATCATCAACCGTAATCCTAGTGAAGGTGATGTCTGGAGCCCCAGGAACCGGCGTGAAAAGAGGTACGAATGTTAGAGAAGCGAGTAAAGTATGTACCGCGTCTTATTGCGCTGGGTTCTCTCTGCCTATCCCGCAAGAGACCTGGCGTGAAGATATACATACATAGAGATACAGAAAAGTATTATCTAGGTATGAGTATCTATATTTTCACGCCAAGTATCTTGCGGAGTAGGTAATGGTAGAGAATCCAAACAAACAATCATGGCATCTCAGTTTAAATGACGAACAATGTTCCATATGTAATTTAATATGTTAAAAATATATCGCGAGTGGGTTGGCTAAAAAAATCCTAGTCAGATTATAATTAATTAGTAGGCGGAGAGAACCGAGAGCCAAAAGACGCGGCCCTTATACATCTCGATTGCTTCTCTAACATTCATTGCTCTTTTTATGCACACTCGCCGGTTCTTAGGGCTCCTGACTTCACCATCAGATAAAACACGACCAACTTGGTCGTGGTAGGTGAATCTTGGTCTTCTCATATCGATTGATCGACCCGCTGACTTAACATTTTTTCAAACTTCGGATCGACCATGCAATCACACATGTTGTATCGTACTATCCAGCATATTTTAGAGGTAGGGTACATCGAAGCAGCCCATATGAGATACTACATCCACCTCATAGAATACCGCAGCCGAATAACAACTGTAAGATTGTTGTGTTCCTGCATGAGAGGGAGGTCACCGGTAAGCTCCTAAGGAGTTGCTGTGTTAGCAGCAAAGGTGACATCGCGCGAGTGATAATCAATGTATTACAAGCTTTCATAGGTTACGGAAACCGTTTTACATCAGGTAGGCCGTAAGCTTGTATGCCACCGATGTTGAATAAAAAATAACCATACTTTCTTTCAGAACTTTCGTCTACATCTGAGTTGTAAAGTCTTTCATTCGCAAGTATTTCATCTTTCAACTTTTCACATCTTATCCTTTCGGGATCTTCGACAAGAATACAAAAATGCCAGTATCTCCACTTCTAGAAAAGGCCTTCAAAACAGCTTACAACCAGTAGTGGACCGTATCAACAGTGGGACCTCTGATAGCTTTTGTATCATTATTGGGCGGAATTTCTGACTCTGAATGAATCACACTTTCTTGGTTATTCCGACTCTATTATGAATATCCTTATGATGGAATAGAGTGTTCGACGCAAGGAGATTTTGTTCCATAATATTTTGTTTCTTATTTAAACGCTATACATCTACTACTAACCCTGCACCTATATTACTTACCTAAGTTATGTATACTTTCAAGCAATTCGTAAAACCGCACCAACTTGAGATAAGGATCTCTGTTGCACGGCGCCGCACTGCTCATCTCACTTTTATATATGGCCGCATTATAACACCTTATTGTGACTTTAGTCGATACTTAGTTGTGCTAACAATACGTGTCAGTACTTTATGACGGTCGTGAC
The DNA here is from genome assembly GCA_947507595.1 of Pyralis farinalis. Lineage (NCBI taxonomy): Eukaryota > Metazoa > Arthropoda > Insecta > Lepidoptera > Pyralidae > Pyralis > Pyralis farinalis. Next base: position 6,228,470 of record OX382269.1, on the reverse strand, counting down.
TTCGAGACTGTGGAGTCGAGATTGAATCAATAAATGTATGACACTCGGTTTGCGGGAAGTGGTCAGAATTTTGGTTATATCGATTGTAGAGTTGGTGGAAATGAATAAACCTGGGGTCGCAAGTTCCATATGGCATAAATATTTCTTTGACATAAATCTTTTTTTCTTATACTACGTCGGAAGACATACAAGCATACGGCCGACCTGATGTAAACGGGTACCGTAGCCGATTAACGCTTGTAATGAAATGTATGCCAAAAGACGATTCAGACTGTGAACTTTCTGCGATATAATGGTTCTACTTTTTAATTATTATGAACATGAAATGTATGCCTAAAGATGATTCTGATTTACACTATTCTGCGTTTTTGGAGTAAGGTAAATGAGTGCAGGTCAAACGATTTTCTCCGAAATTAAGTTTCTGCCATTCGCTGTCACGCATAATAAATATTATAACATAAAAAGTTCTACTATAAATGTAGGACTCTTTTTTGGACCCTCATCATGTAGATCACCCTGAAAGACTTACTCAACATAAGAGTTCTTCGAAGAACTGTTTGGAGTCAAACAGTATGTAACTATTTCGGTACCAGTGTATGAAGATGAATTCTTAATCGAGCGAGCGGTGCAACCATAGATTAAAATTGTAGGCGTCATATCAAACAACTCCTCAGAAACTCTATGTCAACTAAAAAGGCAAACAACATTTCAGAAATTCGCTATTAAACTTCACCCCTAGTAATTATGTGGCACAAACATCACTCTTATCGTGTTACTTTCATTAAATGCTTTATTCAAATATCTCGAGGACAAGGTGCCAAGCACCTACAATTATACCATTTATAGATTGCTGATAATTTTCGTAATATTTCTTTTTCACTTAAATAATTACTAGTGTAAATGTGTGATTATGATAGCGTTTGACAAATTGATATTATCGTATCATGGTACATTTGTTTAATAGCATTTAATTGATATAAAATACTTGAACTGTAATAAAGAGTTAACTAATTTAGGAGACGTGGAGGAGGAGAAAGCAGCCCGACTGGGGAAGTACCTCACATAGAATCAAAGCCGTATAACAACTCCCTGGAAAGTTGTCCTGTCTCTGTAAGCGAGATTACCAGTAAGCTCCTGAGGAGTTGCTATTTTAGCAGCAGAGGTTGCGTCATATGAGGTGGACTTCATGTAGCGTTTGATAGGCTATGAAAGCTATGTCAGTTTTATATGCCTCTCTACGTTGCGTTTAAAAAAATTCAATGTTATCTTTAAAAGAATACAAAAGGATATAAAAAAAATAAAAAAATCTTTCCGCTGCTAGACATAGACCTCGCCTCGATCCTGACAAAACTTTTGAGTTTTCAGATCATCGTTCCATCTATTGGGGGGCCGTCCCACACTGCAATGTGCTAGTACCGGGAAAGACTATTGAACAACATATTTCAGTATAAATGCAGCACGACTGTGGAATTCGTTCTCTACTCACTTACTCCTACATTACTGGCAGTTAATGTAAAAATGTCATAAAAAGTTAATTATTTTAAAACCAGCGTAATTGAGCCATATACAGATTTCATTCCTGATATCTAGCTAGTAATATTTAGTGTTATATTTGTAATTTGTTAATTTTACGTATTATAAACCTGGGAAATAGCGCATCACGCAGAATTTTTCAAGTTCTTTTTTTATATAAAATCGCTTTTTTTAAATTAAATTACAACAATCATAACCTTTTTTTAATACAATATTTGATCTAAATCGTTAAACCCGTTTCCAAGATGCACGAAATATATCCAAGACCATTTTAGTGATGTGAATCTATTGTACAGCAAAAATAATAGTCCAGCAAAATAACATTACTCTCACCACACCAATATCGCTCGCTGAAATTTTTCCTTAATGATATAATGCCACAAGTAGAGATGTTTCAATTATATTGGCTGTGTTTCTCTATTATTATTCCCGGGCTCAGCCATTACCCGGGCGATAGCCTTGCCTCTAATAACATGCTGGGATCGCGTCCAATCAGGGTAAACGCATTTGAGCATTAATTGACGTATACAGGCACGTTGGATCTATCCACCAACATCTGAGGATGTAGCTCACTTCATAAAGCTTAGTAACTTTGCCAGATTCAGGCTGCTAAGAATGAACAACTTCTGCTCTTTAGCAACCACTAAACGTTTTTTGACGAGCTCGGTGAATGACATGACTTTGACATCTATACCACGAGTATAGATGTCAAAGTCGTGCCATTTTAGGGTTAGATTCCCTTATAGGGCAAACATCTGTGTGCATAAACATGTTTGTTTGTCTTGGTCACTCTGGTTTTTTAAGAGAAGCAGGGTGCATTAAAGCAGTCAGTCTGAGGAAGTTCCACCTCACAAGAAGCCGCAGCCAAATAACAACTCCCAGGAGGGTTGTTGTGTGAGTGAAGTTACCAGTGACTTCTAAGGTGTTGCTGTGTCAGCAGAGGTGGCATCGCTCGTGTGATGCTTAGGGTATAACAAGCGTTCATAGGCTACGGTTTCCGCTTTACATCAGGTGGACCGTATATTTGTATGCCTCGCGACGTAAAAAAAAAGCTAAATTTATAAAAATCCATTTCATTTGATCAGAATCGAACTAATGTTGAATTGCCTACAATTTGACCTAAACTACTTTGTGTGCTTCCGCTCTCGGCACAAAGTACTCGTAGTTTAGATTGCCTGTAAATTTGACTTTCGCAAAGTAACGCCTGAATCTATTAATGTTGAATTGTTACGTTATTTTACATATTTTTTTTACACATTTGAATTTATTATACATTGGAATGATCACGTTAATTAAAGCCTCCTGAATTTCAAACGAGCCCTGTGTCATGTTTTCTTAATTCCATCTACCTACCTTTATGCCCACGACAGGTCCCTTGCAGGATAGGCGGAGCTAACTGAGTGACACAAGACATAGTTCTTACATATATCACTCATCTTTACAACATTGATAAGCCTTTTCATGCACGCTTCCTGAATTTTAACCAGAATTGAGGTTCCAGAAATCACCATCGCGAATACGATCACGAACATGGCCGGCGAGTTTTCACCTTCCTCGGTTCCTACATCTTTTTCGGCTTTCAGGTCAGATAAATTTATTAATTTCATAAATTTAATCCGGCCTGAAGATTACTAATACGAATCTAGACTGTCTGACCATTAGGGCTTAAAGCAGTAGTTCATTTTTGCAATTATGCAGTTATGTAATTTTGCGTGTTGCAAAATCACTGTGCTATTGGTCAAATAAACTAGAATAAATAAAAATCAGTAACTTGAATTTACTTTAGCTTTCGAATCTCGTTCATTCAGGATCAACGTCATTGAACATTAATTGAGGATGCATCCATATGGATGTGGTATCGGTATTAATATCATAACTTTTTCATGGGAAATTGCTGCGTTGCAAAGGAAGTGTCGTGTAACTTTTTTAAAACTGGTTACAATGTAAACGACATAAACGATGTTTCATCTCTTGGCAGATCGCATAGAGTGTTTAGTGCCATAAACGACATGGACCAGCCTTTCGTTTCTTTATTATATGTATATCTGGCACCATGTCACTTATGATATAACTTTACTATTTCCTCGATTTGGAGAAGACGATTCTTCTTAGTTTATTCCTAAGTGACATGAGAGATGGATGAGTGTTATTTGCTATTGTCCTTGTCAATCCGGATACATAACTATGTTGTTATTAATACATTTAATAAGTGTTATTTATATGAAACATCAAATGTATGATTATTAATCAAAATATGAATTATTGAAATGATACAACTTATGATAATACACACCGTAAATGTTGTAAATAACCAAATGTTATTTATTATTAAAAACCTATACATAAAAATAAGTCAAGTTGTAATTTTAAAATGAGTAAGACATGAATATATCGATATATGGATATTCATGTAAGTACATCCAAAAGCACAAGTTTGATATTTATAACTCTTATTGAGCGAAGTACAAGAAAAATACAAAATGACGCTTGACGGATTATCACATGTACAGTACAACCAATTTACGCATACATTAGCACTTCGACGTGCCAATCTAGCATTATTAATATGGATACAAGACAGCCAACCAACGATGCAACCAAAGCCGCACGCAACTAGATACATAAAATGTTACAAATCAATTTAGAAATGAGACCGTACACATTGTTTCTTAGAAGTAATGGATGAAAGATGGAATAGTTGGTTATCAAGAATAGAAAAATGGACTATAAAAAATATGTAATATTTTTTCTCAGCCGCTTACCTTCCTATCAATGTACGAGTATATGTAAGAAAAACGATTGCATGTAGCGCAGATGAGAATATTAAGGTGGATATGTGGAGTGAAAATTAACAAGATACGAAATGAATATGTAAGGAACTGGTGGAAAGTCGTACCTGCGACCAAAAGGAAAGCGTTTCTCTTGAAGACAACGACAAGAGAAAAAATAGCTATGAACATAAAGGTAGTGTATAACGACTGAGATAATAATGAACCTAGATGAATGTAAGGGAAAAACATACAATACAAGCTTCAGACAAACTGAAACTAGCGCAGACTAATTATGATTTATCTAGAATAGTTTAGTTCTATTTTTCATACAATTTTTTTATGAACTATCACGGAATAAAATTATACCTAATCCGGCCATAAGTTCTGTTACAAATAAATATGCATTTTTTTACGAAGCATTGTAATCTTAATAAAACTTATATGATCATTTATGGAAATCTTGGCAAAAAATAAAAAAAAAAAGATTATATTCGAAATGGCCACTTTTGACTTTGATACAGCCTGTAATCTGTCTCGCCACGAATTTATGGATTTACGCACTGTTTTAATAGGAAATTTGCTACTACTTGCTCCAGAGATTTCTTAAGAGACACAATGTCGGCGTGTCGTTTCGAGCAGGTCATGTCCTCTAAAACTGATCATAATTTGCAGTCTAAGGGGTTCAGATTTGGGCTAGACAAGGGCCAGTCTTCAGCTCTTATTAAGTCCGGAACGTTGGTTTTGAGCCAGGGTCAGGTAGTTCATGCCTTGTGACCAGCTGCAGAGCCCTGCTGGAAAGTCTAGATTTACATTTTTACATGTACATTTTTAAAAAGTGTATCGCTGAGAGGTTTTACAGCACGATCCAAGACAGTACACCACTCTCTTCAAATTTAATTAAAAGTAAAATAAGAAGAGGCATGCTCCGATGGTTCGCACATGTAGAAAGAATGCAAGATGAAAGAATGACGAAGCAGATATACAATGCAAAAGTGGAAGGATGTAGGAGCCGGGGAAAGCCAAGACTTACCTACCATGACCAAATTGGTCGTGTTCTATCAGAAGGTGATGTCAGGAGCCCTAGACACCGGCGAGCGTGCATGAGAAGAGCAATGAATGTTGAAGAAGCGAGTGAGATATGTAAGGATCGAGTCACGTGGCGCTCGGTTCTCTTTGCCTACCCCGCAAGGGATTTGGCGTGAAGTTATAGATAGATAGATAGAAGATTTTTGTTTCCTTATAGGGTTTCGGCGAATTCTGGTTCTAACAGCATTAACAGCCTTTGTAGTTCTAACAGCACGCGGTCGCCCCGATCTTTTATGATCTTCAACAGAATGTGTTGGTATATTTATCGATAATACGAACGGCTGATACCAAGTTTTTGAAGTGTGTTGAATATTCCTGACGGTTCCATATCCACTCTGTGCAAGGCAATCACTGCAATCATATTTTCTTCAACTGGAGGTGTTGAAGAAAATATGGCGCAGTGGTGGAACGCGATGTTACGCTACTTTCACACCAACGCTCGTGGGTTCGATTCCCACACAATACTAATATTTGTGTGCATGAACATGTCTGTTTGTCTTGGTCTGGGTATTTTCTATGTATAATAAGTATGTTTTTACAAAAAAAAATGTATTTACGTATGTTTATCAGCTGTTGTCTAGTACCCATAACACAAGCTTCGCTTACTTTGGGGCTAGGTGGCGCTGTGTAATTTGACCGACAATATTGTAATTTGACAATAAACACGAAAAAAAAAATATGTAAAACGGCGGAAAATCGAAAGAAGTATTTAACAATCATAATAAATGCGTTCCAAATTCTAAATAATTAAAGAGTTAAAAAAAAAGCTTCTGTGTAATAATATTTATGGCCGGACTTTCTTTCTGCGGTGTCATTAGTAATGTCTTAATTTTTTGTTGTCGATTATAAAAGGCCAAATTTAAAATATCTGTATCAGCATAATGAACACTTTTAGAAATAATATTAAGTATGATTTCCAATAGTTAGAATAGCACGAAAAATTATCATCTATCGCACTCCACCTGTAAATGGACTATTACTTTGTTATACATTTACAACAATATATATTTAGTACTTGATTATACAAATGCCTTATTCTACGATAGTGATAGCGCTCAGTCTATAAACTACAATATCAATGACAATGGTAAAAAAAATCATATCGAGCACCTAGTTGCTGTTTCATGTATAAATGTTTCAATTATACTTTTAGCTGTGATATGTTTTTGTTGTACGCGGTCGTTGATAAGTTTTACATAAAAATGTAGTTCAATATTCATTCGGTCGTTTTATGGATTGGCCTGTCAATTTTCTGTCATGTTTCTAGATATATAGTTTATTGTTATAGGACAGAATTCACATTACTTGCCTGCACCCGAAGGTATTAAACTTGATACATTTAATGTGTCATTTCAATTGCGTGGAGCATATGGACTGTTTAGAAGTCAAATTGGGCAGCTTAACTGTGTATGAGTGGAATAAAGAAAATAATTGACCAATACGTTATATCTCTAAAGTTAATGATTTAGAATAAAAAATGCGTAGACCGTTTGATGAACGCTGCGGAAACTGATGACGATGAAACCTTCGCAAATTGTTTCAGGTACGGGATACTTGGCTTATTATGAAAATTATCAATTTTTGGTGAGCCGAAGAATGACGACATGGTAGAAGGCCTCTGGAAAGATAACATTAGAATAATATTGAGCAGATACGGAATTGGACAGATTGGTTACGTAAGTTATATTTTAAATTTAGACGAGAACTGTATCGTATTCTTGTGCCTTTGCACGGTATGCAAATTACTAAAAAAGCCTTTCGTAATAGGTTCGCAAATATGGAGAGTTAAGTTAAAATGAGATTTATTTATCGTGAGTAATATTAAGGAATGTTAATACCTAATACGGTACGGAACGAAAACGGAACTACCGTATACTGACGATGTATTAATTACTTGAAAAAGTCTACACTAATTTAACGTTTAATGGCAGTCAATTTAAAGTAAGCTTCATCTTTTTCTTGGTTAAACTTTTGAACTGTTGCTAACCAGTATGTCAGATACTTGAAAAATACCTTGACGGATCTTATAGTTAGAGACAAAAACTATTGACTGATAAATAGTCTACCAAGCGAAGTTACGTGATATTTTCGATTCATTAGAAACCGTTTTCTTTATTACCAAGAATGCCGGTCGATGGAGAATAAAGTGGCACATCGAAAACAATACTTGGTAAAACTAATAGGCCGGGCGTTGAAAAAATTGACGAATGACAGGGAAGTTGGTAACAAAGCGGGTAATATTAATGGTTCTAGTTATACGATAATGACGACGGCCTGCTCGTGTTTTGTAACACGTAATAAATATTACTTAAATGGCTCTTCGTCGTAGTTATGGTTGACATCCCAGCTATTCGCAACAAGCGGTTAATTTCTTCCTTTTTTTGTATATAGTTCGTATTTAGTTTAGGTAGAGACATATATTTCATTTAATTGGGGTCTACAACAATCCTAATTATTCTTCTACATTGAATTATTCTTCACCTGACTCTGGAGTTAAATAACGAAGTGGCTTGTCGTCCTGGGCTTCTTTCCTGTGTATACAGTTCGTGTTTTGTTTATGTTATGTGTGTGTTTAGTGCATATGTTTATTTCATTTAATCCGAATTATTCTGTAACATTGAAATTTTCTGTTACAGAATAATTCAGATTAAATGATTTTCGGATTTATATGGGATCTACCATAATCCGAATTATGGTTCTACATTGAAAATTCTTTGTCTGACTCTGGAGTTAAAAGATAAAGTGTTTTTTTTGGCTTGGAGTACTTTCCTGTATATGTGGTTCATACTTAGATTTTTATTTAATTTACTTGGGACCTACAATTAAGCTAATTACTCTTCAACATTGAAAATACTTCGTTAAACTATAAACAGATTTTTTATATTTTATTGTAAAGATACAGTTCGTGCTTAATTTAGGTACATACGTTTGTTTCATTTAATCCGAATTATTCTGTAACACTGAAATTTCCTGACTGTAGAGTTTAATTATGAAGTGGGATCTTGCCTCGGGCTTTTCGTTTATTAAAAAATTATCTAAGGAATGTCATATTATTATGATTAAGCAATTAATCAGTGTATACTATAAATCAATATTGCCAGAATATTCATTTTTACATTAAGTTATTATAATGTCAAACATTTTGATATTAATCTGCGAAGTATTGTTCGGAGGTTACGTAAATTTCCTCCCAATATTTTTATACAACGTTATTTATATGTAACTTTGACATATAATTGTAACAATACCTATAATATCTTTTTGAGATTTACTTATATATTTATCACTTGCTCGAACGCAAATATCCTGTGTGACCCCTAACCTAAGAAAGCTCTACTTTCTAAAGTGGATCTAAAGTAGAGATTTGACGGCGGTCGCTCCATGCAATGAGTATCTTTCCTTAGCCTTAGATAGCGGGCCCCACGAATCCTAATATATTAAGAAATTAAGAACTTGGCACACAAGCATGCGGCCCACTGGATGTAAAGTGGTTACCGTAGTCTATGTACGCATGTAATACATTAAGTCTGCTGTCAAGATAGCAACTCTTTAGGAGCTTACTGGTGACCTCACTCAGACGTAGGAATACATAACCCTCAACGGAGTTGTTAATTGGTTACTGTTTTCTGTGACGTGGAGGTACTTTCCCAGACGGGCTGATTTGATGCGCGCTACCTCACTTAAAATCACCCAGACTGGGAATCAAACCCACGAGCGTTGGTAACAAAGCAGTAATCACTGTGCCACCGAGTTGGTCACAACTAAACCAATGCTACAGAAGTCAAAATAGTTAATATTAAAGCTATTTTTTTACTTAGGAGATAGGGGTTTAGGGATAGGGATCCTGTGCATATACGCAAAATCTAACTCTACGTTCTATCTATCAATAATACTTTTCAATGGTGACCATAGATTTACCAAAGGCTCGAATTGAAAACGTGTAGATAAATAATTTTGTACAATACAACAATGATGTCTATAGTTAAAACACATAACAAAAACACAAATATGCTGATGTTGTAAGGTATCAATTTTATTGCCCCGCATTGTTTTTCATAAGTTTTTATAACGACATTCTATCTTTGTTCGAGGTAGTTTGTTTTTTCTGTATGTGTAGTAGAAATGTCGGGAATTTACATATGTATGAAATTAAAATTAAAAGGTGGCAAATGGCCAGGTTCTCTGCTTAGAGTTAAAGACGATCAACGCATGAAATGTTAAATCAAGATTATTAAAAGCAAAGCATTGTTTAGTCAGAAGCAACCCAATTAACGAAGATCAATTTTTTTTCATACTATGTTGGGAGGCATACAAGCATATGGCCCACCTGATGTAAATCGGTTAGCGTCGCCTATGAACGCTTGTAATAGTTATATTATCTATCACTCGCGTGATACCACTTCTGCTGCTAACACATTAACTCCTTAGTAGCTTACTGGTGACCTCATTTACACGCAGGAACACATTAACCCTCTAGGAAGTTGTTATTTGGCTACAGTTTCCTGCGGGCTGATTTGATGATTTGAGCCCTACTTCTCTTAAAAACACCCAGACCGAAACATATAGACATGTTCATGCACACAAATGTTTGTCCTGTGTGGGAATACAATCCACTAGCGTTGGTGTCAAAGTCGCGTCATTCATCACTGCGCCACCGAGCTCGTCTCTCGTTTCAATCTTACATATGGTCGCAGTCAAATAACAGTTTCCAGGAGGGGTGTTGTATTGAGTATCACTGTATAAGTTATATCACTAAGATGATTATGATGGGTTGTTGCGTTAGAACTTCATATTACTTCGATCTGTACACGTGTTTGCGTCTCGAGGACATAAAAAACCTTTAGGAATACCATAAAGTCAATATACATAAAGACATTAACTTGAAGAAATATCCATATTTACGTGAATATCTTTTATATCTCAAAATTGTAATCTACGGCATAAAAAAAGTGTATATTTCTTACAACGGCACATATGGAAACTATTAAATATAAAAATGTATATTTGAAAAATTGAACAATGTCGCTTTATAAAAATAAGATTCTTAAGCAAATAAAAACCTGAAATAATGTTCTATAAACTTGATCCTTCAATATGATCTCGTATATAGAGAGAAAAATATTTAGTGAAGTTGTAGGATGTCAGAGTAATCTGACATCCTGCAACTTCACTAAATATTTTTCTCAATATAAAGCGACATTGTTCAATTTTTCAAATATACATTTTTACATACGAGCTCGGTGGCGCAGTGGTGAAACGCGCTGTTACGCTACTTTGACACCAACACTCATGGGTTCGATTCCCACACAGTACAAACATTTGTGTGCATGAACATGTCAGTTTGTATTGGTCTGGGTATTTTCTATGTATAATAAGTATGTATTTACAAAAAAAAAAAATGTATTTACGTATGTTTACCAGTTGTCTAGTACCCATAACACAAGCTTCGCTTACTTTGGGGCTAGATGGCGCTGTGTAATTTGTCCGACAATATTTATTATTATTTATTATTATTATAATATAGCCTATGTTACTCGCTGATAATGTATAGCTTTATATACATGAAAGAATTTATAGAATCGGTTGGATATTTGTTGATAACCATTACAAACAAACGTACTAAAAAACAAATCTTTCCTACTTATAATATTGGTTTAGATATTCACGTGTCATAAATACAATATGTTGGTGAACACTCAAAGTACTCAGAACTGATCACTTTTCGTTAGTATCAGACATTAGCGATATGTCAGCGATCGACAATTATACAACCATCGATACCGATGGCCTATCCTATCAAGTAAATTGACAATAATAAATGTAATTAGCTAATAACATTATTTGAAATTACATTTAATTGGTTCAAAAACAACATAGCTTCAAAAGTGTACAGCGATATACAAGGGGCATTTAGCATAGTCACCTGCCGATGTCATTGCACGGCACAAAGATGCGGCAAGTGAAATAAAGTTTATCCTTTAGGGTACTGCACTGACACTAGACAAAACCATTGTGAAGCTTTATCAGAGAATAGTAGTAGTAGATATTTGCGTGAATATGTTGAGTGGACAACTCATTAGTAATGTCCCGGATGAACTAGCGAAGGAGGTTATACATTTTTGTTTCTCAAATAACTTGCCGGTTTTCGTAAGACGCGGCCGTACTATCGTAAGCGACGCTCTAGCAGTTTGTCCGCTCCGCACATCCAGCTCAGCATATTTATCTCCGTGACACGCAGCTCCTGTTTGTGCTGCTCAAGTACGCTTTGTTACCATACGCATATGTAAGGACAGATCTAATGATGGATTTATAAACCTGTCCTTTCAGCTTAATCGGCATTTTAGAGTAGCACCAGCCATCTCACGCTGCTTACCAAGCCCAAGCCGCTGTAATAAGTGTCTTCACGTCGCAATCGATGTCACCGAACACGGGGAGGACAGATCCTAAATATTTACATGGACACATGCGTTCGACCGTGTATTCACCAATGCGGACGGGTGTGGGATCTATGCTATTGATGTACTCGATCTTCGCCACATCAAATTGCCTATAAGTATTCGTTATAAAATGTACGGAACTAATATTAAAAATTTTGCACTGCACTCATTTTCGCTACAAGAAAGAGATACAATTCCTTAAGCGTTGTAATTCGCAGTATCACAACACAATGTAAATGTTAACATATCCCCCAATTCGTGGTATCAGCTAACGTTAACTACGTTGCCGGAATGAAAATGTTTTTTATTCGAGTTAATATTACTTTTAAATGGTTCCTAGATTCAACGGCAGTTTGTAGTTATTGTATATTACTGTAGAAGTGATCAAATTGTCGCAACGGGGATTTCAATAAAAAAGTTTTTAAATAAATAACAAACAAAATTATACAGTAATAAATTACCACAATATTTATAGCTTCCTATATAATTGTGCAATTATTTATATCTTTATATTCCATTTATCTATCTACATAATTATTTATTCTGTTATGGATATCGTTATTATATGCTTTAGGTATAAATAAATAAAACATACAATAACAATACCGGGTAAACAATAAAAATACAATTAACAAAGTAATTTAACTTGGGTTCGTAGCTAAGCAAATAAGGCTAGATAGGCCGAGCAAAAATTATTACATTCTTTATAGCTCCCTATTCAATTTTCTGATTATTTATATCTATATATTATATTCATATATCTACATTTTTTTTAAGTATATACATATTATTCTGTTACGAGTAACTTTAACGTATATTTTTTTTATACCACTAAGGTGGCAATAAAGCATACGGCTTGCCTGATGTTAAACAGTCACCGTATCCTATGGACATTTGCAACACCAGAGGCGTCACTCATGCGTTGCCGACCCTCTAAAAACCTCTTCACGCATTTCTTGAAGAACTCCATGTTGTAGTCTCTTGGAAAAACCTCGGCTGGGAGCTCATTCCACAGCTTGAGTGTTCTCGGAAAAAAACTTCTCTGGAACCGCACCGTACGCGACCATTGCGGTTCAAGCGTGTGAGGGTGAACTCCCCGCCGTCGGCGAGCGGTGCGGTTATAAAAAGTATTGTGCTTAGTTCAAAAATGGTCTGTTATTGACAACGTCCGAAATATTTATATTTATTGTTATAATAGTTAGAAGATCTAGATGGTTCCTTTTTACTACCAGAATTGTCGACTTGAAGTGGCCAAGACATGTGACAGGACGTGAAGTTATTTTTTTTTATAAAGTACATCGGGAGGCATACAAGCATACGGCCTACCTGATGTAAAGCTGTTACCGTAGCCTATAAACGCTTGCAATACATTAAGTATCACTCGCGCTATGGACCACACATAGATGTCCATCGTAAATTATTGATTAGAAATTCTGCGATGTCTTGGCACTGTCGTTCATAATTAGATAATTAATTGATTTGGATGTTATTATACTGAAGTGAAATTTACTGAGTCCTTTCGCTGTTTCCGGGTTCACCTACAGATCTCCCGCTGTGCCCGGAACTATCGCTGAAATAATTGGTGAGACTATTTGTATCCAAACTATTCCGTCTTCACCGAATCTAACAAAATTCTGAGTTCGTCCATCTTCACCCAGTGGAGGCGCTAAACGAAACGTGGACCTCGGCTTGTGCGGCCCCTCTCATTTTCCAGTCAGAAAACAAATGTGAAATTAAATGAGTTGCATTATGCACTTTATTATACAAGTATTATTAATCAAATAATGACAAAAAATAATTCGGTGGCTGCAAACTTCGCTGGCACCTAGCGCCGCCGCTGTCTTCACCAAGCCCTCTCAAAATGTATGTATATCTTCACGCCAGGTCCCTTGCGGGTAGGCATAAATAACCAAATTGATTGTGTTTTATTAAAAGGTGATGTCAGGAGCCCTACATGGGTATGTAGGGCTCCTGACATCACCTTTCACGCGAGCGTGCATGAAAAGAGCTATGTATATCAAAGAAGCGTATGAGGTATGTAACAACTGCGTCTAATGGCGCTCGGTTCTCTCTTATGGCAAAATGTAATTTTAGTTTAATTTAATTAATACTTTTTTACAAAGTAACCTTTGTTTATTTGTTGTAACCTTACAAGTTTCAGCGAAGTAGTGTTGCAGCGATGTAGTATATTACCGCGACCTCCTCGCTGCGAGGTGACCGTGATCGTCTTTGTGCATGTCCACACGAAAGACGAAAGAGTGTATGGAACAGCTGGTGCTTTGGCTGCAGTAGTTTTCTCTGTGATACCTTATTCGCAACAAGGCATCATCAGGCGTCGTAAACGATTATCGTTACAACAAACTTCGAATTTTAATAAATGAAAAGGAATTTTAACGACCCGACAAACAAAATGGCGAATCCATTAATTAAAAATAACAAGTCTTGGCCTTAAATGGTTATTTTTGTTCTTTTTAATTGTTAGCTACAATTACTATAATTAAATAAGGTTATGATAAAAAGGATCATTTACACTGTTTTATAGAGTACATATTTTCCTTTGTACTCAACCGGTTTCTTTTTAGGGTTCCGTACCCAAAGGATAAAACGGAACCCTATTACTGAGACTTCGCTGTCCGTCTGTCCGTCCGTCCGTCCGTCTGTCACCAGGCTGTATCTCACGAACCGTGATAGTTAGACAGTTGAAATTTTCACAGATGATTTATTTCTGTTGCCGCTATAATATCAAATACTAAAAAATGGAATAAAATAATTATTTAAGGGGGCTCCCATACAACAAACATGATTTTTTTGCCGTTTTTATAGATAGTGGTATGGAACCCTTCGTGCGCGAGTCCGACTCGCACTTGGCCGAATTTTTCATATTTGTGCTGATATAATTTGTAGCTATATCGGAAACCGTTCTCACTAGCAGCAGGTTACTCTTGACGCTAATTCCAATGACAATTAATGTTGTCGGTAATATTTCATAATCTAGACTAAAATTTGCAACATGTGATTGAATCCTATTATTAATGCGTAAATAGACAATGCAAGATGAAGATTAAACTAACCTGGCGCTCCAGTCGTGATTCCAGACCTTATATCCAATATCAAGTTATCGGTATTATATATAATTGGTTTCCAGTGCAACCCTACAGATTATTTCGGTGCAAAAAGGATGATAGAAAACGCTATTTTTTCTAACTTTTTATTAACATTAACGGTATCGGAATACAATGAATTTTCTACGTGAAATTAAAAAAATATATATTCACAAGCTTATAATTATTTCCAGTATGAAATTTGACGGTTGGTACTGTCTGCCTGTGACATGTTTTAGGGTTCCGTACCCAAAGGGTAAAGCGGAACCCTATTACTAAGGCTCCGCTGTCCGTCCGTCCGTCCGTCCATCCGTCCGTCTGTCACCAGGCTGTATCTCATGAGCCGTGATAGTTAAACACTTGAAATTTTCACAGATGATGCACTTCTGTTGCCGCTATAACAACAAATACTAAAAAATAGAAAAAGATAAATATTTAAGAGGGCTCCCATACAACAAACGTGATTTTTTTGGTCGATATTGATAACGGCAACAGGTAGACGCTTGAAATATTGACAAAATATTTAGTTATATATTCACTTTAAGAATAAGTATTTAAATTAAAATAAAACAAATATTTAAGGGGGGCTCTCATACAACAAACGTGATTTTTTTTTTGCTGTTTTTATAGATAATGGTACGGAACCCTTCGTGCGCGAGTCCGACTCGCACTTGGCCGATTTTTTGTAACCTATGCGAAGAAGAGAACGAACGTTAGGTCACCAGTAAGCCTCTATGGAGTTGCTGCGTTAGCAACAGGGGTGGCATCGCGCGAGGAATACTGATACTCCAGGTGAACCGTTCGCTTGTATGCTATCTGAGGTTGTAAAAACGTCATCTTGAGGATCGAAGGATATGAATCTCGCCATAGAGTAAATTTTAGGAAATTTACATGAAATTTTTTTTAGACATTCATGAAGGAAGACTTTTGGGTGGAGGGAATCGTGTTTCGGAAGTTCCGACGATACCCCAAAGTCAATCAAATAAAATAGTAAAAAAATGTAATCTGTAAATGCAATTATGTTAAATATGGCTAACTAGCTGTTACCCGGGGGTTCGTCGCTACGTTAATCCGTTGCTCCGTTTTGACGTAAAGGAGGGCAAACAAACACACTTTCACATTTATAATAAAAGTTTGGATTCTTTAATACACAAATTGGATGGCAAAAAGTATACAACCCGACTGATGTGAAGCAGTTACCATAAGCTATGAACGATTACGGCACAAGGAGTTTCGCATTTTGACACCCCCACCTCTGGTAATGCAGCATCTTCGAGCTTCCTGGTAATCTCATTCAATCGTAAAAACGCAACAATAGGAATTGTTACGTGTCTGCGCTCTTCTATGAGGTGGAGGTAAATCTATCGGAGGACCATCGCTGTTTTCTACCACGCCAGGGTGCACCACGTGCAGCTTGGCTTTATTTATGAAGGCCATAGTAACCCACTTACGTCCTTATATACTATTGAAACTGGAATACAATTCCAGGGGGGTAGGTACAGTAGAACACGCTGCTCTCATTGGCTAGTTTACGAATTCACATCGCGTCACTTATTGGCTTATTGGTTAAAATATTATATGAAATTTCTCCAATTGGACGGTAAGTTCATATCATCGTTTAGGTGTTTGAGGGGTGCGCAAAGATTCATTGGTTTGTGAAATTTGGGTTTATATCAAGTAACGTAACGTAAAAATGTATCGCCATTTTTAACCTAATATTATTCAATATTGTCAGTGGAATACACCAATGTTCAATGATAATTGAAACTTATTGCTTGTATAGACATAAAAGAACAAGAGTCATAAACAAACTGTTCGTAAATTTACTCATTAAACTGCTCATCGTGCTAAACAAATGACTTAATCTAACGTCTATGGTGCTAAGTGGTCAGAGGTATACATTAATTATTGTTTACGAGCGTTGTAAAATTACGGCTTAACAATAGTCTTCGCCTGTAGGAGTGTCGCTTTAAAGTTAGGTTATGAACAGACAGGTGCTTTTTTGACTAAGCGTAGCGAGATATTAAAATTATTGGACAATTCAGATTTTTTTTTATACAACGGGAGGCATACAAATATACGGCTCACCTAATATAAAGCGGTTATGGTAGCCTATAAACGCTTGCAATACATTAAGTATCATTCGCACGAAGCCACCTCTGCTGTTAACACAGCAACTCTTAAGGAGCTTTCTAAAGACCGCACTCACACGCAGGAACACAACAACCCCCTAGAGAGTTGTTATTTGGCTACGGTTTTCTGTGTGGTACTTCCCTAGACGGACAACTTTAATGCGCTCTACCTCTCTTAAAAACACCCAGACCAAGAGAAAGAGAAATGTTCATGCACACAAATGTTTGTCCTTTGTGGAAATAGAGCCCACGAGCGTTGGCGTCAAAACAGCGTAACAGCGCGTTTCACCACTGCACCAACGAGCGCGTTATCCAACTATAAGTGCCATATTTTTGATCAAATCCGAATGTAATTTAGTACAGATGCAATTTATGTATTATTTAAATATTATTATTGTAATCGGTGAATCTCTATTTGACGTAATGGATTCAGAATTAATAGAAAAAAAGCCGTCAAGTGCGAATTCGACTCACTCAAAATATTTTCGCGGAAAACTTTTCTTTGTAATTACTAATTTACGGTTTTCGGATTTTTCTTTTTACTTGTGCTATATGATATTGCTTATTATCAAATTTCATGATTCTATGTCATCAGGAAGTACCCTATAGGTTTTGATTCTCTTGCGAGTGTCAAAATATGTGCGTAAACGAGGCATAAACAGCCGTATCTTTACTTTTGATTACGTTGACTTAGAAGTTTGATTTTTTCACTGATCAAAAGGATTGCAGGCTTGAGCATTTGATATAAATTTCACCTTGATAGCTCCACCCGTCCCTGAGAAAAATAGAGTCTTGATAGACGGACAGGCAGACAGACAGACGGATAGGCAGACAGACAGACGGATAACAAAACGATCCTATATGGGTCCCTTTTTCCTTTTGAGGCACGGGACCCCAAAATTGAGAATATGTGGGGTGTTAAATTGCGTAAACAATAATATTCAATGAAACATTTTTTTAATTATTTTTCGTGCCCTGAATTATTCCTTTATTTAAATTCAATTTTAATAGTAGTACATATAACTTAATTCGATTTAATAAATAAAAAAATATTATATGTCTCAGATCTAAGATAATTTTTAAAGTTTTATAAAGAATATATTTTTTGTAATAAATATCATATATCATAGAAAATCTTTAATTTAATAAATTGCAGTACATCATCAGCATATCATGTCGCAATCGCACCTCTCGCCGACGGCTGGGAGTTCCTCCTCATACACTGGAGCCGCAATGTTCGTGCGGTTTGAGAGTAGTTTTCTGCTGACAACTCTTAAGTGTCAGAATGAGCTCCCTGCCTAAGTTTTCCTATGTACATGGTCGGCAACACAAGATTTTTTTTATCACTAAGATGGCAATCAAGCATACGGCCTGCCCGATGGTGAACAGTCACCGTAGCCTATGGACTTTTGCAACACCAGAGGTGTCACTCATGCCGAAAAGATTGACACCTCTGTTGCAAATGTTCATAGGCTACGTAACTGCTTACCTTCAGGCAGGTCGTACACCTTAGTTGTAAAAATATATATATTCCATTTGGATATAACGGATTCAATTAATCTGTAGGCTTCCCAACTTATCTATTGGGAATCTGGGTAATACAGATTTTATTTGGAAATCGGTACATTCATAGTGAGAGTGTGTATATTATAGAGAGAATGTAATATATTGCGTTAACTCCAACGCCTCGGGTGTCAAGCATTATTCTACGCATCGTGCGTCCATCGACATTGGCAAATAACTATTTCATTTTATATGCTACCTTATTGTCGCTCCTTAAAAGTGGCTAATTAACTGTAGATCAATTTTTTTTTATACCACGTCGGGAGGCACCCAAGCATACGACCCACCACATGTAAAGCGGTTACCGTAGCCTATTAACACTTGTAATACATTTAGTATCACACGCGCGATGCCTCCTCTACTGCTCTGCTCTGAGGTTGCTGGTGACCTCACTCTGCGAATACAACAACCCTCTAGGGAGTTGTTATTTGGCTGCGGTATCTGCGAGGTGGAAGCACTTCCCCAGAAGGGCTGCTTTGATGCGCTCTACCTCTTTTCTCAGACTAACTTAACCTATACCCAGTATTTATTAATTTTGTAATGAATAATATGCTATTTAAATACACTAATCCGACCGTTAGCCCTAAGCTTCCGTTTCGGAATGCGGAGTCCACTGTGGAGAATGGAGATAATTTTGAATATATATTCATTTTGAGGTTGAGTTTGTTACATCACAGCCTTTCGAGGTATTTGCAGAAAAGAACCATCATAAAATAATTTGTTTTTGTTAATGTTATCCGTATATTTGTTTATTCTATGAACAAAAAAATAAAATGTTGTTAGTTTAACGTACATATATAAGTGTATTATTAGAGAACGGCTGGCTCGACTTGAGTATTTTTTATTTAAAAAGTTTTTTTGAGATTTTCAAGGATAGAATTATTGGGAATATTACCTCAAAAGTTGGGAGATTGAGGAAGACAAAGCATATTTTTCCCATGAGACTTTTTATGAACTAATTCTAATAAAAGGACATTTACTCTACTTTTTCTAGTACTCTTTTCCTACTTTTACTACTATTTTATTGAGTAATGTCGAGAAATACAGGAATATTAGACTCTAAATAAAGTAACGATCATTAGGCCCATGATATTCTAGCTGTAACTGCAAACGATATTGTGTCAAACCTCCTTAAAATATTAAGCAATGCTATCTGCTTAATGAGTCGGCAAAAAATGTAAAGTCAGAGAAAAATGTGAATTACTTCATTTTTAAGTTTTCAGCGAGTAATAAACAAAGTGATAAAAATGTAATTAGTATGAAATAACTGAAAAAATGCAGTCCGTACTAACATTTAAGAAAAGTAACTGTTCTAATTTCATAACACTAACTAGTGGTCTATCTAACTATTACATGTAAAAGTAGGAAATAATATACTTTAATAAATCTTTCAAAACGATATAAGAAAAATGGAATCATTTTTAAATTAATAGCAAATTTTCTTTTTATGTAGTAAGTAAGTAGTCGTGTAAATTTACCCTATAATTTGCTGAAACTGAATTTTAAAATCATTCGTCGCTTGCTAATGTAAAAGACCCCGGATCGTCTGATGATTTTTGAAACAGTCCTTGTCATCATCAAACATCTCACTCAGTGTACTCCCAGCCTTTAAGGCCAGTATGCCTAAAGGCTCATGTCATTATATCATTAAAACACAGTTACGTGTCCTCTGTTTGCTACAACAGTATCACTTATGAATATGGAGTGTATTGACATATTATAATAATGTAACTGAGCCTTGTTGTGTTTTGTATTCATCGAGCTATTCAGTATATAGGTATCATTAAAATGAAACAGACCTACAGTATCATTTACATATAAATTAAAAAAGATAAATACTTTATACACATATCGAAAGTTCAAGGTATTTTTTTTAATATTTGATTAGTCTATTAAAATCAAATAACTTTATCTATATACACTGATTAAATAAAATATTTCCGGGAAATACATCTTTTTAGTATCAATAAATACTTTTTGCGACATTTGCTGCATGTTAGACTTTTAATGTTAGATGATCATTACTATACTGGTATTAAAATAAGAAAATTAAAAGTTTAAAGATTTTTGCGTAACACAAACTATAAGCGGCCGAAATATATACTACTAGTAGCTTGAAAACGATACTCTGGTGCATATATGGCATATATATTTGGCTAAATGAGATTTAAGTCTGGCGATTAAGCAGGCAATGACAGGACGTTGTCAACTAATTACATAATTCTCCAGTACAGTATAATAATGACCAACTCGTAAGCGAATAATTTCGTGTACAATTGTCAAATATTATTCTGTTGTTGTTACAAATAAAGAGAAAACGCAGTCCAGTCATTTCATATCAATGTATAAAACAATTAACTCATCCCGATAATTGACCCTATGTTTAGGAGTATTGATCGCACCTTGACGGGTCTTTATTTTTATTTACGATGTATTTATCGTGAGTTCTGTTGCTTTCATTGATAATTTGAAAATTATAATAAGACGTTCGATAAGTAATAATTATGGTCGATAACTGAAGGGGAGAAACGTTATTGAATACTAATAAGATAGTTTAGTAATTTGAATTGTCGATAAAGTACTCGCTAAACACAGTAATGATCTTTTGGCCACGGAAATGAAATGTTAATGCACTAATTTACTAGCTTCGGCAATGTAAATGTCTGTCATAGCAATAGAAATAGCTTATATTCTTCTTATGTCTGGAGCTCATGAAACCGGTAAACTTAGAAGTGAGCAAGGTGTGTAAGAACCCTCTTGTATCCTTTTTGTAGAATGGATCAGCCGAGAGAAGCTAAAGATTTTTTCTTTATGGATCGTGTATTACCACTACCGCTGCAAACCCA
Source organism: Pyralis farinalis (assembly GCA_947507595.1). Taxonomy (NCBI): domain Eukaryota; kingdom Metazoa; phylum Arthropoda; class Insecta; order Lepidoptera; family Pyralidae; genus Pyralis; species Pyralis farinalis. Next base: position 6,207,001 of record OX382269.1, on the reverse strand, counting down.
CAGCACCTGGTCAGATAGTTAGAAGCCTAATGTAGAGCTGCCGCATGCCGTTGCATATGATGCCCTGGTAAATGTTAGGAGTTCGCGCGTCGGTATACGAGCTTGCTTATTACCTGCTCTGAATATATCTGATCTTCATTGGCTGGCAGGAATATAACAATCCTCAACTAAATTGCTATTTGACTAAATTTTCTTTTGTAAGAACGGGATAAGCATTTTGAAACAAAAAGTTTTGACCTATAAATCTCAAACCTTTCTCAAATTAATAGGCATACTTATTCGATCTTAGGAGAGGTCGACTAATTTAATTACCGTTACAGCTATTATGAATATGAATGTGGAAGTAACTTGTTCGCATTAAAACCTAAAATTAATTGTAATGTAATTTAGTAAAGACATAGCCAGGAATCTTGAGAAGAATATCTATCTAGAGGGAGGTGGCACGTCTAGACATTTGAGTGAGAACATAGACTCCTCTTATATTATTTTTAAATAAAATCTAATGAGGATCCGTACGGTTTTTAGTTGAGAATACAGATTTATAGAGCTAAGAAATTCTTAACATACAGTACAAAAATTTTTGTTCTACGACAAAAATTGACGAAGTTATGACTGAATTACTAGCGAAGTTCACAGAGTGGCCGCCGAAGTAGCTGTGACGTCACTGTGACGGTCGCCGCCATTTAGCCGTTGGCAACGATAAGGCGCGCAGTGTTTTGTTTCTTTAATTGTGACTTTTAAACAAATTAAGTGTCCGATTTGTGTTTAATTCACTTTTTTAACTATGTATAAATATTGTATAGTGCCGAAATGCACAAACACTTCTATTAAAACGCCAGAAAAACTATTTTTTAACGTGCCGAAAGACCCAAAACTTCGTAAAAAATGGTATTCCGTTGTAAAAAGAGATGATAAAACTACACCCTCTGCCCAGGCTACAAGACATTGCTGTGAAGATCATTTCGATGTACGTATCTACATAACTATACCTATTATTTAGTTGATATTTATGAAAATAAGGCGGTACCTACTATTACGTGTAGTATTCCTTTTTATATTTTCTTATTTTAGCCTGCTGAATTAATATGAACATACCTACTTACTTTTTCTGAGTATTGTGGATAAACCTACGTACCTACCTATTTACCCGTCTCGATTTCAAGGTTAAAACAATGACACAGGGACATACTCGGGTAAAAATCAAAAAGTGAATGATAATATTTTTTCATCGTTTACACAACAGCGGTGGATTTATGTATCTGCCTCAGCTATGCTTTATTGTTACAAGCAAATAAATTAATATATATTTTTATATTTTAGTTGGAAGAAGACATGGAAAATTACGTAAAGTTTAAGTTGGTTGGAGGAAAGCTTAAACTGAAGAAGGGAGTTTTACCTCATAAGTTTGAATGTCAAAAGCCTCAAAAAAAGAAAATTGACAGACCCGGTTTTAAGAAAAGGCAAGATATAGAATATTTTGAAAGAGTTTTGAGTAAAGACATTGGACACGAAGACCTGTTATCGCATTCCATTGAAGTAGTAGAGTGTGAGAATCAAGACTCAAATATCATCCAAAACAGTGATCCCCTTAACATACCTGAAGAAATAGACGTATTATCAAAAAACAATGAAAGGGGTCAAAAAACACAAGCAGTGCAGGTTAATTTAAAACCAAAAATGAAAACTAAATCTAATAATACGCCAATCAAATGGAAACAAAGCATAGTTAAAAAAAAAGCAATCCCTGATAATCTCGATCCAAACGTTAGCTTCACGATCAGCAACTCAAACTCAAGTGACATTACCCGTTCTTTTGGTGTTAATGCTAGTGATAACGGTTCAAATGATTTAGAAATAACAAAAACGATAAATAAAAATTTCTTCAATAAGCATATGCAAAAGGGCGCTTTAATGGCTATATCTCGAGATCCAAAATTGCTGATAGGCATTCCTATTCATTCATACTATTGTATTAAACATTTACAAAACTTCACGGGAATATCATCTATTCAAATCCTAGTGACTTTACGAAAAATCCGATGGCATGAACCTAACTCAATGCTTGCAATACATTTTGGTCTCTCTGAGAGTTCTGTAACAAAATTTTTTAAAATAACTCTCCCAAAAGTTGCACTATGCCTGAATCAGCTTATCATCTGGCCATCAGCAGATGATGTTAAAGAAAACTTGCCGATAGCTTTTAGGAAGCGCTATTCTAAAGCGATTTCAATTATCGATTGTTTTGAAATTCAAATCGAGAAACCTAGCAATGCTTCGCACCAAGCGCTTACGTGGTCTCAATATAAAAGCTGCAATACCATTAAGTACTTGGTTTCAATTACACCTGACGGTTTGATAAACTTTATCTCTGAGGGATATGGAGGGAGGACCCCAGACTCAACAATATTTGAAGACAGCGGATTTCTTGACAAATTGCCACAAGGAAGTATTGTGTTGGCTGACAGGGGTTTCAAAAATATTTCCCATTTACTAGAACAACGTGGTTGCACACTCCTGAGGCCTCCTAGTGTGAGTTCCAACTTGAAACCTACAGCAGAGGAAGTCTTGCAAACAAAGAGAATCGCTGCTATAAGAGTTCACGTCGAAAGAAGCATAGGGAAGTTGAGAGACTTTAAAATGATAGGACCTCACGCTTGTGTCGATATTTCATACATAAAAGTTTTGGATAATATTGTAACAATAGCCTGCGGTTTAGTAAATTTACAGGATTGTCTATTTAGTAATCAAGTGTAAAAACAAAAATGCTTTCATTTTTTTATAGTTTTATTTCGAAAACCTCGCATAATCAAAAGCACATGTCATATTATTAATAGAGGAGTAATTTTAAGTCTCAAACAGTTTCGGAAACACTGATGTTTTCCAAAAATGTGTGGACTTCTCTAAAAGATCAGTACAATAGTTTTCATCATAATCTTCTTCTAATATTTCTACTTTCTTATTGCTTTCAAAATTTTCATCAGCTACACAAAATAATCCCTTAACTTTATTGCAAAAAAACATTTGTAGCTGAATTTGAGCTTTAGATTTGCTGCCGAGAACATTATTTTTTATGAAACTTTCCTTGCCTTTCTTTGTCGAGGGACTTTTTATTTCTACTACGTATTCACTTGTCAATCCATCTGGAGAAGCACCTAAATGAGGCCAATCGGGTTTTAAAAAGAAACCACCATTTTCAATAACTATTTTCCTTGTTTTGGCTACTTCTGCTCTGACATCGGATTCCAATCGTTTGCCTCTATTCATCGCCAGAGTCTCTGGTACAGAGGCACCAAATATTTGTTCAACTAAAGCACCATCAGGAGTCTTGCAATGTGCTGCTTCGAGAACTTTAGATGCGGTTATTCTACAATACCTTAACTCATGCCATAACGGTGAACTAGCTTGACGAACTGTTGCTTCTTCTGCTTTGTGACATTCTTCTATGGTGATTTTAGTAGAGCAATAATCAATAAAATCATCTGCGCTATTTATATTATTGCCTTCCTTTTTGTACTGTTGAACGAGATTATGCAAAGACAATTTTTTCAACTCATTCTTTGTAACATATGCTGATAACTGATTTTTAATAGAATTTTCCTTTATGCTTTGCACAACCGCTAGGAAAAACTGGTCTCCTTTAGTGTTATCAGTGTTTTTATCTTCAATAGTAACTGAGCTGCGAACTATATCTTTAGCTTTTATAAATTTTGTAGTTGTACCTATAGTAGCCAGCTTTGGTTTGGCCCAGTAACATTTTTTTTCAGTGGGAGACGGCTCCTCGCTGCGTCTATGGAGCCACATCAAAAATGCTACGCTATGTTTGCAGCCTCCCTTTTGAGCAGCACAGTCATGACAATCCACGTTCAAAACCGTCCCCTCATTTTCATCACATGTAAATGTGCAGCAATACGCTTTACTTTTTATTCTATGTTCAGGCGTTATTTTTGCTTTTACCGTACAAACATGTCCCGACCTCTGGACTTGGACAAAACCTACAGCATCATCTCCATAGGTTTCACGTGCCGATCTGTAATAAATAAATAAAACGGCATTAAAATATATGTATAAAAAACAAAATATTATATATTTTTTGCTTTATATTCAAGTCATCCTACTTAAGTACACATTGAAGTAATGATTTGTAACAAAAAGCGAGATAGCAAAAAAAAAACAGCCATTGGCAACCAATACTAAGGTTTCTGTCATACCTAGATCAGCAAGTGTAGAGAACCATGCACTAAATAAAGCGCAACAAGGTAGGTTAAACAGCCATACGCGAAATAATCTTCATATGAATGAATAAAACAACATTCGTATATCAAGATACTATAAACTCTATTCATAAGTTATGAATACGTCCCTGTACTTACACTTTACATTCATACTTTCTTACACCTTCCTACCACTAACAGATTAAATATTACTAATAAGTACCTACATACGTAGATAAAAAAGCAGCACCTTACCTTTGTAGTTTCCAACCACGGATTTCAGCGCTGGTGAACTTGGAATGATCACCTAGGTAATCAAATACCATGAAAGAATCCACTTTTGGAAGGTTATCTGATTGAGCTTGCACAAACCCAGCTTCTACTTTATTAGTACTCATATTATATACGTTTTATATTTAAACAGCACAAAATTACACTCTAACAACACTTTATATAAATAAATTGCCAAATATTAGTAACCAACCGCGTCGCCGCCGCTTCGTCGAATCGTGAAGTAAGCCGCCGGCGGCGGCGGCCGACCGGCCGCGCTCGGTTCCGTCACAGTGACGTCACACGCACCCGCGTACATCGACTTTTAGCGACAGGAATGGCATATGTTTATTACTTAATATCTTCGTAAGTAATGGTCCGATTAGGATAATTCAAAAAGATATATCATTCTTAGTTCATAAAGAATATCGTGAACCCTAGTTCTATTGAATTTGCTATAACTTTACTGATCCTCATTGTGTCTTATTCGGTATTGAGGTAGGGTGCATTAAAGCAGCCTGTCTGGGGAAGTACCTCCACCACACAGAAAACCGCAGCCGAATAACAACTCCCTGGAGGGTTGTTGTGTTCTAGCGTGTGAGTGAGGTCACCAGTAAGCTCCCAAGGAGTTGCTGTGTAAGCAGCAGAGGAGGCATCGCGCGAGTTATAATTAATATATCGCACGCAATAGGCTAACCCGCTTTACATCAGGTGGGCCGTATGCTTGTATGCCTCCCGACGTAGTATAAAAAAAACTTAGGTAGCGCACCTCGCCAATCTTCATGAATCGAAATGTCGCTAAGATGAGAAGACACGTTTGAATAAATCATGTTGCCATATGCAAGTTAATATTAATTTTACTTGAAGAGAATAATGAAATACGATGATAATATTTATCTAGAACATGTTCCTGGCATAGTGGAATAACTTAATATTGTGATTTAAGTATAAGTACTGCAAGTAACTGAGCCGCGCGGGCGGTATGTAGATCAGGGCGATCTTTGATTTACATCCTCGCTTGTTACCAGTTCGACGGTAAGAAAAAACATTAGTATGGTTGTTGTGCACAGCAGGGTAGACGACAAGTCGCGCGTACTTGCGACGGGTCACCGTACCTGTCTACGGTTTTGATTTATAGGCTCAAACAAGTGAATAATTAAAAAATCTAGCTGTTGATAACGTGCACTTTACTCGGTTTTCACAATCATTATGCCATAACAAAACTAAAATTGGTATAATTATTTTAAATTGTAACATTCAATTTCTTTTATACATCGTCGGGAGGCACACAAGCATATGGGATGTAAAGCAGTTACCTCAGCCGATGAACGCCTGCAATACATCACTCGCTTGCATTATGCGACCTCTGCTGCTTACACAGCAGCGCCTTAGGAGCTTACTGGACCTCACTCACATGCTGGAACACAACAACCCTCTACGGAGATTTTATTTGGCTGTAGTTTCCTGCGAGGAAGCGATATTTCTCCAGACGGGCTGCTTACCTCTCATTACCAAAATTACAACGCGTCATAATAATAGTCAATTAATCACATCACAAATTAGGATATATAACATCTGAACATCATGTTCATTGACTAAAACATGTGGATAATTTAAAAAATAGCGCATGCGCATAACGGCCGACGACTGAGAATATATATTTGAGGTACACATATTCCCATGATTTCAGTCATAGCTTTTACAGTATTTATATCATTTACAAAATTAAATTAATATCAACATTTAGAAGTATAGCGTATAATTTGAATCCGAAATTATTATAACACTTTAAATTCTAGTTGACATATAACAGGACAAATTTAGATTATCTTATCTGAATCTGACATTACAACAAATTAGCGCCATTGTTGTTCTTAATTGTTGTAACTTTAATGTTGGTTGGCATATATTGCAACTGCAGTTTCGACTCCTTTGTCTTTAGATCATAGAAATCGTAGGGTTTATATCTAGATTTGATACTTATGTTTTAGTTGTATAGTATAAGCTACCTGACCTCAGCCTGGTTTGAATAATTCATAAATATCCCATATCAGGAGTTATGACAGAAAATGTGATGATAGTACTCGCTCTACAAAGTTGCAACAATTTCACGTAATGTAGAATTCATCTCCATAGGCTATTTATGCCCGCTGTGCAGTATTTTTTGTTGATTCGTTAATGTAATGATGTATTAATACTCACTTTATTTTTTTTATATAAATACAATGTAAACATTGTTATAGTAAAGGCAGAGCTGCAACGAGACAACGAGATAAACAGAAGTATTGGAAATATTTTTAAAACGGGCAGTTTCAGGTGCAGTTTTAGGCCCACGATCTCTTCATTGACAGTCGAGAGCTCTTCCAATTGAGCTATTAGGAAAGTTTGTGATTGTGGCTATATTTTTCCATTTCTATAGGTTGTTATAACGACCGCGCCACCCATTGACGGCGGGGAGTTCACCCTCCCACACTAAAACCGCAATGGTTGCGTACTGTGCGGTTCCAGGGTAATGTTCTTCCATGAACTCGCCAGTTGTTGAATGAACTCCCAGTCAAGGTTTTCCCAAGGGACTACAGCATGGGGTTCTTCAAAAAAGGCGTGAAGAGGTTTTTACAGAGTGACGGCCTGGTTCACAGAGTGAACCAGGGCCGTCACTCTGTAAAAACCTGCATTCCTGCAAATGGGTTAAAATGGTCCTGTGATGATGTTAAGCATAACACTATTAACACGAGTAGCAACTCGTCATCTGTCGCGCACTATAGGAGTTTTTCAAGGTCGAGGAGTCAAGTTGTAAAATTAATGATATGTATTAATCCTTCGAAACCCGGGTGGTCGTATATGACCGCGAAATGTATGGGAAAACGTATATAACGGGTTCTGACTACTCAATATATTTTTAACGGAAGTATCGCGTGTTTTATTTATTTTGTACCTGACGATTCGTCAGGTTCAACAAACCTTCCGGCTTCGCTAGTAATTTACACATAACTGAAACAGTATTGCAAAATATGAATATATTTTGAAATAAACATGAATGAATTATTTATATATAAACTTTTTCTCTTTTTTTGTGCGACGTCGAGAGGCATACAAGCATTTGTATTGTTACCGTAACCTGTTACGGAAAGAGACACTCGTGCGTTCCCACACCCACTGCTAGCACATCAACTCCTTAGAAGCTTATTAGGTAACCTCACTCACACGGAACTCACTCACTCAAAGGAACACAACAACCATCTAGAGTTGTTATTTTGTCTGCTGTTGCAAGCATCATGTTGTTGCTCCTTCAACTTCAAGGTTGTTGTTGAGTTGTTTCTGCGTATGAGTGATGTCCCCAGTAAGCTCCTAAGGAGTTGCTGTGTTAGTTTTTTTATTAAAATAAGTTTGTGTAGTAGCAGAGATGGCATTGCGCGAGTGATACTTAAAATCTTGCAAGTATTAATAGGCAACGATAAGAGCTTTACATCAGATGTGCCGTATGCTTGTCTGCCTCCCAACGTTGTACAAAAAAAAACCAGTTGAGAATGCATAAGCTTGCATTGCCAGAGGAACACCTGTCTCGTCAATTATATAACAATTCAATTTTTTTTAAAGTTGTCGGCCATTTTGACCATGTTCCTTATGAGATAGAAACGGTGTTCCTGAACATTCCTATTCTACTTTTTTATGCTGAATCTGAATCTGAAGTCAAAATTGGATATTCGAAAAAAAAAGCCACTGACAAACACACAGACACACCCACAGACAAACATATAGATTTCATATAGGAACGGTGTTCCTGAATATATTTTTTATCGTTAGCAGTGTACGCAATCGCAGGTCGTTGAATAGAGTCATACATATCCTTAGCGAGAATTATGGGACTGAACTCGAATATTTATAGTTGTACTAATAGATGGCACTCAGTGTACTTTGTTTTTGTTTCTCCAAAGTACTGCATTTTTCTTTATTTATGTAGGAAGTAACTCAGTTTATTTGATTTATGAATGTTTTCAACAAGAATAACATCAGTACGTTAGAGACTATTGCGAGTTACAGAATGTTAGAATCGACTCCAAGCCGAGGTTTATCCAAGGGGTTTACTGCACGGTTTTTCAAAAAAGGCGTGTAGAGGTTTTTGAAGATCGACAACTTGTGAGTGACCCCTGGTGTTGCAAATGTCCGTAGGCCACGGTAACTACTTATCATCAGGCAGACTGCTTGATTGCCACCTTAGTGGTATAAAAAAACCATAACTTAGCAAGATTGAACCACGTCAGCGAAGCGCCAGTCCACCGATGTCATGCCAACACAAAACCAACCCAAGTTTTATTCGGATCATCTGTGTATTTGTCTGTCGGTATATTAAGAGAGGTAGGGCGCATTAAAGCGGCCCGTCTGGGGAAGTACCTCCACCTCACAGAAAACCGCAGCCAAATAACGACTTCCTAGAGGGTTGTTGTGTTCCTGCGTGTGAGTGAGGTCACCAGTATGCTCCCAAGTAACTGCTGTATAAGCAGCAGAGGAGGCATCGCGATAGTGATATTTAATATATTACAAGCGTTAATAGGCTACGGTACCCGCTTTACATCAGGTGGGCCGTAAGGTTGTATGCCCCCCGACGTTGTATAAAAAAAATCATTTCTCGTAGTTTTTATTTATCAATTTTTAATCTACTAGCAATTCAAAAATACTATTAGTGAAGTAGAAGATAGCCACATTGACAATCTTCTTTTGGTATTTCTTTGCCACCAATGGTTTTTCTAGAAATACTAGTCGTCAATTAGATATTAAAATAAATGTATCTTACCTACCATGACCAAATTGGTCGTGTTCTATCAGAAGGTGATGTCAGGAGCCCTAGAAACCGGCGAGCGTGCATGAGAAGAGCAATGAATGTTAAAGAAGCGAGTGAGATATGTAAGGATCGAGTCACGTGGCGCTCGGTTCTCCTGCCTACCCCGCAAGGGACTTGGCGTGAAGTTATAGTAGTAGTAATAGTTATCTCAGCTATCCTATTTGGAGATATTCACCAAGTATTTTTGATGTAAAGAATAGAACTGGTCCTGGTATGCTATTATAGAATTTAATTTACAACATAAGGTCTACCAGTTTAAGTAAGCTGATGTACATACGGCAACTTGCTATGCACCGCTAGAGTTATGGTTGAGTTGTATACTCTTTATGTATGAACACAACCTCTACGCTATGTTACGCTGTGAACCTTATGTACTATTGGCCCCAGCCCCTTTCTATGGTTCAGAGAATACTAATCCGTCCTACTACAGCTTCTGAGAAATATGGTGGCCGTTAGGGCCGGTCATTGATGCTGACCCCTCCTTACCTTGAAGAATGAGCTGGGGCATGAATTGAATCTTCGTTTTAATTATATTATGTACTTTCTTTAGTTAGTTTCTTATATCAGAATAGTGGCATTCGATTTATGAGTATTCACCTTAATATTGTATTCAAATTAATTCATGAAAGATTATCTACAAACCGCACAAGTATATCTATATACAAATTCGTTCTGTGCGAAATCAATTATATATTATTTAATCTAACCTTACTAATATAGAGCACGGCATGGTTTTATTTTGGGTAAAGGTTAAAACTAAATAAACTCTTTCGTCTACATTGACCCTCGTGAGGAATTAGACTCATCACCATCATGCGAGAATGAATCCTGATCGTGTTAGGCTAGACTAGCTTGTACTACTTGTGCTAGCTTCGGAATCCGGGGTCCGCTTTCCTACTGTTACTTCTCCACTTTGCGTGGTTTTAGATAACCTTTATTGTGAGTCCATTGGCACGCATTCAGCTTAATATTGTATTCCAATTAATTTATGATTATGATTATCTCTATACAAACCGCACAAGAAAGCAAAAGCCTGTATATTATACGATAAAAATGATTTTTAGGAAATAATTTGAACGCATAAGACAACTCAGCGGTCAGCGTGAGAGTCCTCACTACTTCATCGTTTTATGGTTCATTCATACGACTTCATTGATTTTTATTTTGATTTTGACGAGCTCGGTGGCTCAGTTGTGAATGACGCGACTTTGACACCAACGCTCGTGGGTTTGATTCCCACACAAGGCAAACATTTGTGTGCATGAACATGTCTGTTTGTCATGATCTGGATGTTTTAAGAGAGGTAGGGCGCATCAAAGTAGCCCATCTGGGGAAGTACCTTCACCTCACAAAAAACCGCAGCCCTTGAGGGTTGTTGTATTCTTGCGAGTGAGTGAGGTCACCAGTAAGCTCCCAAGGAGTTGCTGTGTAAGCAGTAGAGGAGGCATCGTGCGAGTGATACTTAATCTATCGCAAGCGTTAATAGGCTACGGTACTCGCTTTACGTAAGGGGGCCGTATGCTTGCATGCCTCAAGAAGTAGTATAAAAAAAAATTGAAGTTAACGCCATGTGTGTTTGGTCATTTCTACAGGCATCCATTTCATTTTAATGATTAAAATTAAATTGATTGCTTCTATTTTGATACTCATATTAAGACAAATCCGTTTTGCACACACACACATAACAAACAACAAAAAAATAAATTTAGAAGCTAAATTGAATTTTTGGTTCACTTTTTAATAGTAAATTAGCTTATACTTTATGTTATGTAGGATTATATTTATCAAAAATAACATTAACCCTTAATTCTGAAAATATATCTGTTTCTACTTTTACAATTTTATTTACCCACACTTTGTAAAATGGATTCACCAATTCGATGTTTTATTACCATTATATTTACGATTTAGTTCAAATTAGCAAAGACAAGATGATTATCTATTTGTGACTAGTTTCCTTTGCATGTAATGACTTAATACACTTTTATTGAGATCTCTTCATTAATATTATTTTTATTATATCACGATATTGCGATATATATATATATATATATATATATATATACATTAATCCATAAAGTGACGAGCTTGGTGGTGCAGTGGTTAATAATGCAGCTTTTACACCAACGCTCGTGGGTCCCAAACAGGATAAATATTTGTGGGTAGGAACATGAATTTGTCTTGGTCTGGGTGTTATTAACAGAGGTAGAGTACATCAAAACAGTTCATCTAGGGAAGCACCTCCACCTCACAGGTGCAGACACACACAAACTGCAGCCAAATAACAACTCTCTGGAGGCTTGTTGTGTTCCTGAACAGAGGTAACATCGCGCGAGTGATACTCAATGAATTTCAAGCGTTCATAGGTAACCACTTGACTAATATGATCATACATCAGGTGGGTCGTATGATTGTTTGGCGCCCCGCGTTGTATATATAACAAAAGTGTTCGCTCACTCAATTACTACCCGTATTCATAAAGCAAAATGGTGACAAGGGTGGAAGATCAGATTCAATTAATTCCCAGTTAATAAAATAAATTAGTTGATTCCGCTGTTCTATAAGTCAATAAAATAAATTTCTAATCACAAATCGTTTTATATGAACACGATCCTTGCAGCATCACAGGAAATACGATATTACCTATTAGGAATGTTTACATAATTAATTTACGACTTATAATAAATACTACGCAATTACCGTATTTAATCTCTTAGTAATAAATTATAAAAATACTAATTAAAAATTCTTTTACGTCACTGCTTTTGGTTAGAATACTGATTGTCAAACAAAGAATTAATATTATATTCCACATCTAATTGTTATTTTGTTTGCATGGCTGTGACCCTTCATGAGGTACCAGTTTGAAGAATGAAAGAAGAAGCGAAATTACTTACACATTAAATAAAAGTGTTAACTTTCTCGAAATGTGACGAATATGATTGTCTCTCTGCTCGATACTCTTTAAACAGCTGGTTCCAATGCAGCTGGACGGAGAGCATTTAGCAGAGAAAGAATCATATTTTTGCGAATTCCATCACGAAGTTCAATCCACAAAAGTTCAAATTGTGAACACACCGTTATTTTTTTAATCGACTTTAAAAAAGAAGGATGTCACGTTAGAAGTACGAGTATGTTTTTATAATGTTAGATATAAACCGGTTTGAAATTGTCAATGCTTTGTAAACTAAGAATGTATTCAAATTAGTGTACACTGTTGAAAGTTTCCCCTATACATGAAGGTATGGGTTTACATTTTTATTATTTAATTTTCTCAGAAAGTTGTCTAATAGAAGTTTTTTTATTTTCAATGGACTATAAAGGTCACAAGAAATCGATCACAGGAATTCAATTACAAAATTTAACATCAATTTCTAATAACTGATTTTAGCTTTATTTGTAACAATAGAACATTGTTATTTTGTTTGCCGGTGTCCTTTCTACAGCCTTTGATGGTACCACATTACATCCACGTTAATGTAAAACGTCTCATTTCCCACTACACTTGGTATCAAAAGAAATATACTATGTTAATATACTGTCGGTAGATATCAGAAATGGGGTAAACGAGCGCAACTAACATGGCGCCGACATTTATTAAAAAGTCATTTATGTACTTATTTTTCATTAATTTTGTAAACTTTGTTTCGCCCGCACTGAACGCATGAATAAGTAGGTACGTATGTTAATCTATGAATATTAAATTGTATTAATTTATTCTGTTTTGAAAACAATCATTATTGAAAGAATCCAGCCTAGACTTCAATGTTGAATAATGAGACTTCGATTATTACTTGTATACAGCGTGTTTCAAAAAATCTCTACATTCTAATTATATTCATGTAAATAACTTTCGAAAGGAATTATACTTTGTATCGCAGCGTTGATGTTTGTTCGAAATTGGAGCCCTCTAATATAACCATACATACATATTAATACACCTGTCTCTCATTGCGATAGGCAGAGACTATAGAACGCCAAATTCACCGATCTAAACATGCCTCTCTCGCTCCTTCAATACTAATCAACCCCTTCACGTATCTCTTCGGTTTGACGTGTTTTTGATTTGGGTCTTTTTCACTAATTTGATCTATACGTGTGCGTCCAGGGCGGCTCTTGCCGATATCTTCACTCATTCTTGCTCGATACACTTCTAACTCATGAGATCTCTATATATGATTATATATATATAGAGATCTCATATCATAATGGGAGAATATCATTCACGGATAAGTTTAAATTAAACGCAATGTATTTTGGCTAAATGATTAGTGTGCTCAGATGTTTGCTAATTATTTTAACTGTGTGTATGCACAACAACCTCCGAATTTCAAAGCACAGGCTGCGTCAGGAATCATTTTAGATATATGTAAATAGTGCGGTGATTGCAGGTGGTTAAGTGTTTACTATTTATTTCGATTTCCGGAATATTCGAGGTTGTGGACAATTTCACAATCGTGCAGAAGATTGTTGCAATCGAATTCACACCGTTGTTGCAGTTTTTCTGTTCTTATTTCCGTGATCGAATGCAGTAGGTACGTGACGAAGACCAAGAACGCGAGTCGGACTTGTACGGTCCTGACCTGCTCTGGCGATGGGCAGGGCTTTAATCTTGAAATTTTGGATATTTTAATATTCATGTTCTCTCAATCTTAACGACAAATTAATCTTCAATGTTGATAAGTGCGTTATATTATCGTGCCATTTACTATTACAAGAAATCCGATGCTACTTACCTACTAGGCAATTCTGTCAGCCCAATAATTTCTTAGATTCTAGATTTAGGCGTATAGATGTATGATGACCTATCTATCTTTGGTAGGCAAGTTATTAATATTTGTATAGTAGCATTTATGACTTTTGGTTTTGCATTACAGCAAGTACAACATTTGACAGCGTAGCAGCCATCAAGCTTTTTCGTAGTCAATTAGAGAGTGTACGTCACTCTCTACGACGTTGTAGTTTGTAATGTAAATTATCACATATATTCATAACATAACAATCTTGAGGTAAGATATAATGCCCGATATTTTGAGGTTGTGTTCAACTTGCGTTTTTTTTGCGTTGAGTTTAAGAATGAATGCTACAGTCCTAGAGAGAATTTTAACATCCCGGATAAGTTCTCTAGGTGCCAACAGAATATTGAATAGCGAAACTAACCTATGAGACTATTTCGGATAATTTCTCAATTCACCGCAACGGATCGGGGATAAAGTAAAACGAGCTCTTATTGGCTAGTTCATGGATTGTAATCACGTCATTTATCGACTTATTGGTTAAAATATTCCCCCATTGGTCAGTAGGCGTGAATTGGTGATATATTTGGGCGCTAAACGTTTTTACTAGTGATTAGTTATGCGTCGTCAAGTGTTTTGTGTTTCGTGGAATGCATTCACCGCCGATTCAGGGTTCGTAAAATGTTAAATGTTAGCTATCATTTTATGCAACCTTTCTACTGCACGTAGTCATTTCTTGTCTTCCGTCACCCCATGCGGTATTGTGTTGATAATATCATTTTCGAAAAGACGGTACAATGAAAAACAAATTACTAGTTAAAAGTAACGTGTTCCCCGGGAGTTCCAATTTCGAATTGCGTAATTGATTTCTATTCCTATTGTTACATGTTCCAGAAACATTTCGATACTCTTTGGAGATTTCTAGCTATATCTTATATAAAATAAAGTCTGATTTTGTATCCCAGCCTGTGGTTTAGTTATTTTTAGCTTATTCAACTGCTCAACAATACACATTCTGTGAATAGTACAAGTCTCTACATATTACAGACATTTTAACATCATTTCAGGAGTAGGTTTCTACTGATTAGGAACCCTTAGTCATATGTTGTATAGTAATGGAACAGAATTTTGAAATTTGGGTGTAAGTGAGTCATTATCATTTTTAAAGTGGATATACCTAGATACCTCGCAGGATGGGCTACTTTGATGCGCTCTACGTTTCTCCCTTAAACCCACCCGGACCAAGACATGTTCATGCACACATTGTTTATCCTGGTTAGGAATCGAACCCACAAACGTTTGAGCATCGGCACTGCGCCACCGTGCTCGTCAAAAATACACTTAAGAGGCAACAAACTAACAAGCGACGAAACGTAAACTTATCATTTGACAAATTAACCTTTCTTAAACAATGTTTCGTAAACTTTACATCTCGCAATCTAATTCTATTACATGTTTTCATTTGGCAATAAATCAGTGCTGGTTTTTTTTCTCACGAATACTAATTGACAAATAAAATTTATTAACATAACATTTAGTTATTATTTTTTGTATGACAAATGGGTTACTGTCCTTACATATAAAAACTTTTATTAATAGACTAGAATAAATAAACTTTATACTATTATAATATCAAATTCAGAAAAGGTTATGTTTTTTCTTTATTATCACAATTACTAAGCGAAATAAATAAATTCAACCCCTTTCCGATACTCGTAATTGGTTCGTTAGGTTCCTTTTAGACCCCACACCTAAAAACAGGAGCCCCACATAGCTTCGTCAATTTTAATATTCGCCTTTCTCTCTGGTTCCAATATACTACCCCCCCCCCCCCCTTCCCCCCGATTTTGTTATTATAACTTTTCTGAATTGCCTCCCTATCTATCTATCTATAACTTCACGCCAAATCCCTTGTGAGGTAGGCAGAGAGAACCGAGCGCCACATGATCCTTAAGTATCTCACTCGCTTCTTTAACATTCATTTAGCGAGTTGTGCCTTCTGGCTCAGGTTTTTACTGCCAAGAAGTTTTCCCAACGCTCCATTCACACTATTCTCAGCACTCACTCGTCTTTCCACATCTGCGGTGTACCTTCCATCCCTGCTGAAACAGCATCCTAGATATACAAACTCATCCACTTGTTCCAACACTTCATCATTAACCCTAATCCTTACAGTTGTTCTGGATTCTTCTGAATTACCTCTCACCATGGAAAAAGGTTATCTTCCATAATCACCCCCGAGTCTGAGAAGAATGTTTCCGCAGCCGTATTAATTTATATTCGGTTTCACGGTATGAACATTAGTGTTAGATATAATTGAATTATTCATTTTGCTTACTACGTTCATCTTGGCCACCGTTCCACTACATTTTTCCAGCAACAAGAAGTCGGCACTTTTCTGTAGTGAATTGTAACAATGGCAAATCATA
Organism: Pyralis farinalis; assembly: GCA_947507595.1. Classification (NCBI taxonomy): domain Eukaryota; kingdom Metazoa; phylum Arthropoda; class Insecta; order Lepidoptera; family Pyralidae; genus Pyralis; species Pyralis farinalis. Next base: position 6,190,515 of record OX382269.1, on the reverse strand, counting down.
AAAGGGCATAACCACACTTGGTATTGTTCCGCTAATGGACTTATCTAATTATTGTAATTGTAGAACGCAGAAAATGCAATACGATAAAATAAAGGTCTATGCACACTGATTTCACACTAACTATTGTTTTAAAAATGCTATTTTCTTGCTTCGTTTTATTAATATTTGAACATAATTATCTTGTTTGTACATTTCGCAGGAGTGATTCTATAGTGTTACATTTATAACTGTTCACCAAATCGCCATTTCAATTCGGAAATGTTTCATGGAACGTCAATATCCTAACATAAACCCAAATAAGACAAGCAATCATTATGGTAACGCTTTATTTAATATATTTTAGTATAAATACTACGGACATGTCGTCATTTCACAGATTATAAAAATATCATTTAGCAAATATTTAGTAGACAATTTTATGATGTGCTCGGTGGCGCGTAGTGATGAAGGCGCTGTTACGTTGCTTTGACACTTCGCTCGCAGATTCGATTCACATTTGTGTGCATGACCATGTCTGTTTGTATTAGCCTAGGTTTTTAAAAGAGGTAGGGCTTATCAAACTGCCTGACTGAAGTACCTCTGCGTCACAGATAACCTCAACCAAATAACAAATCCGTACAAGGCTTTTGGGTTCATGTGAGAGAGTAGGAATACCGATAAGTTCCTAAGGAGTTGCTGAGCAGCAAAGGCAGCCTCGCGCGAGCAGTACTTACTATATTAGAAGCGTTCATAGGTAGTTACATTTTTCTCTACACCGTCTTTGCCGAGTTAGGAGGTATTAGGTGGGTGAAGTGGGGTCGGGTTGGCGGTGGTGAGACCTGCGAGAGACAGACAGAATTGGCATTATTTTTATAGTTAATTTTATACAGAACCCTAACAATACCAAATAGATCGCTTGGCGAGATAAGTGCTGGCGCCACAATTTTTTACAACATTCGTTGCGTTGTTTCGGATGTGGTGAAATTAATTGCATATCTTTAATGCAATTATTGAAGGTAGCCATACCTGTAAGTGGCTGGTCCGGAAATGACAGAAATATCCGGGCTAATCGCTCCATGTGCGCACATCGTCCCATTCATAAATACCTAAAGCTACAACGAATCGACATACGTCGAACATTTCGAATGAATAAATATGCGTAACGAAATTTCTAGGCCATCGATACTTCAATGCAGCCATTGCTGCAAGTTTCATTCCAAAAAAGACTTAGCTTCAGATAGAACACATTTTAGTACTGTTTGACAGCAAGATATTCATATATATTTTTTATTTATTGATTTTAAGCTTATATTTACAATTGACAATTATTTTATTTTTCGCCGCAATTAGCACTCCAATCTTATAAACTAGTCTAATTAATATCATAAGTACATACAAATATAGGGTTAAATATATGTACGCACATGCGTACACATAGTTTGCACAGGCGAAGCGGAGCCACTATGCTGAGCCAATATAAAAAAAGAAAAAGTATATACATAAATACATACACATGTGCATTACAGTAAAGGCAAAAAATGTATAACTGGTTTGAGTTTACGTTATTATACGTTATATTTAATACATACCTAGTTACTACCTTATTTAAATATACATTACAATTTATTTTACGTATGTATGTATATCTTCACGCCAAGTCCCTTGCGGGGTAGGCAGAGAGAACCTAATTATAATTTTACGTAGATAAATTATAATGTATAAATATTTTTTTTCATTTTGTTTTTAACGTAACTTTGCTGACTTTTTTCATATTTCAAAATATCCACATTATTACACTGTCTGGGAATTATGTATTTTAATGTTCTTTCCCCATTTACCAGATCGCGGCTACACCAACGTTTTTGTAGATCTAGTTCTATAGTTACGGCCCTTGGGCAGTTTGTACTTATTTACAAAATAGGCATCTAAACACATTAAGTATATTGCTTTAACATGGACCGGCAAGATTTCACAATGAGAATATATTTTTTCATAATTAGATTTAAATCTCTTCTTTACTTTGTTAATCATTAAATGTTTCAAAAATCGTATTTCTAATTGTTTAATATAATTCAAATAAGTTTTAAATGTAAAGCCGTACGTATTTAGTCCATAGCTTGTGAGTATTCACTCACCAGTTCATAATATACAACATACTCCAAGAATATTATTGTTATCAATCTCTATAATTAACAATCTGAATATTATCAATCAAATATACAGATTATAACAAAAAATATATAACAAAAGTGAGTAGGCAGTTCCAATCCAAACTGACATTTAAAAACACACTGTGTATGATAAGATTATAACCACGCATACAATAAATAATACAGCTTAGATGCAAACTCCTAACATCACTCACACAGCTACAACACTATACAAGACACAAACCTACTCGGGTATTTGGTTTGGAGCGACTGACATAAATTATCATTTGTTAATAGGGAATATGCATGTTATTCAAACAACAAATATATAAAAAAGTAAGTAGGCAGTTTCAAACCAAACTGACATTTAAAAACACGCTGTGTATGATAAGATTATAACCACGCATACAATAAATCATAGATAACAGAAACAACGGGAGATGTGACGAGGGGGCGTGGTTGGTGTCGCCGCAATATGCTCAAAACGAGAACATTGCCAAGAACAGTTAGTTAGTTGCAATCAAGTTCGATTGAGATACGTTGCTCCTTGTTTTAGCAAAATGCCAAGTTGTGCTGTTACCTTTTTGCAAAAATAGAAGTGCAGTGGTTAACTTTACATAAACATAAATTCTCCACTTGTTTGTTTGTTGTCATATACACCAACGGAGCTTGACCTCTTCTTATTTTAACACCGACAATGACGTCACATCAAGCGCGCCAAGGTGGCGGAAGTGTATTATCAATATTGGCTGACTATTTTAAACTTAAAATCTCTAAATTACTTTTAGGTGTTAAATATTTTTTACTCTTATCCCTTGGTGATGTAATGTATCGAATAGAAATATAAAAAATACATGCATGTTTCCTGTTACCTACATTATGCATCCTACCCACCCTAACTGTCTTGTCCAAGAATATTGTATCCATGTACAGTAAAATCCATAAGGGTTTATGAGTCATCAATTTGTAGATTAGAAGATGGTTGTAATCTGGAAATGACTTAATATATAAACAAAAGTAAAGTAGGTACATATATAATTTAATGGCCATAACAATTTATCTATATATATAAAAGGAGAAGCTGACTGACTGACATATCAACGCAGGGCCTAAACTATAAGGGTTAGAAACTTGAAATTTTGCACAGGGGTTCCTTTTATAACGTAGGGGAGCACTAAGAAAGGATTTTTGGAAATTCATCCCCTAAGGGGGTAAAACGGGGGTGCAAATTTAGTATGAATCTTTGCCGTTTTTGAAGTTATTCGAATGAAATTCAGAGGTTCATTACTATAAGGCATGAAACATGAGTAAAATATTTTATTCAAAATTCATCCCTTAGGGGGTTAAACAGGGGCGCAAAGTTAGTATGAAACTTTGCCGTTTTTGAAATTATTCAAATGAAATTCAGCATGAAGGTTCTTTATTGAAAGGCATGAACCGCGAGTGAAATATTTTTCTCAAAAATCATCCCTTTAAGGGCGGTAAAACGGGGATGCAAAGTTAGTATGAAACTTTGCCGTTTTTCAAGTTATTCGAATGAAATTCAGCATGAAGGTTCTTTATTGAAAGGCACACGAGTAAAATATTTTTCTCAAAAATTATCCCTTAAGGGCGGTAAAACGGGGATGCAAAGTTAGTATGAAACTTTCCGTTTTTGAAGTTATTCGATTGAAATTCAATATTAAGGTGTTTCATTGAAAGTCATGAACCAAATGTAAAATATTTTTTTCTAAACTAATAAGTATAAAAGATTTTCATTTTTACCTACATAATCGGATTCGAACCTGTCGAAACTCTTCTATCTAGCGGGCCGTGCGCGCACAAGACACGTCGACAAGTGGGCAACCCGAATGCAAAAATATCTAACTGTTTAAAGTTTAAAACCTCCCCGACAGTCCAGAAAGTCAGTTCGTCATTCGCCTTTTCATTTCAGTGCTGGACCAATTTTCACCAAACATAGCTTACAACACTCCCGACTAATACACCTTTCAAACAAAAAATAAATAAATCTAAATCGGTTAATCCGTGCGGGAGCTACGATGACACAGAAAGACTCAGAATCACATAGACACACACACACCCTCACACACACACATGTCTAACTTATAACACCCCGTCGTGTTTTCGTCGGGGGTTAAAAACAGAGGCATAAAATATATATGTATTAGTTTCGATTAGTTCCAATTATTGCTAAGAGATGGCGCCATAAGCCAAATTGAAACGCGCTACGATTTCTTTTGTAGCTCATAAAGTATAGACCTCAGTGATGACTGATTTGAATGTTCTAATTCGTATTTCGTACTTCGACGTAGCGTACGTGATGATCACTTTGATTATTATAACAAAAAAACTTTGTTACTATTATAACAAAAAATATTCGGATTAATTATTATTATTTATTCTATTTTTAGTACAGAGTCGGCAACGCACGAATAACAACCAACCCTGATGTTGCAAATGTCCATAGACTAGGCTGACGGCTTACCATCAGGCAGACCGTATGCTGGTTTATAAAAATATTTACGGAAACAAGATCTCCTCTTTCCATAATACTAAATTAAGAGATTGGTAATATTAAGAAATTGCCTACAATAGGACGTGTTATCACAATCTAAGGCAGATATCTATATATATAAAACTGGAGTTCCTGACTAATTCATTGACTCATCAATGCCGAAGCCAAACTCTTGAGCCTAGAAAGCTGAAATTTTGCAAAGAGGTTACTTTTATAATCCTCACGAAAGTGAAGAGGTGCTTGACAGTTTGTATGGAGTTGAAAAATTATTTCAAGTTAGTGACTTGAAACTTTATACAGATACTCTTTATTAAAATCCAAAAAAGTAGTTTCAAAAATTCCACCCCGGGTGTAATGGAGGTCAAAAGTATTTCTTGAACTAAAAGTTGAATTATTAAGAAATTGATATTTTTTTAAAGTGAGCTGCTTTAGACTGTAAATATACTCTCAATCAAGACGTCAAATAAGTAATTTCAACGTTTTTCAAAATTCCACCCTTAGGGGCCGAAAAGGGGGTTGATAGTTTGTATGGAGCAGAAAACTTTTTGAAGTTAGGCACTTGAAACTTTATACAGATACTCTTTATTAAAATCCAAAAAAGTAGTTTCAAAAATTCCACCCCGGGTGTAATGGAGGTCAAAAGTATTTCTTGAACTAAAAGTTGAATTATTAAGAAATTGATATTTTTTAAAGTGAGCTGCTTTAGACTGTAAATATACTCTCAATCAAGACGTCAAATAAGTAATTTCAGCGTTTTTCAAAATTCCACCCTTAGGGGCTGAAAACGGGGTTGACAGTTTCTATGGAGCAGAAAACTTTTTGAAGTTAGGGATTTGAAACTTTTTATAGCAACTCTCTATTAGAATCCAAAAAAAATGGTTTCAACGTTTTCAAAAACTCCACCCTTAGCAAGGTAAGGTGAGGTGAAAAGGGGGTTGAAATTGTGTTTAAACGAGACGCTAATCTATATTAATAGAAATGGAGTTCCTGTCTAATTCACTGACTCACCAATAGGTTCCTTTTGTAATGCATATGAGAGATAAGAAAGATTTTTTTTAATTTCAACCCAGGCAGATATTTTTTTAAGTGGCTTGAAACTTTTATGTTTTTAAAATAGGCAATGTTGAGAATAAAGAGGTGCTTTGAGTGTATACAGCCAGTATCAAATAGTTAATGAAAACCGAACAGGCCGTGACATATCTTCATTACTACACAAATAAAGATATTTGATACTTTTACTAACTATCTAATGCCGACTGTACTAAAAAAAAATCGGCCAAGTGCGAGTCGGACTCGCGCATGAAGGGTTCCGTACCATTATCTATAAAAACAGTAAAAAAATCACGTTTATTGTATGGGAGCCCCCCTTAAATATTTGTTTTATTTTAATTTAATTATTTATTCTTAAAGTGAATATATAACTAAATATTCTGTGAATATTTCAAGCGTCTACCTGTTGCCGTTATCAATATCAAGCAAAATGAGCAAAAAAATCACGTTTGTTGTATGGGAGCCCCCTTAAATATTTATTTTATTCTATTTTTTAGTATTTGTTGTTATAGCGGCAACAGAAATACATTATCTGTGAAAATTTGAACTATCACGGTTCAAGAGATACAGCCTGGTGACACACGGACGGACGGACAGCGGAGCCTCAGTAATAGGGTTCCGTTTTACCCTTTGGGTACGGAACCCTAAAAATAAGAAGTAAAATAAAAGTTAGTAAAACTGCCGAAATTCCAAAATCTACGCGTGCGAAGCCGCGGGCATAAGCTAGTATTATATAAAATTATTAGTTGCTTTTTTGCCCGCTCGGTGTAATTGAACGATATACTAAAATTAACGCCTAAGCTAATGGCATTCGATTTGTTATCTGTGGGGAATGATCTTTGTCTGGATCGGAAAGGATTAGTTTCTATCTATCTATCTATAACTTCACGCCAAATCATTTGCGGGGTAAGCAGAGAGAACCGAGCGCCACGTGACTCGATCCTTACATACCTCACTCGCTTCTTTAACATTCATTGCTCTTCTCATGCACGCTCGCCGGTTTCTAGGGCTCCTGATGTCACCTTCTGATAGAACACGACCAATTTCGTCATGGTAGGTAAGTCTTGGCCTTCCTTGGCTCCTACATCCTTCCACTTTTGCCATTCTTTCATCCTTTCATCCTGCATTCGTTCTACATGTCCGAACCAACGGAGCATGCCTCTTCTTATTTTAATACCGACGCTCTCTTTCAGACCAACTCTGTTTCTACAAGCGTTACGTCACAAACGCAGCGCTCGCATTTCGACCGCGTTTATCCTACTGTACTGTCAAGAAGTTTTTCCACATCTGCTGTGTACCTTCCATCCCTGCTGAAAGCGCATCCAAGATATACAATCTCATCCACTTGTTCCAATACTTCATTATCAACCGCGATCCTTACATTAATTCTGGTTTCTTTTTTTTTTTTTTAGTTTAGGCTACAGTAATTATTTTACATCAGGCAGACTGAATAGATATTTTCCCTTTTAGTAGTACTCCATTAATATCTGGAGACCTAGGAACCGGAGAGCGTACATGACTTTTCATGTACGCTCTCCGGTTAGCTATGAATGTTAAAGAAGCAAATGACGTTTGTATGGACCGCGTCTTATAAGCATTCGGTACCCTCCGCTTACCCCGCAAGGGTCCTCGCATGGACATGCATAAACATATTAATTTAGGCAAACATATCATTGTGCCCATATTTCAAACTCCTCTCACATAAATACTAAAATTAAATATACATACTCTCTATTTTACTAAATTTCATAGCTGACATGACAATATAGAAATGATATACTCAAGTTATTAAAATTAAATAGCCTCCCGATTGAAATTTATCTTCCGCAATGTACTATTACCCTATTAATAATCCATAGATTCAACACTTCCGTAACTTGTTAACAAATAATAAAGATCTCAATGATAAAGATCTAAATGGCTTCTAAATACTTCTAAGACACATCAACTTCTGTAAAGCCATAAAAATAGAGTTTAGTTTCCAACTGAAAGTATTATAGAACATATACTCTTTCTTATTTAATTATTAGCTGTGTATTAGTGATGCAATAACATGCAATTGTCTATTTATCGATAGTAATTTGCATGCAGTTTCAATTACACATCAGTTTATAAAGAGGGTTTTACTTTTCTCTAAATTCACTATGGTGGTAGCATCTGATACCACCTAGGATCTGGCGTGTCTTCTTCAGAGACAAGAGCCGTGAGAGTTGTCGACGACCCTAAGCTTACACAAGGTATTCAGCTCTTAAGTTTAGAAAGACCTTTGCCTCTTTTTGATGCTACCGATCGTACAATAAGTTGTGTCTCAAGAAGTTGTTTGATGTTTGAGTTTGACCCGTTCTTTTCTCTTCAAATATTTTCTTCATTTTCCGAATGACCAAATCAGTTGCGATTTTAAGGTAATATACAATTATTTCTTACATATCTTAACGTTAAGCAAGGTAGACAAAGAGAAGCGAGGGTCAAATGAATAGACCTTACTCATTCATTAACGTTCATAGCTTTTTAAGCATGCACGGTACTTTTTTTTATATACAACGTCATGCAAACATACGGCCCACCTGATGTAAAGTAGTTACCGTAGCCTATTAACGCTTGTAATATATTAAGTATCACTCGCGCGATGCCTCCTCTGCTGCTTGCACAGCAATAACTTAGGAGCTTACTGGTGACCTCACTCACACGCAGGAACACAACAACCCCCTAGGGAGTTGTTATTTAGCTGCGGTTTTCAGTGAGGTGGAGGAACTTTCCCAGACGAGCTGCTTTGATGCTCTATCTCTCTTGAAACATCCAGACCAAGACAAACAGACATGTTCATGCTCACAAATGTTTGTCTTGTGTGGGAATCGAACCCACGAGCGTTATGTGTCAAAGTTGCGTTATTCACGACTGAGCCGCCGAGCTCATACGTAGGTTTTTGACATCACCTTTTGTTGAAATATGCCCGGTTTCGTTGTGGTAGATGAGTTTTGATTCCTCATCTCCTTTGTCCACTATGACTGTGGATCTTTTTCATTATTTAATGTCTAGGATAAATAAATCATGGCTTATCGACAAGTTTACTATTCAATTTACACTCTTTACAATAAGTTTACTGCCTTTAAAACAATAATTGACGTGCTCGGAGGCGCAGTGATTAATTACGCTACTTTGACATCAACGCTCGTGGGTTCGGATGCCACATAAGACTAGTTTTTTTCTAAAAATAGCTTTATCTTTCTTATTCATTTAATTTCATTTTTAAATTAATTATTAACAATTATTGCATATATACAAGAATAGCTCCTTTAAAGTAATAAATTAATATTTGATAAAAGACAATACTATCAGTGGGTTTCGAACCCAGGCCTTTGTGACTGTATAACATAGACCATACATACGTTGGGACCGCATACATGAAAATCATGTATGTATGCATATCTTCACGCCAGGTCCCTTACGGGATAGGCAGAGAGATCCGAGCGCCATAAGACGCGGTCCTTACACGCTTCACTCGCTTCTTTCACATTCATAGCTCTTTTCATGGACGTTCGCCGCTTCCTAAGGCTCCTGACATCACCTTCTGATACAACACGACCAATTTAGTCATAGTAGGTTAGTCTTGGTCTTCCTCGGCTCCTGCATGCTTCCACTTTCGCATTGTATATCTCTTTCGTCATTCTGTCATATTGCATTCTTTCGACATGTAAAAATAAAAATCATAATATCGTAAAGCTGATATTAGTGTTTAACTCGATTCTCGGTTTCTATGTTTTGTTTGTGTAAAAGTGCGATGTTTCAAGATAGACACACATATAGGTAAACTTTAAAAGCAACACTTCATCTAAATACGAAAATTTATCAATATTTCAGAGTTGTTCTTCGGACTTACGTACAATGTGTGGTTTAAATTCAATTGCCTGTTATACTTACTATCTATTTGTCTATACCTTTACACTAAATCCCTTGCGGGGTAGGCTGGGGCGATCAAGCGTTACATGACTCGCTCCTTACACTCCTCACTCGCTTCTTTAATAATCATAGCTTTTTTAATATATAATATAAATATTGTCGCACAAATTACACAGCGCCACCTAGCCCCAAAGTAAGCGAAGCTTGTGTTATGGGTACTAGACAACTGATAAACATACGTAAATACATTTTTTTTTTTGTAAATACATACTTATTATACATAGGAAACACCCAGACCCAGACAAACAGACATGTTCATGCACACAAATGTATGTACTGTGTGGGAATCGAACCCACGAGCGTTGGTGTCAAAGTAGCGTACCAACGCGTTTCACCACTGCGCCACCGAGCTCGTCATTCTCTCGATTTCGAGCTCTTCTTATGCACGCTCACCGGTTGCTAGATCACCGGTTCTAAGTCAGGGCGGATCGTACTCGGCTATAATGAGAAATATAATACTCTGTATTCATATTGATTTACGGTACTTTACACTATTGTACCTGGCTTAAAGAGTAGTCTTTATTCATCTGGCTAAGGGAATTAGGTAGTACCTGAAAATAAAACAAAACAGTGTTAGCAAGCTACACATATCGAAATTAAGTCTGGATGTTTTAAGAGAGGTAGGGCGCATCAAAGCAGCCCGTCTGGGGAAGTACCGCCACCTCACAGAAAACCACAGCCAAATAACAACTCCCTAGCTCCTAAGGAGTTGCTGTGAGTGAGTGTATGAACCAGCGTTCATAGGCTGCGGTAACTACTTTACAACACGTAGGTTGTATAAAAAAACGGTCCTTTTCTGTATCTCACCGTATCATATATGCCATAGATAACAGAAACAACGGTTGTTTCTGTTATCTATGATATATGCTATGCAAAATTTAATGCAATTTTGACAGTACAAACAGCGTCCATTGTGTTATGTAAACGAGACGGTTGTGTGAAATCTATACCTATGAGCTTCAAGTAAGGGCAGAAAAAACATAATTAATCAAATAAATTATGCATTTACGACAAAATTATACAATACTAAACTAAAAACACTATCCGTTTACAATGTTGTAATACAATGCGAATTGAATGTTAATTGATTTCTATTTGTCGTTTATTACACTATGAAACTGATCATTAGCGACATAATAGAGAGGTATTTTTGAATACAAATAAAAAATGTGGTATTTAAAACAAAAGTTCAAAATAATTCTTTACGATAATTCAAAACAACTTATGTTTCAATGGTGGTAAACAATTGTTTACGATATAGCGTTTTACATAATTATATGGCACATCGACTATTAAAATGTTTTTTTTTTAAGACGGTAATGTTGAGGTATTTGAAACAAAAATTCTAATTTATTTTAAGTACCGTCGGACAAGTATCATAAACATGTGTTTTCGCATTTAATATGCGTGAAGTATGTTCTGAACGTACCTAGGCTGCGTACAACCGAAATCTATTTATTTACAACGAAATGATTTATAGTTTTTAAAAACATCATTATTTGTTTAGTAAAATAAGTGAACTTGCCTATCTAAAACAGAAATGTGGTTATTTGGGGGAATCGAACATTATATCTTGTCAAAAATATGATATGCGAATGATTCGGTATATATCTAGTCTTGCCATAAATACTGAAACAAAGAAAAAAATAATTCTATTGCAAATAACATTTATTACTTTTACAGTGTGTTAGTTTAATACATAAATATAAAACAATTTAAAATATAAAAAGCTTATTCGAAGTGGTCTCCATTGGCTGCCATACAGGCCAGTTATCAATAGAAACACGCACTCTTTCCATGGGAAAATTCTTCACTGCCAATCGTACGGATTGTTTTAGGGACTCCAAATTATCATGGCGTTTAGAGCAAGCCGTACTCTCTAAAACTGACCATAAATCATAATCCAGCGGATTAAGATCGGGACTAGACGACGGCCAGTCTTCAGCTCTGATGAAGTCCGAAACGTTCGTTTCCAACCAAGACTGCGTAGACCGAGCTTTATGACCCGGCGCCGAGTCTTACTGGAAGGACCACTCTTGGTTATTGAACATGGTGTTGTTAACTACCTTCTCAAGAATGGTATCTTGATACACTTGTGCCGATGTTTTGATACCTTTTTCACAAAAGTATGGCTCAGTCACTCCTTCATAGCTAATACCCCACCAAACCATCACTGAAGTCGGATAGTGCCCACGTTGCACTCTGTCGACTAATTGGGAAGCTTCCTTAGAGCTTTGAGCATAAATACGGTCATTTTGTTTGTTAAAATGTTGCTCAATTGTAAAAAAAATCTCATCCATAAACAAAACTTTTCTGTGACCTCCCTTTGCGTACCGCTTCAGTAGTTGCTTCGATTTTACCACCCTGTTTTTTAAATTATCAGTTAAGAAATAACCAGTACGTCTCTTATATGCTGCAAGTCCTAAATCATCTTTAAATACGCGACATGGTTCTAGGTGCTATCTTTATCTCCCGAGATAAAATCTTTTGCTTTCGGACAGGATTTCTTCGAATTCTTTCCCTTACTGCTTTGACCACCTTTTTCGTACGAACACTACGTGGACGGCTATATCTTTTTCTGTCACAAACAGAGGAGGTCTCATTGTACCTATTAATAGCCCGGTACACAAACATTTTACTAATACCAAGCGTATGGATAGTTTTAAAAATTGCATTTGGCTCCATACCTACATTGTGTAATGCAATCACAGCGATTCGGTTCTCTTTATCACCCCACTCCATTTTAATATCGCAGAATATTGTACAATGTGTTGGCGCCAAAATGAGAAAACCCAATGAACAATCATATAAAAATGACAGATTCCAAATTCAAATGTAATATTTTGTTTATTTTTAATTATAACAGTATTTATGGCCAGACTAAGTACATATCATCACGCTAGTCTCCTATTGGGGTTGGTGGAGACTATGGAACGACGCCAGGTGCAAACATAACTCTCGTGCTTCTTCCATATTTGATTTTCATGGCGAGCTTGGTGGCGCTTTGGTTAGTAACGCGACTTTGACACCAACGCTCGTGGATTCGATTCCCACACAGAACAAACATTTGTGTGCATGTACATGACTTTTATCTTGGTGTTTTATGAGGTAGGGTGCATCAAAGCAGCTCATCTGGGGAAGTACCGTCACTTTTCGAGTGCAAGTGAGTGAGGTTACCGGTAGACGCCTAAGGTGTTGCTGTATTAAGTGCAGAGGTTGCATTGCGCGAATGATATTTTAATGTGTTGCAAGCGTTTACAGACTACGGTAATCGCTTTATATTAGGCGAGCCGCATACTTGCGTGCCTTCCGACGTTGTATAAAGCAAAAACACTCATCAACCTCCACGGATGCTCTTCGGATTTCGAGTGGTTTTGACTTGGCTCTTTTTATACACAATATCGGGATGCATACAAGCAACCGGTTCTCCTACTATAAGATGCTACCGTAGCCTATAAATGCTTACAACACATTAAAGTATTACTTGCGCAATGCCGCTTCTGCTTTTCAGTACAGCACCTATTTCATCTACATGTATGCGTCTAGGGCGGCCTCTGTCGTACGAGCCAATTCGTTCTCGACCTGCTATTCTACTTTAGTAATTCTTACTCCTCCTCTTAAGCTCCTAAGGAGTTGCCGTGTTAGCAACAGAAGGGGCATCGCGCGAGTGATAATATATTACAAGCGTTCATAGGCTACGGTAACCACTTTACATCAGGTAGGCCGTACGCTTGTATGCCTCCCGCCGTTGTTAAAAAAATACTGCATGAAATAATATAATATAATATATATATATATAACATATAGCGTTGCGCAAAATCTGTGGTGTAACGCTTGCAGACCGTATCCGCAATGATGAGGTTAGAAGCAGAGTTGGTCTGAAAGAGAGCGTCGGTGTTAAAATAAGAAGAGGCATGCTCCGTTGGTTCGGACATGTAGAAAGAATGCAGGATGAAAGAATGACGAAGCAGATATACAATGCAAAAGTGGAAGGATGAGCCGAGGAAGGCTAAGACTTACCTATCATGATCAGATTGATCGTGTTCTATCAGAAGGTGATGTCAGGAGCCCTAGAAACCGGCGAGCGTGCATGAAAAGAGCAATGAATGTGAAAGAAGCGAGTGAGGTATGTAAGGATCGAGTCGCGTGGCGCTCGGTTCTCTCTGCCTACCCCGTAAGGGATTTGGCGTGAAGTTATAGATATATAGATATAACATATTTAGGGAATTTAATAGCTCAATTTACTGTTAGGTTATGCGTTTATACAACATAAATTGCGATAGAAAATTATTTGTTATACGTAATTATTTCACGATCGAAACATTAATAGTATAAACCATCGTGATCATAATAGGGAACATTTACGACAAATGTCGATTGACCGCAATGCGACATTACAATTTTATCAAGATACATCACAAATGAGCGGTGCATTGCATCTTGTGATCTCATGAATGTATCCGCAATAATAACAAACTATCTTTGTACTTGACTTATCTGTACATTCTTAGATAGCCATAAAGATTGCCGCTGCTGACTGTACTATAGCGCGATGCAAACGAATAGGTCATTATTGGTGTATTTGTCGTTGATAAAAGTAATGCGCAACTTTGTTGTGCTTTACCAATTTGGATATAGGTACTTAGTTTTATTGATTGCTGATCTTAGCAAAATGTGATGCGAATTGCTTATTGCTAAATGGTGCGAATGGGTTTTGTGTTTTTATACAAAGCCTTTGTCTTTCATCCAGACCCTTAAAGTATAGATTTTTTTATACAACGTCGGAAGGAATGCGAGCAGCATATAACAGGATATAAGCCGACAATTAACATATTACATGCTAAATGTCGGTTTATACAACACTGTTTTGGGAAACAAGGTTTTTAAATTCATGGATTTAATTATTATTTTTTATTTATTTTTTATACTACGTCGGGAAGCATATAAGCATACGGCCCATCTGATGTAAAGCAAGTACCGTAGCCTATTAACGCTTGCGATATATTAAGTATCACTCGCGCGATGCCTCCTCTGCTGCTTACACAGCAACTCCTTGGGAGCTTACTGGTGACCTCACTCACACGCAGGAACACAACAACCCTCTTGGGAGTTGTTATTTGGCTGCGGTTTTCTGTGAGGTGGAGGTACTTCCCCAGACGGGCTGATATCCAGACCAAGACAAACAGACATGTTCATGCACGCGTTGATGTCAAAGTCATTCACGACTGAGCCACCGAGCTCATCAAATTTATATGCTTATATTATTAATAATTATTAAAATATATGTATATCTTGGTATATTTTATTTAAATGTATATAAATGATTGTAGAACAATATTTTTGGCATCTGTAGAATGTTGATATGTCGATTAGTTTTTTATGAATGTAAATATGTTTAATAAATTATTTTCAAATGAACTGTATGTAATATTTGTGTTCTGATATTGTTATCAAATGGAACGTTACCAAATGTTGTCTGTGACATGAAAATCTGCTAATTGATTGTGGTCATAATTATACCAAGGTAGTTCCTGTATGTGAGGATGAGTTATAAGAAGGTGATGTCAGGAGCCCTAGAAACCGGCGAGCGTGCATGAGAGAGCTATGAATGCTAAAGAAGCGAATGAGGTGTATAAAGATAGAGTCACATGGCGCTCGGTTCTCTCTGCCTACCCCGCAAGGGATTAGGCGTGAAGTTATAGATAGATAGATAGATAGATAGATAGAGTTATAAGAATTACGGTGAACAGCGCGATTGTAAAACGAAACGATTCCGTGATTATAAAGTTATGCGTATTAATCTACAATAATATTACCTTCAGTAATTATTTAATGTCCAGAAAAATCCCACCTTCATCCTAAATAAAGTTACAGTTGTGACGTTCAAATGGCTCAGCAAAATCTTTAGAGCCAAAACCAAAAGCATTGCATGTTGTGCGCCTGGTGTACTCTACCAACTACGAGTAGCAAATCAGAATTCAGCGAAGGATCGGTAGAGTACATTTAGTGAGCAATCGCTCACGGGAAAGGAAAGTCATTGAATTATTATGTACTAGTGTACTAGAACCGACACCGCGAACCAAATGTTTGCGCCATGCTTTGTTGCCGATCGGCAACAACTCATTGCTGTACTACGTTGAACGAAACGCGTAAGCGCCATGAAAATCACGGCGCTTTTGACCTTTTGGTCGCGAGAAAAATACCACTTAGAAGCGATTTTACTGCTGTATCTACGAATCTTTGGGATAGACATCTAAATTATTTCAGCGCTGCAGCGGACATTAGTTCTACTTATTACTAAAATGGAGCAAGACTTTTACTTAGGATAGCTCCATACATAATAAGTCAATGAGGAAAGTACTCCTACCTCCATACTCCTACCAAATAACAACACCCTTGAGTATTTTCTGTTTTGTGAGTGAATAAGGTTCTCAATGACTCTGAAGGTGGAGGAAGTGGAAGGAAAGAATTGGCGACGCGCGAGCTCTTACATTCTTACATTGCCAGCTATCAGAGGCTCTGTTACCGCGTCACACAATGCTTATTTGCCTCCCGATATATCTGTATGTTTAAAAAGATAGGGGATAAATGTGCATTATCTACATTATTTATATTTATTTTATGTTAAGAAATAAATTAATTTATTCAATACACATTTTGTTTGTAAATTCTTTACGAGTTTTCTTCTTAACTTTATTCCGTTTCCTAATCCATTAGGATTGATGCAATACTTAAGCCTAAAGATTTGGCAGACACCCAGATGTCTGACAAACCTTTTTAAATTAGGTCTAAAAATTATTGAAAGTGACCTGACACCGTATTGCCACACGATGATTTCCTCCACCATCGAGCAAGTAATAATTACAAATGTACACATATATTCAATAACACAAATTTAGTGGTACATGTCCACATCAGGATTCGAACTAGGACCAAACAGTTAACAGCTGGTTTTTTATCCAGCTGTCACTGCTCTGGTCTCATCACTCTATCTCTCTCCATGCGCTATCTGTTTAAATTGTTTACGAAAACATAATAACACCTGTACTCCTCGGTGTTAAGTAGCTATTGATACCCACTTTATCATCTCAATTTGAGATTCTGAATTAGTATCTACGGAACCATTTATTAACAACTTATTTTCTGTCTATCATATAGAGCGTGGTCCATTTAGCCATATTGATTCTTCTTAAGCCATTACCAACATTGCGTTCGTATTTGTATGGATGCTTCACTTGAAAATTGCGGTATGTAACGTTTAATATATCAGACTATTAGAACAGATTACTTTTTTATCGAATCGAATGCAGGGAAAACGAGTGGAAATTCGTGACGCGTGTCTGCGATAATTGTTGGCGATTGAAAGAAAAAAAACGAATAATTGCTTATGTAAACACATCAAGTGGATGTTATGGACTAATTGCCTATAGTTTTGTAAACACTTATTGCTACTCTAAAAGAAATATTCATGCTCCTCATTTGTATGACTATCTGTATTATAAGAAATATGATAAGAAGTGCACTTAAGCCTTTTTTGACATGTTTGTGTGTGGTATTCTTCAGAGTCAAAGCCGACTTCACCTGCAATTTTTGCAGACATATATCAGCTAACGAGGCTCTTGCGAAAGACTTGTATCAAACGAATTACTTTATTAACGTAACAAAGGCAGTGATGTTTGTAAGAACCGAGTCATGTACCGCTCGGTCCTCTTTCCCTACCTCGTAAAGGCACGGCCGTGAAGATATACAGTTAGATCTATAGTTTGCTTATATACACATGATCAAATACATAAAGAATCATACACACGGAATATACATCACTTGGCGGTTCTTAATTTAATCGCTAATATTGTCTTCGTTTAAAAGAACTAAATTATGTTCGCCATTAGAACTCAATCAATGCAACATTCTAAGTATTTCTATTAGCTATTAATTTAATGATATCTCATATATCTTTTTCTCTATTTTTAAACGTGGCGCCAGCAGTCGGCGTGCGAACATAGCATATCTTGATGAAGCTTTTTGTGGAGTCCAGTTTAAGTCTATCTATCTATACATATAATAAACTCTCAGACGGGTTCATATTGCACACGGATTATTTTTTTTTCAAACAATTCGAAAAGTATACGTAAAATTTGACAGCCATTATGTTCGAAATTTAAGCTAAACAACAAATAAAAGGTCCTTAATAAAACATTGTTTTCATACAAACATATAGCCTACTTGATGTAAAGCGGTTATCGTAGCCTAGCAATACATTAACTCATGCGATACTACCTATTCTTTTAGCATAACGTCTCCTTAGGGGAGTCTCCTCCTCAGTCACACGGATGAATCAACAACCAAAACCAATCATATAGGGAGTTGCTATTTGGCTGCGGTTTTCTGTGAGGTGGAGCTATTTCTCTAGACGGGCTACTTTGATGCACCCTACCTCTCTTAAAAACACCCAGACCGGGACAAACAGACATGTTCACGCATACAATGTTTGTCCTGTGTGGGTTTCGAATATACGAGCGTCGGTGTAAGTCGCATTATTAACCACTGCGCCGCTGCTCGTCCGCTTTGCTAGGCCTTTTTTATCCTTAGCCTTGTTTAATCAAAGCTTTCTGTTCTCGGCTTTTCCGTACATAAGCATGAGTAAAATCATATACTGAGGTGCGGCAGTGGTCGAGTCGATGGAACTTTGAATACCATAATACTGATAGCGTATTAGATACCTTCTGTCAATGTAAAATACCCACAGAAGAAGACTTACTATGTTTAAGTATCACTCATGTATTGCCACGCCACTTGCTAAAAGTTCCGTTATACGGAAAGGATTATAACTCGTTGCCTCGCTTCCTGCTGAATATTTGCAATCGCGGTATCAAATTAAAAAGTATTACTTGCTAGCGATACGCTTTGTGTACGTCATTGTCAAATTATCATCATCGCTGTATACCTTCCAGGACCTTAGTGTTAACCTCACTTATTGGCAATACTCCATCTCTCCAGAATATTATTATTTGGGTGTTTTTTCTTTGGCGGAGATTCACCACTAATAATTAAATATAGCTGGCAATGTTTCCAAGAGCCCTAATTGATCAGGAATCGAATGAGTTTTGCAATTGTCACACCTTATCACTGATCTAATGCGCAGTTCGCCTAGATCCTTAAACCTCTAAGATCCTGACAAGAAAAATCACTATAATCTATGGAAGTAACAATTATATTACAACAAAATCTAGTCTACCATTAAAGGCTGGACGCTAGACAGCGTGCGAACGGGCGATCTAGAATCTAGTTTTTACAGCATACCACTAAGTCTCGTGCCTATATGCCTATTACAATTACATTAAGTCTATCTACTTATCGGAATCGAACCGACACTTGAGCCAACAGTTTTTTGATCTTCGTAGAACAGTTTACAAGTGATCGGTTGTGAAAATACGCACTTTGTTTTTATAGCCAGAGGGCGAAACGGCGCCTATCATTCTGTCACGCGATATGAAACTATTTTGATCGTGTAATTATGTGCTATAATTATTTTACCGACGTTTTTACTTAGCGCCGTGTTCATGGGCTAAATGGAACCCTACTGCCATTACTCTGAAGTCTCTCCTAAGTCATTTCTAGCTCATAAAATGAGTTAATCTACGTATCTTTACGCGAAGTAGGGTGCGCGGAGAGAACGAATCTTCACTTCACTTCCTTATCTACATCACTTGCTTCCCTAACTATCAAACTATACCTAAATAAAAGTTAATCCGAAAAACTCTTTTATCATAGTATGTTTGTAATGCGATAGTTATTAAACCGGTGCAACTAAGGAGATTCACAAATATTTTTTTTAATTTAATTAATGTTCGCTCCATGTAAAAAAAAGGTGATGTGGGAGCACTTAAAAAATTCAAGAGGCAGTGAATAATGACTTTAAATAGTTAATTTCATCAGTTGCCGTCTCTACGATTTATATCAATAATCAATAGCTTCACGCCAAGTCTCTTGCGGGGCATACAGAGAGATTCTAGCGCTATATGCTGAGGCATATGCAAACGCTTCCTGGCCTATTGACTAACTGATCCTCTATTCGTATCCTAGCATATACCACTGAATTCGTGTTTATGTAGGTACATATATATAATTATGACTTGTTCAGCAGTGAAGGAAACCATCGTAAGGAAACCCGCACGCCCAAGAAATTGTATTGATATGTCGAAAGTCGTGTTCTTACCTAAGAAGGGTCTGGTTTTCCCTCTAGGTTGTTGAGGTCAGACGACAATCGCTCCATGTAAAAATTAATATTTTCGGCAAATCCTTAGGCTTAGGTAGCAGACCCCGCCAATCCTAATAGTTTCAAAAATAGGATAACGCTAAGAAAAAGATTTTTTGAAAAGGCTTCTTATAGATCTACTAGCGCCATTTGAGTAAAAAACAATTAGTGAAATACGGGTTGGTTGTTACCAACCCTTACTCATTCCACTGTAGGGGTACTAGTACCTTACATTAAACATTTTTTAACGCGCGCGTTTTTTTTCGCGTGCTTTATTTATTTTGTTGAACCTGACGTTTCGAATGCTTTCGACGATTCGATGAATGCCTTTTACGAGTCTTCCTGCGACCACGGATGTTGCAAAGCATTCGAAACGTCAAGTTCAACAAAATAAATAAAACACGCGATGCTTCCGTTAAAAATTGTTTAATTCAATGTATAACAATCGCGAAAACCTAAGACAATACTATACTAGTACCTCTTCGACTGAAAAGGTTTAGAGCATATTCAACTGCATTGCTGAATTGCGAATTGACGCAAGCCAGGATTTTGAAGCCGTCCGAAGGTCTCCGACTAAGCGTAACGACTGTCATCTATCGACAACAGCCAGGATCAACCCATTGGTTGATCCCGGTTGAGTCAACGTGCCCTCCGACGGAGAAGCTTGTGTAGAGAAACTCGTAAACAGGCTACGCTCCATGTTGCTTAATCTGCGTATTAGCTTAGATAAATAAATAAATATTGTCGGACAAATTACACAGCGCCATCTAGCCCCAAAGTAAGCGAAGCTTGTGTTATGGGTACTAGACAACTGATAAACATACGTAAATATATATATTTTTTGTAAATATATACTTAGTATACATAGAAAATACCCAGACCAAGACAAACAGACATGTTCATGCACACAAATGTTTGTACTGTGTGGGAATCGAACCCACGAGCGTTGGTGTCAAAGTAGCGTAACTACGCGTTTCACCACTGCGCCACCGAGCTCGACAAGATGAACCCGTACAATACATAACTAAACTTCTCATGAAATAAAAATAAATGACATTTGCTCGAATAACAAAATAGGTCGTTTCAGGTAATTATTGCTTCAAAAGCTGAAATGAAGCTTTAATGAAGTTCTAAAAAAACTACAGTGTTTTTACACAATCGTATAATTCATTTTCTTATACAACGTCGGCAGGCATACAAGTAGGTATTCGGCCGACCGGATGTAAAGCGGTTACATAATAACGATTGTACATTAATTACTACTCGCGCGATGCTACTTCTACTGCTAACACAGCAGCTCTTTAGAAGCTCACTGATAACCTCACTCATGCAGGAATACAACAACTCATTCATAGGCTATGGTAACCGCTTCACATCAGGTGGGCCGTATGCTTGTATGTCCACTGAAGTTGCATAAAAAAAAAGAAAAAAAATCAGCCCAATACAAGCACGTTCATGCACACAGATGTTTATTCCGCGTGGAAATCTAACCCAAGAGCATTGATGTTAAAGTTGGCATTTGCTAAATACTCAATCTTCAAGTTCCAAAAATTCCAAAAATCCAAAAATTGAAAAATTCATAAACACAGATTTTTTACATATTTTAAATCTTTGGAAAATCTCCATGTTTATGCTAATAGTACCTACGCTCCTTCAATCTCTCTATCTATATCCTGTATATTATCTATATCCTTTAAAAAAATGTAGTAGAGAACGGTTTGCGACATAAAATCTTCCTTTAACAAGTCCATATTTATAAAAACCATTGATTTAAATCCCATTTTACTAATGGACTGTACAGGTGTAGGTGAGGCAGGCTTTAAGATAACGTTTAGCCGCTTCACCCCATTAACCTACCACCCAATTAAGCTAAGTTGATCCTCATTCAACGCTAATGTATAAACTGGGTGTTATTTAACAATTTTCGTAATACTCGCGAATAATAGGCTATTTACTCGCAGTAAGTCTTTCAAACTGTCTGAAACACCGACGAAACAATAGTTATCTTAAATAAACTCGTCGGTTGAGTTAAATGTCGACGTGTAGTCTACTTTTTAAGCTAGGGTGTCCATAAAAGATGAGATAAAACTAATAATTTTGAACTTCTTAACATTTTTGAACATTTAAGTAGTGATTTCGAATTACGCATTTGAATTTTAACACGTCTATAAAACATACATTAATACTTGACAGGTCAGTCAAATTAGCAATATGTCGAAATAATTCATAAGTGAAATTTTCTTTTCCGTGATACAAAATTCCGTGATACTATTTTGAGTTTGGGCGTCCGTAGGTTATTAGCTCTAGAGATCCTACACGTGGCCTCTGGGTAGCGCTAAGGCAGCGAGTTTCATCCGGTGGTAGGCTTCGGCCATGGCTGGTTACCACCCACCAAGCAAAATCGTGTCGCTAAACGGCCTAGCTATGTTCCGCCATGATGCTTGATGTAGACTTCAGGAGGGACGGATCTGAACAGTCACGCTGCTGTCGATCGATCGGCTTCAGAATCGTGTTGTTCTGGCGCTGAGGTCTTGATTCTGGAGGCTAGTGGGATCCGAAGCACATTTCTTTGCTGGCTGTCCGCAGATAGTTGGGGGCCCAAGTAGTGGACTAAGCATTCGCCAAAGACCGATGCAGCAGTAAGCGACTGCTGGATCAGCCTAGTAGTGCCACATTCAGCTGCCATCCATCCTCCATTCACCATTCGACGACATCAAACATGAAAAGGTCCACCAAGATGAGAAAGATTAAACAGCAGCAGCAGCTCTCACTTAAAGTGTACCACTTTAACATCCGTGATCTGCATTCAAATTGCGTTGCAGTCCCCACCACATCGAGGCGAACGTTCAACTACCAAAATCTGTTTCCCGACAATTACTCCAAACTGGCTGAGAGCATGAATGCAATATTTCCGGCACATTTACACGAGATAGTGATCTGACTAGCTCTATTGCTCAAATCGTTAAACATTCCTGCGTAAATGCAGAGTGAGAGTCATGTGCCAGAGCATGCTCGACGCGACCAATGCGAATGGAACAAATTACAGTCCTGGTCCAAAAGCGCACCGAAGTTATGATGAGAGCATCCCTCAAGAACTTAAGAAGTTCAAGTGTCCTCTAGAACTTGAAAAGATTTAGGAGTTTGTAAGTAAGTTAAGTAACTCTAGATTTAGCTGAAGGGAATAAAAGGCTGATTATGTACGCATATTTAATTGGTTGGGTTGGGACCAAGTACAACAGTTATGATGATGTGCTTAGTATGTAAATAAGAGAGTGAACGAAGAAGGTAAGCTAATTTAAGACGTATATGAAACCTTATTGTGTCCAATATTTTAATCCGCCTTGCGCATGCGCACGGTACAGAAATAGGCATTCGGCAGCTCTCTCGCCGCTGTCGACCGCGCCACTCACACCTTTTCGCACAGTAGCCCTTTTACAAGTAAGTTTAAATATAAAAACATTATTTAATAAATTTTGCATAGTTATGTAGGTATTGTACTTGTGAGAAAAAAATATGCTTATTGAATGATCTCCAGCCGACTTACACTTTTATTTTAACGCGCCTGTGATATGAATTTCGACTTGCTAACTTCAGCTGTTGTGTTGGAAAAGGGACAGACAAGCTTGCATTCAGTTCACAATACAATAAAGCTCTAAAAAGTAAAACCCAGTAAAATGATCCCGAAATAGAAAGTCCGAACAGAATTTCATAATGGTCACCCTACTAATCTTGCTTATATCTTAAGTAAACAAGGGAACAGATGTTTCGACACCGGCGCCGCTCGATAGATCCTTGTCGAGGCTACATAGTACACGGCACTATTCCGATAACGATATTATGGGGCATTTTAAGCAGTATGGTATTAAATTAATACGATATAATAATAAGAAATTGCTTATGATCTCTAAAAGCTCAAATTAAATTTTCATTGTAATTAAAAATTGAAGTAACAAATGAAAAGTACTGCATACCAAATTCAATTACCTTTAAGAGAATATTTTGATAGAATAGTGAAACGTTCGAATAAACAAATATCAGAAAGAACAGTGCTCACTAATTTAGTTTTAATGACAATTAACTTAGATTGCAGTTTCGCATGTACTGACAATCTGTCCTAATACAATATTTTACCTACAACAATATTAGACTAGTATTGTCTTGGGTTTTCGCGATTGTTACACATTGAATTAAACAATTTTTAACGGAAGTATCGTAACATTCGGGCACCGTGAGCGATTTTTGTGTGAATCGGAACATATATAATTAATCCATCCATGTCGGTAGATGTAATAATTGAATAACCAATGTAAGACAAATATCACCTTAGTCTTACTGCGACCACGGACGCTGCAAAGCATTCGAAACGTCAGATTCAACAAAATAAATAAAACACGCGATACTTCCGTTAAAAATTGTTTAATTCAAAATATTAGATTAGTATTATTTAGTGTGCATTTACTATTTATATTCATATCTCATTAAATAAATCATACTTTGTCGGCGATATGCAAACTTTTCATTCATTATCCACCACGGATAAATTTAATGTACTCAAAATTAGTAACAATTTTACCATAGTTAAAGTTGTTATTAATTTTGAGTGTATTGACAGATTTATTGTGATTACACGATTGGTTATATAGAATCGTATTGTTTTGCATGGACAAAGACCCAGGTAATTTATATATATATATATATATATAATATAATATATATATATATATACACACCTATATATATATATATATATATATATATATATATATATATATATATATATATATATATATATATATATATATATATATATATATATACACCTATATAGTACGGTCTTCTATAAAGTACGCACACATTCGACCTGACATTTTATGAAAGGAAGTGCCAAAATGCTCTTTTGTTGAAGGCTCGTTTTCTAAGATGAAATTAGCTTTAGTTGGCCCGGGTGATGATCTAAGTATCACATAAATCACGTCTTTATATTAAATTGTTTAATTTTTAAAATGACACTAAATTACCACGAAAATATCAAATTAGCCACCCAATTGTAGCAAATCTTTGACCATATTTTTATACTTGCTGCCCTATAGCCATAGGTATTGATTATTATGGCAGATATCTACACTCATGACTTGTTCTCAAACATGCACATAATAGTTCCCACTTTACTTAAGCTGGTGGTCGTGTCTGCAGACCCCTGGGGATTGAACTATGCCGCCTGTCCTGCACCTCGCAGGGGTCTTTATTGCGTGTTCTCCGCTCCTGATAAGTTTATTTCTAAGCATGGCCCTAATAATTTTTACATACTTATGAATCCATTCTAGCAATTCAAAGTCTTTGAAGTTCCTCGAGGTAATAAATATTTCTTACAAATTGGACAAATCCTGCCTTAGGGATTGTACCGGTACATAAATATCAGTTTGTAAGTCGAAATTCTATAAGCGTGTAAAATAATATTAACCGAATAATAGAATATAGTTAAGCAACAAAAATGTTCCAAAAATACTATTAAAATGTATGTATGTATATCTTCACGCCAGGTCCCTTGCGGGGTAGGCAGAGAGAACCGAGCGTCATAAGACGCGGTCCTTGCACACTTCACTCGCTTCTTACACACTCATAGCTCTTTTTTCTGCACGCTCGCCGGTTCCTAAGGCTCCTGACATCACCTTCTGATAAAACACGACCAATTTGGTCATGGAAACTATTAAAATGCGAGTTGTAAATTGTTTTTATTAACCATAGTGTTTTTATTTATAAGTAGGTACCGACACGAAAGATTGTGAATATAACATATTACTATGGGACCAACTCTAAAATCTCAAAAAGTTATCAACCCTCCGTAGATCTATTTTTTTATAATTTCTTTCGTGATAAGTACCCGGTAATGTTTTTTAGATTTAAGAGTTCGTTACATTGTTAAATTTGTTACTATTTTATTTATGAGAATTTACTTCCATTTTCTTATTAAAAAAGATACACAATGTTTTTTTAATAAGATAACGGAAGTCTGGCTTGATTACTACCACCAATAAAGTAATTATTACATTACTATTCACTACACACCGGAAATTCAATCCTTATTTTTATATTATCATTATTTCTTATTTTTTATATTAACATTATTTCGAGCTCGGTGGCTCAGTCGTAAATGACACGACTTTGTCACCAACGCTCGTGGGGTCGATTCCCACACAAGACAAACATTTGTATGCATGAACATGTCTGTTTGTGTTGGTCTGGATGTTTTAAGAGATGTAGGGCGTATCAAAGCAGCCCGACTGGGGAAGTACTCCACCTCACAGAAAAACGCAGCCAAGGAACAACTCCCTAAAGGGTTGTTGTGTTCCTGCGCGTAAGTGAGGTTACCAGTAAGCTCCGAAGGAGTTGCTTTGTAAACAGCAGAGGAGGCATCGCGCGACTGATACTTAATATATTACAGGCGTTATAGGCTACAGAATAGTTTTACATCAGGTGGATCGTATGCTTGTATGTCTTTCGGCGTAGTATATAAAACAAAAATATTGTTAAAGTCTTCCATCACTTTTTTTTTTTTAACTACTAGGAATTCGGAATTGTTATAGAAGAAACATAGGTGAGCCATGCCAAGTTTTTCAAAACTTCAAATATAATACACAATCAATACAGTACATTCTGTTACCGAGTATTGAGATGTGTAGCAGTGCTGAATTATTTCCAGATACCTACCTTCGTGAACGGATAATTTAAATATTCATACACTGGTTCTTGAACATCTTTTTAGGCTAGATAATCACTGCTTTAAGCAATTTAATACAGAGCCAAAATTTAAATCTAAAAATGATGAGAAATGAGAGAATGGTAGCGTTCATAGACTACAGTGACCACTTTATGATCACTTCAAGTGAACCATATGCATGCATGCCTCTCAACGACTCGCTACCCACTGGATCCCTGAAACTCGTACCCCGGAATAAAAGTTGTAGATTCGTCACCAATTCAGGTGCCCATTGGTCCCCTGATAGGAGAACAGTCAATATTAATTTATTTTTAGGGTACCCATTCGTCCCTTAATATAAATTACTAGCTGCTGCCCGTGGCTCCGCCAGCGTGGAGTCAAATAACGTAGCCTATGTGTTAATCCAGATCATAATCTATCTACGTGCCAAATTTCATTCAAATCCGTTCAGCTGTTTAAGAGTGAAAGAGAAACAAACATCTATCCATACATACAAACTTTCGCATTTATAATATTAGTAGGATAGATAAAAAAGTGTTGAGATAGTATAGTCATAAACAAAATTGTGTGCCTGTATTCATAGTAATAATTAATCAAAACTATTATGATTTGCGAAGATGTGTGATTTATAAATATTATTTCAAGACTGATTTTTATATCGTAATTAGCTGTGACTTTTAATAAACGTTATATTTATACAATTCATGAATTTAATTTTTACCTTTAGCACGCGAGACAATTGTAGACTGATTGTACTCTGCGGGAGGGGACGAGTAGGCACCAAAAATATTACAAGGATCGAGTGGACATAGGGTACGAGTTTCAGGGGTCCAGTAAGCACGTCCCCCTCTCAACGTAGTTTCGATTGTGAATTGCCATGCTCGTTGCTAACACAGTAGCTATTTAGGAGCTTACTGATAACCGTACTCTGTCTCAGGAACAGCAATTCTCCTAATAGTTATTTGAATGCGGTCAGAGAGGTGGAGGTACTTCCCCAGCCCTAACTTTCTTTCGCTAGAGCTTCTGCTACACGTAGGTGAGGTTGACTCAAAATATGATTCTTTCTCCATCCATAACTTAAGCATTAATGCCCGATATTTTCGTGGTACTTACACCCCAAAATAAAAAACCTCAATATATAGTGGTCATGAAGAACAGGTGGCATATCTCATCTTAATGTAGGGCTACATAAAAAAATCGCAGGTGGTATCAACATAGAAGTGCAAGACAGAAGATCATTTCAATATATAATTACTGTCATATATCACTGTTCCGCAGCCATCCCCGCGCCCTGATGCCTTCATTACAGACCGTCTACGCAGATTGATTTATTCATTGCAATAATAACTGTAGTTACTTTGTATAGCTTAGATAAGGCTACTACACACTAAAGGAACCTCTGTTTCGTTTGTTTGAAAAAAAAATGTACATGCGAATGAAATCGATTTTCTTAAATGGACTACGTACAAAATCAAATGCATATAGGCAAAACGCCCTTATTGGAGAGTGGTCCTAATGTATATTAAGGTATTCTTTAATAGATTATTAGTCTTTAGTGTCTGTCCTTACTTACAAATCGCATAGTACGACACACATATCACGCTTGTGATAGGTTATTATCATATTATAGTCCTTATATCATAGGTTATATCTATGTAGGAGTAGTCATAACTTCCTAATGATTTTGCTGCTATCATCGAAGCAATTCTTAATATGCATATACATTGCTGATACAGCATACTATTGCGTTTCGTATTAGAAACAGGAGGGTACTGTCACCGTCGGTGAAGGAGAATCCCTCTCTGAGTTCCATCGCTGAGGCTGCCCGACGTATTCTGGGGCGGGTACTACGCCGCTCTGTATTTCTGCCCGGTGCCAACGGAACAAGACGACAATGGCAACGTCCTGTACTCTCCTTTGAGTTATATAACATCAGGGAGCTTCACTCAAACCTCAATGCAGTCCATCAACACCAACAGACAGCTAAGCCTTGTTCTTTTTTACAGAGAGACAGATATCCTGTCCTAATGGAGTCTCGTCAAAGTGGAACACAGTTTTATGCCACGAGCCGGTGTTTATGCTTACGTTCGTGAGGATATTGGTTACCGATACGTTGGCACACTTGAAGAGAGGGCCCGGTCTGTTATATGGATTTCAGGGATCATATCAGTCCATAGCGGTAATGCCGAAACAGAGCGTCTTGTGGAGGACATTCAAACGATGACTGACATTATACTCCAACAGATCCCATCCGCTGAAATTGTAGTTTTAGACGATTTTAATGTCCACCACGTCGAATGGCTCAGGCCACGTTCTACTGACCAAGTTATGTTCACCTAATTAATATTACTGAGACTGGTGGAGACCTGGTGTCCTGATATACTGGGTTTGATTAGCTTAGGCATCAGTCTCCCATAACCATAAAGTACATAAATGTACAATATTCTGTTTCTTGTACAATTTATGAGAGTAATACTCGTATATACTACTACTACTATAACTTCACGCCAAATCCCTTACGGGGTAGGCAGGGAGAACCGAGCGCCACGCGACTCAATCCTTACATACCTCACTCGCTTCTTTAACATTCAATATATGTATATAATAATTCAGTGAAATATATATTTATTATTATTATTATATTATACATATATTATTTATTTTCAACCTTATCTCTAAATATTCCAGTTTGTTATTTTCCTATAAAATTTATAATATATAAATAAATAAATACCTACTGTTCACTACTGTTTCAGCTCATACTTGTGAATATAAAAGAATGGTAACTATCAGTTAACGCCAAAGTCCTTGCAGGATAAACAGTACACTCAGCTGCACCTTTATCTGACCAGGTTTCATAAAATTAGTAGTACCTTTTTAAGGTACAACATAGGGAGGCATACAGCCCACGTGATGTAAAGCAGTTACCGTAACTTAGGAACATTAGCAATACAATGAGTTTCGTTCGCACGTTGCATACCAATAGTGTAACCCCTCAGGATCCTACTGGTAACCTAATTCAGTCGTAGCAACATACTGTACCTGAAGACAGTTGTTATTTGACTATTTCGTTTAACCACTACGTGTCGTTGTTTGTGTCTGCTTTACGATCTAATGTAGCCTCACCCTAAGTATCAAGGATGCTTATTTCAACGTAGCGGCATTGATCGCCAATGTACCCCTCATAGTAATTGAATTGTCTCTGTCCCTTATCTAGCCTGTCGGCAGTAATTTATATCGATTTAGCATTCCTATTTGCATGCTAGATCGCTCGCTATTTAAATGATCGTGGAACTTGATCAACTCCTTTTTTTTCCATAACGTCATAGTCTTGATACGAATTGATTAATGAAGTAGAATCAATGATTCGACGTCCCAGCTGATCAACTGAGTTGGACACTTGTCTAGATTGTGCTACTGGTTACGACTGCATCAACTTTTAAAGTGATCAGCAGTAACTATAAAGCAAATTAATTTTTCATCATGGAAAAATCATCAGTTGAGCGTAGCGGAGTGGTTACCAATACTGCTCTAGCTCCTAGGCACGTGGGTTTGATTTCCACACAGGGCAGACATTTGTATTTTAAACAAAGTCGGTCGTTTGTTTTATTCGGGGTATTTTAAAGCGAGTTAGGGCACATCAAACAAGCCCGTCTATTGTAGTAACTCCACTTCCTAGAAAACCGTAGCCAAATGCAAATTCCTTGGAATATTGTTGTAGCAGAACTACAACAATATTCCAAGGAGTTTGCATTTGGCTACGGTTTTCGAGCTAGAGGGTTCGGCAAGCTTCTAAGGATTTTTTGTAGTTAGCAGTAGAGCAAAACGCGAGCAATAGAAAGCGCCGCCATTTTGAGATCCTTTCGCTGCATAACACAATTTCTTTTTTAGTATAACTTACTTTCGCTTCCCTCAAATATTCACTAAATAAGTATCATGACAACCGGATCACAATTGACGAAGATATCATGTGAAAAATCTGCTACTACACACAGGTGAATTTGGGTTTTCAAGTCTCTGAAAAAACTGTACACGCTTCATTACTGCAAAATATCATTTAATAAATCATTTAAATAATCATTTAAATCGGTCTACAATTAGCGGAGTTAACCGTAACATACCTATAACAAAAAATCTGTCGAATTGAGAACCTCCTTCTCTTGAAGTCGGGCAAAACAGAGACAATCGCCTGAATGACAGACTTTGTACAGCTCTCGTCTAGTCTTTGGCTTCGTTATCATTCTGAATACAATTTAGTCTTAGGTACATTCACATTACAAGCTCACTGCTTACCGTAATGGTACATTGAGATTTTTTTACAGTTTTATGTACTATTCCACTGTGTCTTTTAAAAACCTTTTACAAAATACTGTCTGCCGCTTTGATGTTCGATATCCAATTATAAATGGCATATATGATTACGTCAACAATTTTAATGGCATATGACCTTTGGGTTGTGAAAATAACTGCCAAACAATACAATCAAGCGACTTGACAAATATTAAATTTAATTTGTCATTTAATGTGTAAAAGAAGAAACTTGCATAGTTTTCGATGGTACTTTTGCTCTTTTTGAGTCTAGGTTCGCTAAAATACCTTTTTGAGTATATAAACTATTAAACATGTTAATTGCTTAATGTGCAGAGCTCACTTTATCTAAATTTCAAAACAATGAATGCAATTACTAAGTATTTACTAAAATCAAACTTGGTTACAACAAATAAAGGGTGGTGATCAAGCATTAGTATTGATTGATAAGCAATTTATTGTAACCTATTAATGCTGAAAACTACAGTAATATTTTGAGGAATATTTAGTGAGAACTAAAAAAAAAAACTAGAGAGATGTGTGACCACCATTTTTAAATGAAATAGTATTGTTTTTTATTCATTTACCATATATTTCCTTTTTCTTTTTTTATTCAACCGGAATTTCGTTAATGAACATTAGAATGTTTTCAAATTGTCAATTGATATTCCAATAAATTCATATCATTACTCTCACGAACTTGGTGGCGCAGTGGTTAATAACGCTACTTACACCACCACCACCAATGCTCTTGGGTTAGATTCCCACACAGAATAAACATTTGTGTGTATACCATGTTTGTTTGTCTTGGTTTGGGTGTTTTTAAGAAAGTAGCCCGTCTGGAAAAATACCTCCACCTCTTAGAAATCGTAGTCAAATAACAATTCCCTGGAGGGTTTTTGTGTTGCGAGTGAGGTCAACAGTAAGCTCCTAATTAGTGTTAGTAGCAGCTGTGGCATCGCGTTAGTGATACTTAATGTACTGCAAACATTCATAGGTTATGGTAATTGCTTTACATCAGGAGGGCCGTATGGTTATTTGCTTCCTGATGCTGTACAAAAAATGTCCGTATAGCAACCCAATAATAATGACGTCAAGTGATAAAAGTAAAAGTATATTAATTCATATGTTGAATCATTTTCGAGACAGTTCGTATATATGAAAAAGTTAAGGGCTAAGTGTTGATCCTTGACGAAAGCCAGTCTACATTAAAACCATTAGTAGTACATACTACCGACCGGACGCGTGTACCACAAATTAACTGCAGGTATTTTATACTTAAAAGCCCAACACAAGACCTCAGGAGGTGTCAGGTGGTATGCCTTTTCGAATCAAATTCGAACGCCATGTGCTAGTTTCTAACTGAATGCACTAACGTAGGTTATGTGTACCCTTTTAATATAAAACGCCGTAAGCACGCACCTGTGAATGGCGATTGATGGCTGCTTAGTCTGAAAGATGGCTTTTGAAGTGATGTTTAAGATGCAACAGAACTGTGAATAGGTGCCAATTTATAGCTAACGCGGGAAATATTTGAAGTTTAAAACGAGTCTTATAATATATACAACGTCGGGAGGCATAAAAGCATACGGCCTACCTAATCTAAAACGGCACCTCAGCCTGTGAACGCTTGCAATGCATTAAGTATTACTCGCGCGATCTCTGCTGCTAACAAGCAACTCCTTAGGAGCTTACTGGTGACCTCACTTACACGCAGGAATACAACAACCCTCCAGGGGGTTGTCATTGTTGGCTGCGACGTTTCCTCGTCTTTCTTCGCCCCTGTTTGGAGTCAGCGTATTTCGTACAATAATTTTGGTTTAAAATATATTTTCATTTCCAAATTTTTTCTTACAATATTAAGACATTATACAAATTTGAAACTGTTACTAAGTGATTACTAATTTTATGCCACCACTAATGCGATCTAGCCGATACCCAACAATTCGCTGCCATGAGCGCTATGGTCTGCGATTGTTAGTGATCTGCAACATTTTCCCAACAACATCAATCAAGAAATAAATGAATTATATTGAATTGATTTGAACGCTCCATAACTCAACCGACCTACCTAAAATTTCATTCGTTCAAATAGTAGCTGCATTAGTTAGCGTAGTAATATACTGTTCCCCCACAGTATAATCTGAGAACCAGATACCTGACCCCCCAAGATGATGCTGCTGTGATCAACATTTTACCAACACAGGCCGCAAGGTGCTGCAGGAATAGCAGAGACTAATCAAATTCCAAGAACTGTCGCCGACATCACACTCCTCACACAATTTGGCCGAATTTTATTATTTATGTTATTGGGGGTCACTGAAACCTGCATCCCTGCAAAACACCATCCGCAACAGACAGTACATTTACTCGTGTTCAGCATCCGTAACAGGAAATGCATGCCCTCGCTGCCACTGCCGATTTGGCTGTTGCAACCGTCTCTGCGCATGTCCAGTTCCTGAAACTAAAGACTTTGCGACACGTGTTTCGCGTCTCGATGATACATCTTGGATGAGTAGATTTCTTCACGATGTTTTCCTTCACATACGAGCAAGTTATTACATAACTACAGTTTTAGAACCACATCAACCCTTACTCATCCTACTGCATGGATACGGGTCTCCCTTCAACTGAAGGAGTTTACAGCGTACACCACGCTGCTCAAACGCGGATTGGCGGAGGCCAGTGTTTTCCAGCCACCCGAGGGTCACTGACTTAGCTTAACGGCTGTCATCTATCGACAACAGCCGGGACCGACGGCTTAACGTGCCCTCCGAGCATGGAGAAACTCGAGAGAGAAACCCATCCATAGACAGCCTGCGGTCGACGTTGCGTGTTTCTGCGAATTCGAAACAAAACCAGTAGGTTAATAAATAGGCTGGCTATTTATTCACTAGGCTAACACTTCTCATATAATTAGAATAATATACTACAAGAATTAGCGGATCCTGGGTTCCGCAGCAAAAGCATAGGACGCGAGCGGAATTAACGCTCGGATGATGATGAGAACTACAAGAATTACTTATTTCCGTTATAGCAATACAAGAATTCTTCATAATGAGATTTCAATTATCTAGGCCCCGAGATTTTTTATTATTTAGGCTCCGCGGTGAAATACGAAATATTCAATTGAAATGATACTCCTACCTACTCTCACAAGTTTCGTTAATCCATGTATCAGGCGAACAAAGCTTTTACCAAAAGTTACTACGTCATAAATAGCGCATTAGTTCTTAACCATAAAATCCCGTAGCAATGCGTTTAGTTCCACACATCGTCCATTACTATTCTAGTGTGAGATATAAACAGTAGGTCGCCCATAAAGTGCGCATTGGATGCATTCCACGACTTCTCAGATCGTAAAGATCGCGCAGACGGCGGATAAACTACGCTGACTTGTAATAGGTGCTTAGAAGGTGCTTTTATAAAATTATAGTACGGGTTACTGTAGTTCAGATTTGCGTTGTATAAACGGACTTCGAAATTATAAGTACTTCTTAAGCGAGACCATCTTAAATACTTTGGTGCTTTCGCTACCGATTAGTTCATGCGAACTAGTGCCGGCCGGCACACACGTACTCCCGTTAGTAGATTCTTGCCGCCCCTGCCACGGCTGCTACGGTCGTCTCTGCGAGTGTTCGCAATCTGAGATATGAACCGCATGCATCCGCCACCGTTGCATTGAAGAAATGTTGTATGTTACTCTAACGACTAACATCTACAGCGCCTGAGGATGCCTCGTGGAGAGGCGAAACACGTGTCGCAGAGACGACCGGAGCAGCCAGGGCTGCAACGGTGGCGGGAGCATGCGGTTTATATTGAAGATGGTGAACACTCGCAAAGGCGACCGCACCAGCCATGGCAGCGGTGGCATGCATACGCTGGTGTAACGGTAGTGGATGCTGCGCTACCGAGCTCATTACTCTGCCTATGAACGCTTGCAATATAAGAAGTATTGGTTGCGTGTCGCCACCTCTGCAGCTAACACGGCAACTCCTTAGGAGCTTACTGGCAAGCTCACTTACTTGCACGAACACATCAACTCTGCAGGAAATTATTATTTGACTGCGATTTTCTGAGAGGTGTAGATACTTCCCCAGTTAGGCTGTTTTGATGAAACCTACGTCTCTTAATGGGTCCGATAGCAACAATACAATTGGCATAATAACAACTTAGATTGTTATAGTCGTGGGTATATAAAATTTTATTTTGTACTATATTCATTGGATCTTCACCCAAATTAGGTTATTGAAAAATTTTATTTGAATGAAAGCTAAGAATTTTATAACCTAATTTATAACCTAATTAAATTTACAAAATAAAAAAAAACATGCATATTAATAATTTAATAAGGGCTTGTCCCATTTTCATAAACTAACGAACGTGATAATTTGAGATAAAACAAATTTCTGTACAACTCGGGGGACGAGTATACATACCAAGTTCGCACGATATGAAGCTATAGTATGAAGTATAGTCTACAAAAAGTCTAAACATATTTGATACTTACAGCATTCTGATGTTTCAAATTTTCTTTTTTATAACACGATATCACCTTGGCTTGTTTATTTAAACATTCTGGAACTGGAATTTTTATATCAGTTTTATTTACGTAAAATATAGTATGTTTTCATATTGACTGTGCTTTTATTTTTGTTTTCGACCAAATGATCCCCATTTTATACTTAAATAGTAACAAAATCAACTATAAGACCAGAAAATTGCTCTTTCAAGAAGCTGAGACTATTAAAATATAGTAATATCATAATCTCAAATCATTAATAAACATAATCCAATTATACCTTCCGTTTTATATGAACATTATTCCTTAACAGGGTAATGGAAATTGCAATGAAGATCGTTTATAAATAGCATAAAGAATCACCTCAGATACAGACCGCGGCAAATAAAATGTGTATCGAATCTAATCGAAAGGGGTATCACACACCCTTGTGTACTACAAATGTTTAATAAAAAAATTATATACTTCATTTACTACTAAACTGATGAAACCATTTTCTCATTGTCAAAAGTAATTATCGTGAACTCAATTTGTATTTAAAAACTGCTTCGAGACTGTATTTAGTACAGATCGCAATCCTTAACTGATTTTAATAACTCTATTTTAATCGATTGAAAAACTGTCACAATTAGCACTTCATTGCTTTTCAGAATAACACCTCACATGGATTAATTGTTATGAAAATGTATCGCAACTAAGTTAATTAAGTTGAAGCAGCTCGAAAGGAGAATCATCTCTACCTTACAGAATACTGGTATTTCTACTTTCTTTTTATTTGTGTGCAGTCCTATACTAACATGCCCCAATCGCCATACACTGTCGGATCTCATTTGGTATTGTGGGCGTAAATGGCAAGCGACTGCGTAACAGACGGCCGGCGTGAGCGTTATTTTTATTCATAAATCAAAATAATGAAGAGTTCATTTTATTTCACAGTTGAAAGGTTCGTGAAAACGAGTTAAATCATCCAGAGAGTGAGAAAACTTGCAGAGTTAGCATTGGGGCAGCAACGCATTTGCGAGAATTCTCATCTAGAAAACTATGCGTGTATGCTGCAGTACGCTATGGTTATCGTTTCGCATTCGGACGGCATGCTTGTTTGTAACGTAATAAAAAAAAAATGTTCCAATTTCCTATGCGCCAATATATTTGCAATTGACTGTACACACTTACTAGTTACAAACTCAGCCAGTTAATTTGTTTCTAATCTAAAATGTAATGAGCTCCCTTTATGCACCCGCGTGATTCACGGAGTCAAAAAAAAAACGAGACCTCTAATTGGTTGAATTCCTGAATGACTTGTCGTTTGTTGGCTGTTCAGAGTAACTTTGGGCAGATAAGGGGCATATACACGAGCAAAAATAAAATTTTAATGAATTATAATTGAAACTGAAAACGGTAGCTGTAATTTTAACGTTGGTAGTTTTTTTATGACATATTTGTCTGTCTGTCTATACAATGTTGCTAGTTGCCGGTCATTTGTACGACGAGCTCGGAGGCGCAGTGGTAGAACGCGCTGTTACGCTACTTTGACACCAACGCTCGTGGGTTCGATTCCCACACAGTACAAACATTTGTGTGCATGAACATGTCTGTTTGTCTTGGTCTGGGTATTTTCTATGTATAATAAGTATGTATTTACAAAAAAAAAATGTATTTACGTATGTTTATCAGTTGTCTAGTACCCATAACACAAGCTTCGCTTACTTTGGGGCTAGATGGCGCTGTGTAATTTGTTCGAAAATATTTATTTATTATTATTTATTATTTGCTCTATTGGCTAATGTTAGACTTATTTTATGGGATATACAAATTTCACGTTTCGAAGGTGCATAAAGAACTACATGTCAGATTACATAGAACATCTAAACTAGCTAGAGCTAAATTACTTCAAGTTATACCCTTTGTTTTAAATAAGGTCCATCAGATTGAATCGGATCCCAGCACCGATGGAGTTGTGAATGTTGCGCCCCATAACTAAGTTTGCTGTAACTGCGCTGGTTAGAGAAAAATTAACTTTAGTCATTCTTACTGGAATCTAATCTAAATTTGAAAAACTCAACTCTGATCCCATCATAACGTATCATCAATAGTTTTCGTAGCGCACGCCAAATAATGACTTTTGTAGCCAATTTTTTGATACATTGGGTTACATTATTGTAAATTTCGTAGTGATCTCTAATTTTAGAAAATAAAATTTGCCTATGTTACCCGCTGATAATGTGGCTTTCTATATGTGATTATTTATAGACTTTATTACACTTAAACAAACATACAAAAATCAAATTATTTCTCTTTATAATATTAATGTAGATGTAGATATACTTATGCACACATACAACAATCCTCATATTTCCTTGTTCAAAAACTCACCTCAAAAAGAGAATTTAAAAATTGTGTTTTGCGAATTCAATCATGTCTTACTAACGTGCTTTATTTTTGTAATGTTAGACGATTAGACAATATTTATAAAAAATCGGCCAAGTGCGAGTCGGACTCGCGCATGAAGGGTTCCGTACCATTATCTATAAAAACGGCAAAAAAAAATCACGTTTGTTGTATGGGAGCCCCCCTTAAATATTTGTTTTATTTTAATTTAATTATTTATTCTTAAAGTGAATATATAATTAAATATTCTGTGAATATTTCAAGCGTCTACCTGTTGCCGTTATCAATATCGAGCAAAAATGATAAAAAAAAATCACGTTTGTTGTATGGGAGCCCCCTTAAATATTTATTTTATTCTATTTTTTAGTATTTGTTGTTATAGCGGCAATAGAAATACATCATCTGTGAAAATTTCAACTGTCTAACTATCACTGTTCATGAGATACAGCCTGGTGACAGACGGACGGACGGACGGACGGACGGACAGCGGAGCCTCAGTAATAGGGTTCCGTTTTACCCTTTGGGTACGGAACCCTAAAAAGAAAACTTCATAATCTCTATGCCGTCGCAGTGTGCATCAGTTTAATCCAGTGGCACTCAACGTTTTCTGATCAGAGACCAATTTTATTGCTTTTGCTGTTAGTAAGTTCAAGGACCGAGTCATTTAGCGCTCGGTTTTCACTGCCAGTAGGCAGGCAAGAGATTTGACGTGAAGTAATAGAAAGATAGTGACCATAAACCATTAGACTGCGCATGATGTTACCCCGCGCTCACATAACATTATGTATTAGCCTAAATATCACGTTTCGTCAAAATTTAGTGAAAATGTTAAAAGCAGGAATAGACTGCGTATAACGGATTGCTTAGACTAGTAAATCTATTGTTGTAACCTGTATTGAATATAATTTTTCTACGTTTCATATGTATGTTTCTAAAGAGAGATAGGGTACATCAAAGCAGCCCGTTTGTGGAGATACCTCTTAATGCACAGAAAACCGCTGCGAAATAACAACTCCCTGACGGGTTGTTATGTTACTGCGTATGAGTCAAGTTACCAGTAAGTTCCTAAGGAGTTGCAGTGTTAGCAGGAGAGGTTACCCGCGTGAATGATACTCAATGTATTACAAGCGTTCACAGGCTATGGTTACCCCTTTACATCAAGTGGGCCATAAGCTTAAATGCCTTCCGACGTTGTATAAAAAAATGTATTTACAAAAAATAAACGTATTTACATGTTTACAAGTTGTCTACTAACCTTAGCACACGCATTGCTAAGTTTGAGACTAGATGGCGCTGTGTTTTTTTAATTATACAACGTCGAAAGGCATAGAAGCATACGGCCCATATGTAAAGCGGTTACCGTAGCCTATGAATGCTTGTAATATATTAAGTACTAGCTGAAGCCCGCGGCTTCGCACGCATGAGATTTGAGCTTTTAGTAACCTTTATTTGTCTGTAGACCTGAAATTCTTTCTGTTAAAAAAGA
Source organism: Pyralis farinalis (assembly GCA_947507595.1). Classification (NCBI taxonomy): domain Eukaryota; kingdom Metazoa; phylum Arthropoda; class Insecta; order Lepidoptera; family Pyralidae; genus Pyralis; species Pyralis farinalis. Next base: position 6,151,187 of record OX382269.1, on the reverse strand, counting down.
AAATGAAGTTCAGGGTCGTAGATGCAACCATAGAGCGATTCAAATTTCATACAGCGGCGCCATCTATTGACCTTTACGGGACGGAACGTATATTTATTTTATTTTTATTACATAAAAGATGCGTAGTTATTTTATGTCACAAAAATACGTATTCTATGAAAATAATAAAAATAAAATTGCAAAGTCCCCCGAAGGGGATGATATTTCCCCCTAATTTTAACAGTTTTTCATTTTTTACGCAGGAACCCTAAGTATTTACGGGATAAAAAGTACCCTATATTCTGCTCAAAACAGTCCACTACATATCAGTGAATCCCGTCAAAAGCGGTTCAGCCATTTCGAAGATTAGCCCGGACATACAAATGACAGACGGATAGACAGACAGACAAAAAAGTTAAAAATGCGTATTTAGGCTTTGGTAACGTGAAAATAATAATATGAGCTTAAGATAAAGGCTTTATTTTGAAATCACAGACCGACACTTCAATTTTATTTATATGTATGTGCGATGGCTCCTCTGCTGCTAACACAGCAACTCCTTAGGAGCTTACTGGTGACCTCACGCACACGCAAAAACACGACAACCCTCTAGACAGTTTTCTGTGAGTTGGAGGTACTTCACTAGACGGGCTGCTTTGATGCGCCCTACCTCTCTTAAAGTACCTCTTGTGTAATTTGCCCAACAATATTTATTAACTACCAAGTTAAACTTGGTCAAATTTTTGTCTAGATTTTTACATCCTGTTATTACTTATTAGATTCGCCTACAATGTAGCCATGGGAAAAAACACTGGATCGATTGTTTACTGTCACTGACATCTGGCTTAACCAGTTTTTATCATCAAGCGACGTCGGATATTGAATTTTTATGCGCAAACTTACGCGATAGAAGTATTCAACTTAATGTGGGTATTTATTAGGGTTCCGTACCTCAAAAGAAATAAATCACTGTCTTTTCTCAAGGACGTGTGGAGCTATCTTGCTGAAATTAATATCAGATACTCAGGTCTGTAATCCCTTCGAGCAGTGAAAAAAATCAAACTTTTAAGTCATTGCGATACGGTGCAGATACGTTGTTTATGACGCATATTTTGACACTCGAATCAAAATTATAGGATACTTCCTGTTGACCTAGAATCCTGAAATTTGCTAAAAAGCAATGTCATGTAGCACAGGTAAAGGGAAAAATACGAAAACCGTAAATTTGTTGCAAAAATAATTTCTGAATGTTTTACGGAACCCCCGGTGCGCGTGTCGGACTCGCAGCACTGACAGCTTTTTTATTAAATAGATGATTTGATATTAAACTGGTAACAGACATTCGAACTTATCGAAGAAGCAACCAATCTGGAGTGATATTCCCCGATTTGTTGCTAACGGGATGTGTTAATTTTCAGAATTGGAGCTCAAGACAAGGAGAGAATTTTTGTATTCAATGGTTCTGTACAACATTTGCCACAACAAGTATAATTGTACCAATTTGTGTCGGCAAATAATATATCCACATTAGAATCGTCTGTTTATGCCTAACTGTGAATCAAACGCAGGCAAGCATGCTCCTCTCACTAGGGTAATGAAGTTTTATAACGAACTAACACTTGCTCTTAATAGATATGAAGCTGTCTATGTTTAAAAACAAAAATATACTGGATTCCTGAAGTAAAAGTTTTATTTACTATCGCTTTGTTTAGGTTTGTGGTAAAATTGTTTTTACTTTATTTGTGGATAGAGTTGTTGATTACACAATTACTGATATTTATTCCACATTATACGAATTTGTTAATTAAGTATTGTGTTATTGTTTTATATCCAAGTAAATAAAATAAAACAGAAGACAAACTGTAATAGTGACGTCTACCTACGTTTTTTTTTTTCGCTCTCTGGCAGCACTGAAACTAGTTCTTCAAATTTACTACTCCCTATAATATAATTAAATTTTAATATTTATTTGCCCATTTTATCTATTTCATTTATTTAATTGACTTCGTAAATAGTGTACAAATGTTTTTGTAAAGAATAATCAGTATTTGAACATAATTTATCGAAATTGTGCGATCCAACTGTCATAAACTCAAAGTTCATATCGTAACGTTTACTTTCGATTTTAGTTTTCTTGTGAAAGATTGTTTTTTACTGTTAATTCATGCGCATTGGTAAGTTTTATTGATCTATTATTTCCTTCTTCTATATAGACAACAAAACAAAGTACCGCGATTGCTTATATTATACAAACCTGTTACGTACTTAAGTCGTTCATAGCTCTCAATAAAATTATACCCTATAAAACAGAATATTATCATTGTTTTAATGTTAAGTATTAGTATAGAGAAAATACCTTAGAATAGTTCATACATTATAACTTAGTGCTTAAATTTTCATACAATAACAGCTGATCGTTGTGATAAGAGGTCAATGCTCACGAACAATATAAACAACATCAAACCTGAGGGTTGTTACTATAGCTTTGAGAACATATTTACACAGCCCAACATTACACTAGCTCACTGATTTAGTGAGCGACGTCCATACACACACAGGCCCTGCTTTTGTCTCTTTTCACTTAACAATTAGTTGAAGTGGAATTGTATAATTGAATTAGTTAGTTCCTGAGCAACTTCTTACGGGAGTTATAGCATAAACAGTATATTAAATAGTTAAGTACTCCTTGTAAATAATTACTCATTACTGCATAAAGTACATGGGTTTATATAGTTGCCATTAGTGAATTAGCCTTAAAATATAGTATACAATAACCTAATCTGTATCATTCTAATTAGGTACACCTTCCTTATTTATTTATTTATTTTTTAACTAAACGGTTTGAGGTGAAAATGATGCTGACTAGAAAGGCAATGGCTGAGGCACGCTATGAAGAGTTAAATGACAGGTATTTAAATGCTTTAAAAGATGTTAAAAATTCAGAGCTACGATACAAAGAATTAAATAATAAATTTTTATTAACTTTAAAAGACTTAAAGAAATATAAGGAATTGTCAGAGAAATTGCAAAATGAGCGAGATGACAATGAGTTGGAAGCACTGTCAATTATTAAAAGTAATACGATACTTAAGGAAAAGATAGTTAAAATTAATTTAGAGTTAGATAATGCTTTGCAAGAAAATAATACATTGCAGTCTTTGGTAGGTAGTTTTGATCAATGTAGGGTCGAGTTTGAGACCACTCTAGAACGGAATATTCAGCTAGAAACCAAACTGAAACAGGCACTAAGCACAATTGATCAGCTGGAATGTTCCCATCAGGAGTCAACAGTTGTTCATTCCCAGTCGTTATTCGATGAATTGCTAGATAGCGCTCCAAACTTAGTTACTGCTTCTGCCATCTCAAACACGAATGATCCACCATCACTGACAATTGACTTAACCTGTGATGAGTCTGTAGTATCTAATACACAGGATAAACATGCTAGTGTATGTACAATAGAATTTAATAGTAATAATAGGGAATATAAAAACATCATTCAAGACCTGCAATCTGAGATCCAAACCCTTAATATTTCTTTAGATTTAATGACTAAAAAATATGAGGATGCTCAAAGAGATATTGAAGAATACTGTGTAGGTATGGATAGATTAATAGCAGACTTGAGAGAAAATGAACAAAAATTATCGTCTCTTAGTAACTTGTACAATAGGAATGAATTAACCCGAACTCCGATGAAATGTTCACAGGTAACTCAATCCTCGAAACTATGTCAAGTACATAGCCACAATGTGAATGAGGCCATTAATAGTAGTGCTTTTCAACAGATGTCATCATCATTAAATAATAATAGCGAAAATAATAACTCCAACATAATAATGTATAGTGATGAAATAGGTAAAAACATGGGCCAATTATTATTACAAAAATCAGGAAAACTGGTTACCAATTATTGTTTGCCTGGAGCCAGTTTCACTCAAATAGTAGATAGAATAATTAAGAGGGATTACCACCCCAACACAACTTTAATTGTTTTTATTGGGAGGAGAGGAAATTTAAATAAACATATAATGATTAAATATTTTAATATGTTACAACAGATAAATGTGGGAAAAGTGTTTTTATTTACTTTCCCATACAGTCAATTGTTGCCAGAGGCGGAAAATGCATCTAGGTATAGATTAAATGATAAAATGCATACATTGACATTATATGATGACAAATTTCATATACTTGACATAAATATATTTAATAATAAATATTATAATTTGACAGAAGATAAATTTAATCTTAGCAATTTTTATAAAAGACAAATAGCAGATTCGCTATCATATTGTTTTATGAAACCAGCCAAAAGTTTGGCTAACAACCCTGCTTCTTTTGAGCAGTTAGATAATTTGACATTAAGTAATGGTACCTTGGAAGGTATTCCAAATTCTTTAAATTAGGTTACAAGACAATAGAGTTTTACTCTGGCAATGTAAATAGTAATAATAACAACATTAAAAACGGAACTAAAAGTAATAATAATACTATATCCCCATCAATTGTAAAGTGTCAAGAATATAGAAAGAATAATAATTGTATCAACCTGGTGCACCAAAACATTCAGGGGATGATAGGAAAGGAGTTAGAATTGGAGTTGTTTATGAATTGTAGCAATATTGATATTTTATGTCTAACTGAGCACTGGCTAAAACCCCATCAATTCATTTTCAGCTTCAATAACCACCAGGTTGCAAGCTCATTCATCAGAGATAACTGTATACATGGTGGCTCCTTAATATTATTAAATAAGTTGCTTAAATTTAAAGAAAGGGGTGACATTGTGAGCCTCTCTGTTGAGCGAGTTGTAGAGATTTCATGCATTGAATTGGAACGATTCATTGTTATGAACCTGTATAAACCTCCTAGCACGCCCTTTGAAACATTTTCAAATATCATGGAGGATGCCTTAAATAAATTATCTAATAGCCATAAAACTGTTATAATTTGTGGAGACTTTAATATAAATATCTTGGAGAAAAATACTGTTACCTACAACTTTTTAAATTTATTTAAATCATACAATTTGCATCATATTTTTACAGAGCCAACAAGAGTAACTGCTACAAGTGCTACATGTATTGATAACATATTTAGCACTGTAAAACCTTTGTATCAATGTATAATTAATAAAGTTCAGTCAGACCATTCAGGTCAGTTGGTTTCATTTCCAAATTCTTCAAAAATACAAAGAAAGCAAATAAATTATGTACCATTTACTAAAAGCCGCTTAGAAAGATTTAAGTCTAATATAGCAGAAAAAATTGTATTGTTGCCCTGTCACGGTACTCCGGACCACTTGTACAGCTCGTTATTTAGCTTAATCACTAGTGAATTTAATACAATCTTTACTCCAAAACGACTGTCTGTAAGTGACCGTATGACATTCAGTGATTGGGCAACTCCTGGTATTTACAAAAGTCGGAATAAATTGTATGAACTTTATGAAGAAAGGACCTGTAATCACAATCCGACTTTTCAAGAACTTGTAAAAAAAAATCGGCCAAGTGCGAGTCGGACTCGAGCACGAAGGGTTCCGTACCATTATCTATAAAAAAGGCAAAAAAAATCACGTTTGTTGTATGGGAGCCCCCTTAAATATTTATTTTATTCTATTTTTTAGTATTTGTTGTTATAGCGGCAACAGAAATACATAATCTGTGAAAATTTCAACTGTCTAGCTATCACGGTTCATGAGATACAGCCTGGTGACAGACGGACGGACGGACGGACGGACGGACGGACGGACGGACGGACGGACGGACGGACGGACGGACAGCGGAGCCTCAGTAATAGGGTTCCGTTTTACCCTTTGGGTACGGAACCCTAATTATGCCAAAATATTTAAACGAGCCTGTTCCAATGCTAAGTCTATATATTTAAAAAATAAAATTAATGGTTCAACAAATATTATTAAATCTGTTTGGGATATGATAAATAATGAGACGGGTAGAGCGAAAGTACGTAGTCGAGACTTTCGGTTAAAGATAAATGATGTAGATATCAAAAATGATGTAGAAATTGCGACTGAGTTTGAAAAATATTTTTCTAACATTCCTCTTATTACTACGAGAAATCTTATGTCTTCTTCTATATCTGCTGAACTGGTTCTCAAACAGAGCGTGGTAGAATGCGACACAATATTTGAATTTTCAGCGGTAAGCCCAAAAGATGTTTTGAACGCTTTTAAATCAATAAATATGAAAAACACTAAAGATCTGTGGGGTCTATCTGTCAAAACCATTTCTTCTATTATTATTTCAATCGCTCCACAATTAGCTACAATTTTCAATTGTTGTGTGGCATCTGGTGTATTTCCTGACTTGATGAAACATAGTAAAATCATTCCATTATTTAAATCTGGTGATAGTTCGGACCCTTCGAATTTTCGACCTGTTTCCATACTGCCCATTCTCAGTAAAATTTTTGAAAAACTAATGCTTAGCCAGTTGCTCAGACATTTCAATGCACATAATTTGCTTCATAGGAAACAGTTCGGATTTACGAGAGGTTGTTCAACTATAGACGCAGGGATTCATTTGCTTAAAAGTATATTCGCGGCATGGGAGGGTTCGCAAGATGCCTTGGGAATTTTTTGTGATCTCTCTAAAGCGTTTGACTGCGTGCACCATGACACTCTTGTCAGAAAATTACACCACTACGGTATCAGTAACAAGGCTCTCGAACTTCTGTCTTCTTATCTGGGCAATAGGATACAGAAGGTCGATGTTAATGGTAAAAGATCTTCGGGGTCCCCTGTAGTTATGGGAGTCCCACAGGGGTCAATTCTAGGTCCATTCTTATTTTTAGTTTATATAAATGACTTACCTTATTATGTAAGGGATAAACATGAGATTGTATTGTTTGCGGATGATACCTCTTTGACATTCAAAATTAATAGACAATTAGGTAATTATGACGAAGTTAACGATGCTCTCTCTAAAGTTATTCATTGGTTTAGTGTTAATAATCTGCTTTTAAACGATAAAAAGACTAAAGTAATTAAGTTCTCAACACCTAATGTAAGACAGGTGGCTACCAATGTACATGTTAATGGAACTAATTTAGCCCCTGTGGAGACAACTGTGTTCTTGGGTATAACAATTGACTCCAGACTACAATGGGGCCCACAAATTGAAAAATTATCAGGAAAACTAAGTTCTGCAGCCTATGCAGTGAAAACTATTAGACGGCTCACTGATATTGATACGGCTAGAATAGTTTATTTCAGCTACTTTCATAGTATTATGTCATATGGAATTCTTCTTTGGGGTAACTCCGCGGACATTAACACCATCTTTTTATTGCAAAAGAGAGCCATAAGAGCTATCTACAAACTTGGTCCCCGGGAGAGCCTTAGAGAAAAATTCAAAGAAATAAATATTTTAACAGTCGCATCGCAATATATCTATGAAAATCTTTTGTATGTCCATAAAAACATAGACTCATTTTGTAAAAAGAGTGATACTCATAGCATAAATACTAGATATAAGCATAATCTTGTGTTACATGCAAGCCGTCTCCACAAAATAAGTAATTCTTTTATGGGGCAATGTATACGGTTCTATAACAAACTTCCCAGCAATATAAGAGAATTGTCAATAAACAAATTTAAAACTACTATTAAAGCCAAATTGTGTAGCAGGGCATATTATAAAGTATCTGACTATATTAATGATAAAAATGCCTGGGAGTGAGTCGATCCAATTATAATGTAATTAATAAAATATGTAAATTTGTTTGGACACCAAAAGAGGGATGCCTGAGTTTATTGGCAGTATTTTTATCAGTGCTCACCTAGTCATAAACTGCACGGTAGGGAAAAAATTGTGACGATTCCAAACAAATGTAGCCATTTTTACGGAATAAAAAGATTTTGACTTTGACTTTGACTTTGACTTTGACTACGCAGGTACGCCCACGTCTTATGAAAACTGGGAAGTTGCGCGGGGATCAAATGCTAGACTGCAACCGGATTCTGGTAGAAGGAGTAGGCCCAAGAAGTGCCGATATGATGACGTGATTGATGGCATGCGTTCGAATGGTCACACTACAGGGAGGAGTAAAAACTGGAAAGTGGACCCTGGACTCCGAAGAGAAAGCTTAGAACGCGACCGGGTTTAATGATGATGATGATATGCCTTTAATAAGAAATCTGAAATGAACATTTGTATATTAATGGAAACTTGCGACGTCGTGATGTTGACTCTCCAAAAAATCCTATCTAATAACTTGAGCTGTAGTAATATTTATTACTATTTTCCAAACACAATCGACAATATGCATTCTATATATTGATGACGATCGTTAAGAGATACCAGTAGGCCGATTCTACTAAAAAACTGCAACTGCACTGCAGCGCGGGGTGTGTTAAAATGCGTACATTTTGACGTTTCGTTAAAATATATTTAAGAAATAAAATTAATGGTTCAACAAATATTATTAAATCTGTTTGGAATATGATAAATAATGAGACGGGTAAAGCGAAAGTACGTAGTCGAGACTTTCAGTTAAAGATAAATGATATAGATATCAAAAATGATGTAGAAATTGCGACTGAGTTTGAAAAATATTTTTCTAACATTCCTCTTATTACTACGAGAAATCTTAGGTCTTCTTCTATAGCTGCTGAACTCGTTCTCAAACACAGCGTGGTAGAATGCGACACAATATTTGAATTTTCAGCTGTAAGCCCAAAAGATGTTTTGAACGCTTTGAAATCAATAAATATGAAAAACACTAAAGATCTGTGGGGTCTATCTGTCAAAACCATATCTTCTATTATTATTTCAATCGCTCCACATTTAGCTACAATTTTCAATTGTTGTGTGGCATCTAGTGTATTTCCTGACTTGATGAAACATAGTAAAATCATTCCATTATTTAAATCTGGTGATAGTTCGGACCCTTCGAATTTTCGACCTGTTTCCATACTGCCCATTCTCAGTAAAATTTTTGAAAAACTAATGCTTAGCCAGTTGCTCAGACATTTTAATACACATAATTTGCTTCATAGGAGACAGTTTGGATTTACGAGAGGTTGTTCAACTATAGACGCAGGGATTCATTTGCTTAAAAGTATATTCGCGGCATGGGAAGGTTCGCAAGATGCCTTGGGAATTTTCTGTGATCTGTCTAAAGCGTTTGACTGCGTGCACCATGACACTCTTGTCAGAAAATTACACCACTACGGTATCAGGAACAAGGCTCTCGAACTTCTGTCTTCTTATCTGGGCAATAGGATACAGAAGGTCGATGTTAATGGTAAAAGATCTTCGGGGTCCCCTGTAGTCATGGGAGTCCCACAGGGGTCAATTCTAGGTCCATTCTTATTTTTAGTATATATAAATGACTTACCTTATTATGTAAAGGATAAACATGAGATTGTATTGTTTGCGGATGATACCTCTTTGACATTCAAAATTAATAGACAGTTAGGTAATTATGACGAAGTTAACGATGCTCTCTCTAAAGTTATGCATTGGTTTAATGTTAATAATCTGGTTTTAAATGATAAAAAGACTAAAGTAATTAAGTTCTCAACACCTAATGTAAGACAGGTGACTACCAATGTACATGTTAATGGAACTAATTTAGCCCCTGTGGAGACAACTGTGTTCTTGGGTATAACAATTGACTCCAAACTACAATGGGGCCCACAAATTGAAAAATTATCAGGAAAACTAAGTTCTGCAGCCTATGCAGTGAAAACTATTAGACGGCTCACTGATGTTGATACGGCTAGAATAGTTTATTTCAGCTACTTTTATAGTATTATGTCATACGGAATTCTTCTTTGGGGTAACTCCGCGGACATTAACACCATCTTTTTATTGCAAAAGAGAGCCATAAGAGCTATCTACAAACTTGGTCCCCGTGAGAGCCTTAGAGAAAAATTCAAAGAAATAAATATTCTAACAGTCGCATCGCAATATATCTATGAAAATCTTTTGTATGTCCATAAAAACATAGACTCATTTTGTAAAAAGAGTGATACTCATAACATAAATACTAGATATAAGCATAATCTTGTGTTACATGCAAGCCGTCTCCACAAAATAAGTAATTCTTTTATGGGGCAATGTATACGGTTCTATAACAAACTTCCCAGCAATATAAGAGAATTGTCAATAAACAAGTTTAAAACTACTATTAAAGCCAAATTGTGTAGCAGGGCATATTATAAAGTATCTGACTATATTAATGATAAAAATGCCTGGGATTGAGTCGATCCAATTATAATGTAATTAATAAATTATGTAAATTTGTTTGGATACCAAAAGAGGGATGCCTGAGTTTTTTGGCAGTATTTTTATCAGTGCTCACCTAGTCATGAACTGCACGGTAGGGAAAAAAATTGTGACGATTCCAAACAAACAAATACAAATGTAGCCATTTTTACGGAATAAAAAGATTTTGACTTTGACTTTGAAACGTCGCTGCTGTCAGATCGCTTGAAGAAACGTCAAAATGTACACATTTTGACACACGCCACGCTGCAGTGCAGTTGCAGTTTTTTAGTAGAATCGGACTAAAGGTTAGAATCAGGGATATCTTGTGATCCGAATGTCCACAAGGTACGGTAAACGCTTCGCATCAGGCAGACTTTACACTTCTCTGCAGCCCGTGTACTTAGTATAAAAGAACCACGAATGATCGATCTTAATGTCCCATACAACGACATTGACAAAGTTTCTTTGTCTGCAGGTCTGATCCTTGATCAAAATGCAAGCATATGCGTGTATGTAAGGCTGCGAAATTGCAAATTAATATTAAATGATAATAACGTCACGGGATATTACGCAAGCCTGTCCCCTGTGAGCCATCTACATTAAAATTATTAATACATTTAAAGTAAACCGTCAAGTGTGAACTCGACTTGTGCTAAAGTTCCGTAGGTCCATCGTGCTTATTAAAAACTATTAAATATCGGATTAATTAATACTGAATCAAATTATCGTATAAAATTGAGCGGAAAGCCTTCTCATAGCACAGGATATCCTAGTTTTGACAGGATAGGGCTTAATAGTTAACGTAGAAATACAATTGGCTACCAAAAAAAGTATAATACTGCACTGTTATATTTGAGGTTTTGGGTACTTTTGTTTTGGCCCTTTTTCAACACATTACCAATTTGATCTCTATGTGTACGTCTAGGGCGGCCCCTCCATTGACTCTTGCCCACACTTCTTTCGTAACTCTTTTGTCATTCTTTCTAAATGACCAAACCGTCTCAGCATAACCTTTTCAATTTTTGTCACTACATCATCTTTCACTCACGAAGTTCGTATCGTGCTATTTTTTACTCTATCAGCCATTTTCACTTCACAGATACTCCTCAGCGCTCTCATTTCTACGGCGTTCACCCTGCTTACCTGCTTCTTCTGCCCATGTTTCACTGCCGTACATCAATGTTGTCGTTAATACACCCTGAATGATAGCAAGGCGAGCTTTGCTCGATATGTTATCGCTTGAAGTACATAAAGTACCCAAAACCGAAGAGCATGCATGAAGAGGTTGATGAGTGTGGAAGAAGCGAGAGGGGTATGTTTGGATCGGTGCACTTGGCGTTATAAAGTCTCTGCCTACCCCAGTGGGAAACAGGCGTGATGATGTATTTATGTATGTATGTAGTATTTGAAATATTGTTTAATGTATAAGAACAATAAAAAAAATATTGTTATTATTTCAATAGTCAAGAGGTTCTAAGATGGATCAGTGATAGGCCAGTGGATAAAGATCGCGGTTTGAATCCTGGTTGGGTCATGTACCACGTATGTACTAATTTACTAAATTCATGTTTTCGAATTTGTGTACATATTTCTAATTAACACTCGCTCGGCGGTAAAGGAAACATTGTAAGGAAACCCGTACGTCCCAAAAATTGTATTTCGCAAAACGTGCGACCTAAAAGGAACCTTATACCATATAACCACTATAACCACTCTGGGTCGTGGAGGTTTGATAACAATCAAATCACAAATTTTTTTGACGAGCACGGTGGTTCAGTCGTGAATGACGCGACTTTAACACTAACGCTCGTGGGTTCGATTCCCACACAAGGCAAACATTTGTGTGCTTGAACATGTCTGTTTGTCTTGGTCTGGATGTTTTAAGAGACGTATGGCGCGCAGAGCAGCCCTTCTGGGTAAGTACCTCCACCACACAGAAAACCGCAGCCAAAAAACAACTCCTTGGAGGGTTGTTGTGTTCCTGCGTGTGAGTGAGGTCACCAGTAAGCTCCCTAGGAGTTGCTGTGTAAGCAGCAGAGGAGACATCACGCGAGTGATAATTAAAAATATATCGCAAGCGTTAATAGGCTACGGTACCCGCTTTATATCAGGTGGGTAGTATGCTTGTATGCTTCCCGACGTAGTATATAAAAAAAAACAATCGCTCCGTGTAAAAATCTGTATCTTCGCCAAATCCTTAGGCTTATGCGGATCCTATCAAACGAAACGGGATAACGCTAGGAAGAAGAAGAAGAGTCATGAGGAACTAACTTAATAGTAGTTAACACTTCAATACATACAGGCATGCGGCCGGCCTGCTGAAGTTCTTCACAAACGGCATATAGTAGTTTTTAGTTAGCTTAGTATTAGTTTTTAGTTTCATTTTCTGTAGTCTAATTTAACCTAAAGCAGAACCCTCTAAGTAATAATTAAAAACCATCCTACTTATTAAAAACTTTTAAATATCGGATTAATTAATACTGAATCAAATTATCGTATAAAATTGAGCGGAAAGCCTTCTCATACCACAGGGTATCCTAGTTTTGACTGCAGTCTTCTGTAAGATTTAGGTATATGGTGGGCTCTGGCTGTCTCTACCACTCTATTTAAGTATACATTTTGAAGTAAACCGAAAGGAAAAGTCAGAATAGAAAACCCTCCACACCCATGTTTTTTTTACTACGACGGATAACAAACAAGCATACGGTCCGCCTGATGTGAAGCGGTTACCGTAGCCTATGAACGCTAGCAACAAAAACCACCGTAGCAGCAACAGTCACAGCAACTCCTCATCTTCTAGTGATCTCACTCACTCGCAGGAACACAACAACTCTCCAGGGAGTTGTTATTTGGCTGCCGTCTTCTGTGAGATGGAGGTGCTTCCCCAGTCGGGCTAATGTCGTGCCCTACCTCTCTTTCGCCAGAGCCTTGTGTGTTGATAAGCAGGGTGCACCACGTGCAGGTGAGCTTGGCTTTTGCTCTGACATTGAGTCACTTACACCCCACAAATAAGAACAGAAAAAATACGGTTTGAATATTTCCTTTTTAAAGTTGGTTGCAAATTGCTGTAAACATTGTTCTCGCTAAAAATACAAACGAAAAGATGATAATGGCCAGATAAACAGTTTTATTTCATTTATAAGATACCCTAAAATGCAAATATCCAAATTGCAACCAGTTTGCGGTCAATGCCTCTTCATTCAGTTTACACATACATATACATAATGATTTTTAGGATTCCTTAAGTAATAAGGAGGACAAAGATAAAATAATAAATCAATAAATATTGTCGGACAAATTACACAGCGCTTTCTAGCCCCAAAGTAAGCGAAGCTTGTGTTATGGGTACTAGACAACTGATAAACATACGAAAATACACTTTTTTTTTGTAAATACATACTTATTATACATAGAAAATACCCAGACCAAGACAAACAGACATGTTCATGCACACAAATGTTTGTACTGTGCGGGAATCGAACCCACGAGCGTTGGTGTCAAAGTAGCGTAACAGCGCGTTTCATCACTGCGCCACCGAGCTCGTCCAAATCCAAAAAAAAAGTAAATCTTTGATGGATAAAAAGCTGTTAGTTATAACTTTCAAAGAACATTATATCCATTATATTTTGAAATGATGACGGCGGGGAGTTCACCCTCACACGCCGGAACCGCAATGGTCGCGTACTGTGCGGTTCCAGAGAAGTTTTCTTCCGAGAACTCTCAAGCTGTGGAATGAGCTCCCAGCCGAGGTTTTTTCAAGGGACTAAATTATGGAGTTCTTCAAGAAATGCGTAAAGGGGTTTTAGAGGGTCGGCAACGCATGAGTGACACCCCTGGTGTTGCAGATGTCCATAGGTTACGGTGACTGTTTACCATCAGGCGGGCCGTATGCTTGATTGGCACCTTAGTGGTATAAAAAATCCATCTATCTCTTATCAACTCTTTAGGAGTTGCTTTATTAGCAGTGGTTACATCACTCACTCGTAAGTATACAACAACCCTCCAGGGAGTTGTTATTTCGCTGCGTTTTTCTATTTTCCCAAGTGACAAGAGAGGTAAGGCGCATTAAAGCAACCCGTCTGGGGAAATACCTCCACCTCACGGGCAACCGCAGTCAAGTGAAAACTCCCTAGAGGGTGGTTGAGTTCTTGCTTGTGTTGATGTGAGTGAGGTTACCAGTAGGTTCCTAAGGAGCTGCTGTGTTAGCAGCAGCAGTGGCATAGCGCAAGTGATACTTAATGTGTTGCAAGCGTTTATTGGCTACGGTAATCGCTTTACATCAGGTGGGCCGTATGCTTGACGTTGCATAAAAAAAGATAACAAATGACATGCGGTTTTTGCAGCCAGCCTAAGAGACGTACGGGCTCAAGGTATGCAAGTACCATTAAAATGGACCAAAAGTTGCTACCAACTTTAGAGATAAAATCAATCTCACCTGCACATGATGCACACTGCTTATTAACAAATTAGGCACTAACTAAAAAGGGGTACGATACATCGGAGGTAGTATGTATATTTTCACGCCAGGCCCCTTGCGGGGTAGGCAGAGAGAACCGAGCGCCTTAAGACGCGGTCCTTACATACTTCACTCGCTTCTGTAACATTCATTGCTCTTTTCATGCACGCTCGCCTGTTCCTGGGGCTCCTGACATCACCTTCTGATAAAAAACAACCAATTTGTATTGGTAGGTTAGTAAGAAAGAAGTAAGAACAGGAAAATGCCGGGACGGCCGCAGCAGCCATGGCAGTGACGACATGATGCATCTGGTAACGGTACTGGGTGGCTGCCAGCCGGCGCTAGTTCTCATGAACTACTTGGTGGTGGAAGCACACAATGCAGATTAGATCGAATTGTATATATAAAAGTGCCTGTTATGTTGCTACACGGAACCATACGATAATACTTGCCCCACATTCTACGGTCGTTTATTTTTCTCTGATAAGAATTAAGTGATGATAATAATAATGGACATTGGTTGTTTGAGAAAAAAGCCGACCGTATCTTAGGTTTGATAGAAAGTATTTTTGAGATAAGTACTGAATGTAATCTTACTGCTTGTTATTCCGTGATACCGGGTAACAAATTAATCTAAGATGATTTTTTGAGGAACACCGTTCCTATATGAATTCTATATGTTTGTCTGTGCGTTTGTCCGTGCGTTTATCTGTCGCTTTTTTCAAATATTCGAATTTTGACTTCAGATTCGGATTCAGCATAAAAAGTAGAATAGGAATGTTCAGGAACACCGTTCCGATCTCTTAAGGAACATGGTCTAAATGGCCAACATATTAAAAAAAAAAAATATTGTTATATAATTGCCAGGTGTTCCTCTGGCAATGTAAGCTTGCGCATTCTCAACTGGTTTTTTTTTATACTACATCGGGAGGATTACAAGCATACGGCTTATTAACAGTTGTAATGTTACAACCGTATTTAATGATTTATATAGAATCTTTTCTTTGAATGCTCTGTTTAGTCTATGACAATTTGTCAAAAATATTGATTTGTAATTCAAAATTTTAAAATATTACATTTTAGTGTCGGAAAACAGAAAACGAGTCAGTCTGAAGGAAGTCTGGAGCAAGATCTGACGATAGAAAAGATACTGGACATCACGTCTGAGACCACCAGCCCCTGCTGTGTGGCTACGTGGTGAAACATCGAAAATCTCTGTCTCTTATCCACTGTGAATCTCCGGACATTAACATACGAGTATATTTTCCATATACTCCAGCCGTTGCTGTGGACGTCTGGTTACTCTTACCGCTGCGGTGTTGGACCGCGAGGCCGTCCTCACCGATACTTTCTTCAGCAACGTGGTCTACGACGTCCGTGAGTTCCTCACGGACCTGCAAGCTCTCTGGGGTGCTGACGTGCCCAACTGCAGTCGTTGGCCACTACAGCCGACGGCCGCTTTCTCCATTCCACCAGTTTTACATTCAGTGATTCAGTGATTCCGGTGAGACAGTGCGGAACGAGTTCTTAAAGACCATTTTAGCCGAACTTATAGTTACCTTTTTTTATACTTATTATATTATAAAATGGCCCTAATAAATTTATATATCTTTTTAGTACCCCTTTTTCTTCATCAAGTAATATAACACAGTACAGTAGCCTATTAACGCTTGCTATATATTATCACTCGCGTGATGCCTCCTCTACTGCTTCCACAGCAACTCCTTGGGAGCTTACTGGTGAACTCACTCAAACGCAACAATAACCCTCTTGTTGTTGCGTTTGAGTGAGTTGAAGTTGTTTGGCTGCGGTTTTCTATTAGGTGGAGGTACTTCCCCAGATGGGCTTACACCACCACGCAGCTATATAATAATGCCTAGCAGTGTTATTGTGCTCCAGTGAGTGAATAAGGTTGCCAAGATGTTTCTGAGAATATGGTGATCTACGGGCTGACGTATCTGCATGCGGGCATTGCTTCATATTTTCCGAGTGACTGTAGATAGAACTTTATATCTCTAATATATTCGTATGCTCGATTATGTTAAAAAAAGTCAAATAAAACTCACGAAGCAGTGCATTTTTTTTGTGACTCCATCTGTATTACCAGATATCTTTATGATTATATATAATTTCATACTTTATGTATAACTTTATACTTTCAAGGTTGTTTATATCACCATTGTCGGTACGATGCTTAACGCGATTTGTTCTTCTATTTTCTCAATATATCGGCGATGTTACAGACGCCATCATCTTGGCATGACTGTCAGTCGTGAACAACCGTTAGATATATGCAATCGTGATTGACTGTCAGTCATCATACGAATAAGAACAAATCGAAGTAAGTTCCGTACGATAGTGATATATAAAACGATGAAAGTTCAAAATTATACAGGAAAGTAGTATCTAGTTATTATGATGATCTTTATTTTTGTGCACATACTTTTGTAATAGGGAAAAGTAATGCACTCAGGCCTATATAAAAAAAAAACGTGTTGCACTCCGGGAGTGCCGGCAGAAGTGAAAACTTGAACATTAACGTTGTGCATTTTTAAATATTTTGGAATAGGGAATAATTTCGCACGAATTGCTTTATTTATTAGTATAAACGTACTATCATGTATGTGGTAAAATACAATATTCATTTATTGCGCTATCATACACAAACATGACAATTTATAGTACATTAAAAATTTAACACTTCAGAACTATTACAATTATTTTACATTAAAAAGTTTATCTCTCAGAAAAATCAACTTTCATCCATAATTTCAACGACTCACCATCATCATTACCAGCATCATTATCGCCATCTCTAAAACTCAAACACACACGCACACTCGCGCAAGGGCCCTGCGCCGCTTAAACCAAACAGCGATGTTGATAAACTACGTTAACGAAACGCGTAAACGCCAACAATTTCATGGCGTTTACAACGTTTTGGTCGCGAGAAAATAATGCCCTATGAACGATCTAGCGCTTCATGGTTTTAATTGTTTAATTAGAGGGAACTAATGTTTTAGCGCTGCAGCGAACTTAAGTACTAATTCTCACCAAAATCTTACGGTCAGGGTCACGTGTCTTGACGGCCTGACGCGAGAATAGCATTTTTTACTCATCCCAAAAAGTGCACAATGCCGCTAAAGAAGTTTTCACTTCAAAAATACAAGCATTTCCTAAATTCTCATACACACTGCTACACCATATAACGTGGTACATAACATTATTTATTGTGCATAATACTAAGAACGTCGCACACGTAACATGTGGGCGTCACGCGGCAATTTACGGTACCTATGAACGGTGGAATCTTTACTCTGTGGCTTATGGCGTATGGCTTGTCCATCGCAAGTGAAAGAGGCGGCGCTACTGGCAGTGGGGGGGCTGGGTGGTAACATAAGTGTATGTGACTGACGCACCGTCATTATGTTAGTTTCTTAGACAACTACAACCAGCCAACAGGTGACCATGTCGCTTAAATCGATAACGTATTCAAATTGCAACCCGACTTTATGTACGTTTTTCGATACCTCGGTTACGGTTCTTCTGGTTTGGTTACTTGAATATAAAAACCATATATATATTCTATGATTCTAGTAGTTTTGATGAGCTCGGTGGCTCAGTCATGAAAGACGCGATTTTGATACCGACGCTCGTGGGTTCGATTCCCACACAAGGCAAACATTTGTGTGCATGAACATGTCTGTTTGTCTTGGTCTGGATGTTTTAAGAGAGGTAGGGCGCATCAAAGCAGCCCGTCTGTAGAAGTACCTCCCACCTCACAGAAAACCGCAGCCAAATAACAACTCCCTAGAGGGTTGTTGTGTTCCTGTGTGTGAGTGAGGTCACCAGTAAGCTCCTAAGGAGTTGCTGTGTAGGAGGTATCGCGCGAGTAATACTCAATATATTACACGCGTTAATAGGCTACGGTAACTGCTTTACATCAAGTGGACCGTATGCTTGCATGACTCCCGACGTTGTATAAAAAGAAAAAAAAAGTAAAAACTATTTACCAAATTTTTGACATCATTTTAATTATCAGGCTTCATTAAGCCTTTGTTAAGGTCAGATATTTATTACTGTTTCTTGCACTCCTGTGCTGATCTAAGGTATTTTTGTTTTAATATTTAATATTGTCTAAACCGTTACGAAAATAAAGTTTTTAAATTGAACGTGAAACCAACTTTAGTGGCCGTTAGTAAAGATTAAAGTAACGTGCTGAATTAACAATTAATTCCATTGTCGTCGCTTTTGCAACAGTCCGACAACCTGGTTTTTGCGTTTAAGTGCCTCTATATCATCTTCAGAGTCTTTTTATACCACTAAGGTGGCAAACAAGCATACGGCCTGTCTGATGGTAAACAGTCACCGTAGCCTACGAACATCTGCAACACTAGGGGTAATATATAATATTAATATATAGAACATTTTTTATTGTATTTGTATATATCGATCCTATAAAATGTCATTGTCAAAATAAAATTTAGAAAATTTTAATATTTAAAATATTAATGTTCTATAAAAAAAAATATTAACACTTATACAACCTTTTTTATTGTCTTTGTACACATCGATCCTATATAATGTCATTGTCAAAATGTATAGTAAAAATTAATTTGGAATATTTAAATATTTAAAATATAAATGTTTTGTAGACTGTCGTTGTTTCTTCTGGTCGGTCGTTAAAATTTTATATTTTTAATATTTAAATTTTCTAAATATTTTTTTATCACAAATTATGACAATGACATTTTATAGGATCGATATGTACCAGTCGTTACGCCTTTCTTGACGAACCCCATGCTGCAATCCCTTGGAGAAAGCTCGGCTGGGAGTTCAGTCGACAACTTGAGAGTTCTCGGAACTGAACCTTCTCTGGAACTGTACAGTACGCGACCCTTGCGGTTCCAGTGTGTGAGGGCGAACTTCCGGCCGTCGGCGAGCGGTGCGGTTATAAAAAAAACCACACACCACACGACTGAAGTAAAACTTCTTTAGCTCCATAATGTGATACAGACAATAGGTCTGTCTGTGTGTCTGCCTTAGATCTTAGATGTGTCTGTGCCTTAGATATACGAAACTTAACTCGCTATGAGAGAAAGAGAGAAAGGAAATGTGTGCTCGCACCTCTCTCTCTTGCCCCTACAGTAATATACGAAATGTCACTCTCTTTTTCTATCTTCACTAACTTATATCTCCCTCTCAACTTCCGTTCGCCTCGCCCGATCACACTTTTCGTAACGCTCTCATCACGCATTCACCAGCTTACTCCCCAAGTCAAGCGTGCGTAAAGAAGTTTTATTTCAAAAATGCTGTCAGCATCATATCGAACGACTCTTTAGAACTCAACCTGTTGTACAATCGGTAGAACACACAAAGGAAGGCAAAATCTCTCCTTAAACTTTAGGGTTCAATACCGTGTGTAAGTTTAGGATCGTCGACCATTCTTACAGCTCGTCTCTGAACGTAGTCACACGGTCCAAACTGGTATCCATGGCTCCCAAAGGTGACTGCAGTACTCCATATGCGGTCTGACTTGAGCCTTGTATAACATAAGTCTTTGCCCCGCGCTGAAGTACTGCTTAGAGTAAAAGCCTTTGTAACATAGTTAACTTTATTAATGTCGTAATGTTTTTTATATCTCGTTACGATTAGTACGTAAGTACATCCTATTATATAACTAGTGCGGTCACCTGCCCGCCGAAAGCTATGCAGATACCGACACTATCACAACTTCAAAGGCTAAAATGCAATTATAAATGTATTTTTTGGCCACCGCTTAATATATATATCGAACACTACTTCATAATTATTATTTTCCTTACATTGTTTTTTAGTATTTTAACTAACTACCTGTTTCAAATATCTCTTTTAAAGATTTTTTTTGAGATTGTTGAATAAGGTATTACTTCAGCTAACTAAGCTGCAGTTACTTGTATTGTTATATATATTTCTCATATCATGATCTATAATCGCGGTCATTTCATAGACGTGCGCGGGGATATATATATAGATATGGATCCAACGCGTCGAGGCCCCTTTGAGAAGATTCACGTTATGTTATACACCCACCGAAACCCGCTCCTAAGAATATTAATAGAGCAATATATCTATGAGCGGGTCACGGCAGGTATTGGGACTATTGCAAATGTGTAGGAAATTAATGGTCTATTGTAATGAGGTATGGAGGGATTATTGGTACCTGCAATAACTATCATATCTGATTGTTACTATCGGTAGGCGTTGACTCGCCACTCTCTGAATTGACTCCCGAAATGCCAGTGACAGTAGGTCGGGGGCAACATCTGTGCGAATGACTCAGGGGTTACTCGCGGTGTTATGCTCTTTAACACTTTCACCCCTGGAGCATATCACTTGATAGAGCAATATGCTCTGTCGGTTCCGCTCTCGACGGCCAATAAAGGCAAGCCATAGCTGAGAGTCATGCGGGCCTTCTTGAGTTTTCACTCCGACTGACGAAGACACGCCGGAGACGACGGCCCTGATCGACTCTCTGGAGCACTCGGGTTCCCGTAACATATCGCCACAAGCTGCCCTTCGATTATTATTATATTATAACTTCACGCCAAATCCCTTGCGCGGTAGACAGAAAGAAACGAGCGCCATATGACTCGATCAGCATCGAAGCACTGCGCCTTGACATCTTATAATCTTGATGACCTATTCTCTAATTACTAACCTAACCTAATACCACTATACCTCTTCAACCTGCTCTGCTATGTGGCAGGTCATTAGGTGACCTGTAACACGCTACTCCCGTCTTCATCCAAGTCGCCGACGTAAGCTCTACCGGTTGGTGCAGTAAAGTCCCCACGCACTTTACTGCACCAAACCGGTCCATCTTCGTGAGAAGAGGCCTCCCCGAACGCGTTGGGGTATCAATCGGCTCGTTATTATAGTCCAGGTGATAAAATTAATAACTATCTCAAAAAAAATCGACATTATTAAATTGACTTTTCTTGAACAATACTACGTATATATTAATAATTATTATCATTAATTATTAATAATTAATTAAATAATAATAAATTATATAATTAATTAATTAATTCTATCAGAAGGTGATGTCAGGAGCCCTAGAAACCGGCGAGCGTGCATGAAAAGAGCAATGAATGTTAAAGAAGCGTGTGAGGTATGTAAGGATCGAGTCGCGTGGCGCTCGGTTCTCTCTGCCTACCCCGTAAGGGATTTGGCGTGAAGTTATAGTAGTAGTAGTATTAATTATTTATTACCGACAAAGATGTCGGTAATAAATAACATGCCACGATAGATAATACTATATCGTTTTAATGATTAAATACCTATTTCTAATCAAAGGTCACGAACTGTCTAGTGTTAAGAACCCAGGACATTGAACAAATTTCAAAGGCCCCCTGCAAGCGTATCTCGAATCTCGCTCAATCGCTCAAAATCGGTTAATCGGCAGATCGCACGACTAACTGACCGACAATGAATACATCTATTCGAATATTTTTAGATACAATTGAGTTAACTGATCAAGTCAGTTGTTGCGATATTTTAGACCATTTAGTGATGATAAAATGTAATGCTGAATACGATACGATTAATGACAATAAAAAATAATAGATTTAGTCATGATTTTTTGTAGAATTTCTTAGAACTTTATAATTTGTATGGTCCATCCGTTTGCGCCCCTGCCGCATCGGGCGGCGTAGGGCGTTGCCAGTAGTTGCATAATTTAGTTGGTGTCGGATGCTCACAATATAGATAGCAAATTTTTTGTTGACTAAGAAATTTTATTATCTTTTGAGCGACTGACAGTCGAAAGAATGAAATTAATTACTGTAGTTTTTTAATAATCTTGATTGAATTCACCGATTATTGGATAAAGATATTCAAAATTCAATTTATTACGCTTTGGATAAAGAAGATTATATAAATATTGTATTTGACGATAATTTGTGTAAGCGCGTGATGAAAATTTGACTTCTAGTATTTTTTCTTTTTTTTTTACTATGTGGGCCGTTACTACGTCACTAGATGGGATCTTCTTCTTCTAGTAGCGAAAGAAGATGCATAAACATTTACTTTAGAGAGGAACGAGAAAGAATCATCTATGCATTGTACAATGCTAGGCAGAAGTCACAGAGCTACAATTTTACGTCCTCCTTACAATATTAGCAGGTCATGTCTTTTACATCTTAGCATATAACATATTAGAGTCAAGTGTAATGCAAAGTTCCAATTCAAATACTTTTAGATACCTACTCAATTAAGCTTATAATTTATGAAAAACAAAATGGCTTCCGAAAGAAAGTAATAGGAGCACACGTAGACACGTTTATACTATACAATATGCATTCGACGTACTGGGCTTTGTGGTATTGACCAAGTAATGTTGCCACATATGTGATTCTTTACATATGTGATTTTATATATATGAATAGACCATCACAACATTCTTTGATCGATTCTATGAGGAAAAATTAATGGTTTCCCTTTGATGTTCTGTTAACGTAACCATATAGCGCTTCCCTCAACATTCGGTTAAAAAATCAATGATTCAATTAGATTCAAATAAATAAGGCGCCGTAGACAGACAGACATGGAAGTGAGCAGCTTAACAAGAAACGTTTATGCTAACTTAATCCTACAAAAGATAACACTGGCAAGAAATGGACGATAATTCCATTTATGTGAAATTTAATTAATAGGTGATACGTGACGGGCGTTTATTATTATTTTGTTGCGTCCTATCGGTTGTCAGGGATGCACTTGAGGCCTCCTAACTGCAATCGTTAAAATTTTGATCACGATACACAGTGCTGTCGTACACGATCATAGTCTATATTAATTCAGTCTCGTAATAGTTGTCAAAGCATGTTTATTTAATAAAAAAAAAAACTATTATTTCATTTAGCCATTAGCTATATTGTATTTTATACTTTTACGAGGTTGTCTCTCTTTCAAATACCATTATCTTGATTTTCCTCGTATTCAATTGTAAGCCTTTCTTCATACAATCATCTTTCATTGTTGTGACTAGTGTTTGCAGTTCGGATGGTGATTCTGCTATTAATATCGCGTCGTCTGCATATAACAGGTAGTTGACCACTGGGTCGTACCTATTCGCATTCCCACATTTATATTTCTTATTCTCTGAAGACCAGATACAGAATGAATAGCCGAGCCGAGAGCACGCATCCCTGTCTGACACTGGTATCGAACCAGGGCGACAAGCTGCACATATGCTGTACAATCTTCAAACGTGGATTGCACTCACGGAGCAGGTCACTGTCAACCCCATATCTGGGCAAAATGTTCCAGAGATTCTTTCGTTATCAAATGCTTTCTCAATGTCCACAAAACCGAAGAAAACCCTCTGGTCCATAGCCAATTGATATTGATAGACCAATAGTCCATGTTTCTTCACAATGTTGTGGAGTGAATAAACTTGATCTGTACATCCTCTGCCGCTTCGAAATATACACTGTGCTTCCCAAAGCATTCCATCGGATTCATATATATATATATATTATATGATTCTAGTTAACTTATCATTACTATTTCGTGACTCAAATTATTATTGATATATTTATATATATTTAAAGTTTGGAAAAATTATGACTGAAGCCGTGCCTGTCCATTTAGAAATAATTTTATCAGCTAAATTATTGACTTAACATTAAGAATAATGCATTTTACTTTCTTAAAGCAATAACAAAATTTATGTCTGATATTCAGGTTAGCGGTTTTCATTCTAGCATTTTGTAAACAAGTATAACAGATTTAAAAACTCTAACTGTGAATATCAAATCTTTCAAATGCGATATTTATTTTCATCAGTACTCAGTTAAGACAGTCTTTGTCAAATACGCACGCTACATGGGTTTAAAAAAATCTAAACATTATACAAGTATCTCCTATACAATAGCAGGTTTTTGCACCAATATGTGAATACATAAAAGCCACAAAACTGCATGCCGAATAAAACTTTACAATGTTTTGATTTATTTGCTACTGCTAAGCTGTATCCCGCGTCCATCCCTGGCCTATAGGAACCCTGTCAACTCATCCATAAATGGCGTATCTGGATCAATTAATGCAATTTTCATAAATCCACTTTTTCCCGCCATTCGAGTATGTAACGTCATTTAAAACACGAGTGTGCACATCGAATACTGTATGAACGCGGACAGGACGAGCAGGCGTACTGACGTCGCTTTAGGGTTCTCTCGGTTTAATGTATTTTGTCGTAAATAAAACAGTGAAGTTAATGACGAGCTCGGTGGCTCAGTCGTGAATGACGCGGCTTTGACACCAACGCTCGTGGGTTCGATTCCCACACAAGACAAACATTTGTGTGCATGAACATGTCTGTTTGTCTTGGTCTGGGTATTTTCTATGTATAATAAGTATGTATTTACAAAAAAATATACATTTACGTATGTTTATCAGTTGTCTAGTAGCCATACCACAAGCTTCGCTTACTTTGGGCTAGATGGCGCTGTGTAATTTGTCCGACAATATATATTAAATGATAAACATTTTAACATATATGCCGGACATGCCTAATTATCATCCCATGTGGAATAAAAAATACTTGAACTTAGTTCATAATATGATCGGTTTTCTTTATCAAATAATACTCACATGATTATAAAATTTTAAAACAAAAATTTAGACATAAGATTTTACAGCATAAATATAAGATCTCGTAACAATACGTAACATGATATAATTGGCTAGCGGCTTTCTTCGTTGGCTTAGTCAATTGGCCACTTCTACCTCATTATGGATGATGACACAGGATAAATAAATTTATGATAACAAACAATTGATCAATAGTTTAAGAAAAATGATAATGGATTATGTCAGCCGTTAATTACAAAGGTGAAAACTGACGGCTATGTATGTTGAGCTACTTGTATGAGACTATTCGAAAGCTAGCAGTTTTCCAACGAATCCTGAATTTTGCATATTTATAAACATTTGAAATCCCGTAAATGAATATAGTCACGTAAATGAAGTCGACAATATACTTAATTAACTTGGGATCATCGGATATCTTTTGAGCTTTCCTAATATAAAATAATTTTTCATTGATTGGTTCTCAATTTAAATATTCTTATGCACATAAAAGACATTGATGTGATGGCTTCCTTTATTTTAAAGGCGGGTAATTATTACATAAATCACAATTTAGTATCCAAATTGTTAATTTTTAAGTTAAAAATGAACACATCTCTTAGTTGTTTATTCAGAAAATATCGCAGAACCTATGGGCAGGAGACCTATCGTACTTGTTTCTTTTTCTTTATTCCCACTTTCAGATCAGAGATTATATTCAAGATATATGTACTTTTCATTAAAATTGTGACGTCGTTACAAATCTTAGATTGTGTCTCGTCCAATTAGAAATGAAGATGGATATCAAATAAGAAACAAGTTATATAATTTACAGTGATTTGTGATAATGTTTGTCTGAGAAGAAGTAAAGAGATAATATGATAAAATGGTCATATCTAAAAACCTATATCTCTATAATTCAAAGACAAATCAGGATTCAAACTAGACTAGTCGGTTAATATCCTGATTCATTATGCTCTAGGCTATCACAGCTCTGAAAATAATAATAATAATAATAATAAATATTGTCGGACAAATCACACAGCGCCATCTAGCCCCAAAGTAAGCGAAGCTTGTATTATGGGTACTAGACAACTGATAAACATACGTAAATACATTTTTTTTTTTGAATACATACTTATTATACATAGAAAATACCCAGACCAAGACAAACAGACATGTTCATGCACACAAATGTTTGTAGTGTGTGGGAATCGAACCCACGAGCGTTGGTGTCAAAGTAGCGTACACAAAACGCGTTTCACCACTGCGCCACCGAGCTCGTCAAAAGTACCTAATAAATTAGTGTATGTATGTTAGACAGTGTAGTTTACAAGGTAATACAGTAATACGGAGAGATACCCAATAATAGTAATAATTGAATGAATGCAATGCGAACTTCTTGAAGCGAGAGCTGGGTATGACAGGGATAGCATGAATGTAGAATAAATTCGGTCGAAATGCGAGCATTGCGCAAAAGCTGTAGCGTAGCGCTCGTAAACACATTCACAATGATGATGTACTCGTAATATACAAAGTTTATATAAGGAGATACATTTTGGTTCGGACAAGTAGTGAGACTCCAAGAGGAAATAATGACGAAATAGATATATGAGTACAACGTGAAAGTAGAAGGAGGATCAAACAAAGAAACTCTTCCGCTTAATGTACATGTATATAGGTATTACGTAGACTGAAGAAAAATGTCTTCTAAAACCGAGTGAGGTATAAAATAAAGGATTAAAGATGATCTTAAAAATAAATACTGTTTATACGTTTAAAGCTACTTTTTAATTAATAAAATAAAGTATACTCAATTAACTTCGTGCTTAATATTTTATTTATTAATCCTGTGTATTTCTTAATTCAAACGTTTTATTACAAATAATCGCAGACGTATTTATTTATCTTCTTAATAAATTAACTTGTTATTAGTTATATTTAACACCATCCATACGTAAGTTTAGGTTAAGGCACAAATGAAATGTGGACCATAAAGTTTACGTATGACACTAAAACGCTACAATCAGTATAATACTTACGTAATCATTTAACTATACACTGCTACTGCAAAGTAACTATAATAAAGTATATCCAATAATAACTTCATATTCGCAAAATGAATATGAAGTTATTATTACACTTATTACATATACAATTATTCACGATCGGTTAAACGCAGTTTTTCTACGGCACTATGTGGATTTGATTTATTGCATTCACATGTTAATTTAATTCAAATGGTCTACGAAGCATAAGCTTAGAGAATTAAATACAATAAAAAGCTTGCAAAATACCAGTAGATTCTAAATCTAATTCATATTTATAAAGTATTATGATTCTAAATTCCACATTCACATTCCGACCAATAGAATCACACAGCACAATGCATTAGCGAACAGCATCACTCACAATGTTGAGTACCGAGAATCGGATCATCGCAAAAAGTCTGATGTCATGCACGAGTTGGTTCAAATCTTGCGAGATGTCTTTGACACCAGACCGCGCGAACAAACCGACAGATAAGTCCATTTTAGTAATAGATGTTTTTAATATGTAATTCAGCACGATTTTTAAATAGTCATCTTCATTTTCATCGTTAATTAAAAATTTCATTTTTTTTATACCACTAAGGTGGCAATCAAGCATACGGCCTGCCTGATGGTAAACAGTCACCGTAGCCTATGGACATTTGCAACACCAGGGGTGTCACTCATGCGTTGCCGACCCTCTAAAAACCTCTTCACGCATTTCTTGAAGAACTTCACGCTGTAGTCCCTTGGAAAAACCGCGGCTGGGAGCTCATTCCACAGCTTGAGAGCTCGGAAGAAAACTTCTTTGGAACCGCACAGTACGCGACCATTGCGGTTCCAGTGTGTGAGGGTGAACTCCCCGCCGTCGGCGAGCGGTGCGGTTATAAAAAGTAGCTGTCGGCATAATTTCGAACAACTCTTCCAGAACACAACCCGTTGTACAATCGGTAGAACACACAAAGGGAGGCAAAATCTTGCCTTAAACTTAAGGGTTCAATACCGTGTATAAGCTTAGGATTGTCGACAATCCTCACAGCTCGCCTCTCAATAGAAACACACGGTCCAAGCTGGTATCCAGGTGCTCCCGCCCAAAGGTCACTGCAGTACTCCAAGTGCGGTCTGACTTGAGTCTTACATAACGTAAGTCTTTGCCCCGCACTGAAGTACTGCTTTGCTCTGTTGAGCACACCAAGTTTCTTGGACGCCAGCTTAACCTTCTCCTCCAGGTGATTTCGATATTGCACATCACTGGAGATTTCGACGTCAAGCATCCTAATACTTTTGGTGACAGTAAGAGATGTGTTCTGGAATTTAAGAACCACAGCAAATGGAGTTTTCTTAGCGGTGAACGCGCAAACTAGTGTCTTCTTGGGGTTGAAAACGACCAAGTTACGCCGTCCCCAGTTAGATACTTTAGCCAAAGTACCATCCATTTCGGACACAAGTTTATCGTGGCTTTCCTCCACATGGGAACGAGGGATGTTTGCACGGCCTGTATAGTAAGTGTCCCCGGTGCTGTCGTCCGCATAACAATGACTGCCATCAATTGACAACATATCATTGATATGCAGCAGAAACAGCGTCGGAGACAGTACAGAACCCTGAGGGACGCCAGCATTGATATCCATACTATCGGAGCATCTACCATCAACCACGGCTTGTATGCATCTGTTGGATAAAAAGCTGGCGACCCATTTGCACAAACCCTCGGGCAGCCCATATGATGGTAACTTCGATAGAAGACCCCGGTGCCAGACCCGATCGAACGCCTTCGCCATATCTAGGCTGACAGCCAATGCCTCACGTTGACTCTCTATCTCTATCTATATGTGAAAGATACACCAGAAGATTACCAGTTGAGCGACTATGGCGGAAACCGTATTGACAGTCGCTAACCAAGTCGTGATCCTCTAGGTAACCCCTAGGAGTCGTGTGTTTACCACACGTTCAACCCGAACGAGGTTATAGCGATAGGCCTGTAATTCGATGGGTCTGATCTATCGCCCTTTTTGGGCATCGGGTGCACATTGGCTATCTTCCATGAAGTCGGGACCTGCCCAGTGGAGTAGGAAAGCACAAAAAGGCGCGTTAGTACAGAACACAACTCAGGAGCATACAGCTTCAGCACCACTGCCGGTATACCATCCGGCCCACTCGGTTTATGAATGTCGAGAGAGAGTATGGCCCGCCGGACATCTCGCTGGGTAATGGAGGTTTCTGGCATTGAGCTACCGCACCACGGGATGGTAGGTGGCACTGCTCGCCCGTCATTCATATTCGAGTTAGACGCAAAGAGATTACCGAGTAAATCGGCTTCCTCCTTAGCGCTATGGGCCAAACTGCCATCCGGTTTTTGCAGTGGTGGCATGGACGGTTGACATAAATTTCCCTCAGCAGCTTTAACGAGCGACCAGATGGCACGGCTCCCAGAGGGAAAGCTCGCAAGCCGCTCGCCAACTCTGCCGATGAAATCGAATTTTGCTCTAGCAACCACCCTTTTACTGGACCTCGAGGAAGCATTCAGTTTGCGCTTCAAAATAGAGACACTAGGATCCCCATTAGCACGCGCCGTGGTCCAAGCATTGTAAGCAGCCTGCTTAAGAAGATTGGCTTCCTTACAATGCCGATTAAACCATGGCCGCTTTTGAGCTCCCGCTGTAGCTACAAGGAGATTGGGAATAAAGCATTCGATGCCATCCAATATCGCCGCAGCCACTGCGGTTGCGCAGGAATCGTTTTGTGAACGATTTTAAAACATTGGCATTTTTGACTACACCCTATAAATGTCTAATTAATCGAACTTCATGATTCACAACACAACTTTTATATGAAAATATATGGAGGAAATTGTTAGTGCCCAGTTTTTTTGGAAGTGAGTGTACATAAAGATAAATGATAAAAATTCTTAACGCAAAAAAAAAAACAGTTTTTTAGTTTTTTATTAGACCCTCGCTCTCATAGGTCCTTCACGCGTACAAATATAGATGGGAGGATTTACCTCCGAACCGAACGCCACACTCACAACTCGGTCCTCATCTTCCTCACTAGCTTGTTTGTCCATTCATAGCCCTTTTCGTGTACGTTTCATGGTAGGTGAAAGACTTCTCACCTCCTACATCTTTGCTTTGTATATCTGTTTGTTTTTCTCTTGCATTATTTTTATATGTCCAAATCAACGGATCACGATGCACAATGACACTATAAATCGATAACAAAAAAGAATTGTAGATCTATTTATTACGTGTCATTGAAAATTTGTATCTGCCATGTTAACAATGTAATAATACCTGTAGAATATATTTACAATTCAAATGTATTTATGCCACAAAAGTAGTGAGTACAAAAAATTGTACACCTAAGCGATACCATTATATAATTAAACCGGTTTCAAAATGGATGTTGTCAATTCATCTGCAAGCATGTACCTTTTGAACGCGTTTTTACTACCTATGAAATACTCGTAAACCGAATATTAAATGCAAATTGTTACATCATGAAATTGTGCAATCGAATGTACTTGTGATGAGCACACTATGATACTATCGACTTCGTTTGATGATATCGGATATCGGCGGAGTTGGACTAGGGACCTATTTAGGGCATACACTTTATTTCGTTCTAATTATAACAACAGTGAAGGCTAAGTTAATCGGTAAAACTTAGAACGAAAATAGTGTCAATAACCTTTTTAAATTGCAATAATTAATTTTATTTATTAATATATTCATTTCCAACAATATATTGTACTTTGACACATATGGCAAACATTTTATATTAAATAATGAACTTATTACATATATAAAGTATTCCAAGTATTCTATGAACGAGAAATATTTACATTTATATTAATTAATCTTCTATAGTAAAAGTTCTTAAAAAAATCGGCCAAGTGCGAGTCGGACTCGACTCGACTCGACATAAAAAATCTTTATTTGCCTTTAGACCCTCACGGACACTTAGACACGTCTTACATTTTCAATAATATATCTTATAATTTTTAGGGTTCCGTACCCAAAGGGTAAAACGGAACCCTATTACTGAGGCTCCGCTGTCCGTCCGTCCGACCGTCCGTCTGTCACCAGGCTGTATCTCATGAACCGTGATAGTTAGATAGTTGAAATTTTCATAGATGATGTATTTATGTTCCCGCTATAACAACAAATACTAAAAAATAGAATAAATTAAATATTTAAGGGGGCTCCCATACAACAAACGTGATTTTTTTGCTCATTTTTGCTCGATATTGATAACGGCAACAGGTAGACCCTTGAAATATTCATAGAATATTTAGTTATATATTCACTTTAAGAACAAATATTTAAATTAAAATAAAAACAAATATTTAAGGGGGGCTCCCATACAACAAACGTTTTTTGCCGTTTTCATAGGTAATGTACGGTAAGGTACGGAACCCTTCGTGTGCGAGTCCGACTCGCACTTGGCCCATTTTTTTATAAGTTTTTCTACATTTTAATATACCAGCATTTCAAATGACCATTGGCGAAGAAGAAATGCCAAAAGAAACTTGCCAATATAGGTCTTTTTTTTTAATTAAAAATAAATTTTTGGACGAGCTCGGTGGCGCAGTGGTAAAACGCGCTGTTACGCTACTTTGACACCAACGCTCGTGGGGTCGATTCCCACACAGTACAAACATTTGTGTGCGTGAACATGTCTGTTTGTATTCGGTCTGGGTATTTTCTATGTATAATAAGTAAGTATTTACAAAAAAAAAAAATGTATTTACGTATGTTTATCACTTGTCTAGTACCCATAACACAAGCTTCGCTTACTTTGGGGCTAGGTGGCGCTGTGTAATTTATCCGGCAATATTTATATTTATCTATTTAATCATCTTATACATATTACAATAAATATAATGATATGAGTGTACATATAGTGATATCAAGTGATACAATTAAAGTTATATTAATTCATGTGCTGAATTATTTCCATACATCTCTGGCAGTTAGACATTCATCGATTCTATAATATTATTCTTACATCGAGTATTTTTGATGTGCCTTTTGAACATATTGTCAGGCAAGGACAGAACTGATTCAAGGTAATTTATTATAGAATCGAATACAATTTACAATAAAAGATCTATTAGTATTAACAAGCCGATGTACTGGCATACGCAATCTATTCCTGCTTCTAAGATTTTCACTACATTTTGAAAACGAATTTATATTTTTACGAGCATACATTATGTTCTCATAAATGTACTGAGAGGTAACCGTGAGGATATTTATTTCTTTGATCAGTTCTCTAAGTGATTCCCTGGAGCCCATGTTATAAATAGAGCGGATGGCTCTCTTTTATATGAAAATAGTTTCAATATCAGCCGCTCCTCCCCACAACAGTATACCATATGACATACTATCTTACTACCAACTAACCCAGTCTTTTCAGTTCAGGTCAATTGTAAGGCTCGTCATATGTTTAAGTCTAGACCAGACTAGCGCGCCTAGATTTAGAAATAATTAAAGACCGTTTACCGGTACAATTAGTCAAGGAGATCGTCAAAAGTGCATAAGCAAAACGACAAATTACTGGCGCGCTGGTCGCTGGGCGATTATGACGCGGCTGATGTTAAACGGTAATCATTAAATACATGGTCTATTTACATTAAACACCTAATTTTTTTCTAAGTTTACGAAAGGAGCAAGCATACGGCTCTTTTTATATAAAGTGATTACTGTAGCCTATGAATGCTTGAAATAAAAGGACGCTTGCAATTTTGATGAGCTCGGTGGCGCCGCGGTTAATGCGACTTTGACACCAACGCTCGTGTGTTCGATTCCCACACAGGACAAACATTTGTGTGCACGAACGTGTCTGTTTGTCTTGGTCTGGGTGTTTTAATCTCTCATTACCCGCGGGCCGCTTTTCTGCCAAGAAATGTATGGGAAAACGTATATAACGGGGTCTCACAGATTATGGGAGGTAGGCGCATCAAAGCAGCCCGTCTGGGGAAGTACCTCCACCTCACAGAAAGCTGCAGCCCAGTAACTACTTGACTCAAATTAACAAGTAAGCTCCTATGAATTAACTGTGTTAGCAGCGGGGGTGTCATTACCATATCCCTTCTATCTATCTATATACATATATCAATAACTTCACGACAATTCCCTTGCGGGGTAGGCAATGAGGACCGAGCAACACATGACTCTGTCCTTGCGCACCTCACTCGCTTCTTTAACATACCCAAATTCCGTATTGAATAAACTAGCAAACGGCTTGTGGGCTTTTCCACTTTGTATAATAAGATATAAATACATAATAAATGCAATCATTCGAACCAACCCTTGTTGGTTGGTCTGCTATCTATCTATATATTGTCACGGCTAATCTTTTTATGAGGATAATTATTATTATGTTCTTCTTCAGTTATGTGTTCTCTACTTCCTATAACCCCGGGTCGTTAAGACGTGGCGTGAAGAGGCACCTTAGCGGGCCGTCAAGGGGGGGGACAGCCAGCACAGCGCTAATCACTGAGATGGCTGTTCTCGCATCTGGTTCTTATTGACGCTTTCCATCAGGCGCGATAGGGACATTTTGATAGGCTACATTTAAAAAAAAAGCCCTTCTTCTTTATAAAACCTTATTAAAATTAATCCAGTTCGAGAAAAGGTAACGATCAAACGGACAAACACATTTCCTATCGCATACGAGTACTATATTAATTACTGTGTGATGATTTTTGTATTGTGAGATGACTGTCCGTTCGGGCTGCTTAGATGCACCCTATCTATGCATATACCTGCTACCAACATAAAATGACTTTCAGTTCTATATTCTCACCCTTTATGACTGTAAGCTTCACATTGAATTCTTTATATCTCTTTACAGAATTCTGATATGAGCTCCAGAGTCACGCGACATACCATCTTTGAAAAGTTTGTTTACATATGTAATAAGTACTCACATAAATGGAATTGAAAAGTCGTGCCATAAAGCAATTGGGCATAAAATTACTATCTAGTGCCTTATTAATATGTGAAATGTTAATATGTGTTTAAAAAATATTTTTCCTGAATTCGAATAACATGTTATGCGGGTGTAAGAAGGCCGTAACAAATATACATCTAAGATAAATTTGCGTTTTGTACTCAAAAATGTAAAAATTTTGACCCTTCCGTAGAAATACTTAAAAATAAGGTAAAATGTCCTAAAACATACTCTCAAATACCTATTGTATCACAGACGGCTTACAAAAAACTTTAGAAGTATAATAGTAAAAAACCAAAATAGAATATATATATACACCTTGAACTAGCTCTACTTTAGTTGAGTATCTTTTAGTTGAATAAATATACTCAACTGAAACAACCCTCGGCAATCTATTAACAGCATGCAATGTGAATAGGGCATATATTGGAATGACCACTTATAGACTGGTATATGGTGTCTAGTCACAAGTGGATCTCAGAAAATTTGCTGAAGCATGTATTTATATCTTTAATTAAAACTCTTAACGACTTTGTTTTATCGTAACCTGAACTGATTACAGATGATCATAAGATAAACTCAGATCCAGAAACAAGTTAATCTGTCGGAATAACGTTTATGCTAATTAGAATAACTATTATTTCTCGTGTCAGTCAAGTGTCTGTCGCCTTTATGGGATACATTAAGGGAGTACTGATTGGATATGAAATATTATACACGCACATCTGAATATGTATCATGTGAGCTTCGAAGCCCCAAATACCATCAAGCGTTCCGTCCAATCTTTCTTTTAAATTGATTCTAGTCTTCGTAATAGAAACTTCCTGCGTCACTTTAGAATTACAGACTAATCCCACAATCATAACCCAAGTATCTACGCTGTAGTTCCGGTAGATGGTGCACATGTTCATTAAAAAATGTAACAATCAAGGTGGTGATACTTCCCAAATGCTACCGTAGAATTGGTATGCAGTATTATAGCAGTAACATTACGTCTGTACAGAGAAATTCTTTGATAAGTGTGCAAGTATTACTGCCATATCTTTTATTAATTCTTATTAATACTAAAGAT
Source organism: Pyralis farinalis (assembly GCA_947507595.1). NCBI lineage: Eukaryota > Metazoa > Arthropoda > Insecta > Lepidoptera > Pyralidae > Pyralis > Pyralis farinalis. The sequence continues at coordinate 6,115,844 of OX382269.1, read as the reverse complement.
TGATCGATATGTTGAATTTAACAAAACTCAATATTGGCTCGTATATTGGCAGCCGCAAATGACATCTGTTGGTAATTTATGCATACAAAAACAGTATTATCTTATAATAATTATTTAATATACCTATAAATATAATTCAATTTTTTTTATTAGGTATAGCTTGGTAAATAAGCTTTTGGGATTAGAAGAATTCTGTTTTTATTATGACTCTCCGATTAGTGTAAATTTAATGAAATTACGACTGCATTGAAATCGATTTTCACGGTTTTAAAATCTTTTCAATTATAACCTCTCTATTAGTTTGTAATCCATATATTACGCAAAAAAGTGTTAAAGGATAATTTGATTGAACTACACATGGTACACACTTATAACCCGTGTTAATATTTATGCTATTTTTAACCGACTTCAAAAAGAGGAGGAGGTTCTATGTTCGACTGTATGTATTTTTTGTACTCGTATGTATGTTCACATCAATTTCTCCGTCAATTGTCGACCGATTTTCAATTACATATATTGTTTATTTGAAAGAGTATAGTTGTGAGGTGGTTCCAATTATCACTAAGTTAGTATCTGATGATGGAACCCAAGGGAAATCGAGGGCAAGACACAAATTTTATAGGCACAATGTTTTCTTTCAAATACTTTCTAAAGCTAATTAATTAAATATTTGCGTCTGGTAATCATTATCTCATATTACTGAGCTGATGATTGAAGGTACAACTCCTTAACGGTTAGCAGCTAGGGAATATTTTTTGAATATTATGGATACATTTAGACCGTTAGTTGTATTCCTTCAAGTTATATTCAGATAAGCTGATGATGGAGGGTACAACTCCGTATCGGTTAGGAGTTAGAAGATACCTTGTTCTAGATAGACATACTCGTCGACATCGAGATTTGATTTCTCAGCAGCCTTGATTATTTTGTCCAGGCCAATCGTTATAATTCAGATATTTACAATAGCCATAATCGATGCATTTCAGGCAATGCTTTTTTCATCATACGGTTTTTTTAGTCATTTGATTGGCTCTAAGTCGCAAAGAGGTATCCGGTGTCTTTACACGACTAAGCGCAACATAAACTTGGGCCTTAGCATTTTTCTTCCCTAAATCAATCACGGCTTTGTTTAGGATGGTTTGTGTGGAGATCAGGCAGCATCCTCCTTAAATATTTTCTTCCATCCATGGTATAGTTAAGGCATCAGCTGCCTTTAACGTTGAACTCGGACAAAAACGAGATGAGGGCGAGTACGAAAAGATTTTATAGATGCCTATGATGATAGAAGTGTCAATTTTATGATAGTGAAATTTATACGCAGTAACTTAATGTGAGCGCTTCCGTGGAGAGCTCGATGGCGTAGTTGCGCATGTCATTCTAATCGAACTCGCAGGTTAAGCAATGTTCACCGCAGCCGGTCTATGGATGGGTTTATCTATCTCGAGTTTATCCGTGCTTCGGAGGGCATGTTAAGCCGTCGGTTCCGGCTGTTCTCGATAGATGACAGTCGTTAAGGTAAGTCAGTGGCCCTCAGGCGGCTTGAAAGAGTATAGAAGAGATGAGTAAGAGTGATGTGATGAGTGCTTCTGTTCCAGTCAGTTCATGCGAACTAGCTTTGGCCGGCATCCAATCTATTATCATCAGTAACGCGATCGGTCGCTGTCATGACTACTTTAGTCGTCCTAGTCTCGGCCGCTGTGTTGTTTCTGCAATTGCCTACCACCTCAGTCAGGGCAGCAGCTAATTTTGATAATGTCTATAGGCAGAGGTGATCATTTACCGTGATATGACCCACATACTTGTTTCCCTCCCCTAACTGCGGTCCTCGTGGTAATTTCCAAAAATCCTTCCGTATCTGATGTCTGCATCTTCTCAGCGGTGAAGGCTATGCTTTAAATCCATTTTTCGTAATTTCTACGGGTTTCGGTGAAAGGAAGACTGAGATAATTTCTAAACGTAAATTGGAGCGTACCCACTATCCTACTCCACAATCAATCATATTCATTTTTACATTAGATACAGAACTGCAATTATTAGCGCCCACATCGCTTTAATTCAAATAGCATTGAGAGCTATTTCTCAATTTTCTTCACGTGCAAAACTGGAACAGTTTGAACTTTACATATTAGATTAGAAACTGCAGGTTTAATTTGCAAAAAACTGGAACTGGTTTAACGTAGGCTAGATCACGCTAGATCTGCATTTTACATGTTTTCTGCGTCCCACACCGCGCTAACACATATTTATCTTCAGATGAGTAGGTGGGTAGAGACATCAACGCTGCATTTTAAAATTGTACAGTTGATAAACCAGTCAAATAATATATCGTACATGAAAAGCAAGGTTAGAATACGGGGTTTTAAGACCTATAAATAAAGTCTTAGACAGGTGGTTTAAAATCCCTATAAGACCCTTTTCGCCGCTCGCAAAAATATTGTTAGATTGAGTCAGCAACGGCGTGGGCGGATATTTTTGATTAGCTATCTCTGTCACCTGTATAACAAATTGTTATAATATTAGTAAATAAATAAATGTTATCGGACAGTTATGATTTTCAGATAATACTAAACGTAGCAAAATGGGGAATAAAAGGAAAAAGCGTGCAGTGGACGGAACGTGCCAGACCAGAAATAAAACTGTTGTACACGTATTTTAATCAGAAATACATATAAACAAAGTATTTTTAAAGTCAAATATTGTTGGCTTCGGTCGACTGTAACCTGAGTAAACAAAAAATAACCTTCTGAAAATTTAATAACCAAGTTTTCGAGCCTTATTGAAGCGAGAGAATAAAAATCAAGTCTCGAGGCGCTCGGTTCTCTATGTCTACCCTGTAAAGAACCTAACATGAAGTTACAAATAGATAGATATGATATATGTATAACACGTTATTTATGACGTAACGGTGTATATGTAACCAGAGGTTCAAGAGAAATTACAACATTTAAGTGGATAATTTAATTTTTGAACCATTCGTGTTGTAATTTCATTTATTATATTACTATCTTATTATTTACATTTTTAAATATACAATTATAAATAAATGCGTGTAAAAATGTAAAAAATAACATCCCCGATATCGGAAACATGGTCCATACTATCGTTGGCCAAGATCACGGAGACAGAAACCTCCTCACAATACGTGCCGTGCCAAGGACTGCTTTCTATATGTGACCCTTTATCCAGCTTCCCAACGTGAGCCACTTAAGATGTTTGTCGGGGTTCTTAGCTATTAACCCATTGACTGACACCACGATCGGAACATTAATTACCGACATGTGGAATGTGGATTCAACATCGACATTTCACATGTCGGTAATTTCGTGAGCTAAATCAAGATATTTTGTTTGTTTATCTTTTTCAGCTTTCACAAGATTAACGTCATGTGGAATAGCGATATCAACAATGATTGCTTGGCGCGTAGATCGATCTAATAATACAGTGTCGGGCTTATTGGCTATAATAGTTCTGTCAGTGATAATATATCCATCCCAGTATAATGTGGCATGGCCAGAACTACTGATGTCTTTCGAGAACTGTTTCAAATACCTGTAATACACCACACCACAAGACTATATCTCAAAGTAAGCAGCTGGTGGATTATCCTGGCTACACATATGCAAAAATTCGCCGTTAGCAAGATGTAGAAGAACAAACGGAAATAACATGCCTGATGGTACCCCATGAAGATGACATGCTCGACAGATGTCTAGTGTACCATGCTTCATGACATATTTTCGGTAGCTATTCGTCTTGATAACTTCGTCCATAATTCCACACACAAAATCTTCAGTTTTGCCAAAAAGGTCCCTGAAAAGTAATAAGGATGCGAATGCCAAAATGTCTATATCAGGCCCATGTAGGGCCTTGCAGAAATGTTCGTGTAGTTCTTCGCTTTGCCACACAGCTCTACGATCGTCAGTACTTAATATTGCAGGTTTATGCCAGTTACATTCTTCAGTCAGAGATAAAGGGGTTAATCCACGATCCATATGAACTTCATCCCTTTGCATTTCCGTTTCAGTATGCAGGAAATGTTCCCTGAGATTACACATCGCTCTCGATTATGCAGGGTCTTAGCATTCAAAAAGTCGCGCCACATTTTCGTGCCATATATAACCTCATAACTAATGAACGCAGATGATGCATATGTTGTGCAGTCAAAATCGGCGCGAATCCACTTAAGTATGCCAATGGATTATTATTTCGTCAAAAGAAACGTTCTTTCATGACTGTTTCATGTCGATCTCAATAACTACCAAGTTTTCAGACAGTTCTGTGGGTTCCGTTTCTGAAAGGGACTTCAGATGCACAGTATCTGAAAGGACAAGTCTTTCAGGTATTAACAATATCTTGACAGTAGAAGCTTGAACCGGAAGCACAGCCGCAATGCTTGCAGACCGTGTTAGCAATGATGATATTGGAAAAAAAGTTGTCCTGAAAGAGAGTGTCGGTTAAAATAAGAAGAGGCATGCTCCATTGATTTGGACATGTAGAAAGAATGGAGAAAGAAGGAATTCCGAAACAGATATGTAACGCGAAAGTAGAAGCATGTAAGAGCCGAGGAAGGCCAAGACTCACCTACCATGATCAAATTGATCATCGCGTTTTATTAGGAGGTGATGTCAGGAGTCATTCAATGGGGCCCCATGTATCCTGGTCTCAGATCAACATAATATTAATTTCATTTTAAATGTTTAAGGTTATTTTGAAAGACTAAAATACACGCTTGCAGAGCCAGCGTACCTACTTCCTAAAGGATTCTGAAGTGGTCTTCAGGTCCATCCCTTTCAAAATCTCGATACCTTTGACTTAATGTGTTACCATAAAATTTGCTTGCTCTAAGACTAATCGATCAATTCCCGTCGATAATGAAACTATAACTTGCATAAAGAATTGATCACATGATAAGGCCACTGCATATGATGATACATTGAAGGCAAAATTTCTTGGAATGAAAGAACTTATAATTCTTGAAGCATCGCTGTATTTTTATGTAACCTTTTAATTTCATAATGTTAATGTTTAGGGCAATAATATCGCTGAATAATGCAAAAATACCGTGTTTCAACTTCTACAGTAGGTAGGCAGAGAGAATCAAGTGCCACATGTCACGGTCCTTACACACCTAAGTCGCTTCTTTAACATTCATAGCTCTTTTCATGCACGCTCGTCGTTTCCTAGGGCTTCTGACATCACCAGATAAAACACGATCAATTTGGCCACGGTAGGTCAGTCTTGGTCTTCCTCGGCTATTACATCTCTCATCCTGCATGCTTTCTACATGTCCGAACCACCGGAACATGTCTTTCTTATCTTAACACCGACTCTCCATATCAGACCAATTCACTTTCTTAGATCATCATTACGGTCAATAATATCATAATGCGGTCAATAATAATCACTCTTAACTCTATGTATACATATATAATGTCGAATAATCAACATTGTGTCACATGTCTTAAGTTGAGGTTAATTATATACAAAAGTGATAAATAATAAATCTATACCTACCTATCTATACTTCACGCCAAATCCCTTGCGGGGTAGGCAGAGAGAACCGAGCACCACGTGACTCGATCCTTACATATCTCACTCGCTTCTTTAACATTCATTGCTCTTCTCATGCACGCTCGCCGGTTTCTAGGGCTCCTGACATCACCTTCTGATAGAACACGACCAATTTGGTCATGGTAGGTAAGTCTTGGCCTTCCCCGGCTCCTACATCCTTCCACTTTTGCATTGTATATCTGCTTCGTCATAAATAATAAATACTTCTGATAATAAATAATAATAATAATAATAAATATTGTGGGACAAATTACACAGCGCCACCTAGCCCCAAAGTAAGCGAAGCTTGTGTTATAGGTACTAGACAACTGATAAACATACGTAAATACAATTTTTTTTTTGTATATACATACTTATTATACATAGAAAATACCCAGACCCATACAAACAGACATGTTCATGCACACAAATGTTTGTACTGTGTGGGAATCGAACCCACGAGCGTTGGTGTCAAAGTAGCGTAACAGCGCGTTTCACCACTGCGCCACCGAGCTCGTCAAATAAAACTGTATTCTGACTATAAGAGACCAGAATGGTTACGGTACATCCAACACATAGTCCTGATATTGTACTCTATGATTTTTTTGTCTCGTAAATTATAATTATAAACTGTATGTATGTGTGATATTCAATAAATATAGTAGTTACAGATCGAAGGTGGGGCGGCGCCTCATTCGCACTTGCTGGCTGACAGTCGTGGCGTGCGGACGTTCCTTTGAGCTGTGTACTTACTTACTAGTACCTATTTGTTGTTTTATTGTAAACCATAACCCAATAAAACTGGACATAATAGTATGTATATCTCTACGGCAGGTCCCTCGCGGGCCAGGCAGAGAGAACCGAGCGCCATAATCGCGGTCCTTACGTGCTGCACTCGCTTCTCTAACATCCTACTAATATTATAAATGCGAAAGTTTGTATGTATGGATGTTTGTTGCTCTTTCACGCTTAAACGGCTGAACGGATTTGAATGAAATTTGGCACGTAGATAGATTATGATCTGGATTAACATATAGGCTACGTTATTTGACTCCCCATAGGCGGAGCCGCGGGCAGCAGCTAGTTAATTATAAATTAATATCTACAAACTAATTGTACAAACATTAAAATAAGTGAACCGTGGGTAGTGATAGCCCAGTGGATAAGGAACCGGTCTACTGACTACCTGGTCACCGGTTCGAATCCTCGCGGGTGCATGTACTGTATTCGTGTTTTCAGATTGATGTACATATTTATCACTCGCTCGGCGATGAAGGAAAACATCGTGAGGAAACCCGCACGTCCATGAAATTATATTTTGAAAGACTTGCGACCTAACCTAAGAAGGATCTGGTTTTCCCTTTGGGTTGTAGAGGTCTGATGGCAGTCGTTCTATGTAAAAATCAGTGTCTTCGCCAAATCCTTAGGCTTAGGTAGCGGACCCCGCCAATCCTAATGGATTACGAAACGGGATTACGCGAAGAAAAGAAGAAAATAAGTGAACCGTATGATATGAGTAATAGGCAACTAACAAACATACATAAGCTCATTTATTTTTTGCTTACGGTGCATAAAAAACATCCAGGCCGTGACAAATAGAGATATTAATACAAACAAGTGTACCTTTTATGGGAATCGAACCTACAACCTTTAGTGTTAAAGTGGGGACTGGGGTGTTTCAAGAAAGGCATGATGAGGTTTTTACAGGGTTGGCAACGCATGTGTGACACCCCCGATATTGTAGAAGTCCATAGGTTGTGGCAACTGCTTACCATCAGGCAGGCTGTACGCTTCTTTGCCACTTTAGTGGTATAAAAAAAGACATTGCTAACAACTGGATCACCAGGCTCTACAAAATCATACATTAGGTAGATGAGAGGATGGATTTTTGTAATCAATAGACGATTTAATACCGTGTTTCAAGAAACTCCTAGAGTAGGTAGGCAGAGAGAATCAATCAATCAATCAGCTCCTCTTTTCACTTACCAACAGGTGAAGAGGAGCCACTATGCTGAGCCAATATGCTAAAAAAAAAAGATCTCGGTGGCACAGTGGTCAGTAACGCCACTTGACACCAAAGCTCGTGGATTCGATTCCCACACAGGACAAACATTTGTGTGCATGAACACGTGTGTTTGTGTTAGTCTAGGTGTTTTAAGAGAGATCGGGCGCGTTATAGCGATCTGCTTTTTGTCTGTGGAAGTCTGTGGAAGTACCTCTACATCACAAACAACCACAGCCAAATGACAACTCCCTGGAGAGTTGTTGTGTTCCTGCGAGTGAGTGAGATTACCAGTAAGCTCCTAAGGAGTTACTGTGTTAGCAGCAGAGGTAGCCTAAAGTGAGTGACACTTAACGTATTGCAAGCGTTCATTGGCTTCGGTATGCGCTTTACATCATGCGGGTCTAATGTATAACTCCAGACGTCTAAAAAAATCGAACCTACAACCCTTCGTGTTAAAGCACTTATTGCTAACTACTCGACTACCCAGCTCATCAGAATTATAGATTACTAGCTGTGTCCGCGACTTCAATCGCGCGGAATAGTTATTTGTTTTTATTTAAAATAAATAATAAAATTTCAAAAATAAAAGTTGCCTAAGTTACTCCTTATTACATCAGCTATCTGCCAGTGAATGCCTCGTCAAAATCCGTCCAGCCGTTTCGGAGATTATCCGGAACAAACAGACAGACAGACAAAAATTGTAAAAAAAATATTTTGGTATATGTACCGTGTATATTGGTATACGTACCATATGCATTTAATAAAAAACGGTTACTTTAATATTACAAACAGACACTCCAATTTTGTATATCTGTATAGATTTGAGAGGATTACTTTTTTGAAATCACAATAGGTTTAGGCGTTATGTTACGTTAATGAACATGTGGAAAACATGGCGGCCAATTATTGGACCTCGTATTTTGAAAAAATATTTAACCGACAGTGTTGAAAATATAAAAGAGAGCATTTAGGAAAATAGAAAATACAATGATGTACGGCAGTGAACCATGGATATGGCAGACGAAGCATGAAAGAAATGAACGCCGTAGTAATGACAGCTCTATGGAGTATTGTGGAGTGAGAATTATTGATAGAGTAAAAAGTAGCACGATACCACAGATTATTTAATAGTTACTTCGTAAACGATACGAGAACTACGTGGAATGAAAGATGATGTAGTGACAATAATTGAAAAGGCTATGCTGAGATGGTTTTGTTATTTGGAAAGAATAAATGACAAAAGACTTACGAAAGAAGTGTATCAGGCAAGAGTAAAGTGGAGATATCGTTAGAGGCTGCCCTAAATGCACTCATATAGAATAAATTAGTGTAAAAAAGCACCCAAAACCGAAGAACATGCATGAAGAGGATCTCTTTCACACCCATCAAGTGTGGAAGAGGCGAGAGAAGTATGTATGGATCGATGCACCTGGTATTCCATAGTCACTGCCTACCCCAATGGAAAACAGGCGTGATGATATGTACGAGTATATATGTAAATATACTATATATCTTAAATCACGTTTGATACCAGCGATATTTGATCATGATTGGTCTTTACTAATCATGATCTCTCCTTTGAGAAAATTTGTGTGATGTACGCACGCCTGTACCCGTTTCAAGAAATCAATGGGACAATATTGGTACATGGCAGATATTTGGCACTTTGTGAACTTTCGGAAATTATATGGGTTTCAAAAATTATTTAAGTGCGGTATCATATTCCCCAATATATCTTCAGAACCAGGACCTCAAACTGGTTCATTAACACAGATTGTTCCGATCAGTCCAAGTGGTTCCGCGCCCTAACTCATTTCTCCGCTGCCTCTTCTCTTGTGTTAATGGAAAAACTTATCTTAATTAATTTTTTCAGGTATTATTACGCCTTTATAAAGTATTAAACATACCCTTTAATAAAATATTGATCAACAGAGTATGATAAAACTGAATATTAAGTTATGTATTAAAATGGTCTCCATTGGTACAGCTCAATTATGTATACAGGTGTAACTTCAAACAAGGCTAATTATTCTCGATGACCGCTAAGATACATGAGATGTCATCTGTTAATGTTTAAAAAGTAACTAACCAATACGCCTTTAATAGGGATGTGCAGAAAAATAACAGAATCAATAAAACTTCTTTTTTTTGTGATTTCATTTGTCTATTTTAGACAAATGAAAACATTTGCTCAGGCTCGAAAAGTGTTATTGTATTAAAATATTTCAAGTCTTTATAAATAATTTCAAAAAACTAGGAAGTTAGTATGTGAATCAATCACAGCCAAGAAGTAAATATGCAGTAAAGTAAAAGTAACATTGTATTTTACTAGTTTAATTATTTTGATTAGTTTCAGAAATATGTACCAGACCATTTAATAGCTTTTTAGTTTATCATCAAGTATTCACTAAAATTATATCGATTTATTATTGGACTATCTAAACTCGTGGATGATGAAAAATTTAAATCTAATCATAATATATTTTTTGTAGGTAAATCTGCATCAAATTTATAAAGAACAAAATTTGGAACAACCTTAATAGAAAATAGGATTATTCAAACCTATTGAGGTATCCTTGAGTTATCGGTGAATATATATAAGAAAACTTACATGGCGTCATAAAACCTCTATGTTTTATGAAACCAAGTAAAGCAACTGGACAGGCGAGTGATCATTCACAGCTTGATCCTCAAAAGTTTTAAAGCTGATAATATATTTTTTCAATAGTCTTTGAATCATTCAAAATTATATGTAGCGAGAGCCTTAGGGCATAATATAATACATGCATGGTAGTCCATAGCGTGAACTCAACAGCAGTGGTGACACCTCACGAATTGTTTATACTGTTTATACAATTTATTACTAGTTGTCCAACCCAGCCGTTGATTGGTACCCAGGTGTATCCTGCTCAATAATTAATACATATTAGACATCATCGAAACACGGATCTTCAGGCCACTGAAGCGAATTTAAACCAAAACCCACAACCCTATATGATTTCGGATTCGGAGAAATGTACTATTGTTATATTAGTACTCAAATCATGTAATTATAATTTCTTCACGTGGCAATCTAGTATACTCGTAAGGGTAAGGTATACACAGGAGTGAAATCGTAGGTTGTCAAATGAAAGCAGCTGTGCGCTTTAAAACAGCCGATTGTAGAAGTATCACGTCACAGGAAACCGCAGCTAAACTCAGTGGAGAATTGTTGTGTTCCAGCGAATGAGTCAGGTAACCAGTAAGCTCCGGAGAGTTTGCAGTATTGCTGTAATTAAAGCGAGTATTTTTAAATATTCCTGTATAAATAAAGTTCACTCTCAATTTGGTTAAAATAAAAATTTAAAATAAATATAACGCTTTATGTCACAATGTTCATAATGTATGTCAAAACTACTCGCAGAAAAGAAGACTTCTTCTAGCGATGACGTTTATCTAACCGACAAAAGTGTCTGGAAATGGTTTAGCACTCATACATGAAATGTTATTTTCAATATTGACATCTTAATTATAGTATTGACGTGCGAACATTTATTTATTGTGTTATCAGACTGACGATCTTAAAGAATCCAGTGCCTTTTTAGTGAAAACGTCTAATATCTACCTTAAAACTTATGGTTTTAAGGTAGATGTTGCGCTAACCGCACCTGCTCGAGGTATGGCAAACCAAGTTTTGACGAAAAAAGGTTTATAGAAGGTACAACTGCAGAAGCAGCCGCTGTATTAAAATACTTTCTCCAAATACGGGAGGGTTGTGGATTTTTAGGGGTTTGTTTTGGACTGGATAAGGTGAAGAAATTTGGTAGAGATTTGAGCCTGTAATTTATCAATCACTCCAAACGACCCAGCTCTTCATTGAGGGATGTCTGGAATTTTCTACAAGTACTTCCAAGCTTCTCTAAGTATGAGTAAGAAGAATTCTTTCTGCGGTGTGCCTCAGACTAATAGGTTTTGTTAATATAGTCGGGGGGCATAAAAGCATATGGCTCACCTGATGTAAAGTAGATACCGATAGATATCTACGAACGCGTGGGCGATAGATACTTCAGTTATTGCAAGCGTCAAAACCTTTCGTACGCTCTATTCCACATTAAATGTGAAATCTGAATTGCAAAGCTACGTGTCTGGGGAAGCACCTCCACATCCCAGAAAACAGCAGCCATATAACAACTCTCTGAAGGGATATTGTGTTCTTGCGAACGAGTTAGGTTGCCTGTAAGCTCCTGTTGCTGTGTTTTCAGGTAGGATGGTGATTCAATGAAATCTAACTATACGTGTTTTTATGGCATCATTTGTACTATATAATAACCCTACAAAATGTTACCTCCTCCCAATAAAAAAAGAAAGAAGTAAATGAAAAATACTACTGGTTAAGCGATAGTTAGGCTTGCATACTATTATTTCAGATTTTCACTGTACAAACTTTGAACATATACAGGGAACTGGAATGACATATGACTATATAATATACAGAAAAAAGGAAAGACGGAGTCGAACAATGAAGATCTCTTTTACGATTTTGATACTGAACCCTAATTATATGGTTCAAAACGATGTCATGGTAAAACGTCAACCAAATTATTAATATAAATTGCATCCTGCTGTTCAATTAAGTTACAGGTGAACCTCGGACATTTACCCTTAATTATCCCAAATGGCATTATACGGATGAGATAATGGTACACATACGACGTGTACATATTTGATGATACATGAGAGGAAAGTGTGCAATGCCACAAATGTCAGGAACTGATTAATTATTGCAGAGGTTCTGTAGACGATTTTGAATGTGTTATAGTGTATCCTTATTTATTTGAAACTGTTCATATAGTAAATTTCAGAACAATACTTATATACATTACCGCCGCCTGCCGGCGCTGTGGGGCACTAGCATAGTCCCGGTTCTGACGCACCGAGTTGGCACAAATAACTAATTAATTCGATGCTGATAAAAAGACTAGCGCTAACATCGTGTGTTGAAGCTTGATTACATATGTAACCGCAGCACGTACTAGATACGTATTGGCATTTTTTTAATTGTTTTCTTAAAGCGCTCGGTTGCCATTACCTTTGCCGCAAAGGAACTAACGTGAAGATTTAAATTAAATTAAAATTTATAAGTTAATCACAACATAAATTTATTAAAGTGATTTTTTTATTTAATGTCATTGTACTTAGAAATTATGAAATTGAATAAATTTAGGAAAAACTATATAGACAGATGTTTTGACAGTCGATTACCTACTGTCAAGTTATTCTGTTCAAGTTATTTCTCTTGAAATATGGCACATTAAATGGTCTCAAAAATTTCGGAAATAAATTGATGATAGCACTTACAATATAATATAAGTAGCGTATTTTTTTATGTAAAGTACTTATAGTATAATAGCGGATCAAACAGACGTAGTCCTGCCCTGCACAAAAATAAATCCGGGTTCAGTTGTAAATCTAAACTATCCAGCAACCCACACATATACCCATTAAAATGTATCAAAATACACAATTATCAAAATCGGTCCAGCCGTTTATGAGGAGTTCAGGATATACATACATACAGAAGAAAATACAGTATAAAAAAAGTAAGAAAAAGATATATATATATATAGAGAGAGAGAGAGAGATATATATATATATATATATATATATCTCTCTCTCTCTCTCTCTATATATATATATATATATATATTATAGAATAATTTAAATACAAGTTATTATGAAAGAAAATATATAAAAAAACATATAAGTATGCTTTAAGAAAGTTTATTATGATTTCATTCTCAATTTGTATCATGAATGTGACCTCGGAAATTTTCCTAAAATTAAAAGCCAAACACCATGCAAGTAAAAACCAAGGTCAGCTCTACTACTAAGAGATTTTTAGATAAACGGCAACGCAAGAGTGACACCCTGGTGTTGCAAATGTCCGTAGGCTACGGTGACTGTTTACCATCAGGCAGGCCGTAAGCTTGTGAATCATGGAAACCTTAAAAAGTTTTTCTTGGCATCATCTTTGCCACCTTGTGGTACAGAATAAAAAATGGGTGCGTGTACTTATGTACGCGCGTGAGAAGTTATACTTCTCTGGTATCATTAAATAAATATTTATTATTGATAACTTAATAATATTTAGTATTAATTATATTAAATAATAATAATATTTTCATTTTAACTATAGTGGCATGCCGGTAATACCGTGAAACATTTAGCAGTTTTAACCAATTGCACATGTTTAACTATAGCGCCATCTACCGGTAATATCGTGAAACATTTAGCAGCTTCAACGTGTACTTTTGTGTTCGAGTGCCACGCATTCACTCTCGCTCTGTCTCTTTCTATTCCCCCTCTATGGTAGCGTTAAACTTTTAACGCAACCTTTTTGCAAGTCGCATTAGAAGTATAACTTTAAAAACTACGGCAGCAAAAACGAGACTCCTATTGCCAGATCTGACCGACCCCTAAAACTAATTACGTCACGTAAACAAATATACATTAGAGAAAACGTTATTGTAATGCTGTGCAGTTTTTGCCAAGTGTCAATTAAAGTATACAGCTGGCGAAACGGCGGCGGCCATTAAAATGAGCAAAAATGCACATAACGTCATGCAAGTCATTTACTTTGTACATGTTAGATATTAGGTCGTACAAGAAAGGTCACTCGTATACTGTACTAACTTTTCCGCGTGTCTTCGCTCGCATGGACTTCGCAAAATTAGCATACTATAATAAGCACTTAATGTAAAGTAACATAATGTGTATGCAAATGATAGGTTTATGCCCTGTACAGGTTATATTATAAGGATTACTTTTCTATTGTTTCTAAAATATACGCAAACTAGGCAAGGTGTTTATAAGTTTTATTTATTAGCATTAAAAAAAGACTCCATATTTAAGTAGCAAAAATATCATGTTTTTAGATAAATGTAGAGTATACATACAGTTGTTAGCAATGCTACGATATTCGCGCAGTGGTTGGTAGCGCTACGTTGACACCAACACTTGTGTGCATAAACATGTCTGTTTGTTATAGTTTGTGAGTTTTTTAAATGAAATAGAGTGCGTCAATGAGCTCTACTGAGGAAGTAACTCGAACTCATACCGCGCGCCGCCAAATTAAAAAAAACCCTTTGGAGGGTTCGTGTTCCTGTGAGTGAGTATAGTCACCACTAAGCTACGAAGGAGTTGCTGTATTAACAGCGGAACTGCGACTTCCCATATAGCAAACATTCACAGGCTACGGTGATCGCTTTACATCTGATGAGCCGTATGCTTCTATGTCAACTGACGTTGTATAAATGTACTAAACCGATTAATTTTTATAAACAACAGAGCATATTTTTTATTATTACTTATCAAAACTATTGTAATTATATGTAATATGAATAGATCATTCATAAGCTTTTCATTCATTCCCGTATTGAATTATATTTTGAATACAAATGTAAAACTGAGTGGGTATGGTATGAGCTTCAATTGAGTGAATATACTGTGATAGTACCAAACACAATCCAGGAATAAAAAGCCCGCAAGTGCGCTCTACGGGTTCCGTAAAAAAAAATTTTCGCAAATAATGGTCGTAATTTTTTTTTTTTATGAAGGAACTACAAATTTACGGTTTTCACATTTTTTATTTTACTTGTGCTACTTAACATTGCTTCTTACTAAATTTCATGATTCTATGTCAACGGAAGGTACCCTATAGGTTTAAATTCCCTTACAAGTGTCAAATTTGCGCATAAAAGAGGTATAAACAGCCGTATCTTTTAATTACGTTGACTTATAATTTGGATTTTTCGTTGCTCGAACGGATTACAGACCTGAGTATTTGATATTAATTTCAGCTTGACAGCTCTATCATTC
Organism: Pyralis farinalis; assembly: GCA_947507595.1. NCBI lineage: Eukaryota > Metazoa > Arthropoda > Insecta > Lepidoptera > Pyralidae > Pyralis > Pyralis farinalis. The sequence continues at coordinate 6,100,432 of OX382269.1, read as the reverse complement.
CTGAGAAAAAGGGTTTTGACAGACAGACAGACATGAATCCTTAAAGTAATAAAATTATTTTATTTTAATTAATTATCTCTTTTAATTTTGAGAGTATTTCCATTTATTATTTAATCATTAATTACGCGATACACTGAAAAAATAATATGAAAGTAGATATTAATATCTCATATCGTATCACTGTAAAAAGTATTTCAAAAACTGTACTGTAAAAAAGATTTCAAAATACTTTTAGGTTTTAAAAACGTTTTACGTCGTAATTAGTCTGCTTCCTGTTCGGTTACGGATAAATATATCCTATTGCTAAAATATATTTGTGTTGTAAAATCCAACTTACATTATTATTATATACTAAAAGATTACGTATGTATGTAATCTCTTTTTTGTATAAATTAAGAACAAAATAGTGATAGTAGCAAAAAGATTACATATAAAACACTTATTTATAAGAATTTGATTAAAAGAAATACTCTATAAGAAATTTCTACGAGGTAATCAGATTACTTGAATGGATGATGATAGTGAATAAAGTGAGTTATACACAGATATATGTACGTACTTTTATACTACGTATATGTATCTACTTTTATACCAATTTTTATGTGTATCTAGTAACTAATGATTGAATAGGTAATGAAAATACTCTCAAATTAAAAGAGATAATTTATTTAATAAAATAGTATTTTGATAAATAATTTGAAATGACATGTTAATTGTTTTGTACTATTACAGTATATTCACTCAATTGAAGCCCATACCATACACATTCAATGTTGAATTTGTATTGAAAACGTAATTCAGTACATACATGAATGAAAAACTTGTGAATGATCTGTTTATATTACATATAATTACGATTGTTTTGAATATAATTAACAATTATAAAAAAAAAACTCCATATAACAACACAACATATTTTTATACGCCAATCTATTTCCAAGTGAATATTCCAAGTACTTTCATAGTAATTTCAAGAGATAAATTAAAATTTTCGATAACAAATTCTCACAATAAACGTTCAGATTCCGGCCAATTAACGTACAAGAACAAGTAATTCGTTCTTCCCGACAGTTACACCGTTGCGACATTTTTTCATGTGAGTGAGTTACTACAATGTTGCTGGAAATAAAACCAAGCAATGGTGCAAAGTAATAAATAAAAGGTTAAATAAAGTCGCTGATTGGTCTAACAAATGAATGAGTCTTTTACATACATTGGTCACTTGTGTTACGTGTGTATATTAATAGACTTTGACACGGTGTTGTGTTAACTGTTGGCTTTTTGGACAGCACCATGATAATAATATGGCTTCTGTATATCCCTCAAATATAGATAGATTCAAGTATTTCAAATGAAAACCTGCTCCTGCTTCTGCCCGTGACTCCGTCTGCATGGATCCTTTTATCGCGATATGATATTACTACTATGTTCTTCTTTACATTAGGGGTTTTTCAAAACTTGTTTCTTATCGACTCAAAGATTTCGCCTCGAAAATATATTTTTATATTTGAGGGCAGCTAACGAGCATGTGGGTTATGTGGTCACCACCGTCCATAGACATCAGCAACACTAAAGGGTCACTGATCCGTTGCCAGCCTTTTTAGGGAAACATAGGCTCTTTTCTTGAAGGCACCCATATCGTATTTGTTCAGGAACACCGCTGAGGGTAATTTATTCCATAATTTCACCGTACGATGTTATACGTTTATTTGGTGAGACAGTGGTAATCGCATGTTTATTATAAATAAAGTTCGTCCGCGTTGATTTTTAGGGTTCCGTACCCAAAGGGAAAAACGGAACCCTATTACTGAGGCTCCGCTGTCCGTCCGTCCGTCCGTCGGTCACCAGGCTGTATCTCATGAACCGTGATAGTTAGACAGTTGAAATTTTCACAGATGATGTATTTCTGTTGCCGCTATAACAACAAATACTAAAAAATAGAATAAAATAAATATTTAAGGGGGCTCCCATACAACAAACGTGATATTTTTTGCCGTTTTTATAGATAATGGTACGGAACCCTTCGTGTGCGAGTCCGACTCGCACTTGGCCGATTTTTCTTTCCAAACCTTCCGGTAATGTGTTGAACATTCAAAAATATATATTGAAAACCTATACAAAATTATTATCCGGACTCTGTACATTTGCATTGCACCAGTTTCTTTGAAATTTTACCTTTAACTTAAAGAATATCATATTGCATGAAATGTTACTAAATACATTTATTATTAAGTAGATGATTTTCTGAAAATGGTCCTAAACTATTATGGTGAGTCTCGTAGAGCCTTAATAAATAAATAAATATTGTCGGACAAATTACACAGCGCCATCTAGCCTCAAAGTAAGCCAAGCTTGTGTTATGGGTACTAGACAACTGATAAACATACGTAAATACATTTTTTTTTGTAAATACATATCTATTATACATAGAAAATACCCAGACCAAGACAAACAGACATGTTCATGCACACAAATGTTTGTACTGTGTGGGAATCGAACCCATGAGCGTTAGTGTGAAAGTAGCGTAACAACGCGTTTCACCACTGCGCCACCGAGCTCGTCATGCCGAGCACGTCTTAATGTCATCAACCTGCCATCGTCTTCGTTCGATATGAGATTTTTTTGGAAAATTTACATGAAAAAGCCCGAATAACCATCCAATTTTACAAGGTGCTGAAAACAAGGTCTTGAATGAGCGAGATAAGTTTAAACGAGTAACTGTAATTTATGTACACATGTATGTATATATTGGCCCCTTCACACTTATTTTTCTATCATAATTTTGCTCTTTGACGAGTTCGGTGGCTCAGTGGTGAAACGCGTTGTTACGCTACTTTGACACCAACGCTCGTGGGTTCGATTCCCACACAGGACAAATATTTGTGTGCATGAACATGTCTGTTTGTCTTGGTCTGGGTTTTTTCTATGTATAATAAGTATGTATTTACAAAAAAAATGTATTTAAGTATGTTTATCAGTTGTCTAGTACCCATAACACAAGCTTCGCTTACTTTGGGGCTAGATGGCGCTGTGTAATTTGTCAGACAATATTTATTTATTTATTTATTATTATTTATAATTAAGACATACTAATTAGCCGTGAAAGAAAAATATACAGTTTATTTGGTCACTGATTACAAACCATGCCATCCGTCCAACCATCTTCTGTTGACTTGCGTGCATCCGTTTCGTGGTAGACAGAGAAAACCGATACAATACACTTTATTGATCCAAAAGAAAAATACATAAAAAGCAACAACGAGAAACTACCGGTACAATAAAGTCTCGATCTTATGGACCCAAAATGTGATTATGCATTTATAAAAAATGTTTTGTTTTTCAGATATACACTGTAACTGAATATGACAACTTTCACGCTTCTCACGTTCATTCACGTTCAAGTTTATTTACTTTTAGGATAAAAAGTAAGAAAATACATTCTTAATAAGCTACAAATAATTATCCTCCAACAAAATAGGTTAAAAAGTTCTTTCGCTTTTGCTGTTCTTGCTCTTTTGCGTATATTCCTCTCTCTTGAAAATTCAAAAAAAATCGGCCAGGTGCGAGTCGAACTCGCGCACGAAGGGTTCCGTACCATTATCTATAAAAACAGCAAAAAAATCGGTATAGGGTTCGCAATGAAGTACAAGAAAGCGTTCTGAGAGAAAATCCACATTTCCCATTTGAAACGTAGCATCTTGTCTTGAATAAGTTCTGACGTTCTCTTGCAAGAATGAAACCAACACACTGGAATATAAAATGTCAATAATATTTATAATAATATAAAAATAATCACTGGTGACACGAGACACGAGTAAGTGCAGAGAACAGTGTAAATGGAGTGTTAAAGAAACTTCTAAGCAGCCGAAAACTAAGCTAAGAAGGCACAGCTAGCTGTGCATACTTCGGTGCTAATCCTAACCGTAAGTCCATAAACGAAAGCGAGAGTTGGATATGACAAGGAAAGCATGAAAGTAAAATAAACGCGGACGATATGCGAGTGTCGTGCAAAATTTGAGGCGTAACGCGTACTGACTGTAGTCGCAACGATGATATAAGAAAAAACGTTGGGCTGTAATAGTGTCGGCGTCAAAAAAAGAAAAAAAACATGCTCCGTTGGTTCGGTATGTAGAAATAATATTGGATGAAAGAATGACGAAACATATACATAACACGAAAAAAAGTATTTACTTGGACGCGCGGCTTTCCTCGCGATTATTTCCTTCGCCGTCCAGTAAATGACAATTACAAATATGTAGTATGTGACATACAATATTTTAATTATTGAACTGTTATTTAATCTTTTCGTGCACATTTTATGTAATACAACAGAAATTACCCGTTATTATTAACACAATTGTATTGCATAAATAATATCATGTATTAAATTATTATAATAAATGGAAATTACAGAAACTATAAGAAAGAATACATAAAAAATATCAATGTATGTATTATCAAGCAGAAAAATATATAGTTACAAATTTAGCAATGCATTCACTCTATAATATATTGCAATTAATAACTTCACTTAATTTTAACAGTTAAAAATGGCCAACTTTAAATTAACCATTCGTTAATATAGCTTTAAGGTTAATTAATTGTTTAAAATTGTTAAAATAGTAACAGCCGCATTTCTCTGTATAATTCCATCGTACGTACACGTAACGTTATGTATACCTATCATTAATTTGTGGCAGACGTATTCCGTTACATTACATTACAAGCACGCGGCATATTTTATCATAGTAACTTGCTACCTTGCACCCTTATTCGGGGGGGTTTAGTGGGACTCTATCTTTACTTAAATGGCATCCTATTTTTTAATATCTAACATTTATTATTCATCATTATGTTGCGTCATAATTTCTTTCATTAGTAGCGATTAAGTATTGCTTTTTGAGTGAAATTGCGTATTTTTCTAGACAGACTTGATCCAAAATAGTTAGAGCTATTTCCGACATACACGAAATGCATTCATTTGAAATTTGCTAGGATTGCTACGTTTAATGAAATAGGATGTTAGCTTTAGCCACTCACATTTGTCCGTTTTGGAATTCACTCGCTTTTGTTTCAACTTTGAATTTACACCATATACACACTGAATTTTGGTTCACAATAGGATAAAAAAACGTAAAAATATATATATTGAAATACTTTATCTGTATGCGGATTGCACGTTATTTTTAAGGTCTCCAAACAGCCCCAGCGAGATCCTATCACTAAGACTCCCACCTTAAGAAGATGTCCGGCCGTCTGTCACAGGGATGTATCTTCTAAACGGTAATAGCGTTTGCATATCTATCTGGTTGCTAGAATAACAAATAATAAAAGTTAAAACTTAAAGTCCCTTATCAAAAACCTGATTTTTTAATAATCTATTGAAAATATGAGTGTTGAATATTATACAGCACCTAGTGCTAAGATGTTTTTATATTGCGAAATCTTTTTTCGTACGAAAAGTTTTCGCAATTTATTTTCGTAGGTCTTGGAGAAATAAATATATAGGCCACGTGCAATCGGAATGATCTCCAGATGACCGAAGCCGCGGTCTGAAACTAATCTTATTTTCTAGAATCTAATTTCATGTTTTGAAAATGTAAGCAGATTAGTTCGATAAAATATCAACAGGTTTGATATTATAATTTCGTAAAACCATTTTGTGTGTAAATCTGTTTGTTTCCATTTCCGAGCTCCGATTTGTCTGTGAACTGGATAATTATTTTTATTGATGACGGCATCCACATATGAGCAGCCCCAGGCATGGCAAGTAAGTTATATGTCCCACGATTGAGCAAGTTGTGGTCGCTTGCCGTACCTGATTATAACAACGGCTTAAGACTGCTTACGAACTTATGCTTGCTTCCCGCTTCACTGACACAAAAACAGTGTTAACCCGAACTGTCAGTGCTTGTCCTAAAACAAACAAAGTAACTATAATAAACCTGTTACGGCGGCGATCCTGTGATAATCCGTGAAGTGAATGTCGCTATAACGGTGAAAGAATTATAATCGGTTCAGTAGTTCCAGACGTTAACTCGAATATACAAACAAACAAGTTAGCCTCATTATTGCATTGTTAGGGACCCCGTCTGTGGCTTTCCCCAGGAATTGTACCACAAAAAACTTAGTGTTCACATTGTAGGGGGGTCTCTCGATAAATTATTGTGTCCATCGTTCTCTTTTTTTTATACAACTTGATTGGCAAACAAGCATGCGGCTCGCATTAGATGGTAAGCGGTCACCGCTGCCTATTGACGCTTGATTGGGGATGTTACTCGCGCGCTGCCAATCTTCTAACCTAAGGCTGTTTCGTCACAGTACCCAGTAATTTCTCTGCCATATCTCACCCTTCAAACCGGAACACAGCTATATAAATATAGCTGCTGCTGTTCATGACACTAAAGAGAATTCATTCCTTATTTATTTAATTGACTTCGAAAAAGGAACAGGATATATTTCATGGCTATAAAATGAAAATATTTTTGTGTACGAGTATATATAGGTATATACATATATATATATATATATACGACATATGCATATTTGTTAAGATTCATCTGGACTTCTATCTATCTATAACTTCACGCTAAATCCCTTACGGGGTAGGCAGAGAGAACCGAGCGCCACGCGACTCGATCCTTACATACCTCACTATCTTCTGACGAAACACGACCTACATACTCACTTCTGACGAAACATGACCAATTTGGTCATGGTAGGTAAGTCTCGGTCTTCCTCAGCTCCTACATCCTTCCACTTTTGCATTGTATATCTGTTTCGTCATTCCTTCGTCCCGCATTCTTTCTACATGTCCAAACCAACGGAGCATGCCCTTTCTTATCTTAACACCGACACTCTCTTTCAGACCAACTCTTTCTCTCACGTCTTCATTACGAACGCGGTCAGCAAGCGTTATGCCACAAATTTTGCGCAATACTCTCATCTCGACCGCATTTATCTACTTTCATGCTCTCTCTACTATACCCAGCTCTCACTTCCATAAGTTAGCGTTGGGATTAGTACCGCGTTGTGTACAGCGAGTTGTGCCTTCTGGCTTAGATTTCGGCTGCCAAGCAGTTTACCCAACGCTCCATTCACCCTATTCCTGGCACTCACTCGTCTCTCCATGTCAGCGGTGTACCTTCCATTGCTGCTAAAAGCACTTCCAAGATATACAATCTCATTCACTTGCTTCAACACTACATCATCAACCATAATCCTAATGTTCGGTCTGGTTGTCTCTCTTTCAAATACCATTATCTTGATTTTCTTCGTTGTAACTAGTGTTTGCAGTTCGGATGGTGATTCTGCTAATAATACCGCGTCATCTGCATAAAGCAGGCAGTTGACCACCCATTCGCATTCCCACATTCTTATTTCTTATTCTCTGAAGACAACTGTCCAGATACAGGATGAACAGTTGAGCCAACAGAACGCATCCCTGTCTGACACCAATGTTGACATCAAACCAGGGTGACAAGCTGTCGTCCACCCGCACACATGGAGTACAATCCTCATAAGTGGATTGCATAGCATGGAGTAGGTCACCGTCAACCCCGTATCCGGGCAAAATGTTCCAGAGATTCTTTCGCACGACCCTATCAAATGCTTTCTCAAAGTCCACAAAACAGCAGAAAACCTTCTGGTCCAAAGCCAGATGCTTCTCTACATATTGCGGAGTGAAAAAACGATCCGTACATCCTCTGCCGCTTCGAAATCCACCTTGTGAATTGATGAAATGCTTTGGGTAGCAAAGCATTCCATCGGATTTCACCCTCATTGTCCTTTCAATGATTTTTCCATACACTTTAGCTGCTAAGCTAATCAAACTGATGGCCCTATAGTTGGCGCAGTCCATACGTGAGCCCTTGCCTTTACACAAGGGCACGAAGACCGCGCATCTCCAATCGCTCCGGTTCTTTCCGGTTCTCCAGCATAATTTGCTCAAAAACTAGAAGGCGTCCCTAACGTAGGTACTACCTAGCTTGATCATCTCAGCTGTTACCATATCGAATCCCGCTGACTTCCCATCTTTCAAACTTCATATCGACCATTCAATCTCAACCATAGTAATGTCTTCATGGTACGCTGGCACTGCCGAGTCAATCACAGACTCATTCACAATGCCAGCGTCATAGACATAATCATACATTTCTCTAAAATATTCACTCCACCGTTCTAACACTTCCTGAGAGCCACCAGCTTTACATCCTATCTTGTCCATTCTGGATGCTGACGAACCACTTCGAGACTGCTTTACCTCTCTACTGAAGAGTTTGATATTTGCCTCGAAGTTCTTCGTCAGCTTCTCTTCCTCACTCATACGTAGTCTTTCACGCTTCTCTTTCACTAAAGCTTCGGTGTCATTCTTGCATCGACGGTATATTTCTTTCTTCATTTCTTTCATACCATCACTCTGGTGCAAAGATGATACGTAATCCAGCCACGCTTTCCTCTTTTTTTCCACAGATGATTGAACCTCCGCATCCCACCAGGCATCTTCTCTCAGTATTCTACGTCTCTTTGCGTATCCACATGCTTCTTTCGCGCTGTCCACCATACTTTCTTTCAGAGCTTTCTAACATTCGTCTACATCTGAGTCGGAAAGACTCGCGTTCGCAAGTCTTTCACTGACTAGACGTACATACGTACTCCTCACACTTCACATTTTCCAATTTTTCACTTCTTATTCTTTCATGATCTCCGAAAGGAATCCGCACTCGCCAGTGCCTCCTCTTCTTGAAAAGGCCCACAAACCGGCTTATCACCAGGTAGTGGTCCGTTTCAAGAGTGGGACCTCTGAAGGCTCTTATATCCATGACTTATATCCATATTAATGACTTTCGGAGACGTCCATCTATCAAAATCAAATCAATCACACTTTTTTGTTCATTCCGTCTCCATGTGTAAGTGTGAATATCCTTGTGATGGAAGAGCGTGTTCGACACAAGGAGGTTTCGTTCCATACATACGTCTAAAAGTAACTTACCAGCATCGTTCACTCTCTTATCTCCGTATGGACCAAGCACAGCCTCATAACTGCTTCGCTTGGTCCCAACCCATCCATTTGGATCACCACACATAATTATCCGTTCACTCGCTTCGGCCAAATCCAGAATACCCCTTACAGTCTCCCAAAACTTTTCGAGCTACTGGGGATCAGCAAAGCTCACAGGACCATATGCTGCAACTAAAAACACTCGCGTAATCCCCAGTTTTACATAACCCCAAGCGAGATGAAAGCACGATACCTACGCCAGCGCTGGTACGAACGTCCTGATCCACCCCTGACCACAGGGCCATCATGCCACTGGGCAGATCTTCGGTGTCGCTTCCCTTTCGCTTGGTCTCTGACACACACAAAGCATCTAGGCATCTCACGTTCATTATATCAATCAACTCATTCCTGTTATCTTTTAGACCACCTCTCACATTCCATGTGCCTATACGACACTCAGCTCTCCTCGACCCGCGGGGATGGGCGTTGCGTGGTGGGCGGCGGCCCCCGGTTTCACACCGACGGGGCGGATTGGTGCGCGTCGCCTCTGGGGGACGCCCTAATCCGCGCATCTGTGCGGTTTGGGTCCAGAATTGCAGTCCAAATAAACAGTTTTGTACTGGCAGGGTCGCGGCGTGCACGCTTCTGGTACCGACCCTATCCTGTGAATATAATAGTGATAGAAAAATGGATGAATAAGTAGACGGCCAGTTCATCCGTCTAGACAAATAGAAGGAGTGACAGACAGATAGATAGCGGAGCCTTAGTCCTTGGTGTATTGAAGAGAGCGAAACTGTACTGTAGCTCGAAACACAGGCTTTTTGATTTGGTGCAAAAACGAGCTTGAAGTGTGAGAAATTATCGATCATTCTAAGCACATATACGATATTGAGCCTTTGAGAAAAGATTTCGCACCTCTTTATGTGTTCTACCGATTATACAATAGATTGTGTTCTGAAGATATGACACCAACATCGTTTTACCATCGTACCGCTGGCCGATCGATGCTCAGGAATTCAGTGTCATTAGAACCGCAGTGTTCGCGTACGGTTCCGAAGATATAGAATGAACGCTGCCAAGATTTTTACTTGGAACTAGGTTCTTCAAAAAAGGCGTGAAGAAATTATTATCTGCAACCCACGAGTGGCACCTCTGATTTAGAAAGTGCTCATATGTTACGGTAACTGATTACCACCTGGAATTTGTTTGCCGCGTTAGTGATATGAAAGAATAGGGTATCATTGGATACGCCTATTTGCATATGGAACCCTAAAAAATAAAATAGACTTGACTTGATTCTAGTCGACCGACGTCAGAAAAAATAATAATAATCTACTTTGTCATCCGCCTAAAATATATATTAACTAGCTATACGCCCCGGCTTCGCACGGGTGATATGATCGCTACCAAACTTCACAGGGTTACCTGCTGGGCTAACCTGAAGATTCACTGAAAATTTCATCAAAATCTGCCCAGTCGTTTTTAAGTCCATAGAGGACATACAGACAAACATTCATTTTTATATATATAGATACTCGTAGATAGGGCCGAATATATTAAAGGCGGATGAATATGTCGATGTTTTCATTTTTATATTAAATCTAAGAATAAAAATCTTATCTATGTAATATATACAATTAAATGTTAACATATCGATTATAGTGACGAAGAAGGATGCGGAAGTAGATATTCTTATATTACTTAACGTGATTATCTTACAAATTTTTTAAATATCTTATAAATGCAACTTCTACGTAATACCATCCTTTAGCGATCTGGTAATTCAAAAGGAACAATCGATATGTTTTGGACACTATAGCTTCAATTGTATTAAAGTGAAAATTATAGTTAGATAACTATTTAATATTACATTATTTAGTATTGTCTTAGGTTTTCGCGATTGTTACACATTGAAATTAAACTATTTTTAACGGAAGTATCGCGTGTTTTATTTATTTTGTTGAAACCTGACGTTTCGAACGCTTTTCAGCGTCCGTGGTCGCAGGAAAGACCAAATTAAAAATAGTTTAATTTCAATTACATAATTTTTTTAAGAATAAATTAATTTATACGATTTTTTTATTTTGCTAAATTTTATGTTCTGTATGTATATAACATACAAATGTTTACAAATATTATGAGACATACAATTATAAATCTACGAGTATTTATTATTATTTAAAATACAAAATGATAATAATTAAACAGTCCAGTTACTTTATTATTATTTTATATTTGAGGAGGGCAAGCGAGCACATGGGTCACCTGATGGTAAGTGGTCGCCACCGCCCATAGACATCAGCAACACGAAAGGGTCACTGATCCGTTGTCAGCCTTTATAGGTAAATACTCGTACATATTGCAAATAAAGGCAAGAATCTACCTTTTTGCTTGTTTTGTTCGTACAACACTAACCGTTCGTGAACTACAATAAAGTAATTTATTTGGATAGTTCTTGCCAATTTGCCGTGCCGTGCTACCAGCAACGTCTTTTCTATACAAACTTACTGCCTACTTGATGTACTGGAAAACAGGAAGTATCGCTCGCGCGTTACCGCCCCTGTTGCTAGCAAAGCAACTCCTTGGGAGCTTACTGATAACCTTACTCACTCGCAGGAACACACTAACCCATTTGAAGAATCGTTACTTGTTTACGGACTTCCGCAAAGTGGAAGAACTTCCTCAGTGGGATTGCTTTGATACGCACTAGCTCTCTTACCATGATAAACAGACATGTTCATGCACACAAAATATTTGTCTTAAGTAGAAATCGAACCCACAACTTACTATTTTAGTAGCCACTGCTTACAACTTGATCAGCATCATAATTTTGTAAATATGCGTTAATTACACTTCATGTATTATAAAAGTTCTTAGTCTGCTCTGCTTCACATCTAGCAGGGCGTATGCTTGCCACTCTTGACTGTACAGGAAATCTTCATTTGTGTGAAATATATAATTTTTGTAACTGTTAATGAGAGCTGTAATTTATCTGTATGACCTTAATAATAAACACATAAATAAGACGGTAAACTGTTTCATATTTACTAGTAATAATGACTTAAACATTTATTTATATTGCTTTATTTTTGTTGACTCAACAATCACATGTAACATTAAAAAGTGGTATAATATTAACTACATTAATTATTACTAATATAACAATTAAAGGATATACATAATTTATTTATAGCTTTACTGTCGAAACTGACATTTTCTTCACGACTGATATTAACAAATTAAGTTACATAATTGGAAGAAATAAATGTCTGTATTAGTATCTATATACCTCGTAATTTATGTCAATGTTTATGAAAGAAAATATTTTGCAGAATCAATCATTTTTATGACATTAAAAAATAGTTACATTAGATATAAGAGATTCCAATTATAATACATGAAATGACAATTAGTAAGAAAGTAAGAATAGTATTGTCTTAGGTTTTCGCGATTGTTACACATTGAATTAAACTAAACAATTTTTAACGGAAGTATCGCGTATTTTATTTATTTTGTTGAACCTGACGTTTCGAACGCTTTGCAGCGTCCGTGGTCGCAGGTTCAACAAAATAAATAAAATACGCGATACTTCCGTTAAAAATTGTTTAATTCAAAGTAAGAATAGTTTGTTAAAGTTTTTATGGTACGCTTTCATATTTTTGTAAAAAAAAACTTTTCATTTAATAAAATGTATTTTTAAATATTAATATGCACGATGTAATATAGCAAATAAAACACAATTCTTAGTTAATAGAATTTTGTTCTTAAGAGTTTGATTTATGAATGAATGAATGAATCACATTTACTAATATACATAATTTATTCAAAGTATTAAACAAAATATTTTGGCCAAAAACCTCTTCATGCGATTTAGTCTGTCTTTATGTCAGGAAGTGATAATAGGATAAATCGCGTAATTTTCTTTTTCTATTTTTCTCGCGCTATGAAGAATCTAACATACGATATTATATTTGTTAAACATGTATATTTCAAGTATACGTATAAAAGTATAAGTATGGATTGTTTAAAATGTCTAAAACTCTTAATTACAATAGCTAATGTATTATATATAATATAAATGATGCTCTCAAGCAATGATGCTACTGCTAGTTCAGTTTAAATTATGTTTAGATTATATTTCTAATGTTACTATAAAAAAAAACAAGCATTCGTAGTTACATCTACAACTAAGAAACATGGCATTTTTTGCAAAGTGAAAATGTAAGATTTCCAAGAAATTATATATAATTAAGAAATTATATTTAATTAAATAATTAATAAAGTATATATAATAATAAAGTAAAGTAAAAGAGAATTATAGGTGCGATATGTTAAAATATGAAATTTACGGCTGTTATTATAATATTATTGGTAATATTGGCATCAACGTACCTGCAATTAATTTAAGCAAATCTTTTAAAATGTGATAAAGTTACAGCAACGACGAACGATTACATTATTGATTAAAAAACAATAACTCATTGAGAAGAATATTTTTTCGGTGTACACATTCATTTTAAAAACATTCTGGTAAAAACGTTTTGTTGTACGTACGAAAGATATACTTTCTAACAAGCGAAAAATACTGTCAAGCTTTTCCTAAAATGTCTTAAAAGCTACATATTACGTATAATCCTCATTTTTTCTATGCCAGTTAATTATAATATAAACCACTTAATTCACGTGTTTAATATAAAGGAAAACTCTTTGATCAATTTGGAAAAGTCTCAATTTTTCCTGTGAAACCACCTTTTTGCTGTAGCGGAATAGAATATTTTTAAATAGAGAAAAGAGTATTTATCGTATAGCGGAACATAAACGTAATAATGAATAATACTTCCAGTCAATAAAAAGTAAGAAAGTCTTCATCAGTACCATTGACATAGACAGACATTGCTTCGTAGGATCAGATGTTTTTTAGATGTTGTACAGTACGTATTTATCGATGATTATTGATAAAATAATAACCAACTCACCTGCGAATCAGCTGACTCAAATTTAGTCACAGCACTCAAAAATCAAACACAACACACCGAGCACATCACATCTTGAAACGTACACACACTAAATCACATATGTGATTCGCTAAATCACACATGTGATTTTCGTCAGCTGTTCGCGAACTCGCAAAAAAACTATAAAGCCGGTCATTGATCTCGGAGATCACAGTGCGTGCGTAAATGAAATTCTGTGCACGAACGCGGGCGACTCGGTCGCGATCTCACCAACGAATGACGAGCCAAAGAACTATTTCAAACTTTTCTCTAATCCTTTTCTGCGCGGGCGCAAGTGTGCGTACACTTTAGCGAATAATGTCTAATACTATTCCCATCCTACTCATGTTTTACTGTGTAAAAGAGATGGCTGTGTGGCGTCAAGCCGTCAAGTGCAACGGAAGTGGGGTTATCGATTTATACATAAGATTAATTTTATAATTAATTCAGTTTAACACAAAGCTGTCTCGTTGAGAATTTATATGTAATAAACATCTTTCTATAGATTTATTGGCGTTTAATACGTGTTTTATGAATGTCTGAATGGAGTTATTTGGGGCAAATTTACATTTGTAATAGGAATTTTAAATGGCAATATTTCTATTCAGATTCGTTTTTGTGTTATACATTAATATTAAATATGTATAAAGGAAACGTTAATGCGGAAAGGATGAAATAAAATACATTATACTTCACAAATTTTCTATTCTTGTCATCAAATATGCAAATATAAATATCGATATCGGTTCAGGTTAAAGCTTATCGAAATTTATTTATTTGTTTGTTAACATTTTAGACTGAATAATTATAACAGTATCTTTATCATTTCAGAAGAATTCCTAATGTTGAATGTAGGCCTCCCTTACAGCTCATTTACTCACAGATTCATGTTTGACGATTTTCTATGAAAAATGATAATTCGTGATAACAAATCATCATTTTTCATAGTAAACCAATCACGAACCTATATGTGAGAGACGCGTAGATTCTCACAACGTACGTAATTACGAAAAATAAGCTGGCGAAAAACAAATAAATTTTTAAATCCTTATTGTCATTATCACAATGTGAACGATAGATTGTTATTTGAATATTATGATGTATTATTATGTCTTAAAATTAATCGCGTCTTTTGATAACCACGGACACATAGAGACATATAGAGATCCCTTTAAGAACATTGACAAAATGTTATATAGCTACTATTCAATTGACCCATATAACCACGAGCAGGTGGGCTAGGTAGGTACTAGAATAAAAACAATATACTTTATATAATAATTAATAAGATGTTTTTAAAAAGAAAAAGTTATTAAAAAAGAACTTTAATATGTAATAAAAAAAGTGTATACATTTAAAAATTTACCTGTGTGACTGTGTCCATCACAATATTAATAATGGGATTATATTACGCCTACATTAATTTCGCTACAGATTTGGTATCCAATATATTCAATGCAGTCTTTAAAATAATTGTATACGTATTTCAAGATCTTTCTTTAACGACGATCTCCGGTCATTTGAATCTGTCACAGGAAAACTAGAAGTTTTGTGTTTCCTAAAATGATGAGCATTATTTAATCTGTTCCGATTTATTATATTATAACATCCTGTTTTCTCTACAAAAAAAATAAGTCTGGCTACAAATAGAAAAACAAAGTACCACTGTTTGAGTTAATACAGGTTCGAGCATTTTAAAATGAATATATGACGCCAGAAAGCCTTGTAATTAAAAAGACGTGTCTACAAATTATCTCTCTGCTGTAATGTATTTCATTAGTTTTAGCCAAATTTGAATTGCAAAGCCACCGCACTGAAATAAATACAAAAACCAAAAATTGTTTAAAAAAATATTCTAGTAAGCTTTAACTACTTGGCGAGCCGGTGATGCAATGGCTAGCGAAGGCTACTTTAGCACCAAGGTTCGTGGCTTCAATTCCTGCACAAGGCAAATTTTTGTTTACATGAACATATTTGTTTGTCTTGGTCTGGGTGTGTTCTGTATATTAAAGTATAGTATTCACATAAAAAAGGTATTTGCGTACGTTTATAAGTTGTCTAGTAGAAAAGCTTTGCTTAGTTTGAGATTAGATTGCTCTGTGTAATCCTAACTAAACAATAGCATTTAGGGATAATGTAATTATGAATATAATTTCACTTTGTTTTTGTTTATACTCGTACTACGTCGGGAGGCATACAACATACGGTTTAACTGATGTAAATCGGATACCGTAGTATCACTCGCGCGCGCGTGACCTCACTCACACGTAGAAACACAACAACCCTCTAGGGAGTTGTTATTTGGCTGCGGTTTTCTGTGAGGTAGAGGTACTTCCCCAGACTAGGGAAGTAGATTTAAGAGAGGTAGGGCACATCAAAGTAGTCAGGGCTACTTTGATGTGCCCTACCTCTCTTAAATCTACACTAGCGAACACTAGTCAAAGTATCTTCATTATCGAAGAACCAAGTATCATCCAAGTAGAATTAGGATCATTTGTTTAGATGAATCAAACAAATACTCTTTATTTGTTATAACATTAGTTTGGAGGTAGTATCTAAATGTAAGCGGTGAGTTAAAGGGTGATTCTGAAATTATTACAGAGGTGTGCAGCGAGGAGGCACTAAGCCGAAGTCGAAGATTTACATGAGTAAATTGAAATAGTACTTACCATTGTTCTGTATAGCGTGATAGAGGCATAATGTAAAAATACCGATTCGTCTACTTGTGAAGTTTTATCTACTTTTCGCTGATTTGCCTGTGTTGCAGGATAATCATGATGGAGTCGCATAATCATTATGGAGTTGTGACTTGTAATATGTATTTCTACTTCAATTGCGATCTTCAAAAAGTAGAACAAATTCTTAACAGATTTTTTAGACAGAGCATTTAAGCATAAGTATACTCGCTTTTTACCTTCGCTATCTGTAAACATTTTCTGAAATAAGGCGAAAATAACCCACAAATATCAACACAATAAGACGTGCAGTTTTGAAACACGTAAAAGATGTGTCATCATCATCACACAGTCACATGAACACACAATATTCAAGTTTTGTACATACTGCATTTGTGAAAAATAATTCGGCTAATTTTGTTTTTACACTTCGATTTTTATATCACTAATAGAAGCACACTCTTGACAAAATATACGAAACTTGTGAGAATCGTTTTAAACATTACTTCTTATAAGACTTAAGTTATTTATTGACGGTTAACTTCTTCCCCTCCATATGGCAGGTCTTGACAAGAGGGTGGTCGTTAGCCGAATGGGCTCTAGTTACCCCCGTGACGCGGCAACCCCACTGTTTAAATATTCTACTTAATAACAAAGGGCGTTTTTTGTTCCTCCTCTTCGCACTACTACACTTCGCACTTACATAGTGCATTATATGTATACCCACATATACCTATACCATTACTTCTTAGTGTGTATATTCAGCTTATATTTATGGGCTCGATTTATCCAATTTAATTTCATTACATAAATATTTGCTGGTGATTGATTACAATCAATAACTGAGAGAGATCTATCATAATAATGAAATTATAAACACATCGGGTATACATATATCAAAACAATATATGTATATAGGAATTTATCATAATCAAATAGCACAAAGAAATGTAATAAACACAATTTACAATGATTATTTCGTTTAATAATTATTCTAAGATAACATTGCTTTAGGGCCAGTGCATTGCCAACAGATATTACCATCGCCCAACGTACGAAATCAGTTTTATTAGTTGCAACATATCGTTTGCTTTTCAGTGCAAATACATGACTGTAGTGCCTGTACACTTATATAGGACTTTCTATACTATTACACCATCGTAAGTACAGAGTTGTATAATTGTGAAAATAACATTAACATGTTAGTAGTAGTCCACATTAGTTATCTTTAGGCTACGGCTAATTGCATCACAGCCGCTTGTTTGTCATTGGAGTTAATATGAAAAAACCGAAGGTGTAGTGAGCCATATCTCTCGAGTGAGTTATTACAGATGAAACATCCTAAAGTGGAGTTTAAGAGACGCCGAGACATCATTCATCTCGCTTCTAATCTCTCTCTTCCTCTTTACTATATCGTGATATTGTAAAATGATCTCATTACTCTAATATCAAATTATCGCTCTACCTGCCTTTCAGTTCATAAAATTTGAAATTTACTAATCATTATGTATCTTATGTAATGTAATGTACTCGTAAGTACTAAAGTATTGTAGTTACAACTCTTGATACACCATTAATAGATTTGTTACAATGTTGCACATTGGAATCTTACAAGTATAAACTAATATACTCTATGGTATACTGAAGGATGGAAAGCGGATTTTACGTAAGCATTATTTTTGATGTACCATATGTACAATTTTAGACTTCCGTACCAACATTAAAAACAGAATTTATATAATTGTAACTACAAGTTCATGGTACAGCTTTTATACAAGAAAATTTCATTCGAAAGATATATTGTAATAAATAAATAATTCTATATATAATAACAGGATATCACACTCAGCAAACTAAATATTTCTGTGTGCAATACCTTGCCGCCACTGACAGAATGGTTCTTGACAGTTGTCAGTTCGATGCATATGATTTATAGCTATCTCTTTCTGTACCTCAAGTTACATATTATCTATCACATCAACTGACAGCTGTCATTTTCGCGGCGGCTTCATTGTAGTTAGCTAAGCTTGATAATCTTACGTGTACGCTCTTACATATGGTTTATAAATATTGTAATATATGCAACCTTTTTATTGTCTCTCTTAACTCTATGAAATGTCAATTGTCAAAATAGATAGTAAAAATTAATTTGTAAATTCAAATATTTAAAATAAAAGATGTTGAATAGACGAACGACGATGAAACAAAGCAGGCAGGAGGAAGATTTGATCGATAACGCACGGTGCACCGCGTCTGAGACCACCAGCACCTGCTGTGTTGGCTACGCGGTGAACTCGTCGACATATTTTTCTCTTTTACCGATCCCGTGAATCTCCGGATACTTAATTAACCATATATTATTTGAATAACTCCAGCCCCTGCTGTGGACTACGTCGGCCGGCATCTTATACCGCTGCAGTGTTGGACCGCAAGGCGGTCCCCACCGGTTCCTGCCAAGGTCTGTGACGTCCGTGAGTTCTTCACGGATCTGCGTGCTGGCTGGTTCGCTGGCGTGCCCGTCTGCAGTCGGAGGCCCACTACAGCCGGCGGCCGCTTACTACATTCGCCGGTGTTTCGGACAGTGAACCTCGGGTTAGATCATTTCATTCGCGAGTTCTAAAAGACCTTGATTAGCCGAACTTTTAAGAAACCTTTTATATATATATATATATATTACATATGATGTGAATAATAGCCCCAATAAATTTGTAACTTTTTTTAGAACTGCCTTTTCTTTTTAACTAGTAATATTACAATATGTACTTATAATGCTACATAAAAATGGTCAAACGATAGCTAAGAGACATAGAAATGTTTATCTTGTGTATATTAAATAGAACCCACAAATCTTTGTGTTATAGTTGACTTTATTGACTGAATGACTGCGGAGGTTATCCTCACAGACAGTTTATAGATGGCTATTGGATACGTACATAAAGAAAAATACTATTTCAATGTATTATTGGCGGTATTTAACATGACTTATATAGCATATATTCAAATACTAAAGTCTTGAAAATAACGAGCAACATATTCGAACGGGGTATCAAAAATATAAAATAAAAATAATATTTATTTTTCTATCAAGTGATCATATTTTTGAGATTTGAAAATGAAATAGCATCTACAAATTTTTATATATATTTTATTTTAACTTCTTGTAAGCTTTTCAAAAAATTTGCAAATATAACCGCTCTCCCAATAAAAATTTAAATATGTTATTTTGTTCTAAATTTTCTTCGTATTTAAGTAGGCAGGTAGGTAGTAGTAGATGCTATTTTGCGGAAGTCAAATTGCCTTTTCGTACTGTTTACTGTCCACTGTCTAATTGCTACAACTACTTATAGTTATGTTGCTATATTTAGAGCTCGATGGCGTCGTTGCGCGTGTCATTTAACCGAACACGCAGGTTAAGCAACGTCGACCGCAGCCTGTCTATAGATGGGTTTATCTATCTGGAGTTTCACCGTGCTTCGGAGGGCATGTTTAGCCATCGGTCCCGGCTGTTGTCGATAGATGACAGTCGTTAAGCTAAGTCAATGGCCCTCGGGCGGCTTGAAAACACTGGCCTCCGCCAATCCGCAATTGAGCAGTATGGTGGAGTAAGCTCTAAATCTCTTCGGTTGAACGGAGATGAGTAAGAGTTGATGTGATGATGATGATTTATTTTCAAGCAATGAAAGTACGTATGTCAAATAATATTAAAATCTCTGTGATTTGATGTTTATACTCGTACCACAAGGAGTATTGGTCGCTCGTGGTTATACCTGCTGCAAATATAGCACCTTCCCCGGAATTTATTAGTAATGAAACTTACCCCACACCCGAGCACTATCGTCTTCTATGAGGAGGTAGTGATTCCCTATTCGGGTTGCTCCTATTTTTCCTTACTCTCTTTTACTAACAGGCAAAATACGCTACGTACTGTTGGACTTGTTTTGGATACAAAGGTGATCATTGGCCACTCGTCCCCAATTTTGATATTAAAATATTCTAATCGGTCTTGTGAGCAGAAAACGATAAGAAAAGACATCAACGCATGCTGGAGTACGCGTTGATGTCTTTAATATGTAACCCATTATTACGAGCAATCATTATTCTCTAAATTGAAAAACAGGATTAATTCATGTCGTATGAAAATAATTCGTCTCGTAGATTTTATAATTATAGATTATTTGAATCATGTTTAGTCCCATACAAATTTTGTGAAGGTTCTATAATTAGTTAAACTGTTATAACCGACTTGGTTAATACTTTTATTTTATGATCTAATTTTAGTTTGCGTTCATGAGTTTACTTTGATGATCTCATTAAGTTTTGATGTACATTTGATAGTTATTATTGTGAAATGAAACTTTAATTGAAAAAATTAAAACCAACAATATGTTGACTTCAATAATTTTATTAAAAAGTTTAATTGCAATTTTATGTTTATTATTTTTTTATTGGTTCACATTATTCTACTGCTATTAAAATGTTTATTAACTTAGATATTATTAACAATACGGTTGATAAGAGTATCATAAGAGTATGAATATCAGATACAAATAATATTACACACTCAATACATTTAAAGACATTCTTAAACAACCCAAGATAGATTAGTTCTATTATGTTCAGTATCAAGATAGATATTCTAATATGTTCTATTTATATACTATATTTCTTTTTTGGTATAAGTGACATATTATAGATGTCTAACTATATGCATATTCCTAGGGCTCCTGACATCACCTTCTGATAAAACACGACCAACTTAGTCGTGGTAGGTAAGTCTTTGCCTTTTTCGGCTCCCACACCCCTGAACGTTACATATTTATTCCGTCATCGTTACGTCCCGTATTATTTCTACATTCCCGAACCACCGGAGCATAACTTATCGTAACAATGACACTCTTTTTCAGACCAACTCTGTTTACATCATCGTTACAAACGTGGTCAGGTAACGTTACCACAGGATTTGCGCTTTATTGCACTTTTATGCTGTTTCTGCTATATCCAGCTTTAGCCACTACATTTTAGTGTTAGTGTGTAATCCTCCGCACCTGTGTTGGTTCTAGTTTCTTCTCTTTCAAATACCATTATCTTGGTTTTGTTCGCATTCTATTGCAAACTGATTATAACATATAGTACAATTTTATTTTATTTTACTCGTGGTTTTTAATTTGATTTGAACCTAAAGTACGTCATAATTTGTCAGTAGTTACGCCTCGATAGACACATTTGCAAATTGAAAATCGGACGGCGTTGATGTCGTTTACTTAACAAATGAAAAAAGAACATACGACACAATTTTTCTAGCTATTTTAGCATTTTATTCTAACTACCTAACTAACATCTGCAGTGCCTGAGAATGTCCCGTGAACACATGCCGCAGAGACGATCAGAACCGGCCAGCAACGATGGCGGGTGCATGCAGTTCATATTCCAGATGGCGGGCAATCCTAGAGATGACCGCAGCAGTCGAGAAAGGGGCGACCGGAGCCGCGATAATATGCTAATGTAGGCTAACTATAGTGGATGGATGCCGGTCGGCACTACTTTACTAAATTAACTAATAATAAAAAAAAACGAATCAATGGCGAAAGCGCACAAAGCAAGGTTAGATCAAATTGCATAACAAAATTTCTGATTGTAAAAGCATAATGCCATTTTATTATCATATAAATATATTTTTTATTTAATTGCAAATAAATTATACTTATAAAAATAAACAGGGTACTTGTCAGTTACACGGTACAAAACAGGTTACTATTCAGTTATTTTATTGCATAATTTACTCCTGGATATCTATGATAATCATATATTACGCTCAAATAACAACAAAGTAAATGAAATGAATGTTCTTCCTGATACGAATAAGAAAGTAATTTCGTTAAAATGTATTTATACTAAGATGTCCTTTATAGATTGGCCAACTTACCACTCAGGTGTGGCTGACGGCATAACTTAGTTACGTAGGAGTATAATGGCCGGACTGAGCGAGATGATATTTTTATATCTATAACAAGAGCTACATCAAAAAATCTGAGCAAAAATTTTGGTAAAAGTAACAAGAACGTTTTTAGGGTACACGTGGTTAACTTATAATTCAAGAAGCAACGTCGGACCTGTGTAAGGACAAGGAATTCTATAGTTAATGCGAGGTAGTCCAAGATGTACTCGTACATCCATCTTACAGAAGACTGCAGACAAATAATAATCACCAGGACACCCATGAGGAGTGATTGCGTAAGTCTCATGAGCGTTCATGTGCTGTATATACTGAGATGGTATAATATTATCCAACGCTGTATATTTTTATATACAACGTCGGGAGGCATTCAAGCATATATGAATTATCACTTTGCTACCTCCCCTAATAACACAGTTAACACACCAACTCCATAGGAGCTTACGGGAACCACCCTCGCAGGAAAACAACAGCCCTCCAAGGAGTTGTTATTTGGCTACGGTATTCTGTGAGGCGGAGCAAGTTAATTACCCAATCGCACTGCTTTGTTGCGCCCTACCTCTCTTGAAAACTTTGAAACCAAGACAAATGTTTTTCCTGTGTCTAGTTTGTTCTTAGCGTCACTTCGTTTCCTAACCCTTAGAATTAACGGGTCCGCTAACCCTAATGGCCTAGGAAATGGGCATAAGGATTTGGCGAAGATACTAATTTTTGCATGGAGCGACTTCCGTCAGGCTTGCAGAGGGAAAACCAGATCATTCTCACACGTCTTTCAAAATATTATTTCTTGAACATGCGGGTTTCCTTGCAATGATCCAAAAAACAACTTTGGTGGTACATGCATGGATTCGAAAAGGGGGCCTGTTGGTCACAAGGCCGGTCCTTAACCCACTGGACTTACTCACTGCCCGTGTCCATCCCACGAGCATTGGTATTAAAGTAGCATTGCTAACTACTCCATCACCGAGTCCGTTATTATCACAAAGTAATACTGATCCTATTAAACAATTTCACCCTGTATACAGTGAGATTGACACATGAATTAAATTCGTCCTTGTGTATTGGCGGGAGTAGCCGTCCGAGTGCGGTCGCGTGCTACCCGCGACTAAATCAAAGTGAGTTACTACCTCGATCCCATCTCCGATAACGTCACTGATTAGAGTATAATTCCTCTTCTTAACATTATCAACCTCATGGTTTTTAAATGACGGCCACACGTTTTAACTCCTTCCCTTGCGAATACTTTAAATACTATTCAAGTTATGTCAATTAAAATTCTTCTGTGGAACACCTTTATGTGATCAGGAATTTAGCGCTTAGAATATTTTTACACCCTTTTATCCTTCACCATGTGAAGCATAAAAGGGTGTAAAAGGATGTTTAAGTTTGCAGGTCAGTTAGTATAACTACATTGTGTTTAATTGGCTACAATATAGCCAGACCGCGCACATGGTTTTGGAGATCTGACGGCAGTCGCTTCATATCAAAGTTAGTATCTGGCCATATGATCTAAATTACATTGTGTGCTTCAAAATTCCAATTAGTTCATGCGAAATGCGAGCCGGCACCCGATGCTTACCGTTGCAGCCATGGCTGCTTCGATAATCACCGCCTCGGCTGCTGGGGTCGTCTCTGCGAATACCCCGTCATCAGAAACATGAACCGCATGCATTCTGATCATAAATTGTTAATATCATTCCACTGTGTCGAGCTCTTTTCTTTTCAAATTTTATTACGAATAATTCAACGGGTTATTAGAAAAAAGGAAACAAATAGGCCGACAGTTAAAACTCATTCTTAATAAATTTAAGTATTAATTTATTAATTTATATTAATAATAGTATTAATTTTCAATTCAATTGGCAATACAAACTAATATATTATGAAATTTATAAGTTTGAATTGCCTTCGTTTCGCTATCTTCTACTTTACTTTTGGTCATGCTCCATTTGTTACCTCTTAACCAAATCTCATTACGGTAAGTTCAAGAAGTTAGCCTTGCAAATACCAATAACAACCCACAAAGAGACAGAGTAAATAAATATATGTTAATAAAATACTTTACCTAGACCAGAAAATCTTAATCGTTTTGAAATTGGTCAAAAAGTTACAGCATTTAAAAGAGTATTCAAACAAATCCTTGAGATTTCGCTAGTATCCCAGCCAATTGCAACTCACTGAAATGCGTTCATCCATTTTTGCCCAACTCGTCGGTCATAACGATCGATAGTGTAGATGCTTCTCACATGCACACGTATGGTTCCGCAAGAGCACGCAATCGGTGTAAAGAGGTGGCGACCATTGCATGGGGGAGATGGTGAGATGGTGGGGCGGCCTGATTGATTGCATTGCATGCGCATAATAAACGCTTATAATTTTTTGATCTGATTTAATTATTATCCATGTAGTACAAACATGAATAATAATTTAATACTGCACGGAGAAACGTAGAACTTGATGGGTATTTTCACGCTCGGGTAGTAAACGAGCATTCTTTGCTTGATAGAAGCAACTTTGGCGACCACATCTGATACACAGATTTATTTTTATACAAGCATACAGACCATAATGTAAAGCAATTACCGTAGCCCATGAACGCTTGTACATTAACTATCACTCGCGCGTTGACACCTCTGCTGCTAACACAGCAACTCCTTAGGAGCTTACTGGTGACCTCAGTCACACGCAGTAACACAATAATCCTCTAGGAACTTGCTATTTGCCTGTGCTATTATGTGAGGTGGAGGTACTTCCCCAGAAAGCTGATTTGATGCGCCCTACCTCTCTTAAAAACACTCATACCATGACAAACTGACATGTTCATGCATACAAATGTTTGTGCTGTATGGAAATCGAACCCAGAAGTATCGGTGACAAAGTCGCGTTATTAACCACCGAGCAGATTTTTCACATTAGCCTTAAAGATTGTTTGAAGACAGTCTTTTGTATGTTCTTAAGGGTGACTAAAATAGAAAAGCTAGGAAGGCAGGATGCGTAAAGTGCAGGTGCAATTAGCTTCGATTTTAGAGAAAATTGTAAGCAACTTTCGTTGGCATTGACTTTCATTATTTTGTTTTTGTACGGACGTTCAAGTTGCTTACACTTTTAATACGACATCGTGAAGCAGTCAAGCATATCGTTTAGCTAATGTGAATCGGCAACCCTTACCTACTCTAAGATACCCCGGATAATTTGTGTTGGATACCATTATGTTAGTACAAGTATATAATATTACCAAGATGCTGATTTGAAGTAGCTAACAACTCCCAGGAGGTTGGTTGTACTCCTGCCTGTGAATGAGATCTACGTAAGTAAGCTCCTAAGGAGTTGTTATATGAGCAGCTGAGGTGGCATCGAGCACGAGCACGAACGACACTTATTGTATTGCAAGCGTTAATAGGCTACGATAACCGCTTTTCTTCAGTTGGGCCGTATGCTTGTATATCTACCGAAGTTGTATAAAAATAGGTATATACGCATCTGCAGGCTACAATAACCAATACATATAAAGCCTACGTTATTGACGTAATATAAAAACTAACCTTGAGGACCTTACACCACTAAACGCCCAGGATCTGATGATGACATCGATTTACGAAAACGAGGAGTTAGTGCATGGCGTCCCGGACGGATTTTTTTCAGTACAAACGGCAATTTCAGTACATGAGTAAATACATTTGTACCAACAACGAATTTTATTACAAATTTTTAGTACTCGCAAACACGAGTCCTTAAACATACTATAATTCATTTTATAATGCAAGCAAGCACGTGCTACTCGTATGTACCAATTACCATATCGATGAACAGATATCATAATTTGCATACTATAAACCATTATTTAACTAACGCTGTGCACACGTGTTAGTTGTTCTTTATGAATGAGTCGGTTGGAATTTTTATAGCATGCAAATAAACACTTACGAGTATTAGACACGGTGATGGAGGTGCTATTTAAACTTAAGTATTTCCGTTACATAAAACGCCGCCTGTTTTTAATAAACATACTATATACATACTCATGTGTACCCTACTGATATCTCATTTTAATTTACACAGATGCTGAGAAAGTATCGGTCTCATAAGATCGCATATGACAACTCCCTGGAGATTTGTTGTGTTGCTACGAGTGTTATTAGGTCATTGCAAGCGTTTTTAGGCTTCGGTAAACTTTTAACATTTACCGTATGCTTTGTTACCACGTATAAAAATACGCCCTAAATTATGTTTGCACCACATGCCTTGTTTCAGAAGTTCTCTAGAAGTTTATCCAATTCGGCCAGGCATTCAATACGATAAGTAAAGCAAGTTACTGGCAGAGGCTTCGCCCCCATTTGGATCCTGATAAGGCTATACCAGCAAATATGTGTTTTTCGCCAGGTCTCTGTCAGTATTGTTAGCGAACGATCCGTTCAGGAGTTGAAAGTCAACAAACAGACAGATACTTTTGTCCTTATAATATTAGTATTAATAAATAATTAATATAGGTTATATTCATTTTTACAATTTTGGATACCCCGTATTAATAACGATAATCTACTAAACTATGAAATAGTTTTGTTATGGTTCCTGTTATTGATTACTCATTATAATCAGGCGGATAATGCACCACCTCGCGTTGTAATCGGAATAAAAAGCTTTTAACGAGTTTTGTTAACACATTATTATAAATGAATGCATCATCATTTACTTCAGAACGAGCACTACTGTGGTTGTTGTTAATTAATTGTAATTTAATATAACAATTATTGTCGAGTATTTTTAACAGAGGTTACTACTTGTTATATTATATACCAAATCAAAGGCACCCGAAACTGAAGAGCATGCGTAAAGATGATGAGTGTGGAAGAGGCGAGACAGCTACGAGTATGTTTGGATCGGTGCACCCGGCGTTCTATGGTCTCTGCCTACTCCAATAGGAGACAGGCATGATGACATGTACGAGTATGTATGTGAAGACCACGGTTTAACAAAGAATACGAAGTTTTTATCGTAAGCCAAGAGTGGCTCTTGGTGGCAATAACGTACTCGTAGATCAGAATGTGTATTATACATACACTGATTTCGAGGATACCTACTTTGCGACGACGACGCTGCAGATGCTGATTCGTCTGCACTCCGCTGGCATTCCAACAACGTCATCATAACTACAACATTCTAATTCTAAAACGGTCAACATCCATAGGTACACTTGTTTCGTTCTCAAAATTTTGCATCTCAATTTAACAGAATCCAACTATACTAAATTCTAAATCATTCTAGTTTAAGAGATTTCCAAATAACCAAATCTCAAATACCTATCAATATATTGCGATTAAATCACATATCTCATTATGTTTACCCGATTCAATATATTTGTAGCGCATCAGTGTTGCCTACATGAAAAATACTAACATTACAATTGTGACCATAACTGCGTCGTAGGTAAGATACGAGTGTCCATAAATGTAAATACAAATTAAATAGGCAGTTGCGTAAATATACAAATAATATATATTAAAAATAGTAAAGAGAAAAGATCTCTTTATTTTAACGCAATTTATTTATAATTTTTATCTAATTATTCTGTTTACTATTTAGCAATAAAGTGTACCTACCCGCTTTTATATTATCTGCATTATTCTTTCATTGCTCATTTCGATAGTTAGCGATGGGTATCGTCGGTGATGACGAAAAATGAGGAGGTATTTTGGAATTTAGTTGTGACATGTCAGACAAAACAATAAATAGTTAAAAATTGATAAAATTTATTACAAAACAATTTATACTAATATGGATAGAATTGTGTTTGGGAAAAAAACTGTAAGTGGATAGTTTTTATCTATGAATACAATAGAATAATATAGTTTGATTGCATGTGCTTGTGTTGTATGTGGTTTAAAATCTTAACAGAACTGTGGAGGCATGTAGTAGCAATTTAGAAGAATTAAAAGGAAAGGAATATAAAGAAGCAAAGCTTTACATTACATACATACATTATGTTATAATAGTGGACGCCTTTGTGCTCTAAACTTAGTCCTTTCGGAAAAAAATCTGAAAATAATAAAGTAATGCTGAAATATAATGCGTAATTCAAAAGAGCTAAGAAAACAAATAGACCTATGTGTGTTGATTTCCATTTTATAATTAGGTCATATATAAACTTAAACAATCGTATAATTATTTCAGATAACCTGGCCTACTCGAAGATATAGATAAATAGAACAAAGTACCTTCATAAAGGGCAATGAACTATTAAAGCTAAACCTTTTAAAAATTATCAACTCTCAGTCAATCAAAAACTAAATAACTAATTTCCGATTGTATCCGGAAAATCAATTAAAATAATTTTCACTTACGGATATATTAACAAGATCCTCGCCTGTTTTGGACACAATTAATTAAAGTAAAGCTTCAAAAGGATACAATCTATATTTACAATAATAACTGTCTGTTATTATTAAGATGTTTTTATTATATTTAACTTCATAAAAGAAAAATTTAACGGCAGGAGGGCTTCATAGTTGTCAGTATTAGATCATTTTTCATACGGCGTTTGATTTCAAACTGAACTAATTAAACTTTGGAGTTTTTATACACTGTCTACAATAAATATATTTACCTAACAAGTACTAAGTACACGTGTTCAATATACAATTCGTAAGCAGTAGCCAAAACCAACAAATGTTATTTACAGATTGTGTTGTTTAAATGAAAATTTAAAACTTTTTAATAATTCACATTTATCGTTTTATTTTAAATTCTATAACAATTGCAAAACTGTCCCAATTAGCACAATTTTGTTACTGAACTTGTGAGTACAATTATATATAATTTTACTGTCAATAGTACCTGATTGACAGCAAATGGTATTTAATTGTTTTTTACACTATATGTCTAGATATTGATTGTAATTGACGACCATTTTGCTATTCTCCACTTCAATAGTCAATTTCTTGGAAGTCAGTCAAGCCCACTGCGCGTTTTCTAAGAATTAGGGTGGTAGTTTTTAGAACGCTAGATGCGTTCTGTTTAAATTCTAATAGTTTCTTAGGAATTTAACTGATACCAGGAATAATTGACGTTTTTCTTTGTAATGAACTTTATTGACATTTTATAGTTACATTATTGGAAAAAGTTGATGTTTATATGATGGATGATGTTTAATTCAAACTGTTTCGTGGAATTTCGAGTGGTGTTATGAAGAAAACTGATGTGTTTTCATGGTAATAGACTTCTTAGGTGTTTCTTTATAAGTTGAGGGTAAAAAAATGTTGCAGTCCAGTGGGCAACGACCAAGGGTGGATAGATTCGTAGCATCGAGGCACTCTTTCGAAGAAATGCGTCGGCGGTGGGGTGTGCGCAGCGAACAAACCGTTGACATCTGGGTATGCTTGTAACGTTTATTTTTGTATTTTTTGTTTGGTACTTTAAAGGGACTGGGTAAGAATGCTACACTACTACTGCATTTTAATGCTGTCTTAATTGCCACGTGGATTGCTGATATCTTTACTTGTTCACTATCTGTTTTTGCCGGGAATGGCAAAGTCAAGGAAAATATTTTTGGCTGATAGTAGTACATGTATGTGTTATATATCAGATACTATGTCCTAAAACTCTAAGCTAGGAACGAAATGTTAACAAATAATAATAATAATAATTCGTCTTATCCCATGGGTAACGGTTATATTAATCAGTACTACATTATATGACGGACTGTCATACACATAGCGTTCAATCCCTAAATATGGTATTAAAGGGAAGGCCTTGGTAAGGTGAGTTCAAATTCCACACTTCAAAAGTTACTCACAAAATCACGTGAATTGAAGTTAAATTTTTGTTTATAAACTCTGTTCTAGGTTCACTTTAACTTGTTTCTCATGAGTATGCAAGTAATGTATAAATAAGCTAAGGTAAAACAATTCAATACTTTATCTCCTCTAGTCGTCGACGGATATCAGTATTTTAGGGTTCCGTACCCAAAGGGTAAAACGGAACCCTATTACTGAGACTCCGCTGTCCGTCCGTCCGTCTGTCACCAGGCTGTATCTCACGAACCGTGATAGTTAGACAGTTCAAATTTTCACAAATGATGTATTTCTATTGCCGCTAAAACAACAAATACTAAAAAATAGAAGAACATAATTATTTAAGGGGGCTCCCATACAATAAACGTGATTTTATTGCTCTTTTTTGCTCGATATTGATAACAGCAATAGGTAGACGCTTGAAATATTCAAAGAATATTTAGTTATATATCCACTTTAAAAATAAATAATGAAATTAAAATAAAACAATTATTTAAGGGGGGCTCCCATACAACAAACGTGATTTTTTTGCCATTTTTATTGATAATGGTAAGGAACCCTTCGTGTGCAAGTCCGACTCGCACTTGGCCGGTTTTTTTTTATTCTATTTAGTAGCTATTAATATAAAAATATTTTAGAAATAATAAATAAATAAATATTCTCGGACAAATTACAGAGCACCATCTAGCCCCAAAGTAAACAACAAAAACTTGTGTTATGGGTACTAGACAACTGATAAACTTACGTAAATACATTTTTGTTTTGTAAATACATACTTATTATACATAGAAAATACCCAGATCAAGGAGTTGTTATTTGGCTGTGATTTACTGTGAGGTGGAAATACTTCCCTTCTTTGATGGGCGCTGCCTCCCTTAAAAACAACCAGATCAAGACAAACTGACATGTTCATGCACACAATTGTTTGTACTGTGTGAGAATCGAACCCACGAGCGTTGGTGTCAAAGTAGCGTTACAGCGCGTTCCACCACTGCGCCACCGAGCTCGTCAGAAATAGCAGCATATTTAGGCAATTTGATCTAGGTTACTTTTCCCGGACCACCGCCAATGTAAATGGGCTGTAAATTTGGCTTTCGCAAATTAAAAACTCGGCAACGCATGAGTGACATCCCTGGTGTTGCAAATGTCCATAGGCTACGGAGGCTGTTTACCATCAGGCAGACAGTATGCTTGTTTGCCACCTTTTGTGGTATATAAAAAATATTAACTCTGCTATATATGAAAATGTCAAGTCGAACAGCAACTTGTACACACCCCGCTACATAGATACATACATATACATCGATTATACATGCATACGAAAGTAATAAATCGTGAGCACGGGATTTCCCTATACAAACACCTTATATATTTCTAGTGTTCCAAAAATCGACAACAAAGGAAATACATCAGCTATTTGGACGAGATGTTTGACCTGGAGCCGATGAAGAATCAGGAGTCAAAAGCAGACACATCCGATGTGAGAGCACAGCCTTGGCCTTGTGTGCCACGCAAAAACAGATTCTTGTCCTCAGCTGATAGCATACTTGACTTGCCTACCTTTGGTTATGCCGTTTGTGAGTATTATTCCGTACAGTAAAATTTTACTTAACTTCTGTCTGACGTTTTATTTCAAAGTACGGGGATTGTTAGGGTTCCGTACCCAAAGGGTAAAACGGAACCCTATTACTGAGACTCCGCTGTCCGTCCGTCCGTCCGTCTGTCACCAGGCTGTATCTCATGAACCGTGATGGCTAGGCAGTTGAAATTTTCACAGATGATGTATTTCTGTTGCCGCTATAACAACAAATACTAAAAAATAGAATAAAATAAATATTTAAGGGGGCTCCCATACAACAAACGTGATTTTTTTGCCTTTTTTTATAGATAATGGTACGGAACCCTTCGTGCGCGAGTCCGACTCGCACTTGGCCGATTTTTTTCTTTTCCTATACTACGTGAGGCAACAAACGAGCATATGTCCCACCTGGTTTAAAGCGGTTACCATAGTTATGATAAGCTTGCGACACACTAGCTCTCGCGCGGTGTCAGCTCTTTTGCTAATACAGCAATTCCTTAAGAGCTTGCTGGTAACCTCACTAACTCGGAGAAATGCAGCAACTCCCCAGGGAGTTATTCGTCTGAGGTTTCCTGTAAGCTGAAGATACGTCCCCGGTAGGGCTGTTTGATATGCCTCGCTCTGTTAAAAACAGCCAGACCAAATAAATCTTGTGTCAAAAGTCTTGTGTAAAAATCAAAGCGTTGGTGTTAAATTAGCAATTGCTAACCACACTTTGGTAAAGATCACAAAATTGGTCGATGCAGCTGTACATTTACCGATTAATTGTATTTTCTATATAAAGGTATTATTACAAAAGTGGAGGATGTAGATGAATGAAGGAAGACTTACCTACCATGATCAAATTGGTCGTGTTCTATCAGAAGGTGATGTCAGGAGCCCTAGAAACCGGCGAGCGTGCATGAGAAGGCAATGAATGTTAAAGAAGCGGGGGAGATAGGTAAGGATCGAGTCAAGTGGTGCTCGGTTCTCTCTGCCTACCCCACAAGGGATTTGGGGTGAAGTTATAGATAGAAGTTATAGGTATTATTACGTTGGGTATGCATCACTAACTTCGTTTTTCCGGATTTTTGCATGTATTTGTGACCATCACTTGTTCGGCGGTGAAGGAAAACGTAACTTATATTACGAAAAAAAAAACTAGTAGAATTACCAGAAATTATATTTCGAAAAATATGTGTACTGACCTAAGAAATGTCTGGATTTCCCTCTGGGTTGTGGAGGTCGGACGGCAGTCGCTATATGTAAAAATCAACATCTTTGCTCAGGTAAAGATCCCGCCAATCACAATTAGTAAACGGAATCACACTAGGAAGAAAAAGAAGGAGGAAATTGGTTTTACAAAGTGTCGGGGACTACTATTACCGAATGGCATGCAATTTACGTCCCCAATACTATGTGAAAAATAACGTCTCATATTTTGTATCCGTATGTTATCTCACAATTTATACCTATGGACTATTGAATGGGTCTGATAATAAAGAAATAGCAGTCCGTAGCAGAGATTTGTTACTCAATCACGAAACAGTTCTTTTAAAGATATATTTACGTAGAGGTTCTGTTAAATATCTACCTTAATAAATAAAGATTTGGAATGATGATATTAGAAACATAGTTGATCTGAAAGAGAGTGTTGGTGTTAAAATAAGGCGAGTCATGCTTCATTAAATAGAAAGAATGCAGGAAGAAAGAACAACGAAATAGATATGCAACGCGAAATTATAAGAATGTGGGAGTCGAGGAAGGCCAACACTTACCTATCATGACTAAATTAATCGTATTTTATGAGGTGATGTCGTGCATGAGATGAGCTGTGAAAGTTAAAGAAGCGAGTGACATATGTAAGGACCGAGACATGGGGTACTCTTTTCTCTCTGCCCACCCCGCTATAGATTTGGCGTGAAGTTATAGATATACGAGTAGATAGTAAATAAATTGTATATTTTTTCATGTTCCTGTTTTAGTCACTGAGCTACTGGACTGGAGCAACGACAACATCCTGGTGGCGGCGCTGGGCGACAGCTACCACAAGTGGAGCTGGCGTACACAGAGCGTCATCAGCCAGGGCCAAGCGGCGTACACCATACGGTGCTGCAAGTTTGACCCACGGGGAGAACTATTGGTGGTATGTACCGAGTTTCCCGAATTTTTATAACATATTACAGATTACAACGGAATCACGTCACGGGCACTGCGTGTAACTAGTACGTGGACGCCATTCGCCATTATTATTTACAAAAAAAGTAAGACGTAATAAAAATGTATTTTCGCTTTTTCACAATCCGTTAAAATATGTAGATCAGATTTATCTTCGAACTTTGAAGGTGGGATGAAGAGGTGTGGTCACATTTTCTTCTTTAAGAGTTCTTTAAGAATTTTCTTCTTCTTCAAATTTAACCAATTTTAGTCAATTCAATAAAAAATCAAAAATATCTATTAATTTATTATAATATACAATTGAACACACAGCTACAGAGTAAGCTATACTATTTGACGTTTGTACCGTTCTTATGGCGGACACAATAAGAGTAAAAATGGTAGTGCAAGTATAATATCACTTGTCACTGTGTGTACTAATTAAGATCTTTCATAAAATTACTCGTATTATCCTGTTGATATATACATTTAAACTGTGCTTTTCGAATCCGTCTAATTTGTTACGCAGAAGAAAATATTTTCTTCTGGATTACTTGAAAAAATAATTGTTTGCACAACGTTTCCTTTCATGGTAATCTGAAAGTTATAAGTTCACAGCAATTGATACAGTCAAGGAAAAAATAAAAATACGAATTGAAACCTGCAAGAGATAAAGAATAGTACGACACACCGGTGACATCCCGACTAGGGAAGTACCTCCACCGTACAGAAACGACAACGTTGTTGTGGTCCTGCGAATAAGTGAAGTGGCAAGTGATTCCAGCATTACCGGAGAAAGTGCCGATACGCGAACGATAGTTCTTTTACTGCAAGCAATCATAAGGTTAGCTTATTATAGCTACGGGGACAAATCTTGTGTGCTTGTCTGCCAGCCGTAATTAGATATAAACGATTTTTTTTTTAATGCAAGCAATCATAAGGTTAGCTTAT
Organism: Pyralis farinalis; assembly: GCA_947507595.1. Classification (NCBI taxonomy): domain Eukaryota; kingdom Metazoa; phylum Arthropoda; class Insecta; order Lepidoptera; family Pyralidae; genus Pyralis; species Pyralis farinalis. The sequence goes on along the minus strand of OX382269.1, from coordinate 6,065,356 downwards.
TATAGCTACGGGGACAAATCTTGTGTGCTTGTCTGCCGTTGTAATATTTACAGGGTTACTCCCAAAGTCAATTCAGTCCAATCTGAATTGGAATTAAACTTGGAAATTACAGTGGCGCCGGTTTATTTCAGTTTTGTGGCTTATTTCCGAACTAACACTAACACTAGTGCTGAAATTGAAAATAAAAATCATTGTTACAAAATTGACATTAAATTTCGGAGTATTGACATTAAATTTCGCTCTAAAAATAACCTACTCCAGAGTTACAAGTACTGTGAGATTTATCTTTGTGTATCGTATCGTCAATTAATCGGATTTAGGCAAATTCGTAACGTAGTGGTAAGATGTGCGTAACATATTGGTAGTTACCGTGTATACGGCGTGTATACACGCATCAAATGGATTTGGAAGGCTTGTCAAGTAAAAACCGCATCAAATAGATCATCAAATAGAAGTCTCGTTAATGTAAACAAATGTAAAAAAATACTCACCGCCAATGGAACCTCGCGGTCATATTTAGGACATGACGAAGGCCGCAGGTTCGCTCGCGTATGTTTAATTATTCAAATTTTTCACCCTACCCTATCCTACATATACCTACCCTAAATATGTTCTAAATAAATGATACTTAAATGTTGACTCCGGATATAAGATATCACCTTATCAAATTACATTTGACGAGCTCGATGGCGCAGTAATTAATAACGCAACTTTGACACCAACGCTCGTGGGTTCGATTCCCACACAGGACAAACATTTGTATGCATGAACATGTCTGTTTGTCTTGATCTGGTTGTTTTTAAGGGAGGCAGCGCCCATCAAAGAAGGGAAGTATTTCCACCTCACAGTAAATCACAGCCAAATAACAACTCCCCGGAAGGTTGTTGTATTTCTGCGTGTGAGTGAGGTCACAAGAAAGCTCCTTAGGAGTAGCTATGTTAGCAGCAGTGGTGGCGTTGCGCGAGTGACAATGTATTGCAAGCGTTAATACTGATACGATTGTATGTCTACTGACGTTGTATAAAAAAACATTAAAGTCTGTTCCATAGTTAATGTATGTAATACGTACGACAACGTACAAATATACAAAATAAAAAAATTGGTGTAGCTTTTGTATCAATAATTAGAGTACATTATACCATATGCAGACGCGATGTTATAGTTTAATTATACATGTTAAAACAGTTATTTTGTATGTAGACTAGACAGAGAAAAATCAAGAAATTATGTATATGAAAATATACACTAGAAGTATGCACATATAGATACGTTGCATATTGATCTCACTCCCTCAATCGGACAAGTACCATCACGAATAAGTAAGTCGGTATATCGTCATAATTCTAGAAAGATATAACCAGTAGGCGCGTAACAGTAGACAGTTCACATTGCATCGAAACAACATATTCGTATCGAAATCGAAAAGTTATCTGTCAATTGTCTGGTTATACATTATAAAATTTTATAGTTAATAGATTCAGGCGTTATTTTGCGAAAGTCAAATTTATATGCAATTTAATCTAACCTACTTTGTGTGCTTCCGACACCAATTAGTTCATGCGGCCTAGCGCCGGCTGGCACCCACCCACTACTGTTAGTAAGTGCAACATGCCGACGCTGCCATGGCTGCTCCGGTAGTCTCTGCCTCGGCTGCTGCGGTCGTCCGCAATCTGGAACAGAATCCGCATGCCCCCACCACCACCGTCGCTGCCACGACTGGCCTGGTCGTCGCTGCGACACGTGTTTCGCCTCTCTACGGGGCATCATCAGGCGTTGTAGACATTAATCGTAAGAATAACATGCTACAAGTGACAAATCCATCGCAGTGCCGTCCCTTATATACACAAAACAGGTTAGATCAAATTGCATATAAAATTTAAGTCAAAACTTTTCAAATCCGCCATAAACAATGGCTTCCCGAGGCATTGTGATTTCCCCCACTGAACTACTCATAACCAGACATTTTGGAAAATTCAAAGAAAGAATCAGCATTCGAACTCAATTATAAATTAAATCATTATTACATCTGTTTATTAATTTAATTATCTTAATTTATATTACAGTCGCGTGCAACTACTAGCCACCGCGTGGCGTTTTGAGTATAAATTCATGCTATACTTAGGGTGTACTAAAAATAGAAGACCATTTGAAAAAACATAACGCCCTCTGTCGTGGGATAGCTAGTTGATTACGTAAATACGCTTTTGCTAAATAACCGCTAGATGTCGTGAAAACTGCTACGTTAATAGTTGTTGATTTTTTCTTGAAATGAATTTAAAACCATAATGACAAGTTCAATTTTTTTAGGAATAGAAGGAAATGAAAATGGAACTAAACAAGACGCTCTTTCAACGTGTCTATATGGCGGGTATCTGCATACCACATCCATTTTACTCGTAGATTATATGAGTTAGAACGTATAAATTTAGTACGGTTATAGATAGTCGTAAAGCCAAAAAAGTAATAAAGTAAAATGAAAATTGAAACCATGCCATTAAGGATGAGGTAAATTTAATTGCATGCCTTTAATTCTTGTACGCCTAAAATGATGGGAGATTTTTTATTAGTGCACCATGTCGTCATATAAGCGTAGGTAGTTACAGTAGACTATGAACGCAATTGCAATACACTGCATCGCTCGCACAATACCTTTACCGCTGCTAACACAGCAACTGCTTAGAAGCTCATTGATAAACTGATTCACTCGCAGGAACTCTATTTAAAAAATTAAATATATTACCACTCCCATGTCTATATATAAGGGGGTCATGTGCCAGAAGCGTGCTCGTGCGCGACCCCTGCCAATCAGTCGATTGCAATTCTGGACCAAGAGCGCACCGACGTGCGGATTAGGGCGTCCCCCGTAGGCGACGCGCACCGATCCGCCCCCGTCGGTGCGAATACAGCTGCATGCGGCGGTGGGGGCCGCCACCCACCACACAGCGCCAATTCCGGCGGGACGAGGGGAGCCGAGTGCCGCATAGGCACGTGGAATGTGAGAGGTGGATTGAAAGATAAGACGAATGAACTGATAGACGTAATGAATGATAGACGTTTGGATGCTTTATGTGTGACAGAGACTAAGCGCAAGGGGAGCGACACCGATGATCTGCCCGGTGGTATGATGGCCCTATGGTCTGGGGTAGACCGTGACGATCATGCCAGTGCTGGTGTAGGTGTCGTACTCTCCTCTCGCTTAGCCACTGGTGTAAGAGATTACTGTTTGGTAGGGCCTAGACTTCTCTGGGTTCGTATTAAACTGGGCATCACGCGAGTATTTTTGGTTGCAGCATACGCTCCCGTAAGCTCAGCGTGTGCTCAAGAACTGGAGAAGTTTTGGGAGTCTGTGAGGGATGTTCTGGACTTAGTCGAAGGGAACGAAAGAGTGATTATGTGTGGAGACTTGAATGGATGGGTTGGGACCAAGCGATACAGCTATGAAGCTGTTCTTGGTCCGTATGGAGATAAGAGAGTGAACGAAGCAGGTAAGTCTATACTAGATTTATGTATGGAACGAGGTCTCCTCGTGTCGAATACTTTATTTCATCATAAGGATATTCACACGTATACATGGAGAAGGAATGATCAAAAAAGTGTGATTGATTTGATTTTAATAGATAGACGTCTCCGAAATGTTTTAATGGATACAAGAGCCTTTAGAGGCCCCACTCTTGAGACGGACCACTACCTGGTGGTAAGCCGGTTTGTGGGCCTTTTTAGGAAGTGGAGGCACTGGCGAGTGCGTATCCCTTTCGGAGATCATGAAAGGATAATGAGCGAAAAATTGCAAGATGAAAGTGTAAGGAGAATGTATGTGCATCTGGTAAGTGAGAGACTTGCAAATGCAAGCCTCTCCGACTCAGATGTGGATGATTGTTGGAAAGTTTTGAAAGAAAGTATGGTAGATAGTGCAAAAGAAGCTTGTGGATGCGCAAAGAGACGTAAAACAGCGAAAGGAGATGCCTGGTGGGATGCGGAGGTTGAATCCTCCGTAGCAAGAAAGAGGAAAGCGTGGCTGGATTACGTATCATCTTTGCCTTTAAATGAAAATATGAGAGAAAAGAAGAAAGAAATGTACCGTCTATGCAAGAATGAGACCAAGGCTTTAGTGAAAGAGAAGCGTGAAAGACAAATTATGAATGAGGAAGAGAGGCTGACGAAAAACTTCGAGGCAAATACCAAACTCTTTTGGAGAGAGGTAAAGAAGTCTCGGAGTGGTTCGTCGGCATCCAGAATGGATAAGATAAAGTCTAAAGCTGGTGTCATTCTTGCCAACACTCAGGAAGTGTTAGAACGGTGGAGTGAATATTTTGAGGAAATGTATGAGTATGCCTCGGACGCTGGCAATGAGAGTGAGTCGGATGCTTACTCCACGTTGACGGCGTCCGACGAAGGCATAACTATGGATGAGATCGAATGGTCGATACGAAGCTTGAAAAATGGAAAATCAGCGGGAATTGATCTGATCACAGCTGAGATGATCAAATTAGGTGGCACTTACGTCCGGGACGCCTTCTGGTACCTATGCAACCTATGCTGGAGAACTGGAAGGGTCCCAATGGACTGGAGACGCGCAGTCATCGTGCCCTTGTATAAAGGCAAGGGATCACGCATGGACTGCGCCAACTATAGGGCCATCAGTTTGATCAGCTTAGCAGCAAAAGTATATGGAAAGGTGATTGAAAGGAGAATGAGGGTGAAATCCGATGAAATGCTGTGGGACGCACAAGGAGGTTTCCGAAATGGAAGGGGATGTACGGATCAAGTTTTCTCGCTCCGCAATATCGTAGAGAAGCATCTGGCCATAGACCGGAAGGTTTTCTGCGGTTTTGTGGATCTTGAGAAAGCCTTTGATAGGGTTGTGCGAAAGGAACTGTGGGACATATTGCCGAGATATGGGATTGACGGTTCACTGCTCCGTGCTGTGCAGTCCACTTACAAGGATTGCTCAGCATGTGTGCGGATAGACGGTGGCATGTCACCCTGGTTTGATGTCAAAATTGGTGTCAAACAGGGTTGCATGCTATCTGCTAGGCTGTTTATCCTGTATCTCGATAGTTGTCTGCAGAGAATAAGGTCAACGAATGTGGGATTGCGCATGGGTGACCAAGTGGTGAACTGTCTGCTGTATGCAGACGATGCCGTGCTATTAGCAGATACACCATCTAAACTGCAAACACTGGTCACAGCGATGAAAGACGACTGTATGGAGAAAGGCTTACTACTGAATGCGAAGAAAACAAAGATAATGGTATTTGAAAGAGAAGAATCCAGAACTAATGTAAGGATTACGATTGATGATGAAGTGTTGGAACAAGTGGATGAGTTTGTATATCTTGGATGCGCTTTCAGCAGGGATGGAAGGTACACCGCAGATGTGGAAAGACGAGTGAGTGCTGGGAATAGTGTGAATGGAGCGTTGGGAAAACTTCTTGGCAGTAAAATCCTGAGCCAGAAGGCACAACTCGCTATACACAATGCAGTGTTGGTCCCAACGCTAACTTATGGAAGCGAGAGTTGGGTATGGCAGAAAGAGCATGAAAGTAGAATAAACGCGGTTGAAATGCGAGCGCTGCGCAAAATTTGTGGCGTAAGGCTCGTAGACCGTATTCGCAATGATGATGTTAGAAATAGAGTTGGTCTGAAAGGGAGCGTCGGTGTTAAAATAAGAAGAGGCATGCTCCGATGGTTCGGGCATGTAGAAAGAATGCAAGATGAAAGAATGACGAAGCAGATATACAATGCAAAAGTGGAAGGATGTAGGAGCCGGGGAAGGCCAAGACTTACCTACCATGACCAAATTGGTCATGTTCTATCAGAAGGTGATGTCAGGAGCCCTAGAAACCGGCGTGCGTGCATGAGAAGAGCAATGAATGTTAAAGAAGCGAGTGAGATATGTAAGGATCGAGTCACGTGGCGCTCGGTTCTCTCTGCCTACCCCGCAAGGGATTTGGCGTGAAGTTATAGATAGATAGATAGATGTCTATATATATATGAGATATGCATTTTTGTTGTTAAATACCCTTATTTATTTCCTAAAAAACATGACATCCCTACCAGTAGAACAAGACACGGGAATAAACTCCAAGTTCCCACTCAAAAATTATGTTTATTTCAAAATAATGCGTATAATATGGCCATCAAAATTTTTAATCAGTTACCTGAAAGATTTAATACACTAAACTTACGTATGTTTAAGAAGGAACTTTTCAATTTGCTATGTGACAAAGGCTTTATACAATTAATGATTATTTGAAAGATAAATTGACATGAAATTGATTGATTTGACATGAAATAATAAATAAGCTTACATAAATATCTAGATATTATGACCAAATTTTTAATTCTCTTAAATTCTGTATTTAATCATTTACACGCCGATATACATTCGGCAGAATATGTATGGCTTTCACTGTATTATTGTAAGAACATCATTTATGTACCCATATTCGGTAAATAAAGACATTCATTCATTCAACTCAACATTACTAATCACTCTGCCACTAAGCTCTTTACAATAATAATCTTAATGGAATATTTTGGAGTATGTTTGAGATATATAATCTAAATAAAATTTGTTTGTTTCGTAGCTGGGGACTAACTCGCGGCTGGTGGAAATGCACCATAACGAGCTGAACAAATACATAGCAGTAAACTACTGCAACTGCTTGGAGCGAGCAATAGGCGCCTGCAGCATCACCACGCTGGATTGGAGCCCAACGGGAAACTCATTTGTTTCGTAATGATCAATTTTATATACAGGGAATACAATTCCCTCACTGATCAGTGAATTACTATTAAAAAATTACAGAGGTTTACTGCAATACTGGTAAATGTTATTTTTTAGGTAGTTATGAGAAATATAAATTTAGGGATGGGTACAGACAATATTTTATCTCATTCATGTACGTTGAATACAAAAAGTTTGAGGAACACTGATTTAGGAAACTCATTGCACAGTTTTGTATTCTTTTTTTTACACAAAATTTGAATTAGCATGAAGTAAAAGATATCAAAAAAAGGAAATTGCAATATTCCAGTTTATTTAATGAAAACTTATTTTTGTTTTAATATATATTAAATGAATATGGGCCCTGCGTGTACAATGCCTTGTTCTGAGTAGTTGAAAAGTACATCAGAGCACTGTACATTGGGTCGGCGAATGAATACTCAGCGCTGAATAAACATTTCAGCGGAATCTTTGTTTTTTATTTAATTATTAAGCTCTACTGACTTAGATGATTTTACGAATCCCAGTACATGATACACATCGACGGGGATCTGTCGATCAATAATACTTATTGTATAAAAATATCGAAAGGAACGATTATTTGTGGCCCAATTTAAATTTATTTTCACATATTTTTGATATTCCAGAAGCTTATTCTTATTCTAATTTTTGAGATTGTAGAAGCGGCGGCAAACTTCCCTATTCCATGCCAATCTAACTACTCCAGCCTCGTTTCTTGAGTACATCACATTGCTAGTTTAGTGTGAATCCAAGTGCGCAATCTCGATAAAACTGATTCCAGAAAATACTTGATTGCAAATACTTAAATTTGACTCACTTGCCAGATTATGAAAATCTTGTCGGTTATATAGAATTTTCACTGCGTGCAATGTATGCATGTAAATATTTTTATTTTTTTCTAATTGATTTTAAATCAATGTTTCTTAATAGATAAGTATATATACTACACAGATGAATTAATTTTGGTTTAGTATACCCTTTCTGTGTAAATTTTAACAATGCCCGAATTTGAACGAGCCACCCACTTTTACTAACAACGTTTTCTACGAAATATCACCTGATTGAGCAGTTCCTATGATAGTTAATAGATTCAGGCGTTATTTTGCGAAAGTCAAACTTACATGCAATTTGATCCAACCTGCTTTGTGTGCTTCCGCCACCAATTAGTTCATGCGGCCTAGCGCCGGCCGGCACCCACCCACTACTGTTAGTGCGTGCATCATGCCGACGCTGCCATGGCTGCTCCGGTAGTCTACCGGAGACTACCGGAGACTACCGGAGCAGCCATGGCAGCGTCGGCATGATGCACGCACTAACAGTAGTGGGTGGGTGCCGGCCGGCGCTAGGCCGCATGAACTAATTGGTGGCGGAAGCACACAAAGCAGGTTGGATCAAATTGCATGTAAGTTTGACTTTCGCAAAATAACGCCTGAATCTATTAACTATTTAATGGCAGCAAGTATAGCTGATCAGGTGAAGGTGTATATTAAGTTGACAAAACTCCACCGCATTGCCGTTCAAAATCTCTGGTTCAACCAACAGTGCAAACACAACCACGTGATTCCCAACTATATTTCTATAACATCACATTCACGTTCAATAGCGGCTAAAAAAGCCATCAAAAAAGCCCAATTCATCTGGCTAAATGAGGAGTCACGTCGTTGGTTTGCCGTTAGGGACAACCTCAAATCACATTTAAAAATATTACATACCGAACTCGCCCACAAATTACATCCCGTAGAATTCGATTTAGTAGATCAAAAAGCCCGAGAACTCGCGTCTAATTTTATACACAAAAAGTACACCTCTCAAACAGACAAACTTGACAGACTCATTTCACAACAACGCCCATCTCCTGTGTTACAAAGTGATTTAACCCCAAATTACACTAATTCTGCATGTCACACCTTCTACCCCCGCGTAAAAAATTTATCAAATACACAGTTTACTAACCAGGAAATCACACTTTTGGAAAAGGGTTTAAAGTACAGTATCCCCCCCAAAATAACACAAACATCCCTTGAAAACCTGGCGGTTGACGCGGAGGTCGCGGTTATTAGAAATAAAAAAGATAATTTCTTAAAGCACTCCATAGCCCAACAACTTAAATGTTTTCCAAATCAAAATACCGTTAATAGTGAGGCCAAGGCGTTGGTATCTGTCAGGCAGAGAATTTTAACCGATAATATTGTTTTATCTAAAGCGGATAAAGGAAATACGTTAGTCATCATGGACCGTAATGAGTATAACTCCAAAGTCAGTGACGTTTTACAGACAGACAGCTTTTTGACGGTAAGTCAAGATCCCACCAACAAATATTTAGCCCAATTAAAGTTAACTGTTAACGGCTCGAAATATATCTTTCCGGATAATTCATATTCAAAATTCAAAATTATTCCCATGAATCCCCATTCTCCTATGCTTTATGGTTTACCAAAATTACATAAAATCAATATTCCAATAAGGCCAGTTGTGTCGTACATTGGAGCTCCCACCTATAAGTTGGCAAAATTTCTTAATATACATATCCGTGAAAGGATATCTTTTGAGCCAAAACACAGTCTTAAAAATAGTTTACATTTAATAGATAGTATAAAAAACTTAACACTACCCCCTTCTTCCAAATTAATTTCACTCGACGTTGAAAGTTTATTTACTAATGTACCTTACGAGGATTGTCTAAAAATCCTCAAGTCCTCTTTAGAAAATAAATTCATTCATCCTGGCGAAACAGATGACATATTACGACTGACAAGACTTTGCATGTCTCAAAATTATTTTCAGTTTAATAATAAATACTATTTTCAAAAAGAAGGGTTAGCAATGGGGTCCCCTCTTAGTCCATTGATGGCTGACTTATTTATGGATAATTACGAACGCGAACACATAATCGGTAAACCACACATATTCTATTACTATAGATATGTCGACGATATTCTCATATGCTGGACAGGTACCAATCGTCAATTGGATCTCTTTGTTTCCAAATTAAATAAAATCCACCCTAAAATTAAATTCACTTTAGAAATAGAACAAAATAGTTCACTTCACTTTTTAGATTTAACCATAACTAAAAATCAATCCCTCCATCAATTTTCGATATATCGTAAACCCACTCATACCGATACCACGATTCCCGCGTCATCCAGCCATCCTTGGCAACACAAGCTCGCAGCGTATAAAACTATGATACACCGTTTGATGAGCGTTCCATTAAGTAAGGATAATTACAACAAAGAACTTGATGTAATATATCAGATCGCGAAGTCAAACGGTTATTCCAAATCTACCATCGATAAATTATTGCGTAAAAAGACGAGTAGTATCGTTAACAGACTATTGTACGCGGTTCCATATATTTCGACAAATAAATACACTGCGAGTTTGTCATACCTGGGAAAAATCACTGACAAAATAGTTCACATATTTAGAAAAAATAACATACATGTTGCTCTCAAATCCCATAATACACTCAAGTCACTTTGTAACACTAAAGATAAAATCCCGCCCAATAAAAAATCCGGCGTCTATAAGCTGTTCTGCGATGAATGTGAACACGTTTATATCGGTCAAACGGGACGTAACTTTATAACACGATTTCACGAACACGTGTCGGCGTATAAAAACAATCGCCCAGAAAGGTCACACTTCGCTGAGCATCTCATAGACAAAGGACATAACTTATCCCCCACTAATACATATCAAATTTTACACACCATAGACAAAGGTTTAAAACTAAATATTAGGGAACAATTAGAAATTAATAAACATAAAAATTCTAAAATTACTCTCATGAACAAACAGACTGACGTAAACCATTCCCCACTATTAAATATCTTTTCGCTCACACCATCCACCCCCACCCTCAATTCAATATAAGGGACGGCACTGCGACGGATTTGTCACTTGTAGCATGTTATTCTTACGATTAACGTCTACAACGCCTGATGATGCCTCGTGGAGAGGCGAAACACGTGTCGCAGCGACGACCAGGCCAGTCGTGGCAGCGACGGTGGTGGAGGGGGCATGCGGATTCTGTTCCAGATGGCGGACGACCGCAGCAGCCGAGGCAGAGACTACCGGAGCAGCCATGGCAGCGTCGGCATGATGCACGCACTAACAGTAGTGGGTGGGTGCCGGCCGGCGCTAGGCCGCATGAACTAATTGGTGGCGGAAGCACACAAAGCAGGTTGGATCAAATTGCATGCAGTTCCTATGAGATCCTCAATGATTTTTTTTATCAATCTTAAAGTTGCTAATGTAAGAAAAGTTATTTTTTCATGCCTTATTTGTCAAAAACTGATATTAATTTGTGGAGTTTTTATTTACACAGAGGGTGTACCCGAGGCACGCTAGTCACCTATAGTCGAGACTGTTACCTCATGCACTGGTTCAGGGCATCTCGTACCGCCATCCTCATGGCTAGAGTGTCACCCGACGCCCGCTACGTTGCTGCAACGGCCGTCAAGATGGATTATATATATCTGTTAACGTGGCCATCCCTGCAGCTGCTATCTAATATCAGATCTGAAATTCATATTAACGTAAGTATTTTTGCCTACGAAACTTATCTCATTATCATTTCAACCTGTATTTGCCCACTGCTGAACATAGGCCTCTAGAAAGCAATTCGTCTCGATCCTATACTACCTGCGTCCATCTACTGCCTACAAACCTCTTGCAGTCATCGCTCCGTCTATTGGGCATCATCCCACCCTGCGTGTACCAGCACGGGGGCGCCATCTACGCCAAGACGCCAGACGCCAGCGTTCGATAAACTATGTGACCGGCCCACTGCCACTTCAGTCTGCTTATCAGTTGGGCTATGTCGGATCTTATTTCAGCTGCGGACATCGTCGTTTCTGATTCTATCACGCAAAGAAACCTCGAGCTTAGCCTTTCCATACAGCACGCCATGTCTCGATTTCGTATCTCATCACTGACAACACACACTGTTCGAAGACTTTGCTCTTCAGGTGTTGAGGTATTTTGGACGAGAAGAAGTGTCTTGGTTATCCGAACGCTGTCAAGCCGTATTTGTATTCGTGTGTTGATCTCTCGGTCAAAATTGGACTTACCTAACTGAATAACGTGCCCTACGTAGACATATTCGAGCACAGTGTTTCTAACAGTGACCGGTACAGGTGTGACATGGACATGTCATTTGTCTTGGGCGTGTTCATCTTGAGGCCTACCTGGTTGAAAACACTATTGAGTATAGCGCTAACTTCCTCCAGGAATTTCGCCATAAGACCTACATCGTCGACAAATCGAAGGCGAGTGATATAATAATGTTGGTGTCTACTGTCCATCCAACCATCTTCTCTATTAAAATAAGTAAACACCCCAATTTCCATAGAGTAGATGGTTGGCATGTACCACCTGCTTGGAATCTAGTTCTAAAAATAATCAAGTCACAAACCCAGAGATCTACTCAAAAACGCTATTTTATTAAGCGATTTTTGTGTGAATCGGAACGTATATAATTAATCCATCCATATCGATAGATGTAATCATTGAATAACCAATGTAAGACAAATGTCACCTTAGTTTTCCTGCGACCACGGACGCTGCAAAGCATTCGAAACGTCAGGTTCAACAAAATAAATAAAACACGTGATACTTCCGTTAAAAATTGTTTAATTCAATGTATAACAATCGCGAAAATCTAAGACAATACTATTCATAGCTCTTGTTCACGAATAAAATATATGAGATCTATATTCCAGTATATAGGTCTATGCACTAATCGAATTGCATTATTCACAGACAATAGCCTGGCATCCCTGGAGGAGTGCACTCCTCGGCGTTGGAGCACAAACAGATGACCAACCATGTATTGTACTTTGTGAAGCTGCTACAATCAAAGTTAAGACAATGAGCATTGGCTGCAGCCAGCAGAATATCGACACTATGCTGTTTAGCCACAGAACTGGTGAGCTGGTACTCAGCATGTGGAATTACACAGGTATGAGTTTGCTTATCGAGAGCTTTCACGTTTCGTTGATTAGTTACTCTTTTGTAGAGTCCGTTAATAAGAGCATTACATACGCCATATAACCATTCTCTCTGTTTCTCTTGCATGCAGCGGAGCGGACTGATATACGCATGCACAGCTCGAACCACTAGACAAATTGCGCTGAAATTTGGCAGACGGATAGCTATTATGACGTAGGCATCCGCTAAGAAACAGTTTTATAAACCACCATTGTTGGTCAGGTAGTCCTTAAGTAGATAAAATAAGGGTTTGAAAAGTCTGTCAGTTTTGAAGTTAGACCGCTGAAATTTTGTGGAGAGGTTTCTTTTATGACAATGGACATCCTTAAAATACAATTTTCTAATACCCTTCCTTGAGTTTTAGAAATTCGTATTTTATAGGGGTCAAATGTAGGTTCAAAGTTAGTATGGAAAAAAAATATTGGATGCTGAGGATGCCGTGTTAGCATTAGGCGGTCAGCATCTTAAAGAGTATGGCTCTTAAAGACTCTCTCCTAAAGACTATCTCAAGAAAACAAGTTACGAATTAGCAGCTTTAATGGACTCTATAAGAAATAATGAAGGATCTCTGAATAAAGAGCGAAACTTAGTTTACAACAAAATTATTACGAGTGTCGAATCATATAAAGGTCAAATATTTATTTTATATGCTATAGGTGGAACTGGAAACCCTTCCTAATCAATTTACTTTTAGCGAAAGTCAGACGTACTCGCGGCATTGGCTTGGCTGTAGCTTCTTCGGGGATCGCAGCTACACTGCTTGAGAGTAGTCGAACTGCTCGTATTACCTTCAAGTTATCACTAAATTTAACAGCTGTTGATACTCCCATATATCAAAACAAAATAATTTTGAAGTATTATATTACGATACGATATAAAATTACGATAGCACATAAAAGTGGCGTAGAGGCTTTGAATAGATGTCTTTAGGATATAAGGGCAAATAAAAAGTTCATGGGTAATGGTTTTGTTGGCCGGAGATTTTAAGCAGACTCTGCCAGTAGTGCCAAAAGGGACCAGAGCTGATGAAGTAAAATCGTGCCTTAAGAAATCTACTTTGTAACCTCAGATTAACATCCTCAAGCTTTCGAAAACTATGAGCGTACACTTGGGAGGGTAAGTCTGCTGGTACATTTGCAAATCTTCTACTTCAAATCAGTAACGGTGACTATCCGGCATTTGATAGAATGATAACCCGGGATGATTATTATTCCATTTGAAAATTTATGCACAGTTGTAACTACGGTTCAGGACATCAAAAATTAATCCAGATATTATGTCTATGGGAACCTATGGGATGGTTGTGTGACCGTGCCATACTTAGTCCGAAAAACGCCCAGGCGGCGGTAATCAATGATACACGTTGATGTCTTTTGAAGGGGACGAAATGGTATACACTTCGATAGACACTGTGATCAACATAGACGACGCTACTAATTGTCCTGTTGAATTTCTGAATTCATTGAAACCACCGGGTCTACCATATCATTTACGGTTACCGTAGACTATGAACGCTTGTAACACATAAGTATCACTCGCGCGATGCCTCCTCTGCTCTTAACACAGCAACTCCTTAGGAGCTTGCTGGTGACCTCACTCACACGCAGAAATACAACAACCCTCTAGGGAGTTGTTATTTGGCTGTTTTCTATGAGGAGGAGGTACTTACAAATGGGCTGCTTTTATGCACCCTACCCATCTTAAAACATCCAGACCAAGTCAAATAGAAATGTTCATGCACACAAATGTTTGTCTTGTGTGGGAATCAAACCTAGGAGCGTCGGTGTCTATACACGACTGAGCTCATCAAAACTGCATTTGTACCACGAATCCGTCTAATTCCGAACGATCTCCCGTTCGAATTTAAACGATTGCAGTTTCCCCTCAAAGTCCGCTTTGCAATGACTAACAAGTCTCAAGGGCAGACTCTTAAATTTGTGGAAATAGACTTGCTCACGCAAGCTCGCCCAGTGGCTTGGTGGTTCTAGCACATACTACAAATTAGTGAAGAATATTGTCTATAAAGAAGTTTTGTTGATAATATTTTTAATAAGTATGCAATTTTATTAAACGTCTGTAGCTAAAACTTACTAATTAAGATTAAATTTAACGCGAGCGGAGCCGCGAGCAACAGCTAGTATTTTAATATTATGTTGTCCATGTCAAATTTTTATCGATGTGCAAGCCCGTCACTTCAGACTAACTAACTAGGAGCATTCAAGCTGATCTGTTTGAATTTTCTTTTTGTTCTATTAAGGTGAAACAAGCGTACGGTCTGCCTGATGGTAAGCAGTTAACGTAGCCTATGAATATTTGCAACATCAGGGATGTCACCATGCCAAAGCCTCTTCACGCCTTTCTTGAAGACCCCATGCTGTAGTCAGTAATAAAACCTCGGCTGGGAGTTTATTACACATTCGCTGGAACCGCACAGTACGCAACCATTACGACTCCAGTGTGTGAAGGTGAACTTCCCATCGTCGGTGAGTTGTGCGGTTGTAAATAGAAGCTGTCGGTATTATATAGAGTAATTATTTATTTATCAAAACACAACCTATATATATTATTTATTATATTATTTATCAGAACACAACCCGTTATACAATCGGTAGAATACAAAAAGCGAGGCAAAATCTCGCCTTAAACTTAAAGGCTGACGTCTGTAAGTTTAGGATCGCCAACAATTCTCACAGCTCGTCTGTGAACCGAATCCCAAGGTCCTAGCTGCATAATATAAGTTAATTATAAGTTAAGTTGTAAGTAAATAAATATTTGATGTACGTATATATAAAATTAAAAATTAAAATTGTCGGACAAATTACACAGCGCCATCTAGCCCCAAAGTAAGCGAAGCTTGTGTTATGGGTACTAGACAACTGATAAACATACGTATTTTTTTTTTGTAAATACATACTTATTATACATAGAAAATACCCAGACCAAGACAAACAGACATGTTGGTGTCAAAGTAGCGTAACAGCGCGTTTCACCACTGCGCCACCGAGCTCGTCTAATAATACAGTGAAGTGATATAAAACAGTGAAGTTCACCGCAGTTTCTGGAGCAAAACCACATAACTGTCTCAAAATACGCAACTAATCAGAAAAAAATAGTAGATGCAAGAATGTTGGATTTGACTTCCCGCCTTGGTATTGTGAGATTAGACAGTATGACAACACAAAGGCATTAATAGCCTAAAATGAGGACTGGTCAAGTAAAGATTGCCGAGCCTCTGATTATTTTTTGTACATTCGGTCTAATTACCAAACCCGATGTGTGACATACAGGGAATTCAGCATTTTAAAATCCACACTCGCATGAAGCGTGCACTCTGCTACGTGCTGTTTCTTTAGTTTCATGATTGGCCGTTGAGCATTCGTAGATCTCGCTGCAAAAATTCGAGTTTAGCCTGAATTTTTTAATATATCTATAACGTAGTAACTTTATAATAATAAGCTACAAATAATAATATCATTTACATATATAAGTTTTGCAAAGAAAATTACTGTAATTGAATTTCTAAAATAAATAATCACTTTTAATCTCTCAGTACCGAGGCGACTGAGCTTCGCTGGGCATTTTAATATTTTCGTGTTATTATATTTTTCACACATAAAACGCAAATCATTACCAAAATTAAAAAATTGATCATAATCGTTAGAGCCATTTCATCGATACACAATATATATAATTTATTCAATGTCGGTAGTCATACAAGCATACGGCCCACGCTTGCAGAAGGTACATTAAGTATCACTCGCACGATGCCACCTCTGTAATTTGAGGAGTTGCTGTGTTACACCCTGCTTCTCTTAAATACATCCAGACCAAGTACACACAAATGTTTATCCTGTGTGAGAATCGAAGTCACGAACGTTATTGTCATAGTAACGTTACAACGCGTTTTACCACTGGGCCATCGAGCTCGTCAAAATTTATTTTATTTAAAATATTATATGTTGTGTATGTAAAAAGTTATTACTTATAATGATATTAATAATTGTTATTTCCTAATAAATAATAATTATTGCTGAAATTAATAAGATTTTACACAAAATTAAAAATATCTGAAAATAAATTACGTTACTAAAGTCTTTAATAGCATCCTCGTTTTGCTCTTCAGGCATAAAACCCTAAAAGGTGAATTTAAAATGTGTTTGGTTGCATCAGAAACACCTGATACTCCGACGTCCCGCCTGGTGGTGATGAGCGACCCACAATCGGTGGTGGACCAGTGGGGCGAGGAGCGCATTGGACTGGACCGCGTGCGCACTATGATGTTCAGCCCGGATGGAACCAAACTTGGTGAGTATGTAGGGTCACATACGATTGTATCAGCGTTTTTTGCAATATTGCCGAGTATGATGTGACGAGCGGGTGCGTGCGGGAATTTAGTCACCTTCTTTTTATACAACTAGATTGGCAAACAAGCATGTGCCCGCGTCAGATGGTAAGCGGCTTATTGACGCTCGGAACACCACGGGGATGTTACTCGCGCGCTGCCAATCTTGTGACCTAAAGATGTTTCATCACAGTGCCCAGTAATTTCTCTGCCGTATCTCACCATTCAAACCGGAACACAGCTATATAAAAATTGCTACTTGGCGGTAAAAATAGTGAGACAGAGGTACAAAGTCTCCCTCTGGTTAGTTGGTTGGTTCTCCCTCCAGAGAGCCCACTCTTAACCCCATATGGTTTTAATATATTTGTTAAACGTGTGTGGAAGTAAACTCAGTTTCAGTATGCGAACTTTATCATTACACAATCCACTAAACGTACCTCTAACATACAGACAAAACTCTGTATCATCCGCTAGTCATACTCATACAGCACACTAGGGATAGTAAGTAGTAGTACATGTAACGTGTAGTGGTGGATACGCGAACGTACAAGTAGGTATATTCACAGCGTTTTAAGTTGCTTTGTGTAGGTATATTGTATTTGATACTATAATAAATTGCCTGAAATAGTTATTTTCATTAACGAAAAAAGGCTTCTGCTTCCTTTTATTGGGCTTGCACCCTAATCCTGACCCTGACCCTGCGGACCCAGGACTCCGAAGTGAAAGCGTAGGACGCAACCGTGATTAACGCTCTATTGATGATAATAATGTGCAATATTGAGAAAAAGGAAACTTGAATAAAAGAAAAGTTTGAATAAAAACCAATGTCGTATTTACTTTATATATTACTGTTATATATATATATATATATTATATTAGTTCAGCATAGTGGCCCCTCTTTGCCTGATGGTAAGCGAAAGAGGAGCCCAAATCGCAACTGCAACTGACAGCACACTACATCCCGCATCCTGTCAGTTGACGCTGCCATGCTGACCCGCAAAATGCTTCTTCACGCTTCGTTTGAAGGATCCCATATTGTAGGAAGGAGGGAACACATGTGCAGGCAAGGCGTTCCACTTTTTGATGGTACGACAAAGATAGGAGTTGCCGAACTTTTTGATACGCGAAGAGATATTCTGAACCGTGGAACTATGACATCGCAAGCCCGCACGTGTGGTTCTATGACGGAAGGGTGAGGGTGGGATAAGGGAAAACAGTTCTTCAGAGCACTCGCCATGGTAAAGGCGGTAAAATACGCTTAGAGAGCCTATGTCCCTACGGAATATATATATCACTGTCGTAGATCAATTTCCATCAAGGCTTTATTAAATTTTAGATACTGCATTCTTGTAATCCTAGCAATGGGTAATAACATTATGATCAGATATTGTACTGATATTTTGTTTAATTGTAACGTAGCGGGCGGCGCCGCCTGGCAGAGGAATCGGTGTGTACCTAATTCTTTGATACAATAAAACATTTCTAAGCCAGCTATCGTGTTGTATCGTCACAGATATAATATAACAAAATATCAAGAATGTTATTTAAAACATAACTTAATTATTATTATTTAACCCTTCGAAACCCGTGTGGTCATATATGACCGCGAAATGTATGGGAAAAGGTATATAACGGGTTCTGAAGGAATGGTAACTAATAAGTACATTTTTAAACTACTGTGTTTTTTTAAATAGACAAGAAGATGCACTTATAGTGTATAAGCTACCTATTAGTAATTTTATCTGGCATCTCTAGAATTGCAACGCCCTTCATGGTTTTTTTACTACTATATATTTAAAACGAAAATCTATGTATACATTAAAGATGCAATGAACAAGTAGTGTATTGAGTAATAAAATAATTACATAATTCTATATTGATACCAAGTTTCATGAAATTACAGCATGGTCTTTTTATGAAACTTGGTATAGGTACGCTATTAAATATAAAACCAGCGGCTTTTTTTAAATCTCCATAATAACATTAAATTCTCGTAGAAGCAAAGGGGGATACTCCAGGTAATGAGTACATACTGTGCCGAGACTCGGCTATTGTAAAATGTGAATTTTAAAGTGTATTTTCTTTTTATTTAAAAGTACGTTGCCTAAAATCAAACATTTAATTTTATTCGATAAAACAAACTTGAAAAATTATGAAAATTAAATTAAAAATAAACTTTTTTGTGCTGTACCATAAACAATACAATTCTTATTATATCTTTACTTTAAAAAATCAGATTTACTTGTTCTTCTAAAATATTAGTGAATCTTTAGGTTTATTCTTGTCAAAATTATTTCCCTTTTCCAGCGACAGCAACAGCAGACGAAGACCTCATAATCTGGAACTTTCTTCCAGAAGAAGACTGTAAGAAAAGGAAGACAAAGTCCAAAAGATTTTCTGTGCTACCTGTATACCTCGACGAAGCAGTACTGGGTTATTCATATCGTTAATATAACAGACGTACAGATAAAAATGAAGTATGTAGATATTAATGGTATAATTTGAATTATGAGGAATCAATCGCATAGTTTTTTGTAATAATGTAGCATTCTACAGGTGTTATTTTTCACAGATGTTTTATTGTATTTATTAAATATCCAATGTACTACGCAATATAATATAAAGTATATGAAAGATAAAGATATTCAATGCTTTGTGTGTTTTAAATAAAGGTCATGACTTGTTTCATTTATATATTAATTACCACCAAATCGCATATAATTATTTTAATTTCATAATAAAATCTAGTACACCTAAAAGTGGAGTTAAGCAGATAAAAAAAGCACAATACGAATAAAAGTAGCGGAACCCAAAGCATAAAACAGTGACGTGTAAAGGGGGTATAAATCTTTTAATTAAATATCGTCATAATTTCAGCCGAAGGTCGTCCACAGCTAAATATTAATTTAAGCCTCCTCCTCGGACTTCCACAACAGATCGTTCTGTGCCGTTTACATCCATCGGCTCCCTGTGTTCTTCACTAGTTCGACGGTCCATCATCTAGGATTATTTGTAACTATTATAACTAAAGTAAGAAAATATTTTTTATGCAACGTCGGTAGGCATAAAACATACCTGACGTAATGTAGTTACCGTATCCTAAACGCTTACAATACAAGACGTATTGCTCATGTATTGTCACCCCAGCTGCAAACATTACTCACTCGAGGTAGCCGTTTTCTATGATTGGACGTACTTCCCTAGTCGCTGTTTTGATGCTACCTCTCTAAATTATGACAGAATGGCCGCATAATTCTCATATTGACAATTATTTTAATGTTGGTAGCTGGTGGTTGATTTATTATTTTTCAATACCCCTAAATTTGACACCAAAGTTACTAAAAATAATGAAAAATGACACAAAAAAAAATATTTTTCTCAAAACATTTCTCCCGTTCCCCCCAATAACGTTCTCGTAACACTTCCCCATTAATCCCGGTTATTTGATACGCGTGTACGGGGATATGGATCCTTTCCATAAGATGGATGTAGTGCTGTGTACCCATTATATGGGTATGTGAGCAGTTCTCTGCAGATATTGGGATTATTGCGAACGTCGAAATGGGAAATAATTGGGCTTTTGAAATGAGATCCGGAGAGATTATTGGTATCGAGCTATATATACTCTTCTGTAACCTGGAACTACGACGAACGCCTGCCATAACTATCATATCTGATTGTTACTTCCGATAGCCGGCGGCACGTCACTTACTGAATAGACTCCTGAATTGGTCGGTGCAACACCGTTGGAGTGACTGAGAGATGTCGAGAGGTAATACTGCACATTCTTCAAAGTTATTCGGGGCGTTATTCTATTTGATCCTTCCACGTTCCAGCATGTTGCACTATACATTCGGTTCTTCAGGAACCGCGTCGCCGATTGCCAAGCGTGAGCCTCTCAAGATAGCGGTCGAGACTCTTCGCCATAAGTCCGTTTGCTATTATGACTCTTAGAACAATTATCGTTGGCTCCACATGCCACATGGTGGTAACCTCTTGAGACAAGTATTTAGAAAGTGTATCTTTCTCTATATTTCGTGAGATTTTTGTCATGGGAAATGGTGATGTCAACGAGAACTGCACGGTTCGTCTCTCGGTCTATCAGGCCTATTGCAAAGTAACACTACTGTTTTCGGGAACTGACACTATTACATACTTATTATAACTCACAAGGCCGTATTCAATAGCAAGCTGCTGGAATATAATTATTGCTACTTGATTATGTCTATGTAAGTAGCCACTGTTAGCTAGACGAGAACAATCGGAAACCATGTGCCTGACGGGAACTCCAGGACGGTGGTATGCTCGACAAATATTGACAATGTCGTCCTTCTGGATATACTTCCAGTAGTTGTACGTCTTGATAACGTAGTCATTGCGTAGACAAAACCTTCAATTTTCTCAAAAAGGTAACCGAAACGTATCCAGGCCACCGATGCGAGAAAATCCACATCAGCCCCATCTCAGGGCTCTAACCTCCCATGTAGCTGCTAGTTCTTCCATACTTCTACATTAAACTTTCTGCTTCAGGAAGACTATGCACTCTGTGACACAGAGCATGTACTCATAGGCCCTAATATTGGTACCAGAAAATGTATAGTGCACAAAGCGCATAATCTGTGGCGGCTATTATTCAACTTGAAGCTGATAAGCTTGCCAATGAGGGTTCTAGCTGCACTGGTATATCGGCAGCTGGTCGCGGGCGGTCACAAATCGAAAACTTAATATAATCTAAAGGGAGATTTACCCAGCATCGGGTGGAAAACAAGCATACAGCCCGCGTAACATATAGCTCTTACCGTAACCTTTGAACGCTTGCCACAAGAAGTGTCGTTCGCGCTTCCGTTGCCAATGCAGTAAGTCTTTTCTAGTAATGTCACTCACTTGTAAAAACAACAATCCTTCAAGAATTTCGGCAAATTTTACTGCTTTTGTGAAGTGGAGGTACTTCCCCAATCAGTCAATCGCTGTGTCCTATCTCTGTTTCGCCAGAGCCTTGCTTGTTAATTGGCAGGTAAATTGGTAATCTCATTATAGTTCAACCTCCATCTATAGGATAAAGGCCTTTCGTAATATCGCTTCCCGCGACTATCAGTAATGTATCCGATAGTGACCGACTGGTGATCATGAAGTCATCGACGCATCTTGAGGGAGATATTGTACGACGTACAGTCATCCCACACAACCTCCATTCAAGGACTGTCATCTCCCATCTAGGTCTTTGTATCATAGGTAAAAGAATGTTTTGGTTAAAGACATTGGTCTTCAAGTACTAAGTTCTTCTTCTTCTTTCTAGCGTTATACCGTATCCTAAGTTAATAGGATTGGCGGGATTCGCTACCTAAAACTAAAGATTTGGTGAAGATACTGATTTTGATATGGAGCGACTGCCGTCAGAACTCCGCGACCCAGAGGGAAAATCTTTCTTAGGTTGGGTCAAACGTGTATCGAAATATAATTCTTAGACGAGTTAGTATAGAAATCAGTGGAGTGGTATGGTGTTTTAAGACGGAGTAAAAGTGCACTACGCACGGTACGATCCTGTGAATCGCTGTGAAACACAAAACGTTCCTTTAAATAGGTTGGGGTAGCAGGGTCAAAGAGGATAGAATAAAGAAGGGAAAGGCTGTGCCAGTTACGACGAAGTCTTAAAGGGAGCCACTTGAGCTGAACACGAAACTCAAAAACATGATCATATTCCAAATATAAATCGTATGCAAAAGTTTTGAAGGCGCTCAAGCTTATTTATTTGCTCTTCGGTGATATCTAGACAGCAGGAATCAGCATAGTCCAGAATAGAAAGGAGCAAGGATTGTGCTAGCGCAAGTTTTGTGTCTACTGGCAGAAAATTTCGTAACCTTCTTAGCGAACCAGACACAGCAAATAATTTCCTACTTACATCCGCAATCTGTGCTGACCAAGACAAAGAATTATTAAAAATTATTCCCAGATTATTCACTTGAAATGTATACCAAAACTTGAAATGTACTCTTTATTAAAATACTTCTTTCTTTATCAGTCCAACATTTTGAATTTATCTTCTAGAGCAGCCGAGAAAGAAGAATCAAATAGTTATACCAAGAAAACAGCACAAACGAATTCTACACACTCGGTTTTTCTGATGAATATAAAAATCTTACCTATCTGCTCTCATTATCTCATTAACTTAAGTATTTTCTTCACACCACCAATCTCAACTCAGAGACAATTAAATATATAAATTATATCCCACTTTACACAGACAGTAAAGTGTCTCATTAATAGAACAGTTTTAATTTTATGTCGGTATGTGGATTTTATGGAGCATTTACTTAGCATGGACGCATAGAAGATCTAACTTAAGGTGTAAGTGGATTACCTTTATCAATCAATAATGACTGTTGTCTATCTCCACCGTATAGACAACAGTCATGTTGTAAATTCTTAGCAATCTGCCTTTATTAATAAAATAAATAAATAATAAAAAATTAAAAACATATATTTCAGACAGTCGATAATTATGTTAGTATGCGATTTAGTAACAATTTTGGCCTTATTCTATATTAGTTTAGTATTAGTAAATTATAGATTTATAATTTGTTTACTATATTTGACCAGTAACAATTTTATTTTAGTGGTTCTGGTTTGGAAAGTCAAATCGTGCAGCGATAGACTTCAGAGTGCCGTTATTGTTATTGTGTAGTCTCTACATTCGGCGGGCGGGATTTTATCTTTGTAACACTAAAGATAAAATCCCGCCCAATAAAAAATCCGGCGTCTATAAGCTGTTCAGCGACGAATGTGAACACGTTTATATCGGTCAAACTGGTCGTAATTTTCAGACACGATTTCATGAACACGTATCGAACAGAACGTACAGAAAGGTCGCACTTCGCCGAACATCTCATAGATAAACGACATACTGTATCTCCTACTAATACATATCAAATTTTACACACCATATACAAAGGTTTAAAACTAAATATTAGGGAACAATTAGAAATTATTAAACATAAAAATTCTAAAATTACTCTCATGAACAAACAGACTGACGTAAACAATTCCCCTCTATTAAATATATTTTCACTCACACCATCCACCCCCACCCTCAATTCAATATAAGGGACGGCACTGCGATGGATTTGTCACTTGTCATCGCTAGGACCCGTGCATCGCGCGCTTTACTGCGACCGGTGCTCTCCTCGAAGCTTCCGCTGAATACGAAACTCAGCATATACAAGACCTACCTACGGCTACGTTTAACATACGCAGCGCCAGCTTGGTTCTACTGAGCAAAGGAAACGCTGAGAGAATCCAACAGCAACAGAGCATCTCCCTCAGGAAGATTACAGGCGCCCCGCGCATTGTAAAGAACGCCACTATACAGAGGGACCTACGCATGGAGAGCACGGACGCATTTATACGCCGAATCACTGTAAGCCTGTTCGAGCGTGCGGACGCGTCGGATTTGCGTCATATACGCAATCTAGCGCCCCTACATACTCGGCCGCCGGACGGACGCCCTTACGCTCGTGAGTTACTCGCGAACAACGACACATGAGACGATTCTGACGAACTAGAAACGTAGCGCGCATCTCGGCCTATACGGCCAACACAACGCCCGGTATGTATTCACATGCTGCGATCGATACCTCAGTAGAGAGATTTCTATCTCGGAACTGATTCCCCAGCCACCGTGAGGAGGTTGTGAGATGACCCACACTACTATTTGTCACTTGTAGCATGTTATTCTTACGATTAACATCTACAACGCCTGATGATGCCTCGTGTAGAAGTGAAACACGTGTCGCAGCGACGACGAGGCCAGTCGAGGCAGCGACGGTGGTGGGGCATGCGGTTTCTGTTCCAGATGGCGTACGACCGCAGCAGCGGAGGCTGAGACTACCGGAGCAGGCATGCAGCGTCGGCATGTTGCATTTGGTAACGGTAGTGGGTGGGTGCCGCATGACCTAATTGGTGGCGGAAGTACACAAATCAGGTTAAATCAAATTGCATGTAAATTTTACTTACGCAAAATAACGCCTGAATCTATTAAATAAAAAATGATTCACTTGGATGGGCGTTGTAATCCCCTAAAATATAAAAAGATTGGATTCCATTATTTTCTTCAATTTCTACAATGCTTCTTTATAGCATTAAGACACTCCATCAAAATGGGATTATTTTCATTTCAGGTTGTGGACATATAAACACTAAATACCACAATAGATTAGCTCTTATGGTTATAACTCTTATGGTCACTTATGGTTAATTTTATCTTAACTTCACTTATATTTTATACTTATATATACACACACACACTTATGGTTAGTTCTATCGTTACCACAATTAATCACTGACACTGATCTGATCGAAAGTGCACTTCCTGCCATATTATAACTATATATTATATTCTAATTAAATACAAAATATTAATGATTTTTTAGAAAGAGGTAATGAGCGTTTCAAATAAATAATAAGTTATGTTTTAAATATATATATATATATATATAAAGAATCTAGGTCTGAATATCTACCGTCTGATACTACTTCTAAGTAAGTCGTCTTAAAACAACTTAATTTTTGTTTTTTTATACAACGGCGGAAGACATACAAGCATACGGCCCACCTGATATAAAGCAAAACCATATCTTATGAACGCTTGTAATACATTAAGTATCACTCGCGCGATGCCTTCTCTGCTGCTAACACAGCAACTCCTTAGAAGTTTACTAGCGACCTCACTCACACGCAGGAACACAACAACCCTCTAGGGAGTTTTCAATGCGTCACTTAATGTCAAATGTCAGTCAGGCAAAGGACATGTGATTTATGGAGCCTAAAAAGTGTGTCTTATGAAGTACTAAAAATATATTTTTTTGTAATTTCACCTAGTTTTAAGGTAATTATTGTAATTGTAATCCATTTTGCTTCCATTAAATGCATATGTCCAAAAGAATATGAGACAATCCCTAAAACGACACATCCTGCCTGTTACACAATTGTACAAGCACAGAAATACACCCACACCTTCTTCTTCTTAGCATTATTCCATTTCTCAGTTAGGATTGGCGAGATAAGATTACTAATAATAATAAATTAAGACGATACTATTTTATTACATGGAGCGACTGCACATCAGATCTTCGCAACCTAGAGAAAAAACCAGACCTTTTTAGTCTAGGTCGCACGTCTTTTTAAATATACTTTCTTGTATGTGTGGGTTTCCTCATGATGTTTTCCTTCACCGCCGAGCATAATACTAATGAGTACATAAATCTGAAAGAACATTTCAAAAGAATGAAGAAGAAAGATTCGCACACCAACTGTGCTTAAAGAACTACCCCTTAAAACGCAAACACTATTTTCCTAAAACAAATAACTCAGATACCTGTTATTGTAAATATATGTAAACGGTGTAGTATTCCCGCATAAATAGAAATCGAGAATTTATATCCCAGAAGGACCATCAAAACTCTAGAGAGGTTTTATACACTGTCCCGCGACTCGTGCGCATACTATACTTGTAGATTATCTGCGCGAACGCATGAATGGCGCCGAGAGCCACCACAATGAGCGAATAAATTAGCCTACCTTATTGGAATGTCCGCAGGTTACGAATGGGACGACTCAATGAAGGTTTTTTTGATAAAAAGCTATGGGAATCTTATTGATGCTGAATGAAGTTTTATCACGAAGGTATTTTGTAAACATACCTATGATCAATCAGGCATGATATGGCTTAAATGCGTGTGAAAATGTCTGAAGGTAGCATCAGGATATTGACAATTTTCTATTATCAGACTAAAAGTGAATTAATCTACAAATAAAAAAGAATGGTGGCATTGCATGTAAAAAAATACCCTTTTCTTTTATATTTATCAATCTATTTATTTCTAAGAGCTATTACTGTAGAACTTTAGTGAGATCTATAAAAAAATCATCGAAAGTAGAAAAAAAGAGGAAACATGCACAATCATGTGTGTATTTCAATTTTTTATTGATTATGGTCGATTTTATAAAATTGGATTGATCACTAATTATAATCTGTAGGTAGTCTAAAATTATTTTTTAAATTAATGATTTATTTTATTGTTTCGCTTACCATTTATAATTAAACATATATTTACATGGATATCTTGTATATACCTTTTTAGCGTACCTATTTTGTTGTAGTCTTGTTTAAGTTCCTAACATTATTACTATTTATATAGAAAAGGCAAAATATTTAAACAAATTTTAACGATATGACCCATCTACGTGTGTAATAAATGAGGTCAAGCTAACGTTGCTCAGAGTTAAATGATGAAAAAGAGGTGGTATGAAAGAGAGTATCAGTGTTGAGATAAGATGAGGTACGTACCAGTTATACAGTTAGAAAGAATGCAACAGGAAATTATGAAGAAATTATATTAAAATATATAGGACCAAGTCAAACCCATCATAAGCAAATTGGTCGTATTTTATCAGAATGTGCTATCAGAACTTTGAATATTAAAGAAGCGATTAAGGTGTATAAAGGCCGAGTTATATGGCGCTCAGTTCTCCCAGCCTCATAGAATATGATAATTATAAAATATGTTAGACATGTCAAAGTACTCTCAAGGACGTAACTAATAGCCAAATAAAGAATTTTAATTTGACTGACTTCTCAGTTCGTGCAAGGGAGCTTTGCAAATGACTTGACGAAAAAGAGACAGTGATTGCTTGTGAAACTATGCAATTACTATGTAATGCAATTGTACCAACAAAGAGATTTAAAAGTCACCAGAAAGAATGAATTGCAAGTGCTTGAGACGTATGAAACTTTCTTTATGATTGCCTGTAAATCATTTAATATCAAGCTGGTATATAGATATGTAACACAGAAAACTTACATCGTACTAAATGTCGTATAGTATATACCTAATTAGCACAAAGATCTGCACAATTTTCCTTTTACTCTTCAAATATATCCATACATCACATACGATCGGCGATTAGATGAATAGCAGTCTATCTGTTCATTTTAAGTTTGAAGCCATTTCATGTGTTTAGAAATTTAAAATGTAATTGGTATAATATACCTAACCTAGCCAACATATACTTTCGAATAGTATTTCGAAGCAGATGTATGTTTTGCTTCATCCACACTAGATAGCGCTAGTTGTCCAACAAACATTCCATTTAGATTTATAATTATCAATCATTTAAACAAAAATATAATTCGCCATTTCGAATTATGCTACTAAATATTAATATTCAGTTATAATTGTAGTTTCTTAAGTAAAGAGTGTATTTTTATCATATTAGGCACATACTTACTTATGCAACATTGACAGTAGACTTTTTACTTAATCCATTAGGATCGATGGCTCATACCAAAGCCTAAGGTTTTGGCGACGATACGGATTTTTATCAGACCTCAAGAACCCAGAGGGAAAACCAGATATTTCTTAGGTAGGGTCCTTATTCTACACGTCCTTCGAAATATAATTTCTTGGACATGCGTGTTTCCGCACGATATTTTCCTTCACCGCTTGTCCGATACCACGAATTTAGTGGTATATGAATCGAACCGGAAACCAGCTAGTGAGTAGGGCTCTGGAATATCACTGCTCCTAAAAATTTCATGGTACACTACGACATATAAACATATGAATAACATATAAAAACAGAGCGTGTGAAAACAAAACTGTCAGAGTTTAATATAAATAACGTGTAACGTGTTTGTATAGTCACTTCATTAATAATGGGGAAAAGTTATTACCCGATTTAAAATGTTCCTAACTCCACTATTTATTTACACGTTATGTTTGCCTATTGTGAACCAATTATGGAAATTGTTTAATTGTTGGAAAGGTCATAGCATCCAATATTAGTATCATATAAATTGGGTGATTTTCACTGCTTTTTAACCTTTGTAATTATTGAGATGTTCTATGTCATCATCGTCATATTTATCTGTGTGAAAAACTGTTAAGCCTGTCAGTTTCAGTTTTACAGAGACGATACATCGACCTTCGTACTTTTGTTCTAGGCTTGAAAAGTATATTTTACTTTCAACGGTTCCATGCACTCTTACATGTGTGGTCCCTTGGGGCGTAGACAGAGAGAACCGAGCGCCATAAGACGCGGTCCTTACACAACCCTTCTTTAACATTCATAGCCCTTTTTATGCACGCTCGCCGGTTTTTAGGGTTCCGGATAATATTCTGATAAAACACGACTAATTTGGTCATGCTAGGTTGATCTTGGTCTTCCTCAGCTCCTACATCCTTCCACTATCGCAATGTATATCTGTTTCATCATTCTTTCATCATTTCATGGACATTATTTCTAAATGTCTGAACCAATGGATCATGCCTTTTCGTATCTTAACACCGACACTCTCTGTCAGACCAACTCACTTTCTTACTTCGTCATTACGAATGCGGTCAGTAAGCGTTATGACGCAAATTTTTCCCGCCTTATTTCCGCATTTATTCTACCTTCGTGCTCTCTCTGCCATACCCAGCTTTCACTTCCATATGTTAGTGTTGGGTTTAGCACCGCGTTGTGTACAGCGAGCTGTGCCTTCTGGCTTAGATTTCAGCTGCCTAGAAGTTTAGAACCCAACGCTCCATTCACGCTACGTTAGTGGACCCTGGGCTCCGAAGCCAAAGTCTAGGACGCAATCGGGATTAAGGCTCGGGTGTTGATGAGGTTAGTCTTGGTCTTCCTCGGAAAATATTTTGATTTATGCTCCTGACTGTTTGGAGGTCTTGAAAACCTTCCTCCCAAAATCTAATCCAGACCAATACGGCAAACGACATAGAACACACTCGTGGAATGTAGTTACTTCAGTCGCAGTGGATTCAACATGGAAAGATTTCACACAATTATATGATGATGAAATTTTAAATTGTTTATGTTTTTAGTCTAGATTCTATAAACTTTAATTTAATACAGATACAATTACAAGTCAACAAAATTGTTCTCAATCGTCTTTGTCCAGATTTAAGTCGACCTCAGTTTTATGACCACAAATTATTGGTTCAAGATGAGGAGGCGGGCTCTATACAATCATTGGATACAGTTTTGTTCACTCGGGCACAGTGAAAGAATTGACGCTACAAGTGCAATGAGCGAACATTGATAGCCTAGTGAATAAAAAACCAGTATATAAACCGACAGGGCATTTGGTATCCTGGTGTGCGCATGTACTAAACTACATTCTTGTTGTATTTTTTCATAAAAGTATTTTTTTTATACTACGTCGGGAGGCATACAAGCATACCGCCCACCTGGTGTAAAGCGAGTACCGTAGCCTATTAATGCTTGCGATATACTAAGTATCACTCGCGCGATGCCTCCTCTGCTACTTACACAGCAACTCCTTGGGAGCTTACTGGTGACCTCACTCACACGCAGGGACACAACAACCCTCTCGGGAGTTGTTATTTGGCTACGGTTTTCTGTGAGGTGGAGGTATTTCCCCAGACGGAGTGCTTTGATGCGCTCTACTACCTCTCTTAAAATATCCAGACCAAGACAAACAGACATGCTCATGCACACAAATGTTTGCCTCGTGTGGGAATCGAACCCACGAGTGTAGGTGTCAAAGTCGCGTCATTCACGACTGAGCCACCGAACTCGTATGTTTTTAGCCTTTAATCTATATAAACGTCAGTGAATCACTATAATTTTTAGAGTTAAGTCAACCTTTCCTGCACTACATGCACTCGCTAACTAACTAACGAGGTTCTAACGAAAGAAACGTTGGCTTATCAAAGCAACCCGACTGAGCGCGTACCTCCACTTCACAAAAGACGTTCCAACGCGGAATCGATACTCCTTGTATTGCAAGTATTTAGAGGCTACGGTGCCTTCCAGCGGTGTATAAATATTAAATTACGGTTCACGACACATTTTTTAAATGTTCGTTTTAACTTCTACATTCACATTTTTTTAATGAAAACCAGCGCTAGCCTTTTCAGGCCATTTGTATTCTTACGCACCTGACCATCAAAGCCAGCGTCATGATGTCAAATTGACATCTCGACTGATCCACATATGTGTTTCATTGTATTAGTGTAAATTGTATAAACCTATGATATCTTTCTTTCTTTCTTTCAAATTTCTTTAAAGTTAGACTTATCGAGAGTAACTACTAGTATACATAATACAAAAAATATGTTAAGGTATACCCATATCGTAATCTTCAAATTACGTAGTAAATATGAGACATATCTTAATATCAGTTATTTCAGAAAAAAAAAACATTCAAAATTAACATTTTTTTTTAATTTATCACCGACTGATTGATTGACAAACGCACAGTCTAAACCGCTGAACTTAAATAATGCAAACAAACGAAAAGATAATTTTTAAATATTCTGCCTGACTGTATATGCATTACTAGATTTTATTTCTATTTTAGGTTCGTTTATAGACCATACCTAAAGTCAATATATAGATTTTTTTTATGCCGAACTACATGTTACGCCAGTATTACCATCTGTGTAGATTGGCTTTTTTTAAGATACGACCCTCAAAACTACAAGTTATACGAGTCAAATGTTCATTGTTTTACTTTGTATCATTTTTATATCAGTACGTATCAAATATGCATACACCTGACTACAGCAGTAGTAGGTATTGAGAAAACTAGCTCATACAATTTTTTCATATACCATCCTGTAAATTTTTGGACGCTTCTATGAAATCCAAGACAACAGGTTTAAGTAAGAATCTTAACGTTCACGTAAGTACTCTGAAATCACACATTTATATTGTCTTTATTTTAATACATACTCTTTGCATGTGAAAACCCTTCTGCAATAAAATTGTTGCGGGGACTTAGGCGCAGGCAAACTTATGTGACTTCATTGAGCTAATGAATTTTTCCTCAAACTCCTTAAGCGCGCCCACAGACGACCGATTTTTTCCACCAATAATTGGGGGAAAATATCGTCTGCGGGCGCCCTAAAACCGGAAGGCTTTGCAATTTTTACACGTAATGATAACGTCATTTGTCTGGAATGTCCGCTGGGGCCATATGGAATGTATTTTTTCATAGAATTTCCATACCTTTACTAGGTATACAAGAGATATAATTGTAGAAATAATATACATGTCTTACATAACAAATAAACTAAAGATTATTTTCATTTCCAACAGCGTAACTTGCGCAGTATATGGGCTGTCAAAAATAGACATAATTATGTTTTAAGCCACTTTATAACAGATAAAGGGGCTGATATCAAATATACACAAAAAGTTACCCCACCACTGCCATTTTAGTGTTAGAAACGTTACATATTATGGTACTTAACATAATTAATTGTAAAATTATTCGTGATGATAACTCATTATTATTATCCAGTTAGGGATGGTAACTTGGGTATGCGGGATCCCGCATTTAATGTAGGACCTCGGAATTTATAAAGGAAGTAAGGATATTTTTTTGATGTTATTAAATATAGGTAATGCAAAATTTTAATACATATGCATGGGCCACATTGAAACTTTTGTCCTTCAGACTGGTTATTTGCATTTTTATACTTGAATTTAAAATTGTAGGTATATTACTTAAACACAATTTCATTTTCGCCTCTTTTCTTTTAAAGTAGACTGCGGACTGCAAATAGCGCTACGCGCGCTATTTGCAGTCTACAATGACAATAGAATAAAATAGAAAAGATTTTAGGGCGATAACATCTATTATTTTTAAAGTGCTCTTTCTTTACAAGAATAATCTGTTCATCTTCAAAATACTTTTGGGAGAGAAGCACCTAATCTAAGTATCGTGAAACTTTGAAGACCGACATAAACATGGCTATTTTTAAGGCGTTACTTGAAAGCCGACGCACCACCTATGTGGTGACTCGTGGACATTTGGATCCAATAAGCCAAGTTTAAAAATATAATTGAACATTTAGCTATTAGTAAATTAAGTCGTCGTTAGATTCCTCACGAACTAATACTGGAACAAAAAAAGGCTTTGTGTCAATTGGTGCACAAAGATGTTATTAAAGTATGACTAGAGACATTGCGACACTGAATTTAACGTCATCATAAAAGGTAAAAGGGCACTTTACTGTTTTGAATCGTAGGTGAAAATGGGTATTCGTAGACGCCACCAAAAGAACAAAATTGAAGGATGCAAGAAAACAAAAAACACGACCGCAAAGTCGCATCCTCTTGCACCAAAACAATCCTCTTTTCACGCGGCGAATATACTCGTAACAATTTTATCGAATTTTTAGATTCAAATTTTAAATTTTCCGAATACTCAAAATTATATGAGAGGTTTGACTCATAGGAATTCAGAAGAGGCCGTGATGGCTTTCCCACTAAAACATTTGCCATCAAAATCAGTGATTTTCATGTTTGACGGCAGAAAAAATATTTAATAGATTCAGGCGTTATTTTGCGAAAGTCAAATTTACATGCAATTTGATCTAACCTGCTTATGGTGGCGGAAGCACACAAAGCAGGTTAGATCAAATTGCAAGAAAAAATATATCAAATATAGCAAATAATAACACCAAAATGGCTTTAATTAACAAAGTATATTAAGTGTAATGGCATTTATCACCAGCCTTTTATCATCGCTTTCCTTCGTATAGACTTTAACTACAAATTTATACAACCATCGTCCTACATCGTTGTCTACAACGTTAAGGCGCGCCGTAGATAATAGGAGATTAGTTAAGTACAAACATTCAAATAAAAAAAAAGGTTGTATTGAGTCTCCGAATATCTTCATTCTATCAAATTATGTTTTTTATTTTGATGAGTTACTTTTGTCTGATAGTGCAACTTCTTTCCTGACAAATGAATCATATTGTTACATAGTTATAATTATGTAGATATTAGTAGTAGTAGAGTTGCCATACTTTGTATTCAATATCTTGTAGCCATCCTACTTTTATCTTGCCTCTAAATAACTATATCTATAGTGTAATAGCTAAAAGACTCAGTTTTTAATGTCTCAAAACAGCAATTCGAATAAAATATGTAAACATTATAATTGAGTTTTGAAATTATTTTATTTATAATATTTCTCTAATATTTTATTTATATAATGATCATATAAATTGCATTTTAATAACGTTAATAAGTGATGGTAGCAGTAGTTAAGTACATTTGTTGATTTTATAACATGAACTAAATATATTATATATACATTTTAATTATTACAATCATTAGATTTCTGTTCTTAATTTAAAAAATAATACATATGCGATTTAAAAAGTGTGCCTCGTGGGATCCCGTTGAATCCCGCGAGCCAAAATGCACAACCGATTGTAATCCCTAAATGCAGATTTTACTGATCATTTGAAAATACTCTTATAGATGTTGTTACTTCTAACTTGTTGACTTCTAGTGAAAGGGTATTTTGTGTATGTTGTGTATTTTGAAGTAACATGTTGTTATATTACTTGATGAAAATAAGGCGTAGGTACTAATAAGATATATAAATTTATTAGGGCTATTTTATAATATAATAAATATAAAAAAAGGTAACTATAAGTTCGGCTAAAATGGTCTCTAAGAACTCTTCCGCACTGTCTCACCGGAATCACTAAATCACTGAATGTAAAACTGGTGGAATGGAGAAAGCGGCCGTCGGCTGTAGTGGCCAACGACTGCAGTTGGGCACGTCAGCACCCCAGAGAGCTTGCAGGTCCGTGAGGAAGTCACGGACGTCGTAGACCACGTTGCTGAAGAAAGTATCGGTGAGGACGGCCTCGCGGTCCAACACCGCAGCGGTAAGAGCCACCAGGCGTCCACAGCAACGGCTGGAGTATATGGAAAATATATGTTACTAGCTGCTGCCCGCGGCTCCGCCCGCGTGGAGTCAAATAACGTAGCCTATGTATTGATCAAGATCATAATCTATCTACGTGCCAAATTTCATTCAAATCCGTTCAGCCGTTTAAGCGTGAAAGAGGAACAAACATCCATACATACAAACTTTCGCATTTATAATATTAGTAGGATTATAATGTCCGGAGATTCACAGTGGATAAGAGACAGAGATTTTCGATGTTTCACCACGTAGCCACACAGCAGGGGCTGGTGGTCTCAGACGTGAAGTCCAGTATCTTTTTTATCGTCAGCTCTTGCTCCAGACTTCCTTCAGACTGACTTCGTTTTTCGGTTTTTCCTAAAATATCACATATTCAAAATTTTAAATTACAAAATCAATATTTTTGGCACATTGTCATAGATTAAACAGAGCATGCAAAGAAAAGATTCTATACCTATGACAAATAAGGTTAACATTAGATATTTTTAATATTACAATGACGCGTACATATATATATATATATATATATATATATATATATATATATATATATATATATATATATATATACACACACATCAAAAGTGTCTAGGGATCAACATATATTTTTGCAATAACTTTTCTCCTGATTGATATTAATTAAAATTTTCTTTAAGGATTCATCAAATAAAGTGTTTTCGTTTGTCTACAGTAACGATAAACCAAGTCACCTTTGCATTAATAAAGAAATTTGCCATTTTCATAATAAAGGGATTTTTGACATTTGAACCACTAACATTAAAGTTCGAAAAAAAGACTGAAATAACAGTTTTCTTTAAAATTTTATTGGGTAACTTAAACAATTAATAATCCGTGTTTCTACCGCGAACACTAACAATACAAGAACATCGGTTTGGCATACTCAAAATGAGTTCATCCAAATCACGCTGTGGAATGGCCGCCCATGTTCGTTGCAACAACAAAAAAAGGTCTTCTTGCGACTGGATACCCTCCATATTCGGCAGAGCTCTTCTCTGTAGCATATCCCATGCATGCTCAATCGGGTTCAAGTCTGGCGACTGAGCAGGCCAGGGCATGACATTGATGTCAGCTGCGGCGAGAGTCTGTCTTACAACTCTTGCGGTGTGCGGTCGTGCATTATCATGCATTAACTGAAATAAGGGACCGATTTGCACTTGTAGAGGAACGATGACGTCTGATACAATCGTCTCAGCATAAATTTGAGCGTTGAGGTTGCCTCTGATCCAAATCAACTCAGTTCTTCCGCCGATCCAAATACCCGCCCATACCATGATGGTTCCACCACTATAAGAATGGACTTCCTGGCAGGATTTTAATCGCTGTTGGCGTCCAGGGGTTCTCCAGTGTCGTATACGTCTTGTATCCGGTCTCATACCAAAACGAGACTCATCAGAAAAGCACACGAAACGCCATTGTTCTTCTGCCCAATTTCTGTGTTCAAGAGCCCATTGATATCGAATCCTACGATTGTGCATTGCTATAGGTACCCTTAGCGGTCTTCGGGAATGAAGGTTCACTTCATGCAAGCGGTTTCTGACTGTTTGGTCGCTAATTAAGTTCCCTGAAGAGTGATGAAGCGTCACGGCTAACATCATGGCGGTTATTGTTGGAGCTCTTCGAGTTGTGATTTGAACGTATCGGTCTTGTCTCCGTGTGGTGCAGCGATACCGTCCTCCATGGCGCTCAGCCACGGTACCAGTGCTTCGGTAACGTGTCCAAAGTCGACTGATAACACTCTGACTTGTATTCAGAGCTAAAGCCACAGTACGTTGCCGGGAACCAGCTTCTATCATTCCCACGTGTTGTTAGTGTTCGCGGTAGAAACACGGATTATTAATTATTTAAGTTACCCAATAAAATTTTAAAGAAAACTGTTATTTCAGTCTTTTTTTCGAACTTTAATGTTAGTGGTTCAAATGTCAAAAATCCCTTTATTATGAAAATGGCAAATTTCTTTAATGCAAAGGTGACTTGGTTTATCGTTACTGTAGACAAACGAAAACACTTTATTTGATGAATCCTTAAAGAAAATTTTAATTAATATCAATCAGGAGAAAAGTTATTGCAAAAATATATGTTGATCCCTAGACACTTTTGATGTGTATATATATATATATATATATACGTATAGGAAACCGGAAAAATTGGAATTTTGTAATAAAATGGTTAGATCTTAGGGCGATTACAAAAGACCAAAGAATTATTTGAATCCAAATAAAATATCTTAACGTTCCGCTTTATTTCCAGGACCGTTGCAAACTTTCCAGTTTGGTTTGAACTATTTGGAGATAACTGCTGCTTTTGATGAGCTCGGAGGCGCAGTGGTTAGTAACATTATTTTGACACCAACACTCGTGGGTTCGATTACCACACAGGACAAACATTTGTATGCATGAACTTCTGCATGAATCTTGGTCTGGGTGTTTTTAAAAGAGGTAGTGCGCAAGTAAAGTAAAGGAACAAAAACATAGTGAGAAAACCAAACAACAGCATACTTAATATCCAAGAAATATCGTATCGTATCACATAACCTAAGAAAGATTTGGTTTTCCTTCTGGGCTGTGGAAGTCTGATGGCATTCGCTCCATGTAAAAATCAGTATATTCGCCAAATCCTTAGGCTTAGGTAGCGGACCCCGCCGATCCTAATGGATAACGAAATGGGATAACGCGAAGAAAGAGATTTCTTTTTTATACTACGTCTGGAGTCATACAAGCACCCTAG
Source organism: Pyralis farinalis (assembly GCA_947507595.1). Taxonomy (NCBI): domain Eukaryota; kingdom Metazoa; phylum Arthropoda; class Insecta; order Lepidoptera; family Pyralidae; genus Pyralis; species Pyralis farinalis. The sequence goes on along the minus strand of OX382269.1, from coordinate 6,027,763 downwards.
CCTATGAACGCTTGTAATACATTAAATATTACTCGCACGATGCTTCCTCTGCTGCTAACACAGCCACTCTTTATAAGCTTACTATATATAATTTAAGAAGTAATTTGTACTTTTACCCCTTGTCCACCAGGTCCAGTGACGGAGAAGCTGTTAACCTGTCACAAAGGTCCTCCTAGTACAGAGGTTAGTCTCTCGCACAGATTAAGCTAATTGTAATATATCTTGCTATAACAATTATTAAATTAGCATCGTTGCGCGTGCCATTCTAACCAAACACACAGGCAGGAACGCAGGAGCGCAGCCTGTCTATGGATGGGTTTATCTATCTCGAGTTTCTCTGTGTTCGGAGGGTACGTTAAGCCGTCGGTCCCGGCCATTAAGCTAAATCAGTGGCCATCGGGCGGCTTAAAAACACTGGCCTCCGCCAATTCGCATTTGAGCATGGTGAAGTATGCTCTACACCCCTTCGGTTAAAGGGAGACTCGTATCCCTACAGTGGGATGAGTAAGGGTTGATGTGGATAACAATTATTGTATGGTATTGTCTTAGGTTTTCGCGATTGTTACACATTGAATTAAACAATTTTTAACGGAAGTATCGCGTGTTTTATTTATTTTGTTGAACCTGACATTTCGAACGCTTTGCAGCGTCCGTGGTCGGAGGAGTCTTCCTCTTCCTCTTCTTCTGTTAAAAATTATTTAATTAAATTATTGTATTGTTTCATATTATTCTATGTGAAAGAAGAAAAAAAAAAATTATCCTTCTTATCGAGTGGGGCAAAAAAGCAGCTGAACTGAGGAAGTACCTCTATGTCACGGAAGATAAATAGCAACATCATGGAGGATTGTTGGGTTCCTGCGAGTGAGTGATATTACCAGTAAGTTCCTAAAGAGTTACGGCGTTAGCAGCGATAGTGGCAATGTGTTAGCAATACTTGTTGTATTGCGAGACTTCATATACTACTTCTTTATTTTCTTTTTTTATATTTTGGAATGTGTTTATTAATATTTTATATTAATCAATCAGAAAGATAATGAATGTGTTAATAATGAGAAGAATATCTACTTATTGCCGCTATAGGGAGATCTCCACCACTTTAATGAGAGGTACGGCGCATCAAAGCAGCCCTCCTAGGGAAGTACCTCCACATTACAGAAAACCGCAGCCAAATAACAACACCCTAGAGGGTTGTCATGCTCCTGTGTGTGAGTGAGGTCACCAGTAAGGTCCTAAGGAGTTAGTGTGGTTACAGTAGAGGAGGCATCGCGCGAGTGATATTGAATATGTTACAAGTGTTAATAGGCTACGGTAACTGCTCTACATCAGGTGGGTCGTATGCTTGAATGCCTCTCGAGGTTGTATAAAAAAAAACCCGGTCGAAGACGCAGGCAGAAGCTAGTGTAGGTCCTTAACTTGTATTCAGTAGAAATTCCAAACACCGGTATACCTACGCCTATTATGGTCATATTAATTACAAAGATCTCAGATTACCCCACTAAGAGATAGAACAGTGTGATTAATACCACGCACTCAATTCTGTATCGACGTCACAATTGCATTGGAGCAATCTTGTAATATCTAAATTAGCTGTTTATTACTAAACTTTGAGGTAAATAAAGCGGCATGGGCAAAAGGGACTTCGTATAAGGTACGTACGTCCGTACAGTCAGCCTAACTAATATCTAACACCTATAATTACTATACTATACTATTTTTTACGCCTAGTAACATGTGGGATAGCAGAGAGGCTGGGCGCCACATGACTCGGTGTTTACACACCTCACTTGCTTCATTAGTAAACTAATATCTAACACCTATAATTACTATACTATACTATTTTTTACGCCTAGTAACATGTGGGATAGCAGAGAGGCTGAGCGCCACATGACTGGGTGTTTATACACCTCACTTGCTTCATTAATAAACTGATATCTAACACCTATAATTACTATACTATTTTTTACGCCAAGTCCCATGTGAGATAGCAGAGAGGCTGGGCGCCACATGACTCGGTGTTTACACACCTCACTTGCTTCATTAATAAACTAATATCTAACACCTATAATTACTATACTATTTTTTACGCCAAGTCCCATGTGGGATAACAGAGAGGCTGGGCGCCACATGACTCGGTGTTTACACACCTCACTTGCTTCATTAATAAACTAATATCTAACACCTATAATTACTATACTATACTATTTTTTACGCCAAGTCCCATGTGGGATAGCAGAGAGTCTGGACTGCTCCTGAGATCACCTTCTAATGAAACACGACCAATTAAGTCATTGTAGGTGATTTCTCGGCTTCTTCATCCATCCACTTTCGCGATACATATCAGGTTCGTGATTATTTCCTTCCGCATACTTTAATTTGCGCTTTACCCATAAATCGTTATTATTATTATTTTAATCAGCCATATTTCTCCCAGTAATTTAATAGGTGTGCGCTGAACTATGGATCTAACACGTAGAGTCCCCACTGAGAAGATTAATGTAATATAGTATGACCGCCATGACCAACTACTACGGAATTTCATGGAAGTAATATGTATGTACTTCAGCATACATATTACTTCCCTTATATTTAGGGGTAAAGACTTATGCTATCCAAATCTCAAGGCAGGCCACACACGGAGTACTGTCATCTTTGGGCGGAATATTTGCGACCTTGTGATTTGTTTGAAAACCTAACTGTGAGAATTGTCGACGATCCTAAGCTTATGATGCTCTTGAGAGTAATAGTAAGGAGAGAGTTCGCCTCCTTCTGTGGGTTCTACCGATAGTACTGACTTATGTGAGCATCTTGTTGATGAAAACACTTGTACAGATTCCCCTTCACAGTGTTATTTGATATCTATCTATAACTTCACGTCAAATCCCGTGCGTGGTAGGCAGAGAGAACCGAGGGCCACGTGACTCGACCCTTACATATCTCACTCGCTTCTTTAACATTCATTGCTCTTCTCATGCACGCTCGCCGGTTTCTAGGGCTCCTGACATCACCTTCTTTTTTTTTCTTTTTTTTTTTTTAATGTAGCCTATCAAAATGTCCCTATCGCGCCTGATGGAAAGCGTCAATAAGAACCAGATGCGAGAACAGCCATCTCAGTGATTAGCGCTGTGCTGGCTGTCCCCCCCTTGACGGCCCGCTAAGGTGCCTCTTCACGCCACGTCTAAACGACCCGGGGTTATAGGAAGTGGGGAACACATGCGCCGGAAGCGTATTCCACATTTGATAGTCCGACAAAGAAACGAGTCGCCGAACTTCTTAGTACAAGAGGTAAGCAACCCAACTCTATGTGGATGTGATTTCAGTCCAGCGCGAGTATTCCGGAGGAGGAAAGGAGAAGGAGGGACGAGGTCAAAAAGCTCCTCAGAAAATTCCCCATGATAGATACGATAGAGAACACTCAAGCTACCTATATCCCTACGCAGCTGAAGAGGTTCAAGGGAGTTAGTGACCTCAACGCTATCTATAATGCGTATAGCGCGGCGCTGCATTCTATCGAGAGCGTCAAGTAGATATTTGGCAGACCCGTCCCAGAGGTGAGAACAGTACTCCACGCATGGGCGAACTTGCGCTTTGTATAGAAGGCAGCGCTGCTCAGGCGTGAAGAACCGTCTCACCTTGTTCAGGATTCCGAGTTTTTTAGAGGCCACGGAAATAACGCTCTCGATATAGTCTTTGGGGTTGAGGTCGCCTCTAATGTTGATGCCGAGGATGGTAAGACTATCTTGTATCTGCAAAGGGGTGCTCTGAAGAGAGGGAAGAGGATGGAATGGAGAAACTTTGGCACTAATCGCACACGCCTGGGTTTTATTGGCATTAAACACAACCAAGTTGTCGGAGCCCGATCGAGAAACGCGATCCATCACCCGGTCGAGCTCAACGACAAGTGCACGTCTTTTCTCCTCTACTTCAGCCTGGCCTGCCGCAGGTCGTCCGACATATGGGGCAGGCCCCAAGTGTTTTCCAGTACGTCCTCGTCGTCTGCCCTGGACCCATCCCACCTGGTGCGCGGTAACGCAGTGGCCGGTGGGTGGTGACTAAATCTGGATATACTATACTTGTGGGCGATTCGTTGAATTCAAACGAAATGGAGAAGAAGAGCGGGGGAGAGAGATTGGCGTATGTGGCGCTGTCGCGATGCGACGATCTGTGCCGCGATCTGGGTATACTACCTGGGGGAGCCGAGAGGTCGGGGCCGAAGGGTCTCGGTGAGAGTGGTCTCCCGGAGGAGCCACAGTCGGTGAGAGTGGAGAGCGAGTGTGGCCGAGGGGAGGAGACCGACAATATGTCGGTTACCACCCTCTCGGAAACGGTAACTGGGCCGGAAGAGATTGTTCTCCGGCTCAGAAACCGAGACGCCCGATGAACGGGCGAAGGTGCCTACTTCCAGGCGGGGAAAGAGGGGTGGCATCGCTCCCAGCCTTGCCAGGGCCCGCCGGTAGCTTAAGGAGCGGGAGGAGGAGGCCAAGGAGGCGGCCTTCCAGGCGCTCCTGGAGAAGCGGGCCCTTAAGGGTACGAAGAGCATGGCAGTGGCCGGAAGCGCCGAGGGGGTGAGCCCCGAGGCGGAGAAGGAGAGCCCCGAAGGGAGAAGCCCTGAGGGGAAAGCGGCGGACCCAACGGAGGGGGGCGCCGATGACCTCATGATGAGGGGCGAGGAGATGCTGTCAGTCATCCTCGACCTCACGGGGAAGTCGGCGAGCCTCAGGGGGGGCCACGCCGCGAAGATTGCGAGGGCGGCAGGCGGGATTCGAGAGATACTGGAGGCCCTGGTGGTGCGAACGGAGGCGGAGGAGACCCACCGCCTCCGAGCCGATAACGTCCGGCTCCAGCGGGAGGTGGCCTCCCTGAGGAAGGAGGTTAAAGCGCACCGCCGGGAGTTCCAGGAGCTCCGCAGCGAGAGGAGGACGCAGGGGCCGATGAGCCCCGGCGATATTCAGGCTCTGGAGAGCAGTATCGCACGACTCGTCGGCAACTTGGTGGATGGGCGGCTCGCCGAGCTTGAGTCGCGCCTGCCTCCTCCGGCTGTCGCCCGTCCGCCATTAGCGGGCGACAGCTCCGCGGTGGCTAAGGCCGCGAGGGCGGCCATTGAGGGCGCGCGACGACCGGCACCTAAGCCGCTGAAGGCGCCGGCCGAGCTCGAGGTGCGCCCTCAGACAAGATCAGCCACCAAAGCAGGTCCCGCCCGCAGTGCAAAGGGGAAACCGGCCGCGGTGACCCCGTCGGCAGCGGCAGGGACCACTGAGGTCCAGAAGGAGCCGTCGTGGACCGATGTGGTCCTTCGCAGGCCGCGGAAAACCGCGGCACCCGCTGCTCTCGCGGCACCCGCGCCGCCTACCAGGGCGTCAGCACCTCCTGCTCCTGCAGGCAGGGAGGAGGGCCGTAAGGCTAAAGTGGTGCTCCCCGGCTCCACGGCCGTAATTTTAAAGTTACGACCGGAGGCAGCCACTGGGGGAGCAACGTATGCCTCGGCCCTGCTAAAGGCCGAGCAGGAGGTCAATCTGGGGGAGCTGGGGATCGGCTCGATCCGGATTCGCAAGTCTGCGACCGGAGCGAGGCTCATCGAGGTCCCCGGCTCCTCCAGCCATGAGAAGGCAGACGCCCTGGCAGCCAAGTTGACGGCTGCCTTGTCCAGCGTCGTGGAGGTATCCAGACCGGTGAAGTGCGCGGAGTTCCGGATCACCGGGCTGGACGACGCCGCCACAGTACAGCGGGTACAGGTTGCGGTCGCTCGCGAGGGGGGCTGCGCCCCCGAGCAGGTCCGGGTGGGCGAAATCCGCTCGGACTGGCGGAACTCCAGTTCCACCCTGATGCGCTGCCCTGTGACGGCAGCGAAGAAGCTGCTCGAACTGGGCAGTATCGGGGTGGGCTGGAGCCGGGTGCAGCTCCACCTGCTGAAGGCGCGCCCCATGCACTGCTTTAAGTGCATGGGGAAGGGACACACAGCGGAGTTGTGCCCCTCCAAGGCGGACCGCAGCCGACTGTGTTACAGGTGCGGGCAGCCGGGGCACATCGCCTCGGGCTGCTCGGCACAGGCCCGCTGTGCCGTGTGTGCCGACGCCGGACGAAAGGCGAGCCACGTGATGGGGAGCCGGCTCTGCAACCCCCCATCCATCCGCGGGAGAACGCCCCCCACCTCTCGCGAGGGTGGGCGGCAGCAGGCGCCTGAGGCCAGGATGTCCGAGTAATGGCCGGACATCCTCGCTTCCTGCAGGCCAACGTCAACCACTGCGCTGGGGCTCAGGATCTTTTCCTGCAGAGCATGGCGCAGTGGGACGTGGACGTGGCGGTGGTTGCGGAACCATACTACGTGCCCTCCCGGCCTAATTGGGCCGGGGACCGGGACGGATCCGTGGCCATCGTCGCGAGGCCTGGCGCCGGCCCCCCACTCGTGGTGAGGGGCAGGGGAGCGGGCTACGTGGCGGCGGTTCGGGGAAAGTACGCAATAATCGGTGTGTACTTCTCCCCGAACCGCGACCTGCCGGCCTTGGAGCGGCTGCTCGACGCTCTTGGGTCGGCAGTGAGGCGGTTAGCGCCCGCCCAGGTTATCGTGGCCGGGGACTTCAACGCCAAGTCCACGGCATGGGGCAACCCGGCCACGCAAGCCAAAGGGCGGATGGTGGAGGAGTGGGCGTTGGCCGCGGGACTGTCCCTCTTAAATAGGGGGACGGTCCATACGTGCGTGCGGTGGAATGGAGGGTCGGTGGTGGATCTGTCCTTCGCCACCGCGTCCACCGCGCGCCGAATTGAGGATTGGAGGGTGGAGACGGGGGTAGAGACACTCTCGGACCATCGGTACATCAGGTTCGAGGTGTCCCGAGCCCCCGGGAGTCCGGCGATTTCGTCCCGGTGGCGGAGCCGGTTCCCGCGTTGGGCACTCACCAGGCTCGACCGGGAACTGGCAGAGGAGGCGGCCATTGTCGGCCGCTGGGGCCTCCCGCCAATGGAGAATTTGGGGGCGGAGCAGGGGGCTGGTCGTCTCTGCGACGCCTTCACGGCGGTGTGCAGGGCGGCCATGCCCAACGTTGGGCGTCCGCCCCCAAGGCGGGCGGTCTATTGGTGGTCGGCGGAGATAGCCGACCTCCGGGACGCCTGCAACGGGGCGCGCAGAGCGTACACCCGGAGCAGGCGTCGACGCCCCCGGGACGAAGGAAGGGATAGCCGTCTGCACGGCGTCTACGTGGAGAGCAGGAGAGCCCTGCAGACGGCTATAAGTAGAGCCAAGGAGGGAGCGTGGCAGGAGCTGCTGGAGGGCCTAGACAGGGACCCGTGGGGCCGACCGTACAGAGGAGCGCGGAACAAGCTCCGCGCTCAGTCGGCCCCGCTGACGGAGACCCTCCAGCCGGCCCTGCTGGAGAGGGTTGTCGGGGAACTCTTCCCCGACACCCCACGAGGTTTCGCTCCCCCTAGGATGGCCCGATCACCGGACTCCAGAAGAGAGGTAGAGGGCGCTCCGCCGGCCGTCACCGACCAGGAGTCATTGACCGCCTCCGAAACAAGAAGAGGGCGCCGGGTCCGGACGGAGTGCACGGAAGGGTGCTAGCCCTAGCCCTCGTGTACCTCGGAGACAGGTTCCGGGAGCTCCTTGACTGCTGCTTGCGGTCGGGGTGCTGCCCGGGACCCTTCAGGGTGGGCCGGCTCTGCCTTCTGTTGAAGGGAGATGCGGAGCGCGAGGGAGACGTGGTGGTGGCGGTGTCGCTGGACATCGCCAATGCTTTCAACAGCCTCCCCCACAGTACCATCCTGGAGGCCCTCAAATACTTTGGGGTGCCTCCGTACTTGGGGAGACTCTTGAAGGCATACCTAGAGGACAGGGAGGTGTGCTACGAGGACGCGAGTGGCCAGATGGTGAGGAGGCCCGTCGGGTGCGGTGTCCCACAGGGGTCCGTTCTGGGCCCCATCCTGTGGGACCTCGCGTACGACTGGGTCCTGCGGGGCCGTCTCCTCCCCGGGATGAGTGTCATCTGTTACGCAGATGACACCCTTGTCACATCCCGGGGTAAGACCTTCGTGGAGGCGGCGCGGCTGGCCGAAGTCGGGGTGGGACTGATGATCAGCCGTATAGAGAGGCTTGGGCTTCGGGTCCGATTGGAGAAAACCGAAGCCCTCCTCTTCCGCGGGACCGGCAGACGGGGCCCTCCCCCCGGAGCACACCTCCAAATAGGAGGACAGAGGATCAGGGTGAGTGCCCAGATGATGTACCTGGGCCTCACCCTTGACGGGAGATGGACCTTCGGCCCCCACTTCGAGCGGTTGGGACCGAAGGTCATCAGAGCTGCGGCGGCGCTGGGTCGCCTCCTGCCCAATTTGGGCGGGCCCAGCGCCGCGTGCAGGCGGCTGTACTCCGGTACCTGCCGGAGTATGGCCACGTACGGTGCCCCCATATGGGCGGACGCCCTCTGCGCTCGGAACAAGGCTCAGCTGCGCAGAGCGCAGCGGGTCATAGCGCAGAGAGCGATAAGGGGGTACCGGACGGTTGCTTGGACGGCCGCGACCGCCCTTGCTGGCGACCCGCCCTGGGAGATAGTGGCGGTGGCGCTCGCCGAGGTGTACGTGTTTGTTGCGGAAAGGAGGAGCCTCGGCGAGCGCCCCACGTTGGAGGAGGTGGGGCTGATGATGCGGAGGTGGGGGGAGGACCTGGCGCAGCCGCGGTATGGAGTCCGCGTTGCAGATGCGCTGCGCCCGGTCCTGGAGGCGTGGATGCGCCGCAGGCGCAAACCCCTCACCTTCCGCATGGTGCAGGTGCTCACCGGGCACGGGTGCTTCGGTGAGTACCTGCACCGGGTCGCGAGGCGGGAGGAGCAGCCAGGCTGCCACGATTATGGCGCGGCCGAAGACACTGCCCAACACACGCTGGAGCAGTGTCCCAGGTGGTCTCGGCAGCGCCACGATCTGGTGTACGCGCTTGGAAGCGCGGACCTCTCGCTCCCGAGCGTGGTCCGCTCCATGCTCGGGAGCGACAGTGCCTGGCAGGCGATGGCCTCCTTCTGTGAGACGGTCATGTCCCAGAAGGAGGCCTCGGAGCGGGACAGGGAGGACGATCCCGAGGCTGTCCCACTCCGGAGACGGCGCACGGGAGTGCGGCGTAGGCGCTATGCGCACCTATTGCCGCCTCCCTAATATGTGGGACTAGGGGTCAGGATGGGAACCTGGCCCCATAGTGGTCCCGCCGCCGGAGGGGCCGTCCCAATTTGCCGGGATGGCCCCTAGAGAGAAGAAGTCCGGCCCCTTTTGAGGGGCTGGCCAGTCGCAGTGGTGCCCTGTTGCTGACAGATCCGGGGCACCACACCAACGCGGCCGATGGCAATTCGCGGGGTTGTTTAGTGGGTATACCGTCGGGCAGCCGACGGGGAGTCCCACACTACCACCGGAGGCCACCCAGGTTTCACCGGTGGTGTGCGTAACTCATTTTTCCCCGCGTCACAAAAAAAAAACAAAAAAAAAAAAAAAAAGGTCGTCCGACATATCGCGCATGAACTGTACTGTCATTTGCATAGCAATGTATGTTACCAAGTGATAACATATCATTGATATGCAGCAGAAACAGTGTGGGCGACATGACTGATCCCTGCGGTACTCCGGCGTTCACACGCAGAAACTGCGATGACTGACCGTCGCAAAGGACTCGTATGCTGCGTCCCTGGAGAAAGGCAGCAATCCAAGTGCATAATCGAGGTGGTAGACCATATGCCGGAAGCTTGGCGAGAAGCGCGCGATGCCAAACCCGATCAAAAGCTTTGGCAATGTCTAGGCTGATTGCCAAAGATTCGCCATGCTTGTCCATAGCTTCACCCCACAGGTGAGTTACATACGCTAGAAGGTCACCCGTAGACCGATTTGGTCTGAACCCGTATTGGCGGTCGTTAATTAACGAGTGATCTTCCAGGTAGCGGATTAGTTGAGTATTTATAATCCGCTCAAATACCTTGCAGAGAATGGAGGTGACAGCTATGGGTCGGTAGTTGGCAGGGTCAGACCGATCACCTTTTTTGGGGACCGGTTGTATGTTCGCCTCTCTCCAGGCCTCCGACACGATCCCCGAGGCGTACGACATTTTATAGAGGCGAGTTAGCACAGGAGCAAGTTCAGGGGCACAGTTCCTGAGCACCACGGCCGGGATACCGTCGGGGCCACTAGCCTTTCGCACATCGAGTGATTGCAGCGCTGCGCGGACATCACGTTGCCTAATGTGTATGTCTGGCATCGTTGTCCCACAATTAGCAATTTCGGGTGGTAGTGCACCACAATCATCGATACGCGAATTGGCCGCGAAGAGATCAGCGAGAAGATTTGCTTTCTCCTGCGCCTGGTAGGCGAGTGTCCCGTCCGGATACCGTAATGGCGGCAACGCAGAATTACAAAAATTGGATTGCACAGATTTGGCCAAGCGCCAGTAGCCACGACTACCCGTAGGATGGGACACGAGCTCCCGACCAATCCGCGCAACCCGTAGCGCATCAGCTCTTATGTGAGCCCTCTTACATTCCTTGGTGGCCTTGTTATAGGTCGCCTTGAGGGACTCCACGTGAGGGTCGTGACAATTGCGAGCCCTAATCCAAGCGCGATACGCCGCTTGTTTCCGTTCGACAGCGTCCGCGCATTCGCGATTTAACCAGGGCCGAGATCTACCACCACCGGTAACATTCGTAGTGGGTATATAATAGTCCACACCCAATAGGACCTCACCAGCTATGGCCGACGCACTCTCTGAAACGGTTTTTCCCTCAAAGCAACGCTGCCTCCATGGAACAGAGGCGAAATAGTCACGCATGCCATCCCAGTCTGCCGAAGAGTAATGCCAGAGCCGTCTCCTTATTTCGACTGATGGCGTCGGAGCCGCCAGAGGAACCGTGGCACGAACCAAACAATGATCGGAGGATCCAAGAGGAGCACGCACCCGCACCTCATATCCGACCGGGTCACTCGTCAGCAGGAGGTCTAGTAACGAGGGCGCTTGACCAACAATATCGGGTATCCTAGTGGGTTGGTTTACTAGTTGAGTCAAGTCATGCGTGAGAGCGAAGGCATGCGTGGCTCGCCCTGCGTGGTCAGTTTTGAAGGAACCGAGCCAGGCCTCATGGTGGGCATTAAAGTCACCCAGAATCACAATTTCGGCATAAGGGAACCGCTCCTGAGCCTCGTCAACTGCTCGACTCAGGTGTTTCAAGATTCTGGATTGTTTTAGTAATGTTGACTATTCGTGAGGCCTTCATATAATTAAGCCATAAATAACATAGCGGTCGAAAATGCTAATATCGAGCACACATTAAAATTAAGTGAAAAAAAATACAGCACTACGACACCAAACCTAACTCGTCCCACTGCAGGGATACCAACCTACACTTAAAGTACAAGTATACTCCACCACGCTACTCTACTGCCGAATGACGTAGGAAAAAGTAAAAATATATTAAAATTTTAAATAAAATTTGCACAAGTGTCGCCATCAATAGCGAGTTTCATTTTTATGTTATTTTTTCATATTACATCAGTAAGCATTATATTCAAAATTTAACTTTTCTAAAATTACAAGGTTCCATCACTGGAGTATACTCATGAAAGTATAATTAAAATCGTACAGCTAACAACGGTGTTATGCCAGAACACAACGTTAATAAAATCGGATATTGCCTATTTGTAATAATACGAGTAGCTTTTGCACTTTTACTTATACACTCACAGAAAAGTAACAGCCCTCCAAGAAATTCTTCATGTGTTATATCAATTATATATATAAAATACAATAAAACATACAAATACTTTAATTGCCATTGGCCTTCGTGGACATTTAGTCCCTTATATTTCATAGATATCATTTTTTTGTTTAACTCTTCTAGCATTTCAGAATTCACCATAGGCGAAGAATAAATGCAAATAAACTTGCTAATATAGGGCTCTTTCTAAATCGTTAGTTACAATACAAGTAGTTGCAATAAATTTATGTCAGAATTTGGGTACAATTGCAATAATGTCAAGTGGTAGAATTAAAAATATATAGTTACTTGTATTGAATAATTTCTAGACCTGGTCAGTTAGATGTTTGTCAATTTTATTATGTCATAATACCATACGACATGATGGTGTGAAAATAGCTGGAATATACTAATCGTGCAGTAGCCACGCCCATCAGTCAATTGTCTAATTTTAAATTGGAATATCCACTCCCATGGCTAGATTGTATTTTGAACTCAAGAACCGAACTAAACATATAGCTGTTGTAATATTATAGATGAGTTCAAAAACCGGTTGGGCGGTTATGTTTACCATTTTAAAATTATTTACAAAATTTCTAGCAGAAGCCAAAAACAATAATAAAATTATATACATAACAGGGACATTGTTTTGCAACTGTTAAGGCGGGTCATATCCTTGATTACCTTCTGACAAAATAATGTATTTTTTTATTAATTTGTCAATTGATTAAAATGATACAAACAGATTGACTACACAAACACATAGACAGGCAAACGAAGGTGTTTAAAAGTACGCGATGTCATAGCTTTGTCATCACATGCTCGTTTGCCTTCTGAGCAGTAATAGCTCAGTGAATAAACAAACATATATTAACCGACTGGTTCTCCCAGTGGTACTGGTTTGAATCCTAATGTGGGCATGTAACACTTTGGGTTTTCAAATTTATATACATATTCGTAATTATCACTTGTTCAGCGACGAGGGAAAACATCGTGAGGAAACCCTATGTCTTGTGATTCAACCTATGAATAATCTGGTATTTAACTATGATCTATGACGATCGTCGCTCCATGTCAAAAGCAGTATCTTCGTCAAATCGTTAGGTTTAGGTAGCGGACCCCGCCAATCCTAATAGTGTAGGAAACGGGATAAGGAAGAAGGATAAGATAAGGAGCTCGTTTGCCTCCTCTTATCTCTAAAACTATAGTCGAAGTACATATTTTAAAGATCAATAAACACAAATGAATAAACAAAACCAAGATAATTTAATATACATAGAGTGCATTTCGAAACGCAGTCTACAATTAGATACACCACAGCAAGTGCAGATTGAACTCGCCGTAACAATAATATTTTAAGGACGAACGCCGCGGGCCCGATCGCTGATATTGTACACGAAGATGGACAGGCATTCTAATAGGCAAATGTGCGGGTAATGTACTCTCCAGTTAAATGATATATGGCAGTACATTGTATGTATGTGTATTGCAATTTTAGTTACCTTCATGTATAAATCTTAAGTAAACTAACCTAGATACGGGAAGTAGACCAATTAGGAAGTGGACGTCATGAGAAGTGGATGTTGTGAACCGGAAGGCTAATTTAAACCATGACAGTGTTATCTATTCTAATATATAAAGAGTTTGTGTATTTGTTTAAACACGCTAATCTTTAGAACTAATTACCCAATTCTTAGAAGGTTATAGACTAATCAGGATCATGTTACGACCCAAGCCGAGGAAAAACAAAGAACGTAAGAAATAGTTGTTCCCACAGGATACCGGAATACGCGTGAACGAAGTAGTGTGGTGCAGCTAGTTCTTTTTATATTTGGATTTTGGAGCTGTAAATAGAGCTATATTTTTTTATATAACTTTGGGCATACAAGCATACGATCCACCGTAAATTCTGATCGCTTCTGACTAGCTTACCTGGTAAATACTCGAACTTCGGGTAAATACCCATTTTAATTTATAACAGGTAAAAATTCAAAACTGTAAAAAACGCGTGAAAACGGGTTTTACGAAAAGAAATAATATAAATACGTGTACTTTTCATTTTAATCGGTATCTGATTAAAAATATAACTTTTTATCTAGTGAATACAACTTGACTACCACGCGAGATATGCATAGTTTTATACGTGAAATACATACGGTAAAACAATATCTAACAAAAATACTTATTAGTCAATTGTTTTTTACCTCAAAGGTGGTAAACAAGCGTATGGCTCACCTGACGGTAAGCGTTTACCGTATCTTATGGACGCTTGTAACACCAGGGGTATCACTCGGAAGTTGCGTTACATATAAGTAATTACAGTAAATAATTGCAAACAGAACACGAGACTTATAAAAACGTGGTGGCGGCGGGGCGGTACGCGATCCGCAGATCCAAGATCCCTTAGATGCCATTTTACCTACGACGGAACGAATAGGTATAAGTATTTAGGGTGAGAATATGTTTGTGTGTGCACACGAATGTTCCTATTTATCTATAAAATGGCTTGAGTAGAGATGGGCGGGTGGGTAAAATATGGGAACGGTTAAATTAGGAAGAAAGATTAAGAGAGGTAAAAATTATAAAATATCCCTTTTTACAGGGTATATATTAAAAATGCAATAGTTCTCAAATAAAACAAAGCCGTAATGATTTCACATTGAAAATATAATTCGTATAAATTAGTCAATCGCCACGATTAAATTTATATAAGTTGCCGAACACAGTACAACACACAACAACTGAGATATAAAATATTAATTTGGTATAAAATTAAAATACAGTTTTTTTTTTAAATTTGTAATAATTTTGAAAGTTAGTAATTAATTTACTAACTTTCAAAATTATTACAAATTTTAAAAATATTAATGGTAAGCCGAAATGAAAGTTATGCTATTGAAAAATAAACCTATTCTGGTTTAGTTTTGTAGCATAATATTCTCAATTTCAGAATTCCTTCCCGATTGTGACTTGTAAATGAAGAAATCCATAACTAAAAACTTTCATAGCTGATTTGCAACTTATTATGAATTTAAACAATAAAATTTGTTTTTATCAAAACAAAATATCGTTTTGATAAAAAAAAAAAATTCATTGCTCAGTAGTTCGTAACGCTACTTTGACACCAAATCTTGAGCAATAAGTATTTAATATTTCGAGATATACGCTTTGTGATTAATACTCAGCGTACTTTTTAGCATAGAACAGATGGGGGGGGGGGGGATTCATAGGGATGTCAATTTGATTTTTTTCTGATAATTCCTGTAAATATACTAATAAAACATCTTCAGAAAATGAAGTACTACTTTTACATCGTCGACTTCATGAAGGTCACTAGGTACGTCTTTTCATAATGTTTTCTCAACTGTTCTGGTAATATAGAATTAGAAATGTTCTTTTCTGCATTTGAAATATCTGGTTATGTGTTATCAATGCTTGAAACTTCGTTATGAAATGTAAATGATTTTTACACAACGAATTAACTATTTTTGCAATAGGATACCAATATCCAAAAACATTCTAATATACCTATATACGAGTATCTTTTTTCATTTATCTCGTTCTTTTCTCAAAAGAAAAAGAAGTTCATTTTTAAATTAAATTAATATTAACTAATACATATTGATATGTAGTCAGAATGAGAAGTTGACTGTTTGTTTGGAAGTAGACCTCTAGCTCTCATAAAATGACTATTTAAAACAAAACAACTTATCTAATGAAATGTAGTAAACAATTAATCATTCGTCCAGATGACATTATGGTTTATTTAATGTAGGTGTATCAGAAACCTTTACATAGCATTTATAACAATTACTCAATCCAATTTCACACCACGTACACCAGAATTAAATTCCACATTTGCACACTATGTAATGCAACAAAGTAACACTTCGTAAGATCAATATTGATTTCACATCATTGTACCAGGTTATATAAAAAAAGTGACTTAACCTAATTAGTAAATTAATTATTATGCAATTATGCAATGGCCACATTACCTACATTTGATTGTATCGCAGTATGTGAACTATCGTGAAATAGTTCACATACTAGAACACATGTGTCCAAATAGTATATATGTAAACTAGTTTTATCGTCACTTTCAGGATACTAATTACTTATTAAATCGATGATTTTCAAAGTGACAAGTTTCAGGTAGTATTTAAATTCGCAGTTTATATGCAGGCGCTCTCCATACAGAGCGTGAATTGTTGACACATTTATATTAAGACCCATTCATACAAGCTATTTCATGTCGCATTCACGAATTTGGAGGTAATATTTAACCAAACGACTTGTTAACTTGTACTTGTAAACTATTGAATTGGGGAATGTGGTAGAATATAGTTGTGAATTTAGTGGAAGTATTCTATTGTATTATTGAGGCAATAGCTTATCACTTGGCACTTATCTTTGATCGATGTAATAATGCGGTAGCTTTAATGAAATTTTGTAATTACATGCCCATATCTATTTTACCCATTTTATTCTAAGGGATAATTATTAATCAATTGTGACTCTATTTTAAGACCAACGATTTTTGAAGTTATACTTCTTTAGGCGCGTTATGAAAAAATGATAAGAGTGAAATTTTAAGATGCGTGCGTCACTGTAACAGAAAAGTAACAGGTTAAAGCTGCTAAATGTTTCACGGTATTACCGGTAGATGGCGCTATAGTTAAAAATATATAACATTTGTACTTGACATTTGACTTGTATGTAATACATTCTATAAACATCGCCGCTACTAAAGACGTTTTTTAATTTTACTCCAGTAACCCTTCTTATAAATTAAAATATTATTATTTAATATAATGAATACTAAATATTATTAAATTATTAATGATGCCAAAGAAGTATAACTTCTCACGCGCGTACATAAATACACGCACCCATTTTTTTTTTCATGATGCACAATACGGTTTTATTGCAGATAAATCAACTAACTAAGTTAAAGAGGTGGCAATGATCAAGCATACCGTTAACGAATGGGAGATATCATATTCCAGATACATTCAGAATTAACAGCTATCACACAAAAGTATTCAATAAAATATGATCACTTAATCACAAGCGTAGGGTAGTCTTAAATTATCGTCTTACAAATTTCGATAATTTCATAATATTGTACACAAAATTATTATTTTGTACTACCTGTGACTTTAATTAGTATTTAGATATGTACTATAGTGTTGCTGTGTGTATTATGCACGCATTTTATTGCCTGTAATTACATAATATACAGATCTTGAGCCGACTGCCATACATTCCAAGTTACAAGGCGTTTTCCATGTCAAAAATATTCCCAAGAATGCAGGGTAATTACGCCACTTTGCAAGCCGACATGCGTGCCTTCAAACCGTCCCATAAATTTGCAGTCATTATAATTAACACGCCACCCTTTAAACAATCGCTGACAGTGGCGGCGCGCGGCGGCGGCACTCAAACGATCAAAGGTCAGCTCGGCCCCGCCCACCGACCCACCCGGGACAGTGTTGCCAGCAGCAACAATTAAACCTGCTATTTTTTCGATTCTAATTACTTAACTAGACAATATTTTCTAAAAAAAAAGAGTATTCTGTCAAGTGATATTTAATAGTAATAAGTTTTATGAATCAAACTATGACAGGTCATTTAATATGTTGCCCTTTCCATTAGCGAACAAGATCTACTCGTAACTAAAGATATACACAGTGCTATTACAATGCTATTACATAGTTAATTCTCCCATGTACGTTGAAGTGTTGGCATCAGTTTCTCCAACCGTTTCATGATCAACAAATACTGAGGAATCTGAGGTGTCGGTTTCTCTTAAAAGACACAGCAAGTGGCCCTTCGGTGTTGCTAAAGTTAATGGAGGCAACAATTATCAGCCGCTAGGTGACTATATTAACAAAAACTGCCTTAAATGAATTTTACGGTAATTCGTATCTACTAATAATGATTATAATCTATTATTATTATTATAATCTATTCAATTTCTATGTCATATTCTATTTATCTATGACAATGATATGAATTTCATTTATATGACAATATGTAATTCAATGATTAGTATAGA